>CM053588.1:32687319-32806828 GCA_028646515.1 Pseudochirops corinnae
CTGAGACTTGTAGAGTTGTCTTATACCTGTGTGTTGCTGAGAAGAGTCCAGTTTTTCAAGGCTGGTTGTTACACACACGATATGTCTGTGACTACGTACAAATTTTTCCTGGTTCTGCTCTTCTCACTTAGCATCAGCTTGTATAAGCCTCTCCAGGTAATTATGAAGTCAATCTCCTTCCCGTTTCTTATAGCACAATAGTATTCCATTACATTCATATACCACACCTTGTTCAGCCATTAGGGGAGAGATTTCTTCTGGAAGGCAGATGACTGCAATGAAAAACGTGCTGCAAGTAGAGTCAGAGGGGCTGAGTTCAAAACCTAGCTCTGCCAATACCTGAGTGACCCTGGACAGAGGGAGCCTCAGTTTCCTCATCTGTATAGTGAGGGGATCTGATTGTATGCTCTCTGAAGGTCCTTCTGGCTTTAGTAATAATAGCTAACATTTATCTAGATGCAAGTGATTTACAGACATTTTCTCATTTGAACCTTATGACAATCCTGGCAGGTAGGTGTGTTAGAACCAGTATCGACCAGAGATGGGAAGGGGGAGCCTGTTCCAGGCATTGGGAGGCAGTGTGAATAAAGGCAGGAGAATGGGAACTCGGGGCTATCTGATTTGGTGGGCAGTCCGTAATGCCCCAGAAGAGAAAAAGTGCGAGATAAGAAAGAGCATTGAGACAATCAGGGTGCCAGATCATGGGGAAGCCTTGAATGTCAGAGGCAGGAGTTTCCATGGAATGCCACTGAAGGTTTTTGGCAGAGGGAGCTGTTAGTTAAGGGAGATTACGCTGGCCTCTGCTGTTCCTAGAAAAGACACTTCATTTCTTGGCTCTGGACATTTTCATTGGCTGTCTCCCATGCTCGAGATGCTTTCTCTCATCTCCTCCTCCCGGCTTCCGTGGTTTCCTTGAAGTCCCCACTAGAATCTCACCTTCTGTGAAAAACCTTTCCCAGCCCCCATTAACACTAGTGACTTCCCTCTGTGGATCATTTTCCTAGTTATCCTGTATCAGACTCATTCGTTCATAATTATTTGTATGTTGTCTTCCCCATTAAGCTGAGATTTTCTTCAGGATAAGGATTGTCTTTTGCCTTTCTTTTTATCCCTAGTGCTTAGCAGAGTGCCTGGCACATAGTACGGACTTTAATAAATGCTAGTTGGCTGACTGACTAGAGGGGAGGCTATTGGAACAATTCGGGTGGGAGGTGATGAGAGCCTTTGCTAGAATAGTAGTCATCTACTGGGAGAGCCTGTGGAGGTTGGAATGATAAACCTTGGGGATTAATTAGATTAGCAGGGGGAGTGGTCAGAGGGTCAGAGGGCAGAGAGAAGAGTACAGACTACACAAGCCTGGGGATGGTGTGGCCCCCCGAGGTTGAGGAGTCTCCGGGAAGATAAATCACCATTGAGAAGCTCCTGAGTCTTAATCTCCAGTTTTCAGAAGATAACCTGGCGGGCTAAGGCTGAGGGAGAGGATAAAATAGGGTAAGAGCATAAAGCTGGATTCCTGAACCCTCCAACCTCCAAAGAAGGCCAGGTCTTACTACCTAGGCTGACCAGGAGGTGGCGCTTGAGGCTGTGAAGGCTACTCTGCTGAGCTCTCCTTAAGAGGAGGATTCTTAGGATGAATCTGGACCCATCTGGTCCAACAGCCTCATTTTACAGATGGGGATACTGAGACCCAGGGATGTTAAATGATTTGTCTAAGGTCATATAGGTAGTGGGTAGCAGAGGCAGAATTTGAATACAGGTCCTTCGGCTCTAAATCCAATGCTCTTTCCTGGGTGGGGGGATTTACAGTTTTTCAGTTACATGCATGTAGGATGGACCCCAGGAATCCAGAGCCCTTTGACTTAAAAGGTCTGGCAATGGTGAACTGTATAACTTATATCAAGTTGCCTTCTGTCTGGGGGAAAGGGGAAGTGAGAAAGGGAGAGAGAAAATTTGGAACTGAAAAAGAATTTTAAATGAATATTAAAAATTGTCTTTACACTGAGTGTAGCCAGCTGAACCCTCCAGGCTCTCTGACCACTCTCTTTCCTTATTCCTTCCAGGCCCACCCTCTGACCCCCTCAATTTCCACCTGATCTCTCCCTGTCTCTGCTCTGTCCGTCCCACCTCTTGGGCCTGGCTTCAGGCCTTGTCTTTTCTCTTCTCCCATGTCTCCCTCTCTCCTACCTTTCCTTTCCCCCTGTTTCTAATGTCTCTGTCTCATTCCTGCTCTTTCTCCTCCTCCCTGATGTCGCCTTTCTGCCTCATGTGTGCCATATCTAGGGCTTAGTAATCACCTAAGAAATGTTGATTGGGAGCAGCCAGGTGGTGCAGTGAATGGAGCGCCAGCCCTGGAGTCAGGAGGACCTGAGTTCAAATGCAGCTTCAGACACTTAACACAAAAACTAGCCGTGTGACCTTGCGCAAGTCACTAATCAAAACTGCCCTGCCCTCCCCCTCCAAAAAGCAAAAACCAAACAAACAAAAAAAGAAATGTTGGTTGATTGATACCTCTCCTCTGTCTTCCTCCTCTCTGCCCCATCTTCCCCTTATATCCCCCCTCACTTTGTCTTTTCACCCTACCCCCATCTCTGCCTCTAGGCAGGGAGAGGAAGGGGAAAATGGAAGAAATAATAATACTAACAACTAGCATTGATATAGTACTTCTTTTTTTTGTGGAGCAATCAGGATTAAGTGACTTGGCCAAGGTCACACAGCTAGTAAGAGTTAACTATCTGAAGCTGGATTTGAACTCAGGTCCTCCTGACTCCAGGGCCAGGGTTCCATTCACTTCTCTGCCTAGCCTCTATACAATCCTTTAAATTGTGTAAAGCCCCTTATACACATGATCTCACTTGGTCCTCATCCCAGCCCTCTAAGATAGGTATCATTATTATATCTGTTTTACAGATCTGGAAGCTGGAGGTGAGACACCTGGCCAGGGTCACATGGCTGGGACGTGTCCGGGGAAGTTTTGAACTTGGGACTTCCTGACTCCAAGTCCAGTTGGTGAGGGCCCGGGGAGAAATCATGAGCTCATTTATTATAGATGGAAAGGACCTCAGAGACCATCCTGACGTCCCTCATTTTACAGGTGAAGAAACCAAGTCTCAGGAAAGGGAAGCGATCTGCCCCAGATCACAAAGAGGCAAGAAGCTGGGCCTCCCTTTCCACTGAGCCACACTGCCTCTGGAGTATTTCCCACCCTGACTTCCCAAGCTTGCCCTCCCTTTAGTCCTACCCAGCACACGGGGCAGCCCTCAGGCCTGCAGTGACTACATGGAAAGGCCAAAGAAGAAAACCCAGGGGTCCAGGGAAGCCTTTGGCTCTGGCCTGGGCCAGCCTCAGGCTCAGCAAAACAACAGCTGGGGCCAGAGGGTGGAGGAGGGACCAAAGGGATTAGGAGAGCCGAGCTTTCCTGGTCCTGGCAGAGGCTGGACTCCCCTTTATATCTCCCCTCCCCACTGTAGTCCAAAATCAGAGTGGAGAGAAATTGGACATCTGGGGGCCTAACGGAATCCACACTTGACTTTGGCCCAGAGCAATGGTCTCGGCAGTAGCACCGGTGTGGGAAGCAGAAGGGGGCTGGAGGGGAGCCATGGCTGGGGGTGAGCCCAGAAGCGGTCCAGACCACTTCCTAAAGGGATTTCCCAGGGCTGAGGGGGCCCGTCTCAACAGCCATTGTTTCCTTAGTATCTGCTGGCCTCCTAAGATTTTAGGGCCTCCTACAAACAAGCCATTGGTAAAGCCTGGGGTAAAGACGGATGCCCACCCCTCACCCACCCCTAGGACCTTCAGAGAGGCCTGAATCAAGGGTCAGAGAATTGTGGGAGGCAGGCGTAAGGGAGTCAGTGAGATCAAAAGCTGGGAAAGGAAAGCAAAGTTCAGAGGCTGAAGACAGGGGAGTAGAAAGAGGAGTAGGGGGTAAGGAGAAGATGGGGCAGGTCTGACTACAGGGGAGTCAGGGAGGAGGAATCAGGCAGGCTGGAGCAAAAGCTTAAGGGAGGAGGGAGGCCAGAGAGGAGGCTGGGGGAAGGAGGGAGCAGTGGGGGGAGGACAGAGTGTCCTTGGGACAGGAACAGAGCCTGCTGAGGGGACAGAAGCAGGGCAGAGGAGGAGGGAGCCCAGCTGACCAAGCAGAAGGAACAATACAGAGAGGGCTGGAAGGGAGGAAAGGAAGAAGGGATTGGGCTGCGCAAGGGGACGGGAAGCCTCAGGCTCCCTCCCAGCAGCCTATCCAAGCCTCTTTCCTGAGTCTAGCACATAGGCCTGTAAGAGGGGTTCACTCCCCCTCCTCCTCACAGAAAGGGGCCTTAGCTGAGAACCACACCTCAGGGAGTCTCAGGGTTCCTGTCCTTCCTCGGCCTTCTCTCCTGCTCCACGGGCCCCAATTCTCTTAGGACATAGGGAGAGGTGGGTGGCCCCTTATCCTCTCCCTTGGAGATCCCAGCCAAAGAGCTGGAATGTGCTTAGCGGGTTTAATTGGCTGGCATCTGTTACCATCTGAGCTGTGCATGTGGGGAAGGGGTGTCTGGGCTTGTGGCTGAGGCAGGATGAGGGTTGCCCGAGGTATGTGCCCCACCCAAAGGGGGAGGGAAAATTGGAAAGAGAGTAGGGTGGGGAAGGTGATGGGTATTTCTGGATCTCAGACAAGGTTGGATTCCCAATTGCCCCTATACTTACTACCTCTTGTTATATATGTTGTGTATTTACACATGTGTAAATATTTACATGCAATGTATATACTTGCATACATATATACACACATGTATTTTTATTTATTCTTAAATTTATATCTTTCTTTCTAATCTGCCACCCCCACCAAGAAGTTCTCATGGTAAGCATGGTCTTCATTTCACAGATTGGGAAACAGAGGCTCCTGTAAGGTATCTCCATGAGGATCTAACCCTAGGAGCGGGGAATTTCCCTCAGCAGTGCTGGGGGAACCTGAAGAGAAGAGAAGGTGGAGGGGTGGGGGATGCTAATGCCCAGGGCTAAGGGTAGACTGGGGGAAAAGGAGGAGGGAGTTTAAAGGTAAGACAGAAGTAGTGGGCTCTCCATCTCCACTTCTCCCAAGTGGACCTGGGGGTGGAGGGGCAGGGTCCAAGACATCTCCAAAGGCCCAGAAATCTTACTGTAATTTCAAGGGGCAGCAGTCCTTCTGCACCATTCCTTTCCTGAAGGGAGCTAGCTGGAAAACAGAAATCCCCCAGGCCCCTCCCCAGCCCAGCCTCCCCAGCCCACATCCTGTCTGGGGAGGGCCATGTTGCAATGACTGTGGGCTCACCTCCGCTTTCCCGGAGGAGTCCTTCTGAAGAGGAAAGAGGTCAGAGCTTGGGTCATTCATCACAGGAGGAAGCACATGGGTGTCTATGTATTTGGACTTGTGGATATGTGTTCCTCTTCCCTGGGGCTCTGAGTGGAAGGGACCAGAATCACAAGATATCTGAGTTGGAAGAGATTTCAGAGACCAGTCAAACCCAGGAATTATCTCTATGATGTTCCAGACAAATAGTCACCTGGCTTCCATTCCCTCCAGTGACAGGAAACTCACTGCCTTGAAGGCGTTCAATTGTAGATAACTCCTCATGGTTAGGAGATAGATGAATAGATAGATTGAGAGAGAGAGAGAGGGATGAGAGATGGATAGACAGACAGATGGATAGATAGATAAGATGGATAGATGGATGGATAGATAGATGATAGATAGATGAATAGGTGGATGGATGATAGACACATAGATGTTAGACAAGTGATAGACAGATAGACAGACAAGATAGATAGACAGATTAATCAATCTCCACTGGTGGTAAACTAGCCAATATTTAATGACTGGCTCTTTGAAGAAAAGTACATACACATGACATGATTTTAACTTTAATCTTTAACTTGTATCTTTAATTAACATTTTGTTCATCATTTTCTTATGTCTTGACAGTCAACAAAACAATAAATCAAACTCTGATTTTCAAGGTATAAATTCTCACACTGAAAATTGAATAATCAGATCTCCATAGAAGACTCTAGTCCAGTGGTTCTCAACCTGTGGGTTGCGACCCCTTTGGGGGTCAAACAACCCTTTCACAGGGGTCATAGGGGTTGTCTAAGGCCATCGGAAAACATATATTTCCGATGGTCTTAGGGACCGAGACACCACTCCTCTATCTGTCTCTAGGCAAGTCTGTCCACATGCAGATACGCCCACATATTAGTATTAAAGGGTTGTGGCATTAGGAAGGTTGAGAACCACTGCTCTAATACATCTCAGTTCTCTGCTCCCAGTTTTGCCCTCTGGAGTCAAGCAAAATACATCTGATCTGTCCTTTATAGAAAAGTAGCCTGGACTCCTAGGCCTTGGCCCTGGGACTTGGCTAACTGACAGCCCAGCATCTCTTTTATATAAATAGGACTGGGGTGGGAGAAGGGGGTAGTATATAATAGGGGTCTGACCTAAGATTTGTCTGAAAAAGATCTGGAGATCTGAGAGGATTTCAGGCTGAGTAGGAGTCAATAGCATGATATGGCAACCAAGAAAGAAGATGAGATCTTAGGCTGTGTTAAGAAAATTCCAGACCAGAGAGGTGAAAGTCGTCCCATCTTCCATCCTTGTCAAATCGTCTGTGTTCACTTCCTCAGTTGCACGTTTTAGGAAGCTCAGTGATAAGCTGGAGAGCGTCTGACAAAGGGTGACCAGAATGTCAAAGGTATTCAAGATGGTGCCTAGCATAGCAGGAATAATGGTAAGCCTGGGCAGGCTTCTATGAGCCGATGCAGAGAGAAGGGAGCAAAACCAGGCAAACCTCTCTATAATAACATTATAAAAGGAAACAGCTTTGAAAGACTTAAGAACGCTGATCGATGCAGTGGCCATGACTCCAGAGGACTGATGACCCACCTCCTGACAGAGAGGTGAATGGCTAAAGAACACACACCTTGTGGGCTATGCCCACGAGGAAATTTTGGTTTACTTGGCTTTGCTACAAGGGTTTTCTTTCTTTTTCTACTTAAGGAAGATGGTAGGAAGAAGAAGCTAGGGATAAGATTTTGGGAGAAAAAAAGATAAGAAAAAAAGAGAGCTATTGAAACACCTTTGTTTAACGTGTATAATAGAAGGAAAGAGCAGGTAGGTGATACAGTGGATAGAGAGTGTTGGACCTGGTGTCAGAAAGAACTGAGTTCCAATCTGACCGCAGACACTTCTTAGCTGTGTGACCCTGAGCGAGTCACTTCACCCTATTTGCCTCAGCTTCCTCATCTGTAAAATGAGCAGGAGAAGGACATGGCAAACCCCTCCAGCATCTCTGCTGAGAAAACCCCACATGGAGTCACGGAGAATCAGCCATGGCTGAAAGATGACTGAGCAGCAACTAAAACAGAAGGAATCGCAGGACAGTTTTAAAAGTGACATGCTGAATTCATCAGAGGCTTGACAGAAAGGCCAGCTATATGTAATAAAGACCTAGACAATTTAATAGGTGATTTTCCTGCCCTAAGATGCAAATGGCCTTTCTATTGAGGGTTGAATTCAGAATTTCAGAATAAAATTCCAAAAAACAATTCTTCTCAGTAAAGTTTTATGTTCAGAAGATAAGCCAGAAAGCAACTTTGAAACCAACACATTGAAATTATATATGTATGTCATACACACATACATGCACACACCACACACTACACATGCATACATGCTACATGCAACATACACACTTGCATGCTACACAACACATTCATACTACACACATGCATTCACATATAACACACATGCGTTCAATATAACACACATGCGTGTATACACATATACACATGCATGCACCACACACATACTATACAGTATACATTCTACACACAACACACTCATGCACATATACATAAACCTACATGCACACACCACACACAATACACACATACATACACATGCACACGCTACCCACAACACACCTACATACACACAATATACTTATATCCTTGAGGGAAGTGACTCCTATATGTTACATATAGACATGCATATTCATATGTTAAGCTTCACACAATGGAATTTAATGTTCTATGCCTAATTCTCTCTATTTTTCTATGTATAAGAAGATGCTGATATTTGATAGGGTTGGTCAGATACAGAAGACAGGATTAATAAGGTACCCTGCTGGCCCTACCCTGTGTCTGACAGCTAACTTCCTCCAAGACCCAGCTTGGGAATCTTCCCTAACGTCCCCCTCCCAAGCGGTTGATGCTATTCCCTTCTTGAAATTACTTTGTACATGGATTGTATATACTCATTTGTGTACATGTTGTAGATGAGCCCTTGCTTCATTTTGGAATCTATACATAGTCAGCTACATAGAGACAATATATTCCGAAATTATATATACACACATATTATTACATATAATTGGAGTGAATAAGTGTATGTGAGGTTTGATGGGAAAAGACAACGCCCTTGATATCTCAGGTGGGGGGGGGGGACAGAGTGGTGAGATCAGAGGGCAGGTGAGTCTCCATGGAGTTGCCTTGAAGGTTTTCCATCCCTAGGGGCCTTGGGCAAGGTCCTTTCCCTCTCAATGCTTCAGTTTCTTCTTCTCTTAAATAAGAAGCTTGGACTCAGTGGTCTCTCAAGTCCTCCCCACCTTTGACCCAAAAGGGAGCTCATGCCAAGTCTGGGAGCCTCTAAGGAGAAAAGTAGAAATCCTTAGCCTGACATTTCAGGCTTCCCACCATCAAGCTTCTTCCACTCAACTTTCCAGCTGGTGATTCCCTTTTATGTTCTGCCCATTCAAATGGTTTCAGCCAGGCAGATCCCTACTGGCTGACTCCTGTACCTTTGTTGCTCAGTCATTTTTCAGTCACTATTCAACTCTTCAAGTCCTCATTTGGGGTTTTCTTGGCAAAGATACTGGAGTGGTTCGCCATTTCCTTCTCCGGCACATTTTATAGGTGAGGAAACTGAGGCAAACCAAGTTAAAAGACTTGCCCAGGGTCACACAGCTAGTGAGTACCCGAGGCCAGATTTGAACTTGGAAAGATGAGTCTTTGTGACTCCAGGCCTGACACTCTATCCACTGGACCACCCAGCTTCCAAGTAGCTTTAACCTCAACCAAACTTAGAAAATTCAGCCCTGAGAGATCTGGCACTGCCTCATCCCTTACCAGATTGTCCAAACAAAAATGACCAGGCTTCCAGCCCCGTGTTCAGATTTCAAAAGTGAGGGGGCAAAGCTGAGCTATCTCCTTTCCGGGACACCCACTCCCTCCTCAGTTCCAGGCCAGGGGGAGGAATTCTTTTCCAAGCTGGCACCCTGCCCTACTCCACCCTCCACCCCCACCTCCACACACAAGTTTATTCTTTCTCACACTCTTTGGGCCGTAACTGAGGGAGCTCCCGCAGTAAAATTGCTTGGGGGTATCCAGTCCCTTGTCCTTCTCCTAGAATCATAATCAGCGAATCATCTCTCTCCTTCTCTCCCCAGATACCCAGGTCGTCCAGAGACAATGTTAGGACCCTGCTTCTGAGACCCAAGTCTGGACTTTCTGGTGTGGGATGTAAAGGGTTCCCAAGTTTTGGGCAGAGAAGAGCCAGATCCCCAGAATCAGCTGTGCAGGGTCTCTTCTGGGCCTCGAGGAAGCAGCTATAATCAGGGAATTGCAGCCCATCCCGGACTTTCCTCCCAAGCCAGCTTTAGTCAGGATCTATCTTGGTCCTTCCTGCCCTGGGTAGAGGGGTGGAGGGGTCAGGGAAGGATACCAACCTATCTAATAAACTCCCTGGCATTCCCTGGCTATGTGGGCCCCAGTAGATCCTGCAGAGGGCCTTCGTGAGATCTCCCAGGCTCCTCAGAGAGCCCCTAGTCCCCATCCCGCCCCAGAGCCCTAGCCCCCAGTCCTTAGCACCCAGCTGAGGTCTCACATAAACATGTTCTGGGAAGTCGTTTTCCTGGGGGCAGCTGCAGCTTTTGGCTGCAGTGTTGTGTATGCTCGTAAGGGGTGAGGGGTGATGTCATAGTAGGGATGGTCAGGGACAAACTGCAAGCTTGTCATCCTGGTTGGAGAAGCTTGGGAAGGAAGCCCTGTTTACTTTGCCTTTCCACCTGCTTCTCAGGGAAGTCCCGGGACAAAGCCCCAACTCCACTCTTGACCAGGAGCCAGAGTTCAAGCTACCATGCCTTTGGCTGCCTTCCCCAAATAGGGGAGTGTGGGACAGCTTCCCTCTTCCCCCTCAAGCCTCTGAGCCCCTGGGTCAGCCCCATCTGCCCCTTCCCCCTTTGCCTGGAAGGGTTCGTTTGCATTTCATTTGAATATATTTGCATAACCCTGGGTTCCTGTCCAGAGTCCTCATAGCTGTGTGATCCCTGGCACAATCACATGATCTCTCTGTGCGCCCCACTAAAAGGGGGCGCTCCAATTTTCTAAGGCAGAGCAAGTACTGACCTGCATTGGTGAAGGAAATTTCTCCACTAGCCCAGTTCCCCACTCAGATGAAGTCAGTGTTCTAAGGCTGTCTTCTCCCCAAATACTTAACATTGTGTCCCCTAAATACAGTGCAGAGCCCCGGTCCTAGTCAGGGCAGCTGGGAGCCAACTTCTGTTTGTCAGCTTACCACTGTGCAATCTTCAGGAGCCTCAGTTTCCCCACCTGTAAAATGAAGAGGCTGGGCTAGAGCTCAATGATCCTCTGAATCTGCCCCTTGCTCAATCCCACCCCCAAAGAGGCCTCTCCTGAGAGCCCAACCTGGCGAAGCCCAGCAGTGGAGAGGCATGGAGAGGGGGCACAGCCTCCATGCCCAGAGCCCAGCCCTCCAACACGTACTGGCTCCTTTCAACCCCTCCCCTTCTCCCAACCCCACCAGCTCCAGGAATGTGGTCGGGTCACAGGGGGATGTCAGACTATAGCTGGGCCCCTGGGAAGGGGAGCACAATGGGGGAGAGGGAGGAGATGGGCAGGGCAGGACAGGGAGGAAGGATAACTTCATGGCTGGGCTGTGGCTACCCGAGGCTTCCTGAGGGACCAGCCGTAGAGAGCGGGGGCTGAGGCTTCTCCTCTGGCAGGCCTCGGCTGTTTACATCTCCCTCCTGCTCTTTAGGGCTTTCCCTCCCTTCCCGGGGAAGGCCATTAATCCTGGGTGCTGAGACTACTTTATCTTCCCCACTCCCAGGGCTGGCAGCCCCCTAGCTCGCCTGGAAGGGCCCTGGGGCCAGAAAGAAGCCGCCTTCACACACAGGTGGTAATGGCTTTGTGCCAAACCCTGGCCATCTGGCACAGAACTCCAGGGCTCCCTGGGAGATTCAGGCCAAGGGCCCCGAGTCCCTCCTTTGCCTCTCTCTGCTCTCTCTCTTTTCCCTCTTTCTCTACGTATATCTCCCTCTGTTTTTCTTTTTCTCTCTTTCTCTCCCCCCCCATTCCCTTTCTTTCTGCCTATCCCTCCTTCTCTCTTTTTCTCTCTCTCTGTGTCTGTGTGTGTGTCTCTCTATTTTTGTCTCTGTCTCTCTGTTTCTCTGTCTCTCTCTTTGTCTCTGTCTATCTCTGTCTGTCTCTCTCCCCCAAGTTTTTCAGCCTATTCTTGAGATGGAGGAAACACTGAAGGCATTTCCCCAGTGGAGGATGAGGGCCCAGCCCCAGCCCAGCAGGGGATAGCAGCCATAGTGGTTTGATCTCAGGTCCCTTAACACTAACTCTTCTGCCTTCACATCTTCCCTGTCCTGAGTCATGCCAGGCCTCTTGTTTATTTCTCAGAAGTTACACACAGTGTAAGTATTCCCTTGGCACACCCTGGCTCCTTAGGGGATGCCGATAGGTCAGCCATAGGGGGAAGAGAAAGGTCAGGGCTTGAGCTGAGTCCAGAGCCCTCCCAGCCAGGGCCTGAACCAGGGTTTGAATGGGTAGGAAGATGGTCAGATGTCCTTTGCCTGGCCCTGAAGTCAGACCTTGGCAACTCTCACTGCCCTTCCCCTGGTCCAGTGGGAGCCAACTTCAGAAGAGGGAGCAGCTGTGGCCTACTGATACTCCCAAAGTCTCCATCTTCCCCACTGGGAATTAGGATGGAGGCCCAGGTCTCAGAGGGAGGAGGCCCAGGCCTTTTTACACAGAACTCAAGATTCAGTGAATTTAAGATCAGAGTCCCTGGGTCCAAATCTCAGATCTGCCTTTATCTTTGTTTGGCCACAGATGAATCACCTAAGTTCCCTGTTTCCTTCAAATGAGGCTTGAAGTAGAGACAAACTTCTTAACATTTAAAGCTGACCCCAAAGCTCAGTGGGCTGCCTGGAGATGTAGGTGGGGAGCTCCTGCTCCTTGGAGGTCTTCAAGCAAAGGCTGGAGGGTCACTTGTTGATGCACTAGAGTGGGGCTTTCTCTTTTGAATGGTTTGGACCAAAGAACGACTGTGGTCCCTGCCATCTCTCATATCCTGGGATTTTCTGGTTGGAAGAGGGCTGGTAAGAAAGGCGGGGCTCAGGGGGTGGGGAAACTAAAGGCAGGTCAGAGGCCAGAGGCCAGAGGGGCTGCTCTTTTCCCTCCCCTCAAACATGACTCCAGGAGCTAGGAACAAATGTCTCTTTTTTCTGTAAAACTGGGTGGGATTTGTCCCACTGGGAGCTGACGAGGCTGGTGATGGAATGAGAGCTATTCCCCGGGCTCATTGCCTCTGCGCCCCTGCGCCCCCACGCCCCCACGGCCTGTGTGCATCCAGGGGACTGAGAAGGCATGAGGGCAGCTGGAGATGTGGGTGCATGGGGATCCCCATGAGTCAGGCAACCCAAAGGTCTGCCAGTGTCTGGGTCCTGAGGGGTCAGACTGGCTGAACACCAGGCAATGGGATGGAAGAGAAAATAAAATCAGGTTAGGAAGGATCATGGTCCTGTGAAAAGGATGCTGGACTGAGAAGCAGAGAGCCTTGGTGAGAATCCTGCCTGGGCCACTTTGGACCTGTGTGACCTCGGACAAGTCTTTTGACTTTGAGATTCACCTTCTTTTTCCATAAAATGAGATATTATGAAGGACAGCGTGAGCCCTGGCCAGATCTGGAAGAGTAGCGGGGGGAGGTACCTCTTGGGCCCTAGGCTGGGTCAGGGGTTGAACTATCATTAACATTAGGGGTGGAAATTTAAAGCACTCCTGGGGATTTTTAGTAAGGAAATCTGGGAGACTTGGACCTTGTTCCCACTCCAAAGAAGTAGATGGGCTTGGGAGAAAACAGGCCAGAGGGAGCCAGTAGAGCTAAGATGAGGCAGATTACTCAGCTCCAGAATTTTGGTGAGTGACAGAGAATGTCTGGGTTGGGGAGGATAACCTGTGATGGGAAGCATTGTGGTCAAAGGTAAAGATCTCTGGCTCTCAGTTCAGAGGGTCTGGGTTCAAATCTTACCTCTGATATTTACTTGCTTTGTGACCTTGGCCAAGTCATGTCACCTTTCTGTGCCTCAGTTTCGCCCTCTGTAAAATGAAAGGTCCCTTCCATCTCTGTGTCTATGATCTTCTGACTTTGGGCAAGTCACTTAACACCCTCATTTTCTGACCTTTCGGCTCTTCAAGCCATTTAATTCTATCACCTGAATGGCAGATGTCAAGGACCAGAAGGTGAAAGAATCAGGTGAATTCCAAGAGGATAGTATCTCCCTAAAGGGAAGAGCCATGAGATTTAGGCAGGAAAGAGCCAGGCTTCTTAGGGGACCCTGTAGTTTAAAATGGAAAACCTGAGGCAGTATGAGGAAATAATGAGGCCAGATACCCCAGGATCCCCATGGGTTTGTACTAGAAGAGGGCTGCCAGATAAGCCTCGCCAGCTGAGATGAAGGTCCAACAGCCAAGCCTTGGGACCCCACCTCCAAGATGCCAGGTCCTTCTCCGCTAATAACAGGGTCAAACTGGACACAGGGAACATAGATTTAGAGCTTGAAAGAGACATCAGAGAGAAGGAGAAGGAGCCAAGGTGAGCAAGTCAGAGTAGCAAATGCGGCAGGTGACCCTGGACTGAGTCACTGCAGATGAGAGCAGGACGGGCTTGTGAAAGGGCTCAGGCATGTGAGGAGGTGGTCGTGAGCCCTGCTGCCTGCCAGAACCCATGGAATGGGGGGGGTCTGCTCTCTCAGCTCCTGGGAGGGGAGGGCACAGAGACAGCCTCTCCTTCTGTCACACCACCTTTGTGTGTCTCTCATATCTGAGACTTTACTTATCCAAGTAGAGAAGTTCCCAAATTGAGCCAGGTGGGTCTGGGAGTAAGAACACTGGATTTGGGCTCAGGAAGACCTGAGTTCAAATCCTGGTTCAGACAGATGCTAGCTATGTAATCCTGGGCAATTCACTCCACCTGTTTCCTCATATGTAAAATGGGGAGAATTATAGCATCGGTCTCACAGAGCCAAATAACAGAAGTATAGAGCATTCATTGCAATCCTAAAAGCACCATCAAAATGCTGGCATTTATTATTCTAATATTTAAGGATTCTCTGGCTCTAGGGACTAAGTACCTTGACCCCCCCCCCGACCCCTTGCTCTCCTTGGCTCGCTCTCCTACTTCACTTTCTTGGCTTCATTTTCTTCAACCAAGATGTAGCAATCCCTTACATGATGCAAGACCCAGGTTGGGATAATGGGGAGGGTACTTCTCCTAGAGGTGAAATTTGGCTTCTTCCCCATCCCCACCCCACCCCTACTTCTGCCGAGGGCACCACAATCTTTCTAGTCAATCAGGTTTACAGCCTTGAAGTTATGACTGTCTCCTCACTCACTTCTTCCCCTTATATCTAGTCCAAGTTTGGGGGTGGGTGGGGAGAGAGCAGTCCTGGAGGGACACTATGCTCTACTTCAGCACAATAGCTTTATAGGTTGATTAGAAATATTGATGGGGGAAGGGGGAAGGAGAATGCCTAGATGGTAGCAGTTCATATGAAAAAGATCTGGCGGTTTCAGTGGACCACAAGATCAATCTAAATAACCAAATAAATAAATGTGAAAATAATATGTTGTCTCTTTCCTCAATCAATTTGATCTTAAGCTGGACTTTTTTTTTTTTTTTTAGTATGCAGTGTCTAGGACTAGAGACAGATTCATTCAACTGTGCTTGATCAGACTATGTTTGTGCTCAGTTCTGGGTACCACATTTTTAAAAGGACATTGATTAGCTGAAGAGCATCCAAGGGAGAGTAACCGGAGGCTGAAAGGTCTTGAAATCATGTCACATGAGGATTAGTTGAAAGAATTAGAGATATTTAGCCCAGGGGAAAAATGTCTTAAGAATTTGCTGTTGAGTTGTTTTAGTCATGTCCAAATTTTTGTGAGCTCATTTGGGGTTTTCTTGGCAGAAACTGGAGGGATTTGTCATTTCCTCCCCCAGCTCATCTTACAGATGAGGAAACTAAGGAAAACAGGGTTAAGGGACTTGCCCAAGGTCACACAGCTAGGAAGTGTCTGGAGTCAGATTTGAATTCAGGAAGAGGAGTCATTCTGACTCCAGGTCTGACACCCTATGCACTATGATGCCACCTAGCTGCCTCATCTTAAGAGTTAGAACTGTCTGGAAGGGGAATGGGCTGCTTCAGATGATCTTCAAGTAACAACTGAATGGCTACCATTTGAGGATTCTTTTTTCACCCAAGGGTTGTAGAAAAGTTGTAGGGAGGGGTGGTTAGGTGGCTCAGTGAATAGGGCACTGGCCCTGGAGTCAAGAGGACCTAAGTTCAAATTCAGCCTCAGACACTTAACGCTCGATGCTCATTAGCCGTGTGACCTTGGACAAGTCACTTAACCCCAACTGCTCTACCCTTACCCTCCAAAAGAGAAAAAAAAAGGCCAAAAAAAGGTGTAGGGAGGAATTCCTGGTTAGAATAGTCACTCCATCAATTAACAAAATGTGTATTAAGTGCCTACTATGTGCTGTGCTAAGGATACAAAAACAAATCTGAAAGTGACTGCCCTCAAGATTACATGGGGGGGAGGGGAACAATGCACACATGTATAGGTATCTAGGGCAGTTAGATGGACCTGGAGTCAGGAGGACCCAAGTTCAAATCCAGCCTCAGGTACTTACTAGCTCTGTGACCCTGAGCAAGTCACCTGTTTGCCTCAGTTTCCTTATCTGTAAAATGAGTGAGAGGAGGAAATGGCAATCCACTCCAGCATCTCTGCCAAGAAAACCCCAAATGGAGTCATGAAAACTTGGATGACTGAAAATGACTGAACAATGGTAACAAAATGGGTATATGCAAAGTTTGTATAAAGCCACAAAGTAGTTTGGTATTGGCAAAGTTGGGGGATCGGGTAAGGTTTCACATAGAAGGTAGTACTTAGATGGAATTTTGGAGGAAACCGGGAAATTTGCTCTTTCCTCCTAGATACGTTCTTCTTTAGATTTTCAGGATCCCTGCGCTCCTGGTTCTCCTCCTACCTCTCTGATCACTCCTTTTCTGTCTCCTTTACTGAATCCTCTACAAGTCATGCACCCTCTGACCATAGTTGTCCCTGGGTTTTCTCTTCCCTTCCCTTCCCTTCCCTTCCCTCCCCTTCCCTCCCTTTCCCTCCCCTTCCCTCCCCTCCCGTCCCCTTCCCTCCCCTCCGCTCTCCTTCTCTCCTCTCCTCTCCTCTCCTCTCCTCTCCTCTCCTCTCCTCTCCTCTCCTCTCCTCTCCTCTCCTCTCCTCTCTCTCTCTCCCCCTCCCTCTCCCCTCTCTCCCCCTCTCTTGTCTCCTTTCCTACTTAGTTTGGTGATCTCATCAGTTCCCTTGGATTTACTTACCACCTCTTTGCTGATGATTCTTAAATCTACCCCAAACTTTCTGCTGATCTCCAATCTCACATCTTCAACTGTCTTTCTAACATCGCAAACCGAACGTCCCACGGACATTTGAAACTCAATATGTCCAAAACCAAACTCATGATCTTTCCCCTTAAAACCCCTTCCTTATTATGGTAGAAGCCCCACCCTCCTCCCAGTCCCCCAGGCTCACAACCCAGGAGTCACCCTGGCCTCCTCACTATCTCTCATGCCCCATATCCACACCATTGCCAAAGGCTGTCCATTTCACCTTTATAACATTTCTCAAATATGTCCCCGTCTCTTCTCTGACACTGCCCCTCACCGCCCCTTTGCTCCTTATCATCCCCTACTCAATAAACTCCACTATAGCTCCCTATTACCTCCAGGATCAAGTACAAAATCTTCTGTCTGGCACTCAAAGCCCCTCAAATCCCAGCCCCCTCCTTCTTTTCCAACCTCATTACACCTTATTCCTCAACCTAAACTCTTCATTCCAGTGGCACTGACTTCCTTGCTGTTCCACAAATAAAACCCTCCACCTCTCCCCCAGCTCTTGCCTCTGGGCATTCTCTCTGGCTGTCCCCCAGCCTCCTCGACTCCACTCACTGATTTCCCAGCTTCTTTTAAATCCCAATTAAAATCCTATTTTTTGCTGGAAGCCTCCCCAACCCCTCTTCATTCTACACCTCCCCTGTTAATTATCTTCTATTTATCTTGTCTATAGCTTGCTTTGTATATATTTGTTTGCATGTTGCCTCCATCAGACTGTAAGCTCCTTGAGGGCAGGGATTATCTTTTGCCTCTTTTTGTATCCCCAGTGCTTAGTACAGCATCTGGCCCATACTAGGCGCTTAATAACTATTTATTGATTGATTGAGTCCTGAGAGGTGAAGGTGAGGAGGGAATGTATACCAGGCATGGGAGCAGCCTGGGCAAAGGCTTGGAGGTAGGAGCTAGAATGTCATGTATGAGGAAGAGTAAGGCCAGTTTGGTTAAATCATAAATGGGAATAATATGTGATAAGCCTGGAAAGGTAGGCAGGGGCCAGGGTACAAAAAGCTTTAAAAGCTAACAGGGGAGTTCAGATTTGACCCAGAGGTGCTAGGCACCCAAGAGATTGTGGGCTGGATGACCTTTGAGGCCCCTCCCAGATCTGAAGTCCTATGATTGTTCCTCAAGAGTGCTGATCTGGGACTACAGGAGCTCGGGGTGGGTGTGGGGGGATTTGAGGACAAGGAGACAAGAGAATTGCTGTGACAGCGAAGGACATGGGGAGGGACAGCCATCAGAGAGAACATTGTGGGCAGCGAAGGTCCCCTCTGGCCAGTGCTGCACACACAAGCCCCTTACTTGGCCCTCACCACCACACATGCCCTTAAGGGGAGCATCTCTGCTGAATGACTGCATTTGGTAAAGACCACAGCTGATTGTTCAGTGTCCTCGGGTAAAGGATAATATCCGAGAAGTTACAAATCACAAAGTTTGGCCACATACATTCTCCCAGTCCTATCCTCCCAATAGCCCCAGGGAAGGCAGAAAAGGCATTCTTAGCCCCTTTAAAAAGGGTGACTCAAAGAGGGAAAGGGACTTCCCAGAGACTGCGCAGCAAGGCAATGTCCCAATCTGAACCAAAACCCAGAGCTCTTGCCACTCAGTAAATGTGTGGAATTATTCTGCTCAGAAAAAAAATATAATAATAGTATGGGGGCGGTTTTTAGTTTTTTGGTTGGTTATTTTTTGTCCAGACATATGATTTCCTTAGCGGTATAGGGGAACTTCAGGAGGGGGCTGGGATTTGAGGGGCTTTGAGTGCCAGACAGAAGATTTTGTACTTGATCCTGGAAGTAATAGGGAGCTATAGTGGAGTTTATTGAGTAGGGGAGGGGCATGGTCGGTCCTGGGCTTTAAGAAAATCACTTTGGTGACTGAACGGAGGATGGACTGGAGTCGGGGGAGACTTGAAGGAGGCAGACTGAAGTTCTGGGAACTTCAACTCTCTCCACTAATGCAGATCAGCCAATCAATCATCAGTAACCTAAGACTTGACCAGAGTCACGTAGCCAGGACGTGCCAAAGGTAGAATTTGAACCTGGGACTTCCTGACTCCTAGGCTAGTACACTATCCACTAGACTAGGCTGGCGGGGGGCGGTGTATTATTATTTTGGAATAATGCCAAGTGAGGGGGATTAGGCCAGGAGATCTAAAAGACACTTTTCATCATGATTTTCTTCTTTTTCTTTTTTTTTTTTTATCTAGAGGCAATTGGGCACAAATGACTTGCCCAGGGTGACATAACTGGTAAGTGTCTGAGACTAGATTTGAACTCAGGTCCTCCTGACTGCAGGACCAGTACTCTATCCACTGCACCACCTAGCTGCTCCCTTTTTCTTCTTTTTAAACTGTTCACATCCTTTATTCTTACAGTAAGCTTTCCATTGTAACTAGGAAGATTTTAAAATGCTATCCAGCAAAACTAACCAGCAGATCAGCCAAGTCTGGCAGTACAGAGGATCCCAAACATTTCAGTAAAATGGCACCAAAACTTTTGGGACGCCCTGCATACGCAATGTTCCACAGCCCTGAGCCATCTCTGGCCTCATCTCTGCCTCTCAGATGCCTAGTTTCCTTCCAGGAAAATCTTCTGTGCCACCTCTTACAGGATGCCTTTCCTTATCTCCCCAAGTCTTAGTACTTTCTCCTTGTCTCCCTATCTCTTCATATCATCCCTTCAACATTTTTCTGTCTTTCATTCCCAAGGAGGACCATGACATCATGGAGGTGATACCATGACGTGCAAATAAATCGGATAACAGTGAGGCAGGGCTGTGCAAAGTCACTAGCCTCACTTTCTCCTCTGGAGCCATCTGGGTCCAGTGGCCAGATGCACATAGGGATGACTGGAGATGGCCCCCTTAGTACTTACCTCCCTCATCACCACATATGCCCCTAAGGAGAGCATCTGTGCTGAATGACTGTACTTGGTCATGGTCTATGCCCCCAGTAGAATGTAAGCTATCTTTGTATCCCCAAATCTGGCTCTGCCCTAGGTACATAGTACTTGCTCAGTCAATGTTTGGTGAATTGGCAGAAGGGGTGAGGGGGAACAGAAGGTCCTCCCTCCCACCTCCAAAAATGGATCAAATTAAGGAAGGTGTAGGGAGACCACCAGGGACATTTGGAAAAAGGGAACTAAGGTCCAGGAGAGTCCTATTTTGGGGTGGCATGTTTGCTGTGTGCCCAATGCTGTCGGCAGGGTATGGTGCTGGGCACTCAGTGGGGACACAAGGACACAAGATTTAAGATATCACCAAGATATGACTCAAGGGTAACTTAGCCAGATCCCAGCCAGGGAGAGAAGAGGGAGGGCATCTGTGGGGAGTCCGGGGGAACCTGCCCTTTCAGGGGATCAGAGAGCAGCCAGCTCTAGGGACTGTGTCCTTCTCTGTCTCAGCTTCTCCCCTTCCTGGCCTGCTCACCCCAAAGCTTGGGATGGTGGGGTGGTAATGAAGGGGAGTGCCTCCTCAGAGGAGACTTAGTCACTGAGACTAGCTCATTTTTTCCATGAAGGGACGGAAAGAGCTTGTCAGAACCCAGGTGTGACTGTAACTGCCTGGGCCAGACTGAGTGAGGGCCTGGTGGAGGGTGGGGCTGGACAGGAGCCCCAAGTTGAGGGGAGAGAGCCTGAATCAGGCTATGACCAGGCAAAGACAGGGATGGGGTGAGTCATGGGTATTGGCCAGAGAGATGCCAAAGGGCAGGTGAAAGTGGGGAGGGCCCCCAGAACTGGGGGGTGGAGAAAAGGACTCAGAGAACCTGGGACTGGGACTGGGATCAGGCCTGGGGATGGCTGAGAGGGGAGACTCCTCAAAGAGAGAGAAATCCTTAGAACTGGGAGGGGCCTCAGACCAGCTAGTCCAAACTTCTTTTACAGAGGAAGAAATTCTGAGATGGAAAATGGATTTGCCAAACATCACAAAGCTGGGTAAATGGCAGCACTGGGAAGAGAATGTGTCTCCAGCCCTTGCCAAGGGTTTTTGGTCTTTAAAAGAATGTAAGCTCCCTGAGGGCAGAGGCTATTTCTGTTTGTCCTTATATCCCCAAAGGTGAACACAAGGACTGACACATCATGTTTAATAAAACGCTTGTTGAAAGCTTGGCCCAAAGAAAAGATATGAGTCCTCCTTCTGTCCCTGGGGCCAAGCTGAGCTTCACAGGATCTCCAAACATCATAGAGCTGAAATAAAAGGCCTCAAGAGGCCATCTGATTCAGCTTACATCGGACCAGCAATTCCCTTACGATATCTCCAACAGACAAGACCTCATCCAGCCTTTCATTGACAGACTAGGCTGGGACTCACCATCTCCCAAGACAGTTCAATCTTACTTTGTGTGTATGTATGTATATGTATGTATGTACACATGTATATGTTTAAATAAATTTTCTAGATCAAAATCTCACATTATACACCAAGAAAATCACCAAATGAAGTAGATATAAAAAGTCAGATCATATTCAAATTAGAGGAGCAAGGAACAATTTAACTTTCAGATCTATGGAGATGGGAAAGATTCACGACTGAACTAAATACCGGGCCATTTCCCCTAACATCCAGCCTAAATTTGCTACTGCTACATATAAATCACATATTTACAGCTGGTAGGGGCCCTAGAGGTCAGCTAGTTCAACCAGCACATTTTACAGATTTGGAAACTGAGGCCAAACATAGAAAAATGACTTATCCATGGAAGCAAGGAGCAGAACTAGGAAGGTCCCACCCACCACTCTTAACGGTATTCTATAGAACCAAAGACAACAAGCAATCCTTCTAGCTGGCAGACAGTCCTTCAAATTCTTGAACCCCCACTATCATGTTTCCAATGGGTTTTTCAACAAGGGAACTTCCCTAGTTCCTTCAGCTGATCCAAATATGGTATGATCTGAGGGTTGCTCATCATTTTAGTCCCCCTCCTCTGTATACTTGCCAGCTCATCCTTGGAAGCCAGGAGAGTTTGGGAGTTTAGGGGTTCTTGGGGAGTGGGCAGAGACACAGCCCCTCCCCATGCCCTGAGGGCTCCTGCTGCTTCCTGGAGACTCATGTGCCCATTCTGTCCTGCCAAGGTAGGTTTCTGGAACCCCCTTCCTAGATCCTTGTCTAGGCTCCCAAAGCCTCAGACTGACAAGTCAAATTTGGGGGGCTGACAAGTCGGACTTGGGGAAAGTCCTCACCCCGAACTCATTTTAAGCCAGCTTCTGGGTGTCCCTAGGTATGTTCCCCATACCCCCCATCAGTCCCAGTCCTGCTCTTCCCATCCCTCTCCAGGGTGGCTGAGTTAAGAAGCGGGGGTTAGTCGAGGTGCAGGTTTTACTGGGGTCTTTATTGCCTCTAAAGAGGCAGCCCCCGGCCATGACCTTGGTCCTGGTTCCGACCCCCCCCTGCTCCTTCCCTTTTACTTGGGGGTGGATGTGGCACAGACAGGAAGCACCTGGGGCGGGGGAAGGAGTGGAGGGGGGAAGGAACCAAGATCCTCAGCGATGCAGCCCAGCCAAGCCCCCTGGGAACGCGGGAGCCGCCAGGATTCCCGGCACGGAGTCCCGCCAGTTCCTGGCTTTAACTCCTCTGGCCGACGTTCTTGGGCTCCCTAGTGGGAGATTTCCCTTTTTAGGCAAAGTCTGACTCTCTCCTCCCTCCCCCATCCCCATCCGTTCTCACCTGCCAGAAAGAGAAGGAAGGAAAAGCCCTGGAGCAGCGTCTCCTCCCCACCCCCAACCCCCACCCAGCACTGTCTTCCCCGGCTTCCCCAAACGCCTCCCTTCCTGCATTGTCCTACTGTACGTTCTCCCCAGGGAAGTGGGGGAGGGCCGATCGGGGCTTCTGCCCGCCCCCTCCTAGGTGTCCTGTGGGGCCAAGATTGTAGAAGCCGAGACTTGGCCGGCCTCCATCCTCAACTCTACCCCCTCATCTTTCCTGCTCTCAATCAATGAATCAATCAACCCTAGGATCGTGGATTTCAAGCTATAAGGCTTCAGAGGCCACTGAATGCACCTCCCCTCTCCCCCCATTTTAAAGATGAGGAAACTGAGACTGAGTGGTAAAAATAATTTGCTTAAGGTCACAAAGGGTGTATGTGACAAAAGCCGGATGCAAACGCAGGTCCTCTAACTTCAAGACAGTGAATGGTCTTTTCAAGGTGCCACAAAGTCTCTAAGGCACTAAGTGTCTATTAAGAGTTCCAGTCACTAATGTGTCCCGGGAACACAAAGAGAAAAATAAAAAAAGTCCTTGCCCTCAGGGAGTTTAATTCCGTTATGGGAAGTACACATAAGGAGAAAGAAAGTACAGTAAATTCAAAGTAATGAGGGTGGGAGGAGGGAATGAGGAAAGGCTTGGCCCACGTGGCAGTATTTGAGCTAAGCTATGAAGGATTCTAAGAGAGAGGCTAAGAAGCATCAGTGAGGAGGGAGGGCATTCCAGGAAGGGGGCCCAGCGTGGACAAAGGCACAGAGTCGGGCCAGGAATCGTTTTGGCTAGGCGGTCCAGTTTGTAAAAAAGAGTAATATGTAACAAATTCGGAAAGATTGAAGCCAGAATGTGAAGAACTTTCTATGCCAAAAAGAGGAGTTTGATTTTAGAGGCTGTAAGCTGCCATGGAAACTTTTTGAGAAGGGGTCTCTCATTCTTTCCATTTCTTGCTATTTGTGGGTGACTCTGAGTGGGTCTCCAGTGACTTCACACATCCACCTCTAGCTGCTTTGGTTTTTTGGTTTCTTTCTTTTAGAAAATTTTTGCTGATCTTTTGTTTTTCAAAGAGGACCAATGACATCATGGTGTTTTATCAGAATTCTAAAATCTTTCACAATTTGAACATCATTATCACGGTATAAATTGTTCTGGTTCTGCTCGCTTCACTCTGCATCAGATCGTAGAGGTCCTCCCAGTTTCCTCTGAAACTGTTCATTTTGTCATTTCTTATGGAACGACAATATTCCATCGTATTGATATTACCCTAAATCTATCAAGTCACTCCCCAACAGGACAACCCCTCAATTTCCAGCTTGGGGCAACCACCCCCCCAAAAAAAGCTGCTATAAATATTTTCCTTTCTTTGATTTCTTTGATGTATAGGCCTCCTAATGGGATATTGGGTTCAAAGGGTACGAACAGTTTGTTAACTTTCTGGGCTTCAATCCAAGCTTCTTTCCAGAATGACTTGGCCAATTCACAGTTCCATGGACAGAGCATCAGTGTACCTGTTGGCCCACAGTCCTGCCAGCATCTGTCATTTTCCTCTCCTCACCTTTGCCAGTCTGGGAGCTGTGAGATGGAACTCAGAGTTGCTTTCATTTGTGTTTCTCTAATTATTCATGATTTAGAGCATTTTTCCTGTGATATTTGATAACTTGAATTTCTTCCTTTGAAAACTCCTTGTTAATTTCCTTTGACTATCCCCTGAGGAAATGACTCTTAATCTTCTGTATTTGAATCAGATTTTTCTGTATCTTGAATGTGAAACCTTTATCAGAGAAATTTGCTGCAAAGATTTTTTCACATTTACCTGTTTCCTTTCTCATTTTAACTGCATTAAATTTGTGCAAAAAAATTTTAAGTTGTATGCAGTCAAAATTGTCCATTCTATCCTATGTGAGTCCTTGTTTAGTCGTGAACCTTTCCCATCTCCATAGATCTGAAAGTTAAGTTGTTCCTTGCTCCTCTAATTTGAATATGATCTGACTTTTTATATCTACTTCATTTGGTGATTTTTTTGGTGTATAATGTGAGATTTTGATCTAGAAAATTTATTTAAACATATACACATGTACATACATACATACATATACATACATACACACAAAGTAAATACTAGTTAAATTTTGGGGGGAGCACTAGCATCTGAGAGAAGTGGACAGGAAGGTCTCAGAGAACTGACCAGTAGCCAGGATTGTGCTAAAAGTTGTTTAGGCTTGGTAGCATTGTCCAGAATTTATACTCTGCTAATATAGTTTTCTTTTTTAAAAATTTTATTTATTTTTAGTTTTCAACATTCACTCCCATAAAATTTTGAATTCCAAATTTTCTCCCCCTCCCACCCACCCCAAGACAGAGTGTAATCTGATATAAGCTCTATATATAGTATAGCTTTCAATCAATAAATAAACATTTATTAAGCACCTACTATGTGCCAGGCACTTCACTAATTGCCATGTGCTAGGCTCATCTTGACTCTAGGAAGAGGCATCAGAGAAAACTTTAGGGGAGGTTTTTGTTGTTGCTCAGTCATGTCTGACTCTTTGTGACCCTATTTGGGGTTTTCTTGGCAGAGATACTAAAGTACTTTGCCATTCCCTTCTCCAGTTCATTTTACAGATTAAGAACTGAGGCAAACAGGGTGAAGTGACTTGCCCAGGGTGCCACAATTAGAAAGTGTCTAAGGCAGAGTTTGAACTTGAGTCTTCCTGACTCCAAGATTAGTGCTCTATCCACTGAACCACCTAGCTGTCAGAGCAGATTCCTCATCTGTAGAATGAGGGTAATGAACCTCTAGCAATCAATTAACAAGCATTGATTAAATATTTATTATGTGCAGAGTGTTAATGACTGGGGATACAAAATAGAACGTAAACTATGTCCCCCACACCCAGAAAAACCCCCAAACATGCTGCCCCCCTCACAGAGAGCTGCTGGGACTGGAAGGCAGGATAAGGAGAGCAGCCTGAGGTTGGACTGGAAGTAGGGAGCCCTGGTTAGAATCCTGCCTCCTGGACAACCACTTCCTGTATCTGAGCCTCAGCCTCCTCACCTGTAAAATGGGGATAATAATATAACTGCCCAACTTGAAGGGCTATAGTGCCATAGAAATGGAAATTATTATAGAAATGAACTATTGGAATAATGCCTCTCCTGCCCTTCTTTGCCGAGGTGGGGAACTATGGGTCTGGAATACTGTATATACTGTTTAATTCAGTTGATACGTTGGCTAGAACTTTTTTCCTTTCTTAAAAAAAAATGTGTTATAAGGGGTGACTCTCTGGGTGGTGGAGAGGGAAGGGATATATTGAGAAGTAGAGGTAATGTTTAACAAAAATTATGGATGAAATGAACTATTTCCAGAGTAAGGGAGCAGAGTAAGGGAGCTCCCAACGACAGCCTCCCAAGCTGCTCCAACTCCTCCAGGGACCTTTGCCCGGTTGCCTTGTAAGGGCTCCCAGACTCGGAGAATCCCCCCGGGGATCAGCCCTTCCTGTCGGGGGCCCTGCCCTGCGTTGCCCAGTCCTTCTCTTCTCTCCAGGGAATCTCCAGCTCTGAATCCCTGGAGCCGAGAGTCAGAGGGAAGCGTCCCTAGGGCCCTGAGGGAAGGGAAGGAGGGACGGAAGGATGGATGGATGGATGGATGGATGGATGGATGGATGGATGGATGGATGGATGGATGGATGAATGGATAGATGGGTGGGACATCTGCCACGGCATGGCCCCTCACTCTCTAGACAGCTGCAGGACGGGGCAGGAGCCCAGGCGAGAACCCGCAGTGGCCCGGCCCAGGATTTTAGCAGCCCCGGCGGAGGAGAGGAGCACGTGGTCCGGTGGCCAGCCCTTTCCAGGGTATTTCCCGCTCTGAGCTCCTGTTTTTGGCTGGCCCAAAGCCTTTCAGAGCCAAAGGGGGCCCGTGGGGAGGGGGCGGGACCCATGAGGAGATCCCTCGGGCAGGGGAGGGGGCTGTGCCTCCCAAACCTCACCCACACCTCGGAGAGAGGTGCCGTGCACGCTCTGCTGAGTGTATCAGATGAATGTGCTGGGGTCGGTGAGTCCGTCGCCTCGTGGGCAAGGGAAGCACAGCTGGGCGGGGCCGGGCGGGACAGGAGAGGGAGGGAAAAGGGGCGGGTCGTGAGCCTTGTCTCCTAAAGTGACTGCCGCTCCGCCCCCTTCCCCCTCCACCTCCCACCGCAACCTCCAAGCTGCGAGATTGGGCCAAGGAGGCGAAGAGGCGGCTGGAGTGGGGAGAGGAGAGGAGCGAGGCGAGGAGGAGGAGGAGGAGGAGGAGGAGGAGGAGGAGGAGGAGGAGGAGGAGGAGGATCACGATCACGATTAAGATCACGATCACTCACTCGGGCTGCCCAGGACCCAGCCCCAGCAGCAGCAGCAGCGCCAGCGCGTAGAGGGTAGGGCAAGGGCTGGGGGGCCCTGCTATGCGCGGCCCCCGCCCCTCTGCTCCCCTGCTCAAGTCCTGAGCCCGCGGAGATTCGGGGGTAGGGACTTCAGGCGGCGGCGGCCGCTATGATTGTCTGGGCGGCCCTGGGCCTCCTCTGCCTGCGGCTGGCTTTGGGGCAAAGCATACCTGAGCCAGGTGAGTATGTGCGCCTGGGACTAGGTTGTGGGGTGCAGTGGGGCGGGGGCAGCCTGGCGGAAAAGGCTTGAGGTGTGCACCATTCCGAGTGAGGGCAGATGAGGGGTGTGGATGGGGCGCGGGAAAGCCCTTTCTGTGCCACCTTCCTCAGTCTCCTTACCAAAGCGGGGTTACTTCCTGCCCCCCAAGGCTGGGGGCACATTGGGTATCCCCGGGATATCAACCGGGAGTCAGTTCACCTGGGTCTCCCTGGCCTCCGTCACCAGAATGGCTTCTCTCAGATTCAGGACTGGACAGTTAGACATTCTCCCCATCCCGAGAGAGGTCTCCAGATGTAATGTTCCTTCACTCCAGGCCAGCTGTGGGCTCCACTCTCCCTGCTGCCTTCGGGCTCAGGGAGGGACAATCACGGGAAATCATAACCCAGTAGGGTTCCGCAGCCTAGTTGGGGCCATCCATCCTCTGACCCGAACACAGGGTGTGCTGTCATCTCTCCCAAAGACACTGCCTGGCTTTCTCCTTGTCTTTCTCTTTAGTCTTGTAAACTCTCTGGCGATTCTCTTACCCCTCCCTTCCTGACCTGTCTCGGTTCTAACTTGGTCAATTTGAGTTTCATCTTCTGGAAGTGACTCTGTTTCTCTCTCTTTATCTATCACTACCTGGTGCAGAGAGGCCCTCAGGGCAGGGAAAGGAGCCTGGGAGGGGCTGAGGAGGAGGCTGGTTGGAGGGTCCCCTCCCACACCCTGAGCCACCTGCACCACTGGGCCCAGGGCCCGGGTGGATAGCAAGAATGCTGTGTGTCTATGCTAGACTTGTGTTGTGGTCTTGGAGGTGGAGCTGGGAGCACTGGTAAGGGGAAACAGGCTGGGAGATCTAGAGGAGAACTGTTCTGCCTTGTTTTTCTCACTTGTGGAATAGGCACACACCCAGTAGCAGGGTCTGCTAGCAGGATCCTGAATGTGTGGGTAACTGATTTAGAGTCATGTGGTACAATCCTGTCATTTTACAGATGGGGAAACCGAGGCCCAGAGAGATGGGACTTGCTCAAAGATCATTCAGGTAGCAAGTAGCAAGGATAGGATCTGAACCCAGGGCCTCCTATCCCAGTTTGATCATTGTCTCTGCTGGGTTGCTTGTGATTGCAGAGGGCTCCTATATTTGTTGTTGAGTCATTTCAGTCACGTCCAGCTCTTGGTGACCCCATTTGGGACTTTCTTGGCCAAGATCCTGGAGTGGCTTGCCATTTTCTTCTCTAGCTCATTTTTACAGATGAGGAAACTGAGGCAAGCAGGGTTAAGTGACTTGCCCAGCTAGTAAGTGTCTGAGGCCAGATTTGAACTCTGGAAGATGAGTCTTCCTGACTCCCATCCACCCCTCCACTGTACCACCTAGCTGCCCCATCTCCCTATTTAGCAGTGGGAAGTTGAAGCCTGCTGAGGAGCAGATCTCAGGCTGAGATCACAGTCCATCTGGAACAAAGCCTGAATTAAAACTCAGGTATCCTAAATTTCAGCCCTCTGCTCCCCTGTTCATTTTGGGGGAAACAAACCCAATTTTGGGGAGCCACTCACATCAGAGACAGAAGGATAGTGTGGTGTTCCAGAGTTTGCCAATGATATCTCTTCTCAGAGTTTTGGGGTCACTCCCCTATTTCTTTTCCCATTACCCCTGTGATAGGAGACCATATCTGAAGGTTCTCTGAACCTGTCTGGACCTTCTCTCCATGGCAGTGAGCCCTCAGACAGGCCCCTTGGTCTGCTCCTTCACAGCTTCTCCCACCCCCATTTTGCTTGGTTGGCTTAGGTCAAACTGATTCCCTGTGATCCGGCCTGTGGGGAGTTTCCTTCTTGCCAGTGCCTGCCTGGCATTCGAGGCTCAGCCTAGCCTAGAGCTTTAGGAGAAAGAGTGATTGTCCTCTGGGCCCTGGGAGACGGTAGTTACTTCAATGCAGCTTTTCTTAAGGGGAAGAAAAGGAGTGGAGAGGGGGGTGCCCTACCGGAGAGGCGAAAGGCTGACCTTGTCCTGCCCAAGCCCTAGCTAAGGGCCCCTTTAGAAATCACAGCCTTCCCTGGCCACGGGCTGCACCATGAGGGAGTGGAGCAGCGTGCTAAGGGGTGCTTCTGTCTTTGAAGTCTTTCCAAGTCCTGGGTGCATTGAAGGAGGAAGGCCTGGGGCCAGTGAAGCAAAGCAGGAGGAAGGGGCTATTCTGGCTCCCCCCAAATTTGTGCCACATAGAACTGGTTGAGCACAGGCCTAGTGTCTTGTGGGGGCTCAAGGCCCCTATGGCTGCCTCCCCTCAGGAAGAACCCCAGCATGGATGCCCATCTGAGCTGGGAGGGGCTAGGCACACTCCCTGGCTTTGAGGAGAACTGAGAGGGGAAGGAAAGGGGGCACTGGGCTAAAGGGCACAGTATCAGGGTATGCACCAGTGTCTGGGGCAGCGCACAAGGGCACACGGTCATGACAGCCAAATCTTTCTGTCCCTGAGGCTGGGGCAGCTTCCAGCATGGGCCAACCCGCAGGCTTCCTGAGCCACACATACGGCACCAGAATGCAGTTACGTGGGGACGCCAGGGCCCTGAAGTCCTAGAAAGATCTCAGCAGGCTGTCTGTCACCCAGGAGGGCCCCACCTTCCCCTTCTCCTCCCTCTCACCATTTCTTCTTCAGTTTCTTTCTCTCCCCCTGCCACTCTCTCATCCCCTTCCCTCTTCCTTCTTTCTTTTTGCCCCACCTCTCTTTCTTTCTTCTTTCTGCTCTCTCCTATTCCTTCCCTTCTTCCTTTCTCAAGTGCTCGCTCTCTCCCTTCACTCCCCCTCACATTTCCTTTTTCTACTGTTCCCCTTCTTCTCTCTCCCAACTCCTTCTCTCCCCCCACTCCCTCTTTCTATTCTCCCTCTCTTTCCCATTCCCTCCTTCTCTCCCCTCTCCCTCTCCTATTCCTTCTCTTTCCCCTCCCCTTTTTTCTCTCTCTCCTCACTCCCTCTTTCCTTCTCCCACTTTCTTTCCCTCTGTTCCTCCTTTCCCCTCCTTCTCTCTTTCCCTCTCCCCTACCTCCCTCCTTCTCCTGTCTCCCCCTTTCCCTCTTTCTCCACCCTCTCCTCCTTCCTCTTTCCCCCTCCTTCTCTTTCCCTCTCCCCTCCCTTCCTCTCCTCGCTCCCTCTTTCCCTCTCTATTCACCCTCTCCTCCTCTCTTTCCCTCTCTTCTTCCCTCCTTCTCTTCCCTTCCTCTTTCCCTCTCCCCTCCCTTCCTCTCCTCTCTCCCTCATTTCCTCTCTCTCCTTCCTTCTTCCCTCCCTCTCTCTTTTCCTCCCCTGTAACCCTACTTCACAAGGCTGTTGTAAGGATCCCATGAGATAACCTGTGTGTATAAAGCTTTGCAAACCTTAAGCTGCTATATCCATGCCAGCTATGAGTTTTATTGTTGTTCCATTGCTGATCCCTTGTCTGTCCCTCTTTTTCTGGCAGGCCCTGCCACACAGCCCCCAGCTGCCCAAGGTGACCTCCTCTTCTTGCTGGATAGCTCAGCTAGCGTCTCCTACTACGAATTCTCTCGGGTGAAGGAGTTTGTGGGCCAGCTGGTCCAGCTGCTGCCCTTGGGCCCAGGGGCTGTGCAGACCAGCATGGTGCACGTGGGCAGTAAGCCCACAGTGGAGTTCCCCTTTGACCAGCACCACTCAGGGGCTGCTGCCCAGGGGGCCATCCAGGCCGCCAAGCAGCTGATGGGGGACACCAACACAGGGCTGGCCCTGGCTCTGGCCAAGGAACAGCTGTTCACCACCAAGGCAGGTGCTCGGCCCGGTGTGCGCAAGGTGCTGGTGTGGGTGACTGATGGTGGCTCCAGTGATGATGCGCTGGCCCCCATGCAGGTGCTCAAGGATCTGGGGGTGACCGTCTTCATTGTCAGCACTGGCCGAGGCAACTTCCTGGACCTCTCTGCTGCCGCCTCCCAGCCTGCTGAGAAGCACCTGCGCTTTGTGGATGTGGACGACCTGCAGATCATCGTCCCTGAGCTGCGGGGCTCCATCCTCGGTAGGCCCTCGGTCCCAGGGAACTGTGGGCAGAAAGCGTGGGGGTCAGAGGTTAGACGTCAGGCCGAACTTCCTGAAGGGGCTGAGAAAACAGCATTCCTTTATTCATACAAACATTTTTAAGTTCCCACTACTTTCTAATTTTTAAGATTTAATTTCTATTTATTTATTTTGAGGCAATCAGGGTTAAATGAGTTGCCCAGGGTCACACAACTATTAAGTGTCTGAGGCAGGATTTGAACTCAGGTCCTTCCCATGCTTTATCTATTCTGCCACCTGACCCGCCTACTACGTTCAAGGTGTCAGAGCTAGAAAGACAAAAATGTACAATCCCTGCCATCAAGAAGCTTAGTTTCTGGTGGGGACACAGTGGAATGCATAAGTATTTACAAAACTAAATAAATAAAGGTAATTGGAGATCAATTGCAAGATGACTGAGAGCTTTGAAAGTTTTCTGTGTCAATTACAGATGAGGAAACTGAGGCCTAGAGAGTTCAAATGAATCCTATTCCTTAGACTCTAAACTCAGCATTCTTCGGGGTGGGGGGGGGGCGGGGATCAACAGATTCTGAGTAAATGATGCCAACCAAAATGTAGATTAAGGGAAGATGAAATTCTAAGAAGCAGGAGGTGAGGAAAGGAATGAATTCCAGACATAGGGAGTAGCTGGGCAAAGGTGTGGAAGTGGGAGATGAAATACTAATAGGCTAGTTCGACTGGAATATAGTGTGCATGGAAAGAAAGATATGGAATAAGTCTGCCAAGGCAGGTTAGACTCAGATAGTGCAGGATATTCAACTCTACTTTGTATTATATCTTAGAGCAGTGGTTCTCAACCTGTGGGTTGTGACCCCTTTGGGGGTCAAACGACCCTTTCACAGGGGTCTCCTAAGACCATCAGAAAACACATATTTCCTATGGTCTTAGGAACCGAGACACCGCTGCTCTATCTGTCTCCAGGCGGGTCCACCCACATGCAGATACACCCACATACAAGTATTAAAGGGTCGCGGCATTAGGAAGGTTGAGAACCACTGTCCTAGAGGCAATAGGTTTTGGAGCAAGGGAATAAGATGGTTGTTGTGCTTTCTGAAGGTTGCTTTGACAGATGGGGAGGTGAGAGAGAGGTAGCAGGGGCACCAGTCAGGAAGCCATTGACATCCTGCCCTCCCGTGCCTCACTATGGGGCTGAGGAGGTACCAGGCAAAAGCCCAGGGATGATGGTGCAGGTGGTGACCCCATCATCCCTGACTCTTCCCTCTCCTTCATCCCTGGTAGCAAATCCATTCTTTTTTCCTCCCTATTCTCTTCTCCCCTTGTTCCCTCCCCAACGCTATCACTTTTTCCCTATTTACAGTGGCAGCAGCCTGGTCATCTCTCTGCTTCAGTCTCTCGCTTTTCCTCCCAGCCCACCCAAGTATCATTCCAAAGTCTCAGGTTTAATCAGGTCACTCCTCGGCTTTATAAACTCCATTGATTCCCTATTTCCTGTAGGGCCAAATAACAAACTTCTCTCTTTGGCATTTAGGGCCCTTCCCTACATGAACCCAACCTACCTTTCCAACCTGATACCTTATTCCCCTTCATATACTCTACTGTCCCACCAAACTGAGCTTGATATTTCTCAAAAAAATGAGATGCCATCTGTCATCTCCCATCTCCATGCCTTTGCTCATGCTGTCCCTCATGCCTGACATTACCTCTGCATCCTAGAATCTTTGCATCCTTTCTCCTCCAGGAGACCTTTCCTGATCCCACCCAGCTGGTAGTGCCCCTTCCCCATCACCTTGTGTTGATTTTATATATACTAACCTGGGTGAGTGTGGTTGCTCCCAGAAAGAATGCAAACCTTTTGAGGTCAGGGGCTGTTTTAGTTTGTTTTTCTATCTCTGGTGTCCAGTGTTGTACCTGGAGGGTCATAGGCACTTGTTATAAATGCTTGTTGGCTCCTTGTCAGCAGGCTGGTCACTGGTTGAAAAAATCTGGGAATCATAGCAGTTCTAGATACTGTGCCTAGTGACCTGGGGTGGGTCCTCCCCCCTCTGGACTGGCAAAGGGAGGACCCCACATGATGAAGTCACAGGCCTTTGAAGTAGGGGTTGAGCACAGTGTTGGGGGGGAGATATGTGCACATGCTCATGCATGTGTATGTGTGTGTATGTATGGGGGTTTGTATGTGTATGATTGTATGTGGGGGGGTGTATAGGAGTGTGTGTGTAAATGGGTGTGTGTGTGTATGGGTGGGTGTATGTAACATGTGTATGGGTGTGTGTGTATGTGTGTGTATGTATGGGGGTTTGTATGTGTATGGGTGTGGGGGGGTGTATAGGGGGTGTGTGTGTGTCTGTATGTGTGTGTGTGTGTGTGTGTGTGTGTGTGATACTTTTTTTGCAGTATATGATCTTTAGATAAGGATATGGTCAGAGGGCTCACAGTCACAGAGTGGCTGAAGAAACAAGAAAAGACAATGGGAGCAGACATGACTTTCAGAATTAGCGCTTTAGACAAAGCCCTGAATGAGGTGCCTTTGGAGGAAGCTTATTCCTGGCAGGGAATCAGGGAAGGCTTCCTAGGGGAGGCACCCTTCATGTTGGGCTTTAGAGGAAGGGCAGGAATCCAGCAGGGGAGCAGGGAAAGGGAGGGCATCCCAAGCTTAGGGACCAGAGTGTTCAGACATTCCCAGCAGAAGATACAGGGCACAGCTGGGGGTGGGGGAGGGCAGATAAGCCAGCTGGGTTGAGGCATACAGGGTATGAAGGCAGGGATATGAAAGGGGGTGACCCCTTAGGCAGGTTCTTCAGGAGTTAGAACTTTACTCAGCAGGCAAGAGAGAGCCATGGAAGGTTGTTGAGCTCAGGAGGAGTGTGACCAGATGTATCCTGGAAGAAAAATTTTCAAGAATGATTCTTTTTATGCAGTACTTTAACGTGAAACTCTGCAAGCACTTTACACAGGTTATTCCATTTGAGAACAAGGATTCTGGCAGAGGGAGAGGGTTTAAAGCTGGAAGGGACCACAGAAGTCATTAAGTCATAGGATTATAGCGTCCTAAGTCCATTGTTCCCAGGGTGAAAGGGCTCTCAGAGCCCCTTGCAGAGGCTTTTCTGGCCAGGGGTCGGGGAAAGCAGGAAGGGAGAGGTTTCAGACCTAGTCTCCACTCTTGGGAACTTGGTTTGGCTGGAGATACGAGACCCACTTGTGATTCACCTCTGAGCTTAGAGCAGGGAGAAGTGAGTAGGAGTGTCTCAGGGGTGGGCTGGACAACATTGAATTGGACCTTGAAGGATGAGGAGAGAAGGGGGGGGTGAAAGCTGTCCAGATCCCAGCAAGGGCCAGAGGCTGGGGTGGGTCCTAACAATGTGGTCACAGTAGGGCCTCTGAGTAGGGAGATGAAATAGGCATTGGGACCTTGTGGGAGGACCTTGAATGCCAGGTTGAGGACCTTGGGTTTTAGTATATGGGCAGTGGGGAGTTATAGAAGGTTTAGGAGCAGGGGATTGCCATTCTCTGAGTCATTGGAGATGAGGAAGATTATTCTTGTGAGGTAGTTTGGAGGAACAGTTGGGGCTGATGCAATAGCTCAGGAGAGAAGTAATGAGGGCAGGCATTAAGGAGTTGGCATCTGTACCTTCCTCTCCTCCTTCCCCGACACCCCAAGGGAGGGGCTGGGACTGGGGAGGGGAGCTGCCCAGCAGGTGGGCTGGGGCCCTGGAATTCCTTGAGCCAGCAGTGTCTGGCCCAATCCCAGCCCAGGCCAGCTGTGGCTGCAGAAACATGCCAGAAACCAGAGGATTCTTATGTCCTCTCTCTGGGTTAATCATTGGCCTCTGAGCAGTGGGGAAAGGAGGTGGGTCATGTGCTGGAGACAAGAGGGCTGCTCCTTAAGAATGCATCTCAGGGAGGATCCCACAGTGGCAGCGGGGCTGGGAGAAACAGTGTGGCAGGGCTGAGGACAAAGCCTTTGTCTGCAGGGTGGTGGGGCCTTGGGGTGGGCCCAGGCCATATGTCCCCCCTGATTTATTGCATCAGCTCTAACTGGTCCTTCAAGCTGTCCTGTAAGACTCATTTTCTTAATAAACCAAAGACTCTTAAGTTTGGCAATCCTCTGCCCCCAAACCTTCCATAGCTCCCCACTGCCCACATGGTAAAACCCAAGCCAGGACTGAGGGAGCTGGAAACCTGTCTTTCATTCCCTAGGGAAGGGAGGAGGAATATGTCCCAATTCCAGGCTACCAAGTCTGCCTGGATCCTCTGTCCAAGGGCCCCACCTGAGATTCTTGGGGTCCAGCCAGACCAAGGGGTAGGGCTGTTACCAGGGCAGAGCAGAGCTGAGTCACAGGTCCAGTCTAGCTCAGCTCACTGGGGAGGCATCATGGTATGGTGGAAGGAACACAGGCTCCAAAGTCACAGGACCTGGGTTTGAGTCCCATCTCTGATGCTTAGTACCCTTGTGACCTCGGGCCTAGCAGTTTACCTCCTGGGGGTCAGCTTCCTCCTCTATAAAATGGAGGGGTTGAACCAGGTGCCCTCCCAGGTTCAGGTTTGGAGGGATCAGGTCAGAGCCGGCTCTGGCAGCATCCTTATCACCATCTCCATTACTGGTGAAGAAACAGCCCTCAGGAGGAGGAGAATTTGGCTCCCAAGTCATATGTACTCAGACCCCAGGTCTGGGCCTTACCAGGAAGAGGGATCTCTAAGCCTGTATTGAGTGAACTAGCCAGGAAAGGGAGGGAAGGGTGAGATAAAACTGCCTCCAGCCCACTAAAACCTCAAAAGGAAATGGGCTTTGCAAAGTATATGAACTCCTTCTGTAGCTGCTACTGTCAGTCTGAAGGAGTCAAATCCAACCCTTCCACCAGAGTCACCATGGGACAGGAGATGAAAATGATGAAGTCTTTAGTTACTGAGCCCCCTAATGGGGGTCCTCGAGGAGGGGGAGAGAGAAGGAAATGAGGGGGCGGAGGGACTAGGAGAGGGTAGGGAGAAGGGAGCGCCACAGCCAGAAAAGGAGACCCGGGCCATCCAGGAAGGCCTGACCCTTCATATCTCTCTACTTTCTCTCTTTCTCTCTCCTCTCTTGCATGACCAGAGGCAATGCAGCCCCAGGGGCTTCATGCCACTGAGGTCACATCTGATAGTTTCCGCCTGGTATGGCCGCCCCTGCTGTCTGGTGACTCTGGCTACTACCTGTTGGAGGTGGCGCCCAGTGCTGACCCTGGTGCCAAGCAGAGCCGTCACCTGCTTGGGAATGAGACCAGCTGGTTCTGGGATGGCCTGGAAGCCAGTACCACCTACAAGGTGGTCTTGGTACCTGAGTCCAACCTTCAGTACCTGGCCCCACAGACTACCCAAGTCACTACTCTAGAAGGTGAGACTCCTGGGGAGGAAGAAGAAGAGCTGGGGGTCATAGAAGTAAGTGTCCCTATTCCAGAAGATGTAGGGAGGAGGAAGAGTTGGGTAAGGCAGAGAGAACACTACCACCCAAGGAAGAGCAGAGAGGGGAGTGTGAAGACCCCCAGAGCAGAAGACTTAGGGGTCAGGGAAAGGAATTCTTCCCTTGGATAGAAATGAAGGGAGGCCTGGAAGGAAGTCCCAGATTGGGCAGGGGAGGGTCTGATGCTTCAGGCTTCCCATACACACACACACCTCTTGTGTCCTACAGAAGAGGTAAGCCCAGCTCGGATCCTCATCTCCCACTCAAAGCCTCACAGCTTTCATGTGAGCTGGGCCCCAACACCTGTGAGCGTGCTCTGGTACGAGATCCTGTATGGACCCCTGCCTGGGGGTGAGGCCCAGCTCATCCGGGTGCCCGCCACTGAGAACAGCACCACGCTGAACAATCTGTCACCGAACACCACTTACCTGGTCACCGTGGTTGCCATCTATCGATCTGGCCAAGAGAAAGCCTTGTCGGCTAAGGCCTGTACACAAGAAGGTGAGGAGGGTCTAGCTGGGGGCGGGGGGGAAGCCAAGGTGGTCCAGTGCCCAGGGGCTGGGAGCACACCCACTATTTTCTTTACAATTATTTGTTTAAATAATTGTCTGTTTATAATATATAATAATTATATAATAATTTTATATTATATTATATAACAAAGATATATTATTTATATATTATATTAATATATGATTATAAATTATTGTAATAATTTTATTATGGACTGTTTCTATGAGCAGGCACACATTGCTACCCTGGATGGGAGGAGGAATTAATCAGTCTTAATGCCCATCCCCCTCCCCAACTCTGAGAGTCAAAGAAAACTCATTAATTCCATGAGCTGAGAAAGGAAATTCTTAGACTATTAAGATTCTATGACATGAGGCCAGCCCCTCTTTAAAAAGAGGGGGTCATGTATCCAATTGCTTGCCAGGGGGAGGTGAGGGAAGGAGAGAGGGAGGGAGAAAATTTGGAACTCAAAATTTTTCTAAAATGAAAGTTAAAAATTGTCTTTACATGTAATTGGGAAAAAACAAAATATTGTTGGGGGGAAAAAACAAAGAAAAAAAAAGTAGATCAGAGAGTAGGGAAGCCAGAAGAAGAAGTGGGCTTCCCCTACAGAGTCCCTTAGGTCGCCATATTGTTTCACCAACCCATAGTTTGGGAAATTTCCAGCCGAGCAGGTAATGTGCTCAGGATGATTTCCCTGGGAAACATTCCTTGCTTTTGATAACCCTCTATAGCCCTTTGTTCTAGGAGGTGATGAAGATCATTCTTTGGTTCTCCCTTCTTGCTGCCCTTCCTGAAATTTCCTTGGCCGGAAGTCCTATCCCTGTACTCTGTCCCCACTTACGGTCTCCCACTGATCTTGGTTATCCCAAGCGTAACTGTGTGTCATCAATGTGACCCAGTCCGGGAGCTGGGTTAGAGATGTTAGAAAGAAGTGCTATCAGGAGGTAGTGAGCTCTCTGTCACTAGAGGTATCTGAGGAGAACGTGAAGATATAGAGTGGATTCTTTTTATTGATGAGGGTTGGGTTTAATGCCCTCTCAGGTCCCTTCTGGCTCTGGTGATCTGCATGTCTTGGGAAGTGGGGGTGATTATTGGGGGTGAGAATGGGATCTTTTGGGGCTATGTTTCAACCCATCTTCTCTAAGTTTTGTCCTTCCAATACAGTATTTTATACATAATGAGTGCTTAATGAAGAGGTGTCATCACCCAGTGGGTCAGAGGTAGAGTCAGGGAGACCTTCCTTCAAGCCTGCCCCAGACACTTTGTAGAGATGGGACACTCGGCCAGTCACAATCTCACTGTGCCTGAATTTTCTGATGTTTAAAATGAAGGGGTCGGATGTGATGGCCTTTGAAGTCCTTTCTGCATTTATGAGACACCCTTCGATGTCCCTGTCCCTTCTACGCCAGGCTTTCCATCCCTTAGGATTCTGCTGACCTCAGCCCCCTTTCTGCCCTGGGGCCAGTGGCCTCCAAGACTGGGCGCCTCTACTTCCAGAGCCTGGGCCCTAGCACTGTGAAGGCCTCATGGGACTCAGCGGAGGGCGATGTCCGGGGCTACCAGGTACGGTGCCGGCGGCAGCTGGGGGCCCCGTCCCTTCTCAGCGTCTCACCACAGACCCACAGTGTCATCCTCACGGGCCTGGCTGCTGGCACCACCAACCATGTGTGTGTGACGCCCATTTACCAGAGCTACGCCGGGCCTCAGCGCTGCCAGACTGTTCGCATGCACCCTGGTGAGTGGTAGAGAAAACAGAAGGAGATAGCACAAGCCTGAGTTTGGAATTGGGACTTTGTGGATAGTCAGAGGACAGGGAATGTTGGGGGGGGGGGTCCCTGAGGGCTGGAGGAGTCAGGGAGCACAGGGTTTGTGGCAAAGGTGGTTAAGATTTAGGCATGTGGAAAGCAGAAGGGACAATGAGAAGGAATATGCCCTGTGGAGATGTCCAGAAAGAGACCTGGCCCAAGGGGAGAGATCTGGAGCTTCGGTACTGTAGGAGGGCCTGTGGGCAGGTAGGCCAGCTTCCAGCCTGTGGACTAGAAATGGCCCCTTTCTTCTGGCTAAGGGTCTGCAGAGTCTTGAGATTATATATATATATATATACATATATATATATCTCAAATGGAATTTTTAAAAATGGATTGGGGACAATATTTTCTGTCTTTCTTTTCAGTCACACCAGCTCCTGAGTATCGACCCACTTAGCCACACCCCAAGATGCCCTTAGTCCCAAATAACAGGAGAGCTGAGCCTTTCCATCAGAAACAGACCAGAGGGGAAAGCGCTGGGCCGAAGAGATTGGGGAGAGAAGACGGAATCTCTGTGGCCACTTGGTCCCTCTGAGCCACATCAGTCCTTTCCCATCCCTTGCAGGGTGCCTGCGGCCAGTGGGTCAGCAGTCAGGTTGGGTCAGCTTGTGTGGTCCTCAAGGACTTCGGTCCAAAGCCTGACATGCTGATGGTTCAGCCATGGGCTGTAGGCTCACTCTCTTCTCTCTTGTACTAACACATACGTTGTTGATGACCTGTTCAAAGTGAAGAGTTGAGGAGATGGGAAGATATTGGCCTGAGATCTTGTCTCTATTTTCCTAAGCCTGGTTTCCCTAGAAGATAGGGGGATGGGGAGTGTGACTCAAGTCTTGGTTGGGGAAGCTGGGCAGGGCTGGTCGTGAGTATAGGATGTAAGCAGATGAGGGATGTTGGGATGATCCCTGCCCTCTCAAATTTGCCCTGTCCTAATCCTAAAGGTTTTTCCCCAACATGAGATTCCCCCTCAGTTAGGACTGCTTCCATTCCTTTCCTTGCCAGGGGCCAGAGCCTTTCCTTAAGTGCAGATTTCTTCCCCATATCCAAAAAGGAGTCTCCAGGAGGTCACTAACACCCAAGGGTATAAGGATTGCCTCAGATCTTTCTCCAAGGTGAAGAGCATCCTAGGAGAGGGCACTAGGAGAGGTCCATGTTTAAGGCAGAAAACACATCTTTATTTTTCAATAAAAAAAAAATACAATTCTTCCCTGGGTTGCTGTGGCCAGTCAGCTGGTCCTTAGGTGACAGAGACAGATTCTGTCAATAGGTCTGTACTTGACCTGGGCTCCATGCTGGAGCCCCAGGTCACCTCCGTGCCAAGCAAGATGGAGGAGAAATTCTGTTTGACTCAGCCGATGTTAAGTATCTGTCCTGTGCCAGACGCTAGGGGCACAAAACAAAAACTGAATGAGTCCCTTCCCTCAAGGAGTTTACATTCTACCAGAGTTGTTGGAAGGGTCTGCTGGTGGAGCAAAAATCAAAATAATGGTAATCCACGTTGTCCAAGTGCCCCAAGGTGGGGGCAGTGGGAGAGGGCTGTGTTTCTGGTGTTCTGCTCTGCCCCTCCCTACAAGGGGTTCTGGTTCCTCTTGCATTCTGCTACCCTCTTCTAGTATTAGTTCCTCTCTGTGGTCCAGTGGGGGTGGCCCTGGGGTTCTTCTAACTCCCAAGCTCATGCTAAGTAGGGCTCCAAAGGGAGATCCCTGTGTAGTCAAGTGGATGTCATGTTCACTTACTGATTTTTGCACAGGCTATCCTAAATTAACTGAAATGCTTTGTTTTTTCCTTGTTTCCCCATTAATGTAACAGACTTTTAAATGACAATAAATTAAGCCTACACACAGAGTGGTTTTCTTTTCCTTTGGTCTTTGGTACAAAGTCACAGATGGATGATGCAATTTTAAAAAACAAAACAACAGATCTCTTTGCTGGAGCAGCCCAATTTCCAGGCTGGTGGGGGAGGAGGGGGGGACGGGGATAGAGAGGGGATCCTTTGTCCCCAGTTTTATCAAGGGAAGTTAGCATGGTGTGCTTGAAAGAGAAACTGTCCAAATCTTGGCTCTTCTCCTTACTACTCCCTATGTAATTCTGGGCAGGTCAGTTCCTCTTTTCCAGTCTGCTTCCTCATCTGAAAAATATTCCTGCCAGTTTTAAATGCAAAATTCTTCCCTCCTCTGTTCATTTTCATGAAACTGGCCAAACTCTATTCACCACTTATTAAAGACGGCTTTGTGTCACACACTGCTGGGTGCCCCATAGAAGGTCAGAGCGTAGAAGGGGCCTCCAAGTCCACACCAGAATCCCCTCGACACCATTCTCAGCCAGTGGTCCACTAGGTTCCACTTGATGGTCTGGAGGGAGGGGTACCCCTTGTTCTTCTGTCTATCTCTAATAGCTGACACCCAGCCCACATCTACCTTTCCCTCACCTCCACCAGTGGCTCCTAGCTCCACTCTCAGTGGCTGAGCAGAACCAAGACCTTCCCTCTTCATTCTAGTTGTCTCCCTTTGGACCCTTGAAGGTTAGATAAGACAGCCTTGGAGTATGGGATGGTCACTGACCTTAGAGTCCCACAGAAGACCTGAGTTCTGATACTTACCAACCCTAGTGACCTTGGCTAGTTTCCTTCTCAAAAAAATGCATACCCAACACTTGGCCCGGTGCCTGGGACATAGTAAGACATTTGTATGTTGACTTGAAAAAAAAAGGACCTTGGAGAGTGGTTGTGAAGCAAGAGATTTGTAAAGTTTAGTACATATGAGAAATGGGAAAGTGGTATAGGGGTTAGAGTCCTGAACTTTTGTGTCAGGCAGACCTGGATTCAAATCCTGCCTCAGATACTTAATCTCTTCATCTCTTTCAATCCCAGTTTCCTTCTCTATGAAGTGGAGGGGTTGGACTTGATGGTGTTGGAAGTCCCCTCCATTTCCAAATCTCAGAATCTATGAATTATAATCTATGGTCCCAGCACTCATGGAGCTCACAGTCGTATCATCAAGCAAATGAATAAAAAGCATTTATTAAGCACCCACTTTGTGCCAAGTGCTGGGATACAAATACAAAAAGAGACAGTCCCTGCCCTCAAGAAGCTTATACTCTAGGGTAGACTAGGAGTATAGGGGAGGGTTGGGGGGTGGGAGGAGTTATCCTGGGACTACCCAAAGATGGAGAGCAGGGCCAGAAGGAGAGATGGCTCTGCCCTTTCCAGAGGCAATGGTTACATGGCTAAACAACCTGATTTTGGGGGGCTGATGAAAAAACTGCTTTCATATACTTGGGGCAAGTCCTCTTAACCAAACAGTTTACCTAGGAGTGTCTTAATTAAAAGCATATTTTTAGAAAGCAGTTCTACCCATGACCTCACAAACTAGCACAGCCAACAGCAGCATTGTGCATGAATGACTTCCCTAGGGGGCTCCACCAACGTGAAGCCCATTCCCTCCAGGGAAGCCCCAGACCCCTTTGGCTCACTCTCCTGGGCATGAACATGTTCCTTCCTTGAAACCTGAAATCTGATTCCTTCCATTTTATCCCACTCACCTGGCCCTCACACCTCCCTGCCTCTAGGATTGTGGAGTCATGGTCTAATCTACTCTGCCTCTGCCCTGGGAAGGAGTGTGTCAAGCCCCTACCTTAGGGCCACCACTCATCTCTCTTGTAACCTCCCTTGGCCCTCCCTCCCATGTGTGTATGGCCTCTCCCCTTCTAGGGTGGAAGCTCTTTAAAGGGCAGGTGCCATCTTTGGTTTTGTTTTGTTTTTTTGTATTTGTATCCCTAGAATTTGGCACAGTGCCTGACATATTGTTCAGTAAATGCTTTTTCATCCATCCATCCAATCTATTCTATGTTCCTAATTTTGCTCTTAGGATCAAGAAAAACAAGACCAATGCTATCAAATTACAACCCTTCAAATCTCTGAAGATCACTATCAAGTCAGCGCTTTCTACTTCCAACCATTCATCCTTCAGCTTGATCTTAATTCATTCTATTGTTTGAAACGCCCAGGCCTTGTCCCAGCCCTAATTCATGATTTATATAGCTTTGCTGTGGATGAAAAAAAAGTATTTGCAGAAGGAAGCCACCTGGCCCATTTTAGGGACTGTGGAGGTAAGGCTTCATGGGCCACAGTACTGAAACAAAACTTAAATCAATTCCACAAATATTAAGGATTTCTTGTGTGAAAGTTTCCATGGGGAATAAATATGGTGTTCCGTGAGAACACTGAGCAAGCTGGCTATTCACAAGGTAGAAGGTGCGAATCTTGTCTCCTGCCAGCTTTCCTGCCCACATAATGATGGGAGCCAAGCATTCATACTGCAAATGGGAAGATTACAGGAAATTATTTTGCAAAAATCTAAAGCACGAGTGAGCTATGGCAACGATGATAACAATTCAAACAGAAGGAACATCTGCAGAGTTTGCTGAGCAGCCTAAAAGATGAGATGAGCCCTCCCTGCACCCCTGCCAAGGGAGCCCCACCTGGATCAGCGAGAGGCGAAGCAGAGCTGCCCCGACCCAGCTGCCACCTCTTTGAGAAGCCAGTCAAGGCACAGAAAGCGTGAATTCAGCCTGGAATCAGTGAGGTGTAGCCTTCTGCGGAGCCTGCCAGGGTCAGGGGCTGCAATGAACTGGGAGGCGGCCTTTTAAATGAGCCCAGCCCAGGACCTCCCATGGGATCCAGAGCACCTGCAACCACCTCTGGTACAACAAGCCTCTCCGGACTCAGCTCCTTAGCTGTGAAACTGGAAGGATGAGTGGAGGGCTAATGTTTATATGGGTGTGCTTTGAAGTTTGTAAAGGGCTTTCAGTCCATCATTTCATTTTACAGATAATCTCATCTGATAGCTAGAATCCTTTCTAGCTCAAAATCTATGATTCTATGAGCCAGATATCACCTGAGGGCAGCCTATGTGGCTATAGAAGAGATGTCTGTATCTATATATCTGTGTAAATGCACACACATGTATGTATACATATATGTATCATACATATATATGTTTCTATTACTCTTACTTAGTAATTTTTCTGTTCTGTCCAACTCTTGGTGACCTTGTTTGTGGTTTTCTTGGCAGAGATACTGGAGTGCTTGCCATTTCCTTCTCCAGCTCATTTTACAGATGAAGAAACTGAGGCAAATGGGGTCAAGTGACTTTCTCAGGGTCACACATCTAGTAAGGATTTAAGGCTGGATTTGAACTCAGGAAGAGGAATCTGACTCTAGGCCTGGAGCTCTATTCATTGCACCACCTCGCCACGGGCACACACACACACACACACACACACACACACACACACATACACACATATATATTTTACATAATATATATAAAATCATATAATATTTAACCAAATATATATTATATAATGGGTGTGCTGCTAGCTGATCATTAGATTTTCAGTATGAACATCTGACCCTCGGCAAACACTACAAATCCGGGCTTTTTTTGGTTTGTCTGATTGATGATAGTGTTGGAAAAAACATTACCAGCACAAATTACACTTACCTCTCTGACCTCAGTGGCTTTTAAGGATACACTTGACGATGGCATACTTGTGGTCTTGGCTCAAAATTCTAGCACACGTAGATATACTGTGCCTGAAGATATGGGTAACAATATAAGTGTTGTATATATGCATTCCTGTCCCATGCTTTGCAGGTTAGCGTCCTTCCTCCCCTCTTTGCTTGTTAAATATGAATTCTTTCTTCAAAGCCCAATTCCAGGGAGACTTCCTGATCCCTAGCCCCCACCCCCACCAAGCCCAGGCTGGCAACAATCTTCTTCCTTGGACTCTCTGGGGCACTCATCTCCTAATAGTGTATATCTCATCCCCTTGAAGAGGCTCTGTGTGTGTGTGTGTGTGTGTGCGCGCGCACACACGCGAGTGCATGTGTGCATCTATGTCATTAGACTATAAACTCCCTGATGGCAGGGACTGTCTTCTGCCTTTTTGTATACCCAATGCTAACTACAGTACCTAGTATATACTAGGTACTTAATGTTTGCTTGATTGTATAGTATATGTGTGTGTATAAAACCTTAGTGTTGGGGCAGCTAGGTGGCACAGTGAATAGAGCACTGGCCCTGGAGGCAGGAGGACCTGAGTTCAAATCCAGCTTCAGACACTTAACACTAGCCATGTGACCTTAGGCAAGTCACTTAACCCCAATTCCCCCCCCAAAATCCAAAAAAAAAAAACAAAACAAAACCTTAGTGTCTTCCTGTGGTCCTCTGGCCCCAAACTCGCTGTCTGTCTATCTGTCTGTCTCTCTCTCGACTCCCACTCAGGGCAGAGAGCATCACTTAGGGACAACAACGCAGAGGTGGCTGTTTTCCCTCACTATGATTTTCACCCAAGTGTCTTTGGGCCCAGCAGTATGTGGGCTGTGACCTCCTATGTGCCACCATCAGGCACGTACTTAAAGTCGCTGGGTTTGGCAGGTGACAGCCCTTGGCAAACAGGATTGAAAACTCTCCTTTGCAAAGCCACCCTCATCAAGCAAGGGGCTGTACCAGAGACTGGGGCTGCAGCGCCACCTCCTGGCCACAGAGTACCTCTGACTCGTTTTCTACCCAATCTGCAGCCTCAAAGGTTGGTCTAGTCTGTTGAGTCCTGGTGCAGAACACTGTCATTCGGGGGAAAGCTGGTCCCGCGGCATTGCCCCTCCTTGAGAATGCTGTGTCCTGAGCTACCAGGCAATGATCACACAAACGCTCCTCAATAAAAAAAAAAAATAGGTATATTTTATGATGTTTAATTGAAGACAGGAACATTCCTTGGGATTCTGTTAATCAGTCCCAACATGATTGTCCTGCCTGTAACCTATAACCCCAATCTTACCCCAAATGCCTAGTGTTTGACCCAACCAAATATTTAAGTAACAAACATAATTCAGCTGTCTAAATGTTAGAGGGAAAAATCACATAACAGGGGCAGTCTGTTTGCTTCTGACGCCTCCCCTGGAAATTTATTTAGACACAGTATAGACACTTTAAAAAACCCCAGAACACTGAGAAGTACTGGGTATGTTCAAACACTATCAACCAGAGCTTTTTATTTAATCACATTTGTAATGTGGTCAACACCAACACCAGTAGTTCCTGTCTCGTGCTTTGCAGGTTCTCCTCCTTCCTTCCCTCTTTGCTTGTTAAATATGAATTCCTTCTTCAAAGCCCAATTTCAAGGAGACTTCCTGATCCCTAGCCCCCACCCCCACCAAGCCCAGGCTGGCAACAACCTTCTTCCTTGGACTCTCTGGGGCACTCATCTCCTAATAGTGTATATTTCATCCCCTTGAAGAGCCTGTGAGCCCCACATATTTGTTTTACTGAACTGAATGAGAACAAGGGTTGTCTTAGCTAAACTTTGTGTCTCACTTGGCAGTTGGTGATGGTAGGGATTTAATAAGTGCATTTTGAGCGAGTGAGTGAATGGATGAACATCTCTCCAGAGGAAGCCAACCTTTCTCTGCTTGGTTTTAGCAGTAGGGATGAAAGAGAGAATTCTGCCCACATCTCCATTCAGCTTCAAGTTTCTCTATTCCAAGGTAGGATCTTCCAGTCTTTGTCTAGTCAATGAGCAGAGCTGTCTCTTCCTCTCCCTCTTTAAAAGGAAGGCTCTTTGGGGTTTGAGATCTTCATTCTGGAAGACAGTGGCCTCCTCGATCTCCATTCCACAAGGCTAGAGAACGCTGGAGAATTCTAAGGCTTCAGACTATAGCTTCATTAGTCTTCCAATCCAATTACTAATGATTCTGCCGGGTTAAAAAGGAATCCAGATGGGTAGGCTTGGAGTACTCGTCAAACTTCTTGGCCTCGGAAGCCAATTCCTGTCTGTAGTTATAAAGGAACGGTGAGTCCTGGCTATTCCTCAGCCACTCATTATGTTTGTGGGCTTCATAATGGAACTGGGAGCTTTTCATCTCATACCTGGAAATCAGAAACAGCTTTACTGGCCTGCAGAGACCTGACAGAGCATAGGTAGCCAAACTCTCAGCAGGGACCCCCAAGCTGTCAAGGATGAGGGACTGCACAGGGGCATGCTGGGGGCAGCAGTGGAGTCAGAGAGAGGAGCAGTCCATCCATGGCTTACCTGTTCATCCCACATTAGACAGTCTTTGAAAACCCAACACTGGGGACAGGGAAGGATTCCCTAGTTCTATAAACAGTTATCTAGTTCTATAAATTCACTGCTTTAATTGATAAAAAGGGACTCTACTGAGTGGATCTGAGCACAATGAGCTTGCCTAGCTTCCCAGAATTTGCTGTGCAGCATTGTTACTTGTATCCCTTGGACTCTGTCCAGAGCATGGGGGCCTAATGAGAAGATGATGACAGGTGCTTGGAATGCACCCCTCCCCCTTTGCCCAGGGGCCCAGGACTGAGAACTCACAGCATCTGTCTCTGGGGCATGCGTCTAGTCAGCAAAGGACCAGGGCACAAGATCTACTGAATTAAGGAAGGCTGAGGTGTTAATTAAATCTGATCTCTGTCCCAGACCATCCTGCATCTGGAAGCAGGATCATATACGTCTTCCAGACACTCACTCTGAGCCCTTGGAAGGAAAGTATTCGCTCATGGTATTAGGGTGGGATTAGATGTTCCCATGTTGTCATAGAGCAACCAGCAGGCTGGGCACTCCCCTGGGTTTCTAATGGCACGTATAGTCAGGAGTGTGACCAGCCATGTGTGCGGTCGACCACAACAGGGGCCGACTCGCTGCTGATATTTTATGTGTGGCTTCCTCCTTTGGGGAATGAACGGTTTCTGTAGAAACAGACTAACAAACACTGTCAAAATCCTCCTAGAACAAACACCCCAGTGTCTGACTTGGAGGCTATGGGGCAGCTGGGAAACAAAATAGAACATAATGCATCTGTAATAACAACCCACTTGGAGTACAGACAGCATTTTTCCCCAGGAGCAGAATGCCTTAGTTTAGTCAAACTTTGAGCTTCATGTGCAGCTCACATCTCCCTAGTGCAGCTGTCCCTCCATTTTTTATGGGCTATGTAATTTTCTTCCCAAGCAGAGACTATGCTTTTCTGGCACTGGGAGCTTTGCCTGTTAAACAGGGTTGCCTAGTAGCATTGTGCTACTGGGCATAAAGAAACTCAAAGGTGAGACCAGGTAGAGGCCAATTCACAGATTTAAGGCTTGGAGACTGAAAGACCTGTAAACTGGAGATGGGGAAGGAGAGGTAGGCAGCAGAAGAAGATCAAAGAGCACCCCTCCCTGTAGGTTGCAGAGAGGAAGTAGCCAAGTAGGCCTGTGGACCAACCCAACACAGGTGCCACTCTGGGGAGGTGAAATGGGAAATGGAACCAGCTGGTATCTCAAGAAATCTCAGGACTGAACTTTGCCCAGAACAAGGCTGACAGCAGGGGTGGGAAGGTGGGGCATAGCACAGCTGCCACAAGCTGCCATCTTTTTTCTGGCTTTACATTGGCATGAATTCTAGGCAGGCCAACGAGCCCCCTCATTCTTGAACAGAGGCAGAAAACTGGCCACCACAACATCTTGAATGGGCTGGGAGTCTTCATACTGATGACAAGGTCTTTAAAAACTATTATTTACCACTCAGAGAACTTGACTTGGCCATGCCTGAGGACATCTGATGCTGCTGGTAGGGGTTGTCTCTGGTGTGACCAGCCTAGAGACAGCCTCCTGAGTTCTGTCAGGCTGGCTCACAGACAGCAGACCCACGGCTTGCTGTCCCTAAGTTGAGACTTCAAGGTTCTCCAGCCTGGAAGAACCTGCTGGAGTCTGAGGTCTCATGGCAGAGCCTTTGAAAAACCCCCAGTTCCCTCCATATTAGGATGAGACTTAAGAAGGGGGATTCAGCAGGGGTCCTTTACTTCTCCATGAAAATGAAGATACAATCTGCTAGTTACCCTGGGCATTTTAAAAATGTGTGTGAAAATGATCCACCATAAAGGCCTTTTCCAATTCCAGTAGGAGAAATAGGAGGTCCAACAGAATTTCCAAGGAAAGTGGAGCCACAGAGCTGCACCATGAGCCACCTACCAGAGCATTGCGGTGCATACAGGAATAGTCTGGGTGGTACCAGAGGGGTATGGCCTCCTGAGAGGCAGGAGCATCCTTTCCAGACCAAGACAGCAGCCCCCAAAGGAGGTCTTAGCACCTACCACTTGGACCTGGGGCCTCGGGTCCGTTCCAGTTCTTGCTGCCTCTTCAACTCCATTACCCACTCTTCCTCTGCCCGAAGGCGCTGCAAACGGAGTCGTGTCAAAGCTTTCTGGATGGGGGCCATGGTCCCCACAGACTGCTGCACATGCCCTTCTTCAAGGGTCTGGAAGAACCTACAATGCACAGACTTGGGGTTCTAAGCCATCATGCTACCCCTTTCATTTTACCCCATTTCTGGTTTTGGACCCCATAGCTAAGTTTCCCTTGCCCCATCTGACTTTATTAGCTAAGATGTCACTTGTCAAACAAAGGGTGTGTTAGTGACTGGCCTTAGGCATGGGCGCCTACCTGAACTGTACCCCCTGTAGCAAGTGGGCTGTAGGAGGTACCCAACAAATAGTTGCTGAATTATAGGAATCAACATTTTAAATCATGTGCTTTTTTTTTTTTTAAAGAAAGGATTCTTGTCCTTTTTTTTTCTTAACAAAACAGCCATTTCTCACAAATACCCAAATAACCACAAACCCATGTTCTGCATGACTATACATGTATAACCTATACCAAATTGTTTCCTGTCTCAGGGAGGGATTTGGTACTCAAAGGTAAAAAAAAAAAAAAACAACATTAAAAGTTGTTTTTACATGTAATTGAAAAAATATTATTCAAACCACCTCTCCTCAAACAAAGCACATTCCTCAAACAAGAATTTGTGGATTGTTGATGCAGTTACTAACTCGGAGGTAACGGTCTCATCAGGGGCTGCTGGAAGGAGCTCATCAGTGATGCTGAAGCGGCCCAGGCAAGTGGTCCCAGGCCTTGGTTCTTTGAAAGCCACAACTGGCCAATGGAACAGACCCCCTTAAAGATGGAAACCACGACTTGGGGCATAGGAGAGACACCTTCATTTCAGATTTTTAAAACTACCCCCCCCTCATTCTTCCACAAAGTAACATATTACAGAGCAAAAAGTTGGTGAAAGTTTGCCCTGAAAATGACACTTTCTCTGAAAGATGTGCAGAGAAACCCCTCGCTAAGTTTGAAGTCAACTCTATATTTATGGGGAAAATCCCACCAATGTGACAGGAAGGGCTTTACCTCTCTAGGTTGCTCTGTGTCTCCAAAGAGATACTGCCTACGGGGCAGGTCTGCAAACTGACAAGGGTGCAGCTGTATTCTAATCATTACCTTTCACTCATCTCCTGAGCCAGGGGGGAGGAGATGCCAGGCACAGGAAGGCAGTAAGGGCTCCAGGAGTGGTCCAGGCTTTCTTCCTCCTGGGTTTCAGGAGGCATGCAGGCCCGGCGGGCTGCCCAGGGCCCAGTCTTACAAGTTCGAGATCGAGATGGTCTGGTCAGGGCCGTTTTCTTTCTGCTCCCCCCGGGCCGGATGAGCTGAGGGGGGGACTGTGCACAAGCATTGGCTCTGGCTGAGGTGAGTCTCCAGATGGGCCTGGGAGATTGGGAGTGAGAGCGGACCCATCGCGTCCTTTTGGAAGCAGGGGAGAAAGAATGGGATCGGGTGAAAGAAAGAGACCTGCCTCTGGGTAGCCCAGGAGAGCTGCTTCTCCTCTGGGGAGAGCAGGACCTCACCGGAATCTTAGGAGGCAGTAGAGCCCTCACACCAATCACGTGAGGTGCCCCTAGTTTAGGAGGGAAGGCCTGTGCAGAGGATCCATCCATCACCAAGGCCACAGATGGCAGACAGCTGCTCATGGACACTTTACTTCCAAGAAGGCCTGCTCTGTAGTTGCCTGGAGCAGACCTCACTGGAAGGCCTAACGTCCTAAAGTGTGAGCCATTTCCTAACGGTCTGATCAGGCACTGGGGCCTCAGAAACTGTTCCCAGTCCACAGGTGCCTTTAGCAGGCTTTCCTTCTCCCCCACGGGAGATGGGGTACATCGATCTTCAGACCACTGAGATTGACCAGGACTCCAGAGGTCAGCGGCATCTGAACCAGAGACATCTTCAGTGTCAGAGTCAAGACTCTTGCTGGGGGCCACACGTGGGTGCACTTGGACCTTCAGCTTCTGTAAACTTTCTTCTAGGTCATCAATTGTGGGACTGTCCTTCTGAGAAGACAAACCAGCTGCACAATTGGAGGGAGAAAGATACAATATAAGATCTTGCAAATCACAGGATTCTGCATTATTCAGTTACCAGACTTGTGACAGGACCCTCTGTCATCACCACCCAGATCCCAGGCTTTCCTAGTAACTGTGACTGGCACAGTAGAGGAGCGAGGACCCCTATGGCACTTTCCAAATGGAGATATGTGGATGTCCCCAAATGTCTCTGAGGTCTGAAGAGACAAACAGGACTTTAGGCCCCACTTCTGCAACCTAATTGGTGCATTCATGTGAAATTGGACAGGAAAAATGGTGGAACTTTACTGTGTAAAGGGCAGCCTGAGCAGGTTTAGCTCTGGTTTTGGTTATGACTCTGAAAGAAAAACCTAAACACCTTATTTTGTAATAAGCAGATTATAATAACATGAAATAAAGTTGCATTAAAGGAAATGATCATTTTAAAGATTTAACCAAGTTATTTCTGGCTTTAAATAAGGGGGGGAGGGAATATATCCATTAAATGGTAGACTGACTTGGTTCCATGCCCCCCAGTCCTTGGGGAAATTCATTTATGTTCATATTTGGAGTCCTCACTCTAGGGCCCAGTCCTAGTGTGGTGACCAAGTGAGTGCAAGCCATCCCACTTAGGCCTTCATACCTATTGCCTGATCCCAGATACCTGGCAGCCAGCCCAAGCCCCTCAGCTGTGGAGATAGCAGTCAAACCAACAGAACCATTCCTTCTGGAATGGGCACTGCTCTCCATCCCTTTGCCCCGTCCCGAGGATCACCTCAGATGCCCCTGCTCTGCCTCTGCACTCCCCCTCCCCCAGGTGCCAGCTCTCTCCTTCTTTCTCTCTCTCTCTCTCTCTCCCTCCCTCCTCCCTTTCCTTCCTTTCTCCTCTTCCCTCCCCTCTCTTCCTTTTTCTCTCTCCCTCTTTTCTTTCTCTCCTCCTCTTTCTCTCTTCCCCTCCCTCTCTTTTTCCTCTGTCCCCCTCTTTTCTCTCGTTCTTTCCCTCTCTTTCTCCCTTTCTCTCTTTGTCCCTTTCTTTCCTTCTCTCTTTTTTCTCACTCTTTCGTCTTTCCTCTTTCTTTAGATTTTTGATTGCACCTTTTTTGGGACCTCTCCTTTGTGCTTGCTTCACCTTTCTTGGCATTATCTTTATTTCTTTGCCCTCCCCCTGATTAGATTGCAGGTTCCAAGAACAGAACCTACACTCCTAATGCTGCCCCAGTGACAGCCTGTGGTGCACAAGCCCTTTACAAACATTCCATTTTAGAGATAAAGATTTGGCTCCTTCCATGTGGCCTGGTGATGCCTGGGCTCACTCATCCTTACCCATTTCTTCCTCTTGAGTCCATGAAGTGTTTTCCAGATTGCCCGAAGATGCCTGGTTCTTGGCTAATTCATGAGAGTTACGATGTTGGCCAAGGGCAGTTTTCTGAGTATTACTGAGAAATTCATTTCGTTTCTCTCTTCATAAAAACACAACACACACAAAAGTAATTATCTTAGAATGTCAAGCATTTCCTCCCTTCTGTTCTTTCTCTTGGAATCCCTCTTATATTCAGGCTTAAAATTATCCCCATTCAAGTTTCTGTTCTGTTCTAATTGAGTGGAGAACATTCTAGGTGTCTTCAAGGATGAGCAAGAAGAGAAAGTAGATCAACTAAGAAAGTTCTATCAGGGGCCTAATTAGTGCCATGGGGATAGCCTCACTGGTAGCCACTGGGGAAATCCTCAGTTCTGTAAGCCCCTGCCTGGAGTTCTTTGCTTCCAGGCCTGTTCCCATTTCTCTTCTTTTGGTTCACCTGCTTCTCCTAGCTGACACCTCTACAGCTCCTTCCAGAGAAGAAACATTCTTACAAAGTACCCTAAGGGTTATAGGTGGCACAGTGGATAAAGCACCAGGCTGGGAGTCAGGAAAACTATCTTCCTGAGTTCAAATCCAGCCTCAGATACTTAATAGCTGTGTGACCCTAGACAAGTCATTTCACCCTGTTTGCCTCAGTTTCCTCATCTGTAAAATGAACTGGAGAAGGGAATGGTGAACCACTCTAGTATCTCTGCTGAGAAAACCCCAAATGGGGTCATGAAGAGTCACAGGTTACTGAAAAATAACCGAAAGGGTTCCTGGCAACTTTAACTGGCCTCTTACCACCCTGGTCACCTCCTGATTCTCATATTGGTATACTCAGTCCCCCTCTTGACAGACTGTTCTCTCACCCTCTGGGGTCAAGGAAAAAAACATCGATAGGTGACAATGTTGCATTTTTGTTGGCATCTTAAAGGAAAGCCAAGCTCTGCCTGTCTCCAAGAACCTTCCTTGCAAAGGAAGGCTGTCCAGGCAGTCTTCTCAAGTAATAATGAGAAGTACTATTTCTGGAGTCATATGTATAGTTCTTTCTCCCAGATCAAAAAAAAAAAATCTCACACCAGACCCATAACCCCAATGCACTCTTTCTGCTATAATAAACAGGGTTATTCTGAGGGAACATTTGCAAAAAGTAAGGAATAAAATTATTTTTTATTTGTTTAGGGGAAGAAGAAAAGGTTAAGAAAGTCTGCCTAAGGCTCTGGAATATTTTACCTGTCAATGTATATGCAGACGTTTGGAGGAGATTGCTCTAAGCCACATATGGATTAGTGCTAGGGTTTGGCCTCAGGAACATAATAACTGACTCTCACACTCACCAAAAATAGCTGTCCCAAATGGCCTCTTTAGCCCCTTCTTCTCTTAACTGAGGATCTCAGGTCTAGTTTCTTTTCTACCCTATACCTACACCTCAAAACTCTGTAGTGTATCCACTATTTTGCTGATGAAAAGGCCATCTTTTTCACCAAAGCCAACTCCAAAACTGCAGAGTATCCACCATTTTGCTGGTGAAAAGGTCATCCTTTTCACCAAATCCAATCCCAAAACTCTGTAGAGTGTCTGCCATTTTGCTGGTGAAAGGGCCATCCTTTTAGCCAAAGCCAGCCCCCTCTGCCTCTGTCCTTGACCCTATCACCACCAGCCTCCTCTTGGAGCTTGTCCCTGCGATCATAACTTAGCCCCCATGAATCTTCCATTTCTCCCCAGTTCTGGTATCCTTTCCTGCTTTCTACAAATATGTCTGTATCTCACTTATCCTTAAAAAAACCTTCACTTAAGTCGAATGTCCCCTCAAGCAATGGGTCTATTTCTTTCTTCTCTTTCATACTCTTCTATACTTCTTGATTCCAATTGTTCTCTTCCCATTTACTTCTCAATCCCTGGAAATCTTGCTTCTCGCCAGACTAGTCAACTGAAACTATTCTCTCTGCAGTTATCAATGGTCTCTTAATTGCTACATCAGTTGGCATTTTCTAAGTCCTCATCCTTCTTGACCTCCCCACAGCAGCAGACACTGCTGACCACCCCTTCCTCCTCCCTAAACTTCCTCCTCCACCTGGGTTTGTTTTGACAGTTATCTCTCTTGGTTCTTCTCCCTTGGTGATCTCATCAATTCCCCTGGATTCAATTATTTTTCTTATGCCCCAATAAATCAATCAATAAGGTTGTTGTTGTTGGGTTGGGTTTGGGTTTTTTTGTTGTTGATGTTCAGTCATTTTCAGTTGTGTTCTACTCTATGTGTCCTCATTTGGGGTTTTCTTGGCAGAGAGATTGGAGCAGCTTGCCATTTCCTTCTTCATATCATTTTACAGATGAGGAAACTGAGGCAAACAGGGTCTAGTGACTTGTCCAGAGATACAAAGCCAATAAGCTAATAAGGCCAGATCTGAATTCATAAAGAGGAGTCCTGATTCCAGGCCCGGCAGTCTATGCACTATGGTGCCCCCTAGCTGCCCCTAAGTATTTATTAAGTTACACAGCCTGATGAAGAGCTATCTTCAGTCCTGGGTTCAAGTTCTGATGCCACAGTCTGTGGGATTCTGTGCATATTTCATGACCTTGCAGTACCCCCAGGTGACTCCAAGAATCTAAGTGGTAGAGTAGATACAAATCTGAATTGGTAGAGGGAGTTTTCTTATTGCATTCTCTACTCCAAAAACATCACAGGTCTAGTCCTACATATCAGGCACCATGCTAGGCAATAAGGATACAAGCCCCTAAATGAAACAATCCATGTCTCAAGGAGTTTATATTCTATCAGGGAGAGACAACATGGATACATAAAAGTCCATAAAAGAAAGCCGAGGCAGTGTTCATGAGGAGAGACTACTGGGGGGAGGTAGGATAGGAAGAGTGGTCCAAGAAAGGCCTCAGGTAGGAGGCATTATCTGAGCTTCGTTTTGGAGGAGATGAGAGATTCTATGAGGTGGCTGTGAGGAGGAAGATTCTATCTATCAAGGTCTATCTATCTAGTCTATCTATCTAGGTGTATCTATCAAGGTTTATCTATCAAGGTCTATCTATCTAAGTCTATCTATCAAGGTCTATCTATCTAAGTCTATCTATCAAGGTCTATCTATCTCATCACTCTCCTGAACTCCAGTCCCCCATCAACAACTACCTGCTTGGATATCTCTATGTGGATGTCCCATAGACATTTCAAATTTGACCCATTCAAAACGGAACTTGTTATCTTCCCTTTGAGACCCACAGTTCTTTCAAACTTCTTGGCATCAACCTCAACTCATCCTTTCCTTTTCCTTACCTTTCCCTTCCCCCTCCATCAAAATCTAATCATTTGCCAAAAATTGTGTCAATTCCACCTCCATAATATATATGGTATCCCTCCCCTTTTCTCTACTCACCCAGCCACAAACCTCAACCAGGTTTAAATCATCTCTTACTTGGCTCATCCCAATCCAACAATCCAATAAACATTCATTGTAAGTGTCTCCGAATTGGACTCCTGTCTAACAATCTTTCCTTTTTCCAATCCATCCTGCCCACAACTGACAAAAAAAAAAATCTCCCTAAATCAAAAGTCTGATCATGTTACTTCTGCTACTCAAGTATCTTTGGTGATTTCCCCCTTGTCTTTAGGATACAATACGAACTCCTCAGTTTGAGATTTAAAGTTTCTCATAGTGTCCCTTCAGCCTACTTTTCCAGACACTGAATATTACTCAACTTCATTTCCCATATGTTCCAGACAAACTGCTCTCTTTGCAATTGGCAAATATCTTTGCTGAGGCTCCTCCCTATGCTTAGTATGCCCTCCACTCCCCTCTCCCCTCTTCCTCTTAGAATTCCTGGTTTCTTTCCAGGTTAAGTAAATTCACCTCCTCAGCCTTTAAGCATTCCTCCAGAATCAGGTGAGGGGAGCCTCCAGATGCTACTAGTTATCTCCCTCTTCCTCATTGAAATTATTTGGTATCTATTTTGGATTTGTAAAGCTCTCTTGTATATACATAATTACTTAAATGTATCTCTCCATTTGTGTGAAAGCGCAGGGGGAGGAGCAGTTTTTTGCCTTTCTTTGTGTCCTCAGGACTTAGCACATAGCACACAGTAGGCATTAAAAACTTGTTTAATTGTATCCTCCCCAGTAGAATATAAGCCCCTTAAGGGCAGGGACTATTTCAGTTTTGTCTTTGCATTCCTAGAAACAAGCACAGTGACTGTATATCTTAGGCACTTAAATATTTCTTGAATGAACAAATGAATACAGGCTCAGCTCGGGGTCCACCTCTTACAGGAAGCCTTCCCCGGGGCCCTCGGTTGTAGCGCTCCAGACCCTGATTCTCCGGGTGACTCTGAATACCCTGATTCCACTCCCTGGGCCTCAGTTTTCCCTTCGGTACAATGAGGAAAGCGGGGTGGATGGGGCTCAGGGATCTCTAAGTACTCTCCCAGCTCGGGGTGGTCTCCGGTTCTTCTTGCCGCTCGCACTCACCGGAGAGGGGCCCGGTGCCCGCGCAGCACGAAGCTCAGGGGCTCCCTGGGGACCTGCTTCTTCGCTGTCGCCATGGCCTGAACACTGTCTGGAGTCCCCTAGCAACGGGGCACCGCTCTCCGTTGCTAGGCGGAAGTGATGACACGGGCACCGATCCTCTTTCCGGCCATCACGCCTTTGAGTGTTCCCTCTCGGCCTCCGTTGCCGGCGACTCCAGCGACCCCGCTCAGCACCTCCCCGACCACCTTTCCCCTGGAGTCGCTCGCAGCCAATGAGCTGCTGGAGGCCCGAGCCTCGCTCGCCCGCGACGGAGGTGGGGCTGTACCCGAGGGAGGAGTCATGGGTCCCCTCAGCCAATCCGAAGGTGGAACGTCCCTGAACGTGAGGTTCAGGGCACGCGCTCCACTTCCTGCGCTTGCGCCCTGGGCGCCGCGTGACGGCTAGCTCCGCGTGTAGAGGTTCCTCAGCTCGGCGGGCTCGGGTGGGGGGTTCGGGGGACGTCCCGCCATGTCGTGGCTCTTTGGTGTCAACAAGGGTCCCAAAGGCGAGAGTCCTGGGCCCGTGCTGCCCCTGCCGCCTACGATAGGAGGGGACGGCGGCGGAGACCGGGCGGGAGGCGGCGGGGACCGACCCACACCCAAGGACAAATGGAGCAACTTCGACCCCACGGGCCTGGAGCGCGCGGCCAAAGCGGCGCGCGAGCTCGAGCATTCACGTGAGTGGGTCACCCCGGGGTCACTTCTCCCATTCTCGGCCTCGAGGGCCTGGAAACGCGAGTCCCCCTCCTTCCCCTTGTGCTTCGTGGGGAAACTGAGACGGGGGAGGCTGGGGCTTTCCCCTGTGTGGGACCTCTCCCTCGGGGGCACTGGAATCCAGACCTGTCCCCGGCCGTGGGCCCCTGCCACGCCACCACGTGGCGGCCCCTGGGACCCTCTGCTGGCATTCTGTGGAGAGAGAGTAGAAAGCTGTGGACTTGAAGCTGGAGGGAGGGCGAGGGGTCGGGTCCTGGTGCTTCCCTTTGACCCCCGTCACTTTGAGCCTGCCACCTCACTCCCTCCCTCGGGCCTCCGTTGCCTTATTTCTGCCGTGGTCGCTGAGATCGATGGGTACTGCCTGAAGGGGGAGGGGAGAGGAGAGGGGCAGGAGGGACATTCCCGTTTGTAGTCAGCTCCCAGGACATGGTAGGGTTAAGTATTCCTCAGTAAGCACCCATTGAGGGCCTTTTGTGTGCAAAGCCTTGTGCTAAGCTCCTGGGGTTATGAAGAAAGGTAAAAAAAAAAATGCTCCCCGAGTTCAAAGGGCTCAGCTGCGAACAGCAGTACAAAAAAGCCTTGGTCGGTATAAATTGGAGGTAATCCATAGAGGAAAGGTACTAGAGATAAGGGGTATTGGGAAAGTCTTCCTGTGGAAGGTGAGACTTGGTTTGGGGCTTGAAGGGAGCCAGGTATGGGGGACAGCCAGAGAAAATGCCCAGTGGTGGGAGGTGAAGTGTTTTGTGTAAGAAACAGTAGGGAGGCCAGTGTCACTGGATCACAAATGCGTAGTAGGGAAAGAGGCTGTGTAAGGGAAAGAGGCATGTGGAGGCTGGAAGGTGCGAAGTGGCTAGGTTGTGAAGGGTTTTAAATACCAAACAGGGTATTATAATGGATCCAGAGGCAACAGGGAGCCACTGGAGTTGATTGAATGGGATGGAGACATGATCAGACCTGAACTTTGGGAGATCAGTTTTACTACTGAGTGGAGTGGAAGGAGACAGCCCCAAGGCAGGCAGACCCATCCACAACTATTGCAGTAGTCCTGGAGTGAGGTGATAAGAATCTGCACTTGCAGGGTCAGTGTCAGAGGAGAGAAGGGCATAGCATGTTGGAGCCATATTATGGAGGTCGAATTGACAGGATTTGGCAACAGATAGAATATAGGAGGAAGGGGATGAGGGTAAAGTCATGGTCCACACTTAGGTTTTGAGATGAGGTAACTGAGAAGATGCTGGAACTCTTGATAGTAATAGGAAAATTAGGATGAGGGCAGGGGCTTGTGATGGGGAAACACCAGGTTCAACAATGAATATGTTTAAGAAGTCTGGGGAACATCTGTTCTGAGATGTTCTACGAGCAGTTGGAGGTGGGAGACCAGAAGTCAAGGCTGGACTGATAGATCATCTGCAGATAAATGAAAATGAACCCCTCAGAGCTGACAAGATTAAGCAAAATTGTACTGACAGCAGCCCATCCTTTAGACCTCAGTTTTGACATATTAAAAATTTGCCTGCTTTTTTGTGGAAAGGAAGGAGGCAGGCAAGAAGAGGGCCATGTGGGGGCCTGGTCAGAACCAGGAGGGAGACAAGGGAAGGGAAGGAGGGATAGACATGTAGGAGCTGGGCGTAGACACAGATGATAGAGGATAGATGACAGACATGTCGTACCCAAGGGCTGATAGACAGAAGTTGCGGCTGGACAGGTAGGCAGAGCAGGGCTAAGGTCTCCTCTCTTTGTGGTGGCAGTTTCAAGCCAAGCCCCCAATCCAGCGGTGATAGTGGTGGTCTCTACGCATGTCCATTCTTCTGCTTTCACTTGGAGGATGGTTGTTTTTTTCTTTTAGGTTTTCTTAGTGGGGTAGTGAGATGCTGCAGAGTGCAGACTCTAGGGGCAGGAACAGAGCACACAGTACTACACAGTAAAGTTGAAATTGGTGTTTTTTTGGAATGCATATTTCTTTAATAATTCTTTACATAGTCAGATTTGCGTGTTGCAAAAAAAGTCAAGCAAGAACTGTCTGTATAGAGGGATAAGAGAAGAGAAGAGAATGCAGGCCAGAGTGTTGGAGGATACTTGCTATGGATATCTATCATTTCCTCTAGCTAGGATCTGGAAGGGAAGGCGTTGGACTGAGTGGTCTTTAAGGACAGGATGCTTATACCATTGACCTAACGAATGCACATTCCTATTAGCCTACTCTGCTCTAGGAGCCTGTTGAGCCAAAGTTCTGGGGGTCTTTGGAAAGTGGTCACTGGACTGGCTTGGTGAGGAAGGCCCCTTGTTGGAGGTGGAGTCTGTCTCCTCCCACCTTTACTAAGTAGAACTGCAGGATAACGTCAAAGCAAGAAGGAGCCTCATCCCCTTCTTTAACGCATGGAGAAACTGTGTTCAAGGTCACACAGCTACAGCTTGTCAGAGCCAGGACTGAGCCCCAGGACTTCAGGCTTTTTCCATATATCACACTTCTCCCTGAACTCCAATCCCCTGGCCTTGGTGACGAAATTGAGAAATATTTTAACAATGACCCAAGCGGAGGAGTACCTGTTTTGGTTGTGGGTTGTCAAAGTAAGTTCAGGAAATCCTTGCCAACTCCTGACAATTTCGTAAGTTGAGAAAATAACTAGTGATCCAGGTAATTCTGGGAACAGGATGCCTTGGCAGCAGAATAGTTTTGTTATTTACAGCCTCCCTGTGATCTTCTGTGCATGTGTGTATAGTATTTGCTGGATTTTGAGTTCCATTAGAACAGGGACCTTGTCTTTTCTTTTTTTCAGTAGCCAGGAGGGGACCTTATACTCAATAAGATCACCAGTTATCTTTTCCTACCATTTTGCACCATGGAATTCTCATCGACCAGACTCATTTCTACTATATGAGCCACCTAGGACTGTGGGACAAGTAAGGATAACATGATGGATGGTGTGGTAGCGACGTTATTGAATCATTGGTCTCTCTGCTATTGTATGCACATTTTCTGTAGAGTTTTCTCCTCTCTTCTCTCTTGCTTTTTACTTCTTGTAGGATATATTATGGTGGCAATTCCTTTTGTGTATGAGTTGGGCTAGAAAGCCCCTTAGTAGGTCCCTTCCAACTTTCAGATTCTGTGATCATTCGGTGACTATCCATTCCCCCTCTTCTTCATCTATCACTTTTGTGAAGATGAACGTCTACCCTTATGTGTCTATAGTCTTGCTGTTTGCTTCAGTTTCCTCAGCTGTAAAATGGAAGCTATTCTAGCACCTGCCTTGCCAGGCCATTGTGAGGAACAGCTGAAATAATATCTGTGCAGCAGTTAGTCCCTGGCACATAGTAGGAGCTTCATATACATCTGTATCCTTCTCCTTCATGTCTCTCCCACATTCTAGACAGGTATTTCCAGCTACCTGCTGAATGTCTTCAGAAATAGGATCATGGAGTCACAGATTCGAATCCGGGAAGGGACCTTAAAGGTCACCTGGTCTTAGCTTTTATTTTTACAAACGAGGGAACCGAGGCCCAGAGACCTCTGACCTTGCACAAGGACAGACGTAGTAAACAGTGCTGGGAATTGACCCCATCCTCTCCAATTCCCCTGTTCTTTATTTGCTGATGCTGCCCTCATCGTCCCCTCCAATTCACCAACTCTTTAGACTATACATTTACCATCTGCCCCATCTCCTCATGGCATCTTTCTTTTTGATAATGCTGCCATCATCATTCTTTCAAGTTTGATTAAATGTCATTTTTGTCTCATCTTCTACTAGGTGTTTGAAAAGTCCCATTGTTTCTTCTCCCTCTGCAAAGCTCCTTGGGAAGTGTCCACTCCATTCCCTTGCCCAGCTTGCCTCTTGAGAGGTCTCCCTGCATTCTTTCCTGTTGGCTCCACGTTCCACTGCCAGATTAGTCATTAGGTTCTTAGTCACCAGGCATTGATTAAGTACCTGCTATATGCCAGGCACTATGCGAGGTGCTGGGGCTACAAAGACAAGAAAATGAAAGCACCCCAATTTTCAAAGAGTTTTCATTCTGTGGGAGAGACTGTGTTTCTGTGTGTCTGTGTGTGTGTAGGTATATACTTAGAGAAAGGGATGGCACTGGCAGTTGGGGGGAATTAAGTTGTCTGAGAAAATTTCCTCAGAAATTTTCATTTGTTCCCCCACTCTGATCTCAGCCTGCTTTGCTTCCTGTAACTCTCCTGTGACTTCTTAAGCCAAGAGCCTCAAACTTAGAAACGAACCTGTGAGGAGCGTATTGACTTAGAAAACCACCGACTCACATCATTCTGCTTTACTGTAATTTTATTTATTTTGTTAAGCATTTCCCAAGTACATCCTTGCAGTGCTCAGGGCCTTCAGCTGGAGCCAAAGGCAAGTCTTAGCCTTTTCCTTCTCACCCAGCACTTGGCTCCTGTCATTCCCTTTACTCGGTCCCCCACCTTGACCCCATCATTCAGGACGCAGCTCACAGCCAAGTCTGGGAGCCTCACAGATACTTCAGCTCCGAGTGGGCATTACCTGCTCTCTGCTTGTGGAGCCAGTCCACTGTCTGGTTTTCTCTTTTGTCATTTGTCATATTTGATGGGGATAGAATCTGTATTATCATATGACACTGTCCTTATGTGAAGAAGACTCCTGGGCAGCTAGGTGGCAAAGTGGATAGAGTGCTACCCCTGGAGTCAGGAAGACTCATCTTCCTAAGCTCAGATCCAGCCTTAAATGCTTGCTGACTGTGACTCTGGGCAAGTCACCCCTCATCTGTAAAATGAGCTGGAGAAGGAAATGGTGAACCTGTCTATTGTTAGTATCTTTGCCAAGAAAACCCCAAACAGGCTCATGGAGATTTGGACACGACTGAAACAATTCAGTAGCAACATTGGCCATTGATTTTTTTCCTAGTATTGGCCATGTTTCTTTGTAGCATTTCCCCCAGTTGTGTGGCCAGGGCTAGAGGTAAACCTGTGGCCTGAGATCAGAGGTCATAGAGAGTGAATCCATGACCCCCTGCACTAACCAGCTGAACCAGCCCTGGTTATCTGATTTTCAAACCTGTGTAGAGCTACATTCTATTCCTCTTTCACATACCTCCTCCCTTTTTTCTTCTAGACTTTGAATTTTTTTCATTTGGCTTAGGTTAGTTTTGATTAGACTTGAGGAGATAGTGATGCTGCTATCAAGGACCATGTTTTCCAATCCCTTCAATGATTTGTACCTTGGTGAAAATTTTATCCTTCTGCAGTCTCATGGAGGCCAACATGCCTTTCTATTACCTCTGTGGCTGGGCCAGCAGAGATAGCTGTGAAGCATCCTCTTGGATAGTGACTAGACCTTCCACCCATGACTGAAGTCCGTTCGTGTGTGATGAGCTCCTCCTCGGAGAAGGCTCGCTTTAGTTGGCAAGGCCGATCTCTGTAGCCTCTGTTGGTAGCTTCAGGGGCTCACTGGAGCAAGGTTCATTATCCTAGGCAGCCTCAGCTCCAGGTCCCTCTTGCTAGGATGTGCTTTTATCCAAAGCAGTATTTCTAGGGGCTTTGTTAGGAGCAAACGTTTGTAAAGCATTTGGCCAACTTGAAAGCCATATATAACTGGCAGTCATTACTACAATGAAGCTCTTCTGCAGCCACTTGTTACAGTATCTCTTTTTATTTGGGTGACTGGTTGACCATAATTTCAGTGAACTAATCCTGCCTTATGCAGGACGTAAGAACTCAGTCTTGAGAATTCTTAACTTGAAAACTCTACTTCAGTGGTTCTCAACCTGTGGGTCGTGACCCCTTTGGGGTTGAACAACCCAGTCACAGGAGTCACCTAAGACATAAGACATCGGAAAACACATGTTTCCGATGGTCTTAGGAACTTCCTCTATCTGTCTCCAGGTGGGTCTGCCCACATGCAGACATGCTCACATAGGACTATAGACTAGGTGGTAGCATTAGGAAGGTTGAGAACCACTGCTCTACTTGGTTCTTCTTTAGCGCCTCTAGGGCAGGTACTGTTTGGTGCTCTCTCCCCAGCCCCTATTCTGCAAGTCAGCCAAGCCACAGCCACCACCCCCCCCCTTTGCGGTGGCCTTCCAGTACTTTCCATTAACTCCTCTTCTCCTGCGGGTGCCCAGTGACCTTCAGGACTCAGGTGAAGCTTACCTTCTACCTCTGCATGAAGCCTTTCCTGAGCCCCAGGCTGCTTCTGCCCTCCCTTCCAAAACTGCCTGGAATGTCTCTTGTTTTCAGTGTGTAAACTCTCATCAGAATGCCAACTCCCTCAAGGCGGTTCCATTTTTGTCTCGGTGTCCCCAATGACTGGCACACAGTAGGTGCTTCGTAAAAACTTATTGATTGGTTGTTAGACACTTTTTATATGGTTAGACATTATGAACTTAGAATCTAAGTGCTGGATCCTCATATTCCTGAAGGGAACCCCAGTTTGGTAGGCATTCATTAGCCACTTAGGTGTTCTGGGAGATCACACAGGAAGTGCCTGTTCCTCGGGGGAGAAGATGTGGATGGAGGTGGGGGTTCATCTAGACCTTAAAAAATGAATAAGATGAGGATGGTAAGAAAGAAAGGCCCCAGGGGCTGACTGTAGGAGGAAGAAACAATGTGAGCAAAGGTCTGTGGAGTTCTTCAGTGACACGAATTCTCTCTAAACGTTGCTCTCTGTTACCCCATAGGCCACGCCAAGGAAGCGCTCAGTCTTGCACAGATGCAGGAGCAGACTTTGCAGCTGGAGCAGCAGTCAAAGGTTAAAGTAAGTTGTCCGACTTTTTGTTGAACATCTCTCATTAGCCATTCTGATTTCCAGGTTTACTGGTTGTATTTTAGCCCATGGTTGAAGGAGAAAAGAAAAAGAAGGTTGAAATGGACTGCAGCTGACAAATTTTGGTGTCTTGAAGTTGACTTGGCTTGGCTTGATAGGTAAAGGGCTTGGCCAGGTCTTGATAGACACAGTGATCAGGCTTTGTGTATGAGGCCAGGCAGCCTCCAGCCCAATACAGCCTCTGATGTTCATCTGTTCAGTTCCCCCAAACGGTATAGAGACCTACCAAGACACAAGGTTAGGGCCCCAGAAATGCAGGTTTGCTTTTTTGGAATGTGTTTCAGGGCCTCTTGTAGTGTCTGTTTTTCCTTCTGTGTCTTTTTATGTCTGTTTTTGGGGGGGGAGGGGGTCTGAAGCAGGTTTGCTCAGGAGCAGCAGAATGCTCTCACTGGGGGCCCGGCCATTCACTCAGGTCCTCAAGGCTCTTTTTGTTCCTGGGTGACTGTGCCAGAAGGCACTGGACCCAAAGTGATGGCTCGTGGAGAGCACTCAGGACTTGGTTTTCCCGAGGCCCTGGCTGCAGGTGTGATCTCTTCCTGACTGGCTTACCCTCCCTCTCAAAGGAATATGAGGCTGCCGTGGAACAGCTGAAGAATGAGCAGGTTCGGATACAGGCGGAAGAGAGAAGGAAGACACTAAACGAAGAAACGCGGCAGCATCAGGCGGTAAGGACCCTTGGTGCACCCTTATTGGGGAGGAGCCACCAGTGTGGGGTGTTGGCAGAGGGAGTGTGATGGTTGTGAAGGCTGTTGAAAAGATCATGCTCATTCCAGGTCTTTACACCTAAAACTTGTGCAATTTCATGATTATCTTGAAATGTGGGAGGTGTGACTGTGGTTCCCATAAAAGGTCACTGCCCCTGGTATTTCCAGAGGGTTCCACTTCCATAATCAAAAATGCTGGAATTGCTTTATCAGAGTAGAAGCTCCCCTGTCATTCTGTCACCCATCCTGACCTCTCACTTCTCATCGTGCAGTTACCTGCCTCTTACCCGTGGGGCGCTCCTAGGCAGTCATCCCTATGCTTTCCAATCCTCACCATAGAGCAGAGCCTCTACCTTGACACCATCTGCCTCTTTCTCCTTCACAAATGGAGCCAGGAGAAACCACACCACCTGCTCTGCTGCCCACCACAGCTGCTGCTGTTCTCGCAGCAGCCAGGCCAGCCTTTCACACAGTGGCCTGTGGGAGTGACTGTCCCCTTCTTCTAGGCTGCCACGGTGCCTTCCCCCACACTCTTCATGGAGCTCTTGGCCTTACCCTTTACCAAGAACACAGCGTCAGTCCAGCCAACTCTCCATCTTCTCCCCCTCACCATACCTGACATCGTTTGTCCTCTCCTCTGTTTGATGAGGAGGTGGCCTTCCTCCTACCAAAGCCCTGCCCTTGGTCCCGGCTCCTCCCATCATCTCTGCCAAGCCAGTCCACAGCTCCCAGCCCCCATCCCTCCCCAGACCCTCCCATCCTTTCTTCCCTTTCACAGCCAGTCTCCCTAAAGAAAAGCTGTCTGTGTTCCCTGCCCTAACTTCCTCTCCTCTGTTTTTGACCTGGAGTTGTGATTTCATTGGTAGAGGAAATTCCTGAGGAGGAACTTCCTTACCTGGGTTGATGAGGGCTGGGAGGTGAAGGGAGTCGGGGAGGGGTTGGGAGGTAAGCAGAGTGGGGGAAGGGCTGGAAAGGGGAGGGAGTGGAGGAGGGATTGGGAGGTGAGGGGAGTGGGGGAGGGACTGGAGGGGGGAGGGACTGGAGGAGGGGCTGGGAAGTGAGGGACTTGGCCCACCTTTAACTGCTAGTGTGTGTCTCAAAGGTCTTCCTATAACCTCTACACTGTACTGCTGCCCTGCCCTTGAGGACTTAGCTGCCAAATCTCATGATATTCTTTCCCTTCTCCTTGACTTCTCCGCTGTGTCTGACTCTGGTGCTTGTCTTCTTCTCTGGGCTCTTCCTCCTGTTTCTCTCTTGGGCCCCTTCCTCCCCTTACTCTGAGTATTCCCCAAAGCTCCATTGTGGGCACTCCTCTCTCTGCTTTCTCAGTGGGTGGCTTCATTGCTGCCAGTGGTTTAATGATCCAGTGCAGAGAATTCCCCAGGGCTGCCCTCTCTCCTGAGTTCCATTTACTGGATGTCAGCAGAAAGGACAGGCTACCCGAGTGGTCAGTGCTATCTCCGTCTATGGTCCCCCTGCCTCTGATCTCTCCCTGCACCCCCTGTCTGACCATGTTACTGGCCCTGCCCAACTCCATCTCTAGCCCTTTCTTTGGCCTTTCCAGCCTCATCATGCATTCCTGCCCCTCTGCTGTCCCTTTAGACTGGCTTGGTCTTTCTCAGTGGGGCGACTCCATGTCCCGTCTCCAGGCCATTCTTTGCACACATTCCCCCAGGCCAGGAATGCCAGTGATCTCATTTCCTTCAAAGTCACTGTGAGACCTTTCTGATTGCCCCAGCCTATAGCGCTCTGTCCTCCCACTCCATCCCCCTCCAACCCCCCCAAAACCCATTGCATGAATTTTGTGTATTCTTCTGTATGTATGCTTTCCTGTGATGGGATGTAAGCTCTTTGAGGGCTGGGAGGGTTTCTTTTTTCTCTTTGTATTCCCAGCACCCATGTGCCTGGCATTTAATGGCAGTGGGTATTTAATAAATGCTTATTGATCGATGGAATTGTAGCTCTTCTATGAATTTCTTTTTAATTCATTATTTAAATCAGTGTATCAGGGTACCTGCTACTTCATTTTGTGGGTTTGGGAATTCCTTCTCGGGAGCTTGATCCCAGCCCATTTATAATTCAAAGTCTTTGTGATTTGCTGGAGTGCTGACTTCAAAGCTTAGGGACTTCCCGTTGGTACTCATAGAAGTAACAGTAACAGTGGTTGTACAGTTAGGGAAATACTGTCTACAACCTGTGGGCTTGTGATAACACTTGTGATACATTTGGGCCCAACGCTGAGGCCTCCTGTTCTCGGGCCCTTGATCTCATCTCCTTTTCTTTTCACAGAGAGCTCAGTATCAGGACAAGTTGGCTCGGCAGCGCTATGATGACCAGCTCAGACAGCAGGTGAGCAGGACGGACTCATCCTCTTCTGGGTGCCCAGCACAGGGAGATGGCTGCTGTTGCTTTGCTTTTAAGTCTGAGAGGAGAGGATCAGGAATTCTTGTTGTCATTGGACTCTGGGCTCTTTCTTTGTTTTGTTTTCTAGCTTTTATGGATATGTTCTCTTTCTTACATCTCCAGAGTGTCAGTGTGTCCCTCCTCCTCCCCTCCCCAAGAGCTAGCCCGTGTGACAGGCAGCATTTTTTAAGAAGCAAAAAGATAAGCACAACTGAACGACACTTTGAAAACATCCAAAAACACATGCAGTGCAGAGCGCCTGGGGGCCTCCCACCTCCGTGAAGGAGAGCAGGCTGGGGGCCCCGCTTGGTCTCCATGATCTCGTTCAGTTGGCTTTTGACCTTTTGGTGCATTGCCGTTCTTCTGACAGGCATGGTGGTTGTTTCTGTGTATGCTGTTTTCTTGGCTTTCCTTTCTTCACTCTGCATCTGTTTCTCTGTATTCACACAGAGCACATCAGTATTCTATTACATTCAAATACCACAATTTATTTAGCCATTCCTCAGTTGATGGGCACCTACTTCATTTCCAGTTCGTAGCTATCAAAAAAAGTTCTGCTCTGAATATTTTGGAGTGTATGGGGATGAGACGCAGGGTTTCTAACAGATTGTGATGTGCTTTGGTATCTGTTAGGAGCCTGAGGATTGTGTTAAGTGCCCCTGTGCTCACAGTCCCCTCTCGTCCCCTGGAAACCTGTTCAACGTGAGGCTGAGTTGTCAACCAGATTCTCTGCCTCAGACCAGCTGTTTGGGTCAGCCCTTCCTCTGGAGGCCTTAGAAATTTGGAGCTGTGAGAATCTGATGTTTGTCTGTCAGTGTTGACCCTTGCTTTGAGAAACAGCTCTGACCTGGGTTCAAGATTCACTGGGGAAGGTGATAGCTCAGCCTGTGCCTAAACGGGAGAATGCTGATCACCAAAGAAAGAGTTAGAAGTGTTTAGTAACAGTGTTCCAGCTTTGCCGCACAGCAGCTGGGAGTGCAGACCAGCAGAGTGCACCCTTGCCCCCTGACTATGTGCCCCTCATTATCCGGCCTCGGAAGGGCCTGGGGCCTGATGGCTGGTGGGGGCCCCTCTCTGTCATCCTGGGGCATTGCAAGGAAACCCAAGTGTAGGAGAAGGTGCCCTTGCCTCAGAGGTGAGGGGCCTGTGCTCTTACCTCCTGGAGCTCATAATCTTACCTCCTCCGGCTTTCCTAATTCTGCAGGTCACCTCTGAAAATTCTTCTTTCTCATACACCATTCAATCTTAATTGTAGGGAGAATAATTCAAAAAGTTGAATGTTTAGGAAAGTAGTATTCGTTCTGAACATCAGTTCTTGCTTTTGGAAAAAGGCTTTCCCAAGAGTATGTGCGTGTTTGTGAACTTTATGGGGAGCTTGTGTTCATTTTCAGAGTCACTCATTTCTGCTGCAGGGCATTTTGACTGGGGCGGGACTGTGGGACACAAAATGAAGGTATGAGTTCCTGCTCTCAGGCTCCGTTGGATGTTCCCAGGAACTCTTAGTACAGCCTTCCCAACAGTGCTTGCCAAGTGGGGAACAGCCTGGGATGCTGATTCTCAGCACCAGAGTTAATACTCTGTTACTGAAGTAGATTTGGTATGTGAATCCCTGCTCTTGTCTTTCCCATGGCTTGCTAAATCCAGATGGAAGGAAGCTCTGAGCCAGCTGGCCCTGTGCAGTGTAACCAGAGAAGGTGTTTGACCTTAGGAGGGACTTGTATCCCTGCTTTCCTGGAAAGCAGAAAAGCCCCTGGCAATTACAAGTGGGAGCTTCTTACTACAGTGGCTTCTGAGCTTGAGGACACCAGCCACATGGGGGGGCAGCATCTCCCACCCTCTTGCCAGAGCCTTTGGAGCAGCAGCCCTGCCCAGCTCTCATTTTATTTTCCACCTTTGGTTTTTGGTGGAGGTTGGTCTTGTTCCTCCAACCCTAGTGAGGATTTAAAATCCATGTGGTCAGTGGTCTGACTGCCTGGCTCCCTTTTCTAACGTGTGTCTTCTGTGACCAGAGACCCCTTGCAGCATACCACTGGCCACGGAATGATCACTTTGAAAGCTTCACCTTCTTCTCTGCCTTGTGTGTGTTTTCCTCTCAGCAACTTCTCAATGAAGAAAACTTGAGGAAACAGGAAGAGTCCGTGCAGAAGCAGGAGGCAATCAGGAGAGGTAAGGCCAGCTGAGTGGGCACCAAGCAGAAGGTGGGCACATGCACGCCTGGGACCCAGAGTGCAGGAGCAGTTGGGAGTCTTTGAAGAGGGCCCGGACTCCCAGCAAAGAGATGGGAGGGTTTGGATTGAAATGAAGAGTCCCTATTGGTTTGGCTCAGCTCTGCTAAATTATGTGTTACCAGGGAGGAGTCATGGGACACTGATAGATGCAAAAGAGCGTCAAAACACTTGAAATGTGCACCCAAGGAAACACCAGAATTCAAACAGGGACAGAAGCAGCGATTTCATTACTTCTGCTGTGATCGGTTCAGTGGCTGCTTTTAAAACATAATCCTCCAGAGGAGTTCATGATTACACACAGTTAGTGAAGTGTTCATGCGGGGTCGATTTCATAATTAAAAAGAACGTTGTAAAAGTAATGTAAATGAAGCCACTTGAAAACATCCTTCTGATGCTGGTGAAATGTGGGAATCACAGAGGTGTTCTGGGCCTCAGGCTTAACCATTACCTGGGCTGGCAGCTGGGGCTCAGGAGTGTCCCTGCCTCTGAGGACCTGGACACCTTGAAAGTCAGTTTGCCTCCCTCCACTTCAGTTTCCTCGTCTATAAAGTGGAGAGATTGTTGTAGACGATTTCCAGGGTTCCTTCCAGCTCTGCACCTGGGATCCTGGGAAGCAGACTTGGCACCTACCCCTGAGGCTGCCTGGGCGGGGAGGGCTTAACAGAGCCTGCCACTTTTTGCCTTCTCTTTCTTCCTGTTGCTTTAATGCCCTTCCACGGAGGAGTTCTAGGCAGGCTTGTTTGCCTTTACATTGAGCCAGGGTCCTAGAATAGTAAGAGATAGCCTTGTGATTTTTTTTTTTCATCTCACTGTCATTGTTGGTGTGCTCTGGGTCAGTGGCCATCCACTTAATTTTGTGCCCCTGCCAAGAGTGTCACCATGAATATTTGTACATACAGGGACCATCCTTTCTGTCACTGATGTTCTTGGGGTAGGTTTCTTCTGTCCAGCGCACTGGGGGCCTGTGACAGAATGGCTGGCCCAGTTTAGAGCTTCCCCAACAGCACGTTGGCCTGCTTGTCGCTCCCTGGCTGGCTGTTGTTATCTCTAATCAACCTTGCTAGTTCTGTGACTGTGAGGTGAAACCGGAATTTTGCTCACCTATATTTCTCTTATTGGTGATCCGGAATCTTTTTTTTTTCTTTTGTTGTTGATAGTTTGCATTTCTTTTAAAGACCATATTCTTTGAACACTTTTTGAAGAATGACTTGGTTTTATACTGAGGGGCTCCAAAAGTCTTAATGTAGTTTTAAACTTAATAACTTTAAAATTATACATGCTATAAATTTGCAGAAAACCTCATTTGAAAGTTTAATTGTCTTTTATCCTTAGTACAATAATTAGGGCTTTAGTTTTAAGTAGTTTTGCTACTGCATTTTAATTTTAACAAGACAGGGCATCTTATCATCTTGTGTTGTGAATGTGACAGTTTCTGGACCACAGGTTCTGAGACAGGTGGATCAGTAGAGAAAGTCCTCTGGCTTGGTCCCCTCAGGCCCCTAATCTCTCTCCATTAAACTTCTTCTTGTGGAGTCCCTCAGAACTGTCACTTGTACATCAAAACTTTGTTGTCCTTACAGTTTTAAGGTTGGGGTAGCAAAGAACCATTTCAGCAACCCTGAGAAGCAAGTGAGAAAAGTTTTTATGAAGTCTGGAGGTCAATTAGAGTCATCATGAGATGGTAGTTATATTGAATTTTAATAAGAAACATTAATATTTTAAATTTTTAGTTACCTTTTAAATGTAGGCTTTTTTGGTTAGCTTGTAGCGTGTATATTTTAGAAGTTATGAAAGAGTCCAACTGCCCTAAGATTTTTTGGATGCTCTATATATTTCCTGGTGTGTGTGTGGGTGGAGGGTGGTGGGGTGTGTCCTAAATAACTGATTTTTTAGGAGCAAAAAGATGTAATCTCTCTTTCCTTTCCCTCAGTTTATAGCTTTATTATTTTTCCATCTGCATTGATTTTCAGAATATGAAAACATTTTTAATTGGATTTTTCTTCTTTTCTTATGTTTTTTATGATTACCTCCGTCTCATTTGGTTAAAAGTCTCACTGCATCCCAAACTACAGACCCGAAAGGGACTTCCTTCTGTTTTCCTTTCATTTGACTTTTTAGCCCTACACCGCCCTCAGCTCTATTTATGACAGAAGGATAAGTCTGGGAGGAGACATCACTTGTTTTGCTTTTCTTTTCACTCAAAAAGCCACTGTGGAACGGGAAATGGAGCTGCGACACAAGAATGAGATGCTGCGCATAGAGGCAGAGGCCCGTGCTCGCGCCAGAGCGGAGAGAGAGAACGCAGACATCATCAGGGAACAGATCCGCTTAAAAGCTGCCGAGCACCGCCAGACCGTTCTGGAATCCCTCAAGTACGTGTGAAGTGATGGTGGGCCTGCAGTGCCCTGCACCATGCTCCCACCGGGGGCCACCCCAGAACAAAGGCAGAGAAACCAGGCTTTACTTTAAAATGCTTAAATTCATCCCTCTTCCCAAAAGTAAATCCCCTTGGGAAATTAGCGTGTCACTTCTGACTTTTCATTACTGTTCGTTTTTAATTCTGTGATCATTTAGTTGTGTGTTTGCAGCCTTCAGGCTTTGGTTGCGATAGGGTCTTCACCTAGGTGTTGTAATAACAATTCATAATCTTTCGCCTTGCTTTGGGAATCTGTGGATTCCTTGGTAGTTCCTTTGACTGTCAGGATGGTCCTTGAGGATTCAGAAGAATCTCACAAGTACTTCAAGCTTTGTTCATCCTCTTGACCCCTTTCTCTCCAAACACACTCTCCACGCACCTGTTTTCCTCCTGGTTATGTTACTGCTTTTCCCCTCTACAGGACAGCTGGTACTCTGTTTGGTGAAGGATTTCGGGCCTTTGTAACAGACTGGGACAAAGTTACAGCTACGGTAAACATCATGCTAAGTATTCTCCAGGACTGAGATTCCCCATGGAAATTCTAGGTGAATCGCATTATGGAGAGCTTCTGGCACTGCAGAGGCTGAAGTTAGTTGCCATGACACCTGTATTTCTGATTCATTCCCTTGTGGGTCAAGCTGAGGCACAGCCTTGATTTCCTTGGTCACTCTCCAGCAAGGCTGTGATGGGATGAATAAGCAACAGGGACGTGGCCCTCCTTTCTTTTTCTTGAGGCATTCTAGTCAGTTTCAAGTTAGCCTTTCCAGGGCAGTTATAAATAATCACACTTGATTCAGGACAGTATGCCCATTTTTTGAGACTGGTTTCAAGATTGTAATTTCCTTCTTTAGAAACTTCCAGACTCCTTGGAAAGTGAAATTTCCCCAACACCTTGATAACCTGAATGTCATTTATCTAACAATCTCTATACAGAACTCAGCTGAAAACTTGAGAATCAGAAAAAAAAAAAAAAGATTAGGGTTGGAATCCAAAAGAGATTTTACACAGCTCTTCCCATCACACTCATGAAAGAGCCTCTTATTTTAAGTGTCCTCTTATTTTAAGTCATTGTGGACAGACTCAAATGCTCCCAATGCTGAGCCTACTGTAGCTCAAAGGAGCAAGATCTGGGGGAAATGGCATTGTTTGAGATAAACCCCAGAGAGTGGCAGGAAGTAATGACTGGCATCAGAGGACAAAACCCAGAGAACTCTAAAAAGGCAGCAGCTGAAAGGCCTCGGAGATCCTGGGGCTTAGTGTGAGAGCCAGGAGTGTGACCCTTGAGGTCCCTGCAGTGTGATTGACCATGGGGTGATTGGATAGTCAATCTGGGGCCTTACTCTGGATGAGGAAACAGGCCTTGGAAGGTGGGCAGGTGGCTGGAGATGATATCAGGCCCTTAGGCAGAGGCCAGGCCATGTTCTGTGTCCTCTGGCTGAGAAGGCAGTGTGCTTGTGATCCAGTTTTAAATGGAGGAGGGTCCCTGAGGGTGATGGGTAAACGAGAGGTTGCTATATTCATTTTGCATTGCTCTCAGGTCTGTTACCTTGACTGTTCCCTCATTTCGCTGGTTGTGCAGATCAGAATCTTTGGTCCTTCCAAGCTTATGGAAGTAGCCTATCCTATGAGTCTTAATTAACTAAAGGAACTTGCAAAGGGTAGTTCATGATTGATTTTACTTTTCTTTTTAAAAGTAAAATTGCCTCATATCTCAGTAATTGTGGAGCCCAAAAAGCCAGCACTGTGACCTTCCCTCACAAGTGATGCAATGATGTGCGTGCACCTCCCTCTGCTGAGAGACACACAGTTTACCTTACCACGTGATCTGTTTTCCCGAAAATAAGAGGGTATTTCTTCCTTGGTTTTTGGCTTTCAGTTGGTGCTTTCATGGGCCTACTTTTGTTGGCTGAGTATCTGTGTTTGTTAGTTGGTAGGGTCAGTACCAAAAATCTGGATTTGGCCTTAGCTACCATAAATTAATGGGTCTAGGAAATATATATAAATGATGAAAATTAAATTAGCTAGTATATTAAGAGATGAACAAGACCAATGTACAGCTATTTCTCATCTCTTTAAAATCTTGGAGAATAATTTATCTATGAATCCAGGGCATATTTTTTGAAGATGTAAGTTAGGGAAGCTTTTGAAAATAATACTCTGTAGCAGACTACACCTTTATGGTCACAGAATTCTTAACATGTGCAGAGAATACAAGATCCCTCCATGTTCATTGATAGGAAAGCATTTGTCTCCTCATTAAAGAGGTGCAACTCTGCACTTATTGAAGTCACAAGACATTTATTGAAAGACAAAACAACAGAGAGCTCTGCTAAACCTCTCATTAGCATCAGGTGAGGAACAAAACAGGGAGGTGGCATTTGCTTCCCTTATCATAGGACTTAGGTATCCAAATGGAAGAGGAATTCTGTGGCAGGACCTGGAATTTTACAGACTCATCACCAATCACAGTACTCTCAGGATGGCTTTTTTGTCAAAATGATGGACAGTTGGATGCCCAGCCAACAGAGCAGTCTATCCATCACCATGTCTTAGACAAACGTTGGGGAGACAGTGTGCTAGAGCAAGGATGAAAAGAAGAGAGGAGCCTTGGCAATCCTCCACACTACTCCTGAAACAAAAGATTTATCTTTTAACACCTATGTTCTGTGCTGGTCCTTCATGGCCCAGTCCTGAAATACCCTCTCTGAAGAGGTCGGGGATCACCCAGACACCAGTGGAGAGATAGCATCCTATTACCAAAGGCAAATGAATTTGTGAAAAATGGTATATGAGATACTGCCATAGAGACAAGTAGCCAGAAAAAGTGGGCAAGGATAATAGATGGACGGTCTTATTGTGATGCTACATCAGGTAAAATGAGGAGAGGGGAAGGCCCTCAGCACATGGGCCAGTCAGACATGAATGGAAGGACCCTGCACCTACCCTTCACTGGGGAGATCACAGGTCCTTTGAGGCATCCTGGGGGGGGGGGGGGGGGCAGGGGACCCTGCCCTCCCAGAGGCGAAGCCAGTAAGTAGGGCCTTAGCTCCAGCAGGCCCAGCTCAGCTGCAGAGCTTGGAGGATGGGGCCAGGGCAGGCTGCTGTCTTTTTTCTAAGGATTAGCCAGCATAAAATCAGGTAGGTTCATTATATAAAGGGTAGTTAAGGAAAGATGTATATTTTCAGTCACAGTAGTTCCTGCAGTGTTACTGAAGCAATCACAAGTCCTTGAAATCCCACAGTCTGATAGAGAATCCCATAGAACTCAGATCCAATGATGCCTGTTCCCTTCAGCTTGGACCGAGCTATAGAGAGAATTCTAGTGTCTGGGATGTCATGGTACTTTCAAAGGCTGACTGATGCACATGCCCACAGGAGCCTCTCCTCTATCCCCAACAAGGAATCATTGAGCTCCTGCTTCAAGGCCCTTGTTGAGGGGGAACTCAACTGCCTCCTGAGGCAGCCTTATCAGTGTTTGGCCAGCTGTAGTTGGGAAGTTTTTGCAGACCAAGACCAAAGCCTGCTGCTCCCAGGCTGGCCTCCTAGAGGCTTCAACCTTCTTTGTGTCCTGGATATTTTGGATCATCTGGGGAGACCTGTGCATGACCCTTTCTCAGAACTTGTTTTTGAATGGATAGAATACACAGGATTTCACTTATGTTGAAATGCAGTCATCTAGAATGGTTAAGAATCTCAGGAAGTTGAGAACTCAAATTCCAGAGGGTGAAGACTTGGGCCTGCTCCGCTGCTTGGGAGCTGGCTGGCTGGCTGGCCCAGGCAGCTTCTGGTCAACTGTGGGCCCTGTTCTCTGTCCTTGCCAGTTTAAAGGTCATTCTCCTTACAGAGAACAGGGAAGCAGAAATCAACAATGAGTGCTGCTCCTGTCATCTCCTCCTTTCATCTGCACTGAGCAGCACCTCTCCCCTCCTTTGAGCCTGCCCTGGCCAGTGCCGTGGCACAAAGAGCCCCTTTTGTTGCCCTTGGCATTCATTTCCTGGCACTCGGGTCACTTTAAGTTTTGGCCCTTCTCCTGAGATTGCTCTCTGCTGCACGCCCTCACTTCCATCATTGACCTGTCTTTGAGCATATCTGCATCTCTCCACAATTCTCACTTTTCTTCCCTAATGAAATGTTTCTCTTTGCAGCCTCAGAATTTTCATCCTTTAGAACAGGAATTCTTAACCTAGAGTCCATGAACTTCTCTTAATATTCTGGTACACTTGATTAGCTAGCATAATAAAGTTTTCATTTGTGATCCTATCTGTTTTATTTTATGCATCTAAAAATATGATTCTGAGAAGGGCTCCACAGGCTTCTCCAGAGTATCCAACAGTCCCAGGACACAAAAGAGGATTAAGATGTTCTGCTTTAGGACTTTGCCTCAGTCCTGGCCAATATAGATTTAAATCTAGAGAGAGGCCTTAGAAGTCATCAGCTCTACCCCTTTTTATAGGGAAGGAGGCTGAATCCCTAAGAGGTGAAGTGACTTATCTGAAGTCATCTATTTTGTAAGTGGGAGAGCCAGGATTCCAGCTTGGGCCCCTTGCTGGCAAACCCCGCTTCTCTTCTCTTGCTGGTCTCAGCTAGCCTGGTCCCATTGCCTTCTTTGTGGTTCCCATGAAGGCTGTTTCAGCAGACACTTCTCTTGGTTTTTGTTTTGTTTTTACCATTTTATTTTTTTTCCCCAATTACATGTAAAAACAATTTTTAACATTCATTTAAAACACAATTTTTGAGTTCCAAATTCTCTCCTTCCCTCCCTCCGCTCCATCCTCTCTTCTCCCCCTCATTGAGAAGGCAAGCCATTTGACATAGGTGATCCGTGTGCAGTCAGGCGAAATGTATTTCCACATTAGTCATGTTGTGAAAGAAAACAGACAGAAAATCCAAAACTAAGAAAGTAAAGGAAAAAGTGTGCTTTGATCTGCATTCAGACTCTAGTTCTTTCTCTGGATTTGGATAGACTGTTTCATTGTCAGTCCTTCCCAATTGTCCTGCATCGTTGTATTGCCGAGAATAGCTTGGTCATTCATAGTTGATCATCATAACAGTGTTGCTGTTACTGTATACCGTGTTCTGATTCTGCTCGTTTCATCTTACATCAGTTCACATAAGCCTTTCCAGGTTTTTCTGAGACTATCCTGCTCATCATTTCTTAAAGTACCGTAATTCCATACGACTTGTTCAGCCATTCCACAATTGATGGGCATTCCCTCAATTTCCAATTCTTTGCTACCACAAAAAGAACTGCTACAAAGATTTTGTACATATAGGTCCTTTTATTTCTGGTTTTTTGTTTTTTTAGGATAAAGACCTAGTTGTAGTGTTGCTGGGTCAAAGGATGTGCACAGTTTTATAGATTTTGAGCACAGTTCCAAATTGCTCTCAAGCATGGTTGAATCAGTATGTAACTTCAACACTGTTTCAGTTTTCCCACATCTCCTCCAACATTGATCATTCTCCTTTTCTGTCATGTTAACTAATCTGAGAGGTGTGGGGTGATAGCTTAAAGTTGTTTTAATTTGCATTTCTCAGCAGGCAATTCTCTTAGCTCTTGGTCAGAATCAGTTCCAGAACGGTAGCTTCCTTGTCTCTTAGCTCGCCATTTAGAGCCCGATTCTTGATCATTCTGAACCTGCTGTCCGTCCTCGTCCTGGCTTCTGCAGGAAGGCTGGCTCTCCTCGGGCAGTGAGAGATGAAAAGCCATGCCCACAGCAGTCATTAGTGCTGAACTGAATGAGGTGTGGTTTTTTTAAATCTTGTAAAAACTCTTTCCTGTTACTATAAGGAAAGTCAATAAGCATTATTATTATTACAAATACTTAATATGTACCTGGGCAGTTAGGTGGTGCAGTGGATGGAGCTCTGGCCCTGGAGTCAGGAAAGACCAGAGTTCAAATCTGGCCTCAAACACTTACTAGCTGTGTGACCTTGGGCAAGTCACTTAGCCTTGTTTGCCTCAGTTTTCTCATCGGTAAAATGAGCTGGAAAAGCATCTGTCAGATTCGGTGCTTTGTGCCAAATATGGGGGATAATAAAGAGACTAAAGCTGGCAGACACCTGCCCTAAAGGAGCTTCCACTCTTCTGAAGGGATATACATGCAGCAGGTCTAAAAAGATGCTATGCTAAAATGTTGGTAAACTGAAGCCTTTCTCACCTTCTCCTGACCCAGTCTGTTAAACCACATCAGAGAAGCAGATGAAGTTAACCTGGCACTCCCTGATTTTTAATGATGCCATGTGGGGTCTTGGTAATGGCTCTCCTTTTCTAAACATTCCCTGTTAATCACTATTCACAATTGATCTTTGTCATGATGTTCAAAACTGCGAGGAATCCAAGCCAGTCTAACAGCAAGCACCCAAGCATACCCAGGATGGTTGCTAGCACAGGTTCTTTGATCTATTTTTCTAAAGGAAAGTAACTCAAAACAGGTTAACAGTCTTACTGTAATCAAATATATATATATCATTCACTTAGTTCAGGGGGGAAAGACAGCATCCTGAACTATAGAAATTACAAGCCAACAAAAAATTCAGACAGAGAAAATAACATAATCCAACAGACCAACAGACAGGGCTTCTAGCTGTCTGACCATTACATACATACATACACACACATATATATACACATATACATGTACATACACATACATACATGGTTACCAGAGAGAGAAGCATCAACATCTGGGTTTTCAAAGCCAGTGAGCTCAACGCCTGCCCAGAGTCTCATCTGGCCAAATCATACAACTCTTCCCATAAGTGAGCCCCAAAGCAAAACCTCACCTCAGAGATGTGTGAAGAACACCCGTCTTTTCAGAGGACATTACAACCTTTGTGACCCACTGCCTAATTACAAAGTAACAAAAGGTGCCTTCCTAAAAAACAAGTCTCCTCTAAGCAAGCTTCTTGTTGGGCTCCTAGTGAGGCCCATTAAGGGGCAGGGAAGATCATCAGATTCCCTTACCATTACAGCCAGGGACTGTGATCTTTGGTTAACAGACTGTTCTCTTTCCCTTTTGGAAAATTGGGGTATTTGCCCATCAGCTGGAAGCTTTTCACCTGGCTTCTCAGAAGTCACAGTGGCTCAGCAGCCATGTTTTCAGTGGCAAAGGAAGTCGTCCATTCAAGCTGTGTCACGTGGAGGCATCATGGTCTGGGTGCTCAGTATTCTGTTATCTTGGGAATCAATTCCCTCTTCGTCCCTTTTGGATAGCTCTGTCTGATGGTTGAGAAAACTCAAGCAAAAATAAGACTTAGGCGGCTTCTCTGTGTCCTCAAACATTTATTAAGTACCTGTTGTATACCAGACACTGTGCCAGCATTGTCTGTGCTCCACCTTCTCTGGTCTTTTTCTCCTCAGGATAACTTAGCCCCTCCTATATTTTAATCCTGAGCCTTCTCAAGGACTAGTTTTGAGCCTCTGCCCTTCCCGTAGTATGGCCCTGATGGACAGGCTCTTTTGTCTGTCCTGTTACCTGTTGGGCCACATTCTGAAAAGGGGGTTTTTTAAAACCTGCTTGTGTGAGCTCTGGATGTTGATCTCTTTAGACAGCTGACCTTTTTCTTCCTCATGGGAAGTATTTCTCTTTGCCTGAAGGGATTCAAACCCAGATCTTGCTGGCATCAGGGCCAGCTCCATTCATTGCACTGCGACCCCTTTATCTGGGGTTGGTTGCCTTTGGTTTGCAGCCATCCTTCTTTGAGCCCTCTAAAATCTCCTGTCTGGGCAGTGCCCAGCTGCGCCCCCTCGTCCCAGCATTCCCAGTCCCCTCTGCCTCAGCAGCTGCTCCTCCTTGGTGGCCTCGGGCCAGGGCAGAATGTCTGGCCAGTCCTTGGGCCTTAAAGCAGGGCAAGGGAAGAAGCATTTACTGAGCTTCTACTCTGTGCCAGCTCTTGTTTGAGTCTCTCAATATCCCTGGCAGGTAGGTGCTGTTATTAGCCCCGTTTTGCAGAGAGGAAACTGAGGCAGACAGGTCACATGACATGTCCAGGATCAAACTGCTAGTGAGTAGCTGAATCAGGATTTGCACTCAAGTCTTCCCAACTCCAGGCCCAGCTCTCTACCTGTGCCACCTCACTGTTAAGAAATTATTGGCTTCTCTGCCTCATACACTTCCAGAGTCTGTCCAGATCATTGAAGGCCTTCCATTCTGGGCTTGGGATCTTTCCCTCCTCTTGTCCATCCATGTCATCCTCTGTGTCATTGATCTTAACTCAAATGATGTCCACTGTGCCTCCCCTCTCAGCTTCGTGGGTCTTGTCCCAGTGCTAGCTTCCTGTCCACTCCTGCCTCCTTGCTGTTCCATCCTGTTGCCTTGACCAGATCCTTCTTGTGCCGCCACCCTGTCCTGGGCTTCTCATCCCAGTGCTTCAGCAGTTGTTGGCTTCTGTTTACCTCTGTGTGTTACGTGGATCTCAAGTGTATCTGCTTGTTGTTCACACTTGGCTCATTTGTGTGTGTGCTGAGAACAAAGATTTTACTACTGGCTCCTTTCTAGGAGTTTGGCGTGAGCTCCTGGGTATCTCTTCCTCATACATTGTAGATCTTCTCATTGGAGCTCGGGCTTGGTAGTTAGATGTAGCGGTTTTCTCCCTCACTCATTCTTTTCATTTTTCTGCAAAACTCTTGATTGATACATTCTTGCCAGATAGATTTTTATCATTAAGTAGATGCCATCTCTACACGAGTGCCTGTCATTTCCGTATGTTGAGCCGGGCTCCACAAATTGGCATTCCAGTTTGGGATACAGCCTTCTTAGCCAGCTGTTTGTGATGCCCATCTTCTGGACTCCTTGGTCTTGAAGGGGAGCCAGGAGTAAGAGTATAGCGGCTCCTCTAACTCTTAAGATTTTGTTAGCATTACCAAGGCTTTCCCTGTTCCTCCATGCACAATCGATCACCAGATTCCCAAAGATGGAGTGACTGCCTGTTCTGACACCTGGGAAGGTTTGGGGGCTTGGATAAAGATTCTCCAAAAGCTCTAGTTGTTCCCAGGTGCCGCTCCAGCATCCTGGAGCAGAGAAGCACCCCTGTCCTCCTTCCTGCATCTCCCCTCACATGCACCTGAGGATCTGCACCACTGACCGTTCCCTGAAAGCCAGAAAGCAGCTTCCTCTGCAGATCATGCACTTTCTTGGGGGAGAGCCTCAAGCTTGTTTCTTAGCACAAAGTGTTCATTTGTCCTTATTCTCTTCTATAACTTCCTAGTGGGAAGTCAGATGTCCCCCCTCCATATCTCTTCTTTTCTTGATTTTCACTTTGAAACACTTAAAAGCATGATGCTGCATCTGGGTCAGAAAGACCTGGATTCAAATCCTACCTCAAACACTTAACTCTAAGACTCCTCGGCAAGTCACAGCCTACCTCAGCCTCAGTTTCCTTATCTGTAAAGTTCAGAAAAGAATAAGCACCTGCCTCCCAGAGCTGTTGCAGAGATCAGATGGGAGGATAGGTGGCAAGCACTTTGCAAACTTTAAGGTGCCATGGCGGAGTTAGCCATTCCATTTTTGGTTAAAGCAGAGGTTCTCAAACTTATTCGGCCTAACACCCCCTTTTCAAAAAAAAAATTACTCAGTGCCCCCCTCTCCAAATCTACTACTTTGAACCCTTCAATGGTTTGTTTGGGGCTTTGGGGGGTTTTTTGAAATTTGCATCATTTAAAAAAAATTTTTTTTTAGTGACTCATCTTGAATTTAATAATTGTACATTTGTGGGGGTTTTTCTTTCATTGAAATTTTGATGACATAATGTTGGATTATGTAACCGTATCGTGCTGTGTTATAAACAAGTCATTACACATGTATTCCTGCCAGTACATGCTAGGCTTCCTGACAATCCCCAGCACACTCACCTGCCAACTCTAACTTGTTAAGACCAGTCTGCAAACTTGCTATTTGTGTGTTTATTTGGAAAATAATGTAGTCACTGTGACTTTAACTCTATTATCCAACAGATGAAACATGTATTGAAGGTTTTTCAAAATTTTCTTATCTTCTCTTTCCTTATGCTCCCTTATTTTTATTCAGTACCCTCCCAATTGCCCCCAAGGCTACTACCGCGGCACCCCCCCATTATTTCAGTGCCCCCCACAGGGCAGTATCATCCACTTTGGGAGTTTCTGTTTTAAATTGTCCCTTAGCACCTGGAGACCATAGAGGTGACCTTTTAGCCCAGCCTCCGGGAGAAAGATCAGCCTGTACTTTGTATATAGACTTGTCTGTGTTTTCCTTGCTGAAAGACTGGGCTGTGGAAACCACTGTGTGTGAGTGATATCAGCTCTAAAGTTTCCTCTCCTTATCTCCTTGGCACTTTTACACCTAAATCCTTGGAGAACCCCTCCTGCTGCCCCCATTTTCCATCCCTCCCACTCTGTCTCTTACCCAGTGTTTCCATTTTGTTCTGCACACTGTCTTGCCAGCTGTTGTTCTTCAAGTTGTTAAATGCTTCTTCTCCTTGAATCCTTTTTTTCCCCTTGGAATAAGCCCTTCACCTTCTCTCCGGATTGCCATGACACTCTCATGATTCCAAAGCCCTGGAGACCATGTTCACAACACGTCCTTTTTCTCTTCCAGCTCCTTCTCTCTTGCAACCTTCTTTTGGCAGTAAGGAGCAGAACTTTGTTTTTTTAAAAAGAAAGTTGGAAATTATTTTCTAAACAGAAAACTTGAGGAAGAATAAAACCCAGAGTGAGGGATTTTTTCCTAGTGAAGAAATTGGTGGTAGTATAGATTTTTTTTTTTTCATTTCTGGATGATTTAATTTTTAATAAATGATCAATAAAGAGTCAAGAGAGCTCAGCTAGAAATCATTGTGTTTCTTATTAATTTCCCTGTCTTATACATTTCCTTCTGTCAGCTTTACATGAGACTTTGGTGGTACAGTTTTAGGGTGCATAGATTTACAAATTCAAAATTGTGGAACAAGCTTTGTCTCCTGGATGGCTGTTTATGTCATGCTGATGAGTTCTTTTAAGTGTTAAGCCTGTACTTTACAAATAGAGATAAACTTGGGGTGAGGCAGTGGGATCCAGTGCTCTGGCCCTGGGAATACAGCAGTAAAATCTTGATATTGACAAGAAAGGCTTTTGTTTCAGGAAGAATTCAGGGTTCCTTTTAGAAGGCTGCAGTTTCCCATCCCATTTCCTTCAGGACCCAGCTCACCCATTTGTGGTGTCAGTCCCAGGTATATCCACTTGGGGATCCTCTGCCACACAAGGTGCATTCTTGAGTCCCTGGAGTTTTCCCATGAGGGTTTATCACTCTGCAGTGGTTGTGGCGGAACCTTGAACAAGGTTATCTCCATTAGAGCTTTCAAAGAAATTTGCATAGTTTTGATTTATACATGGGCCAGACTTTGTTGGAGGGGCACCTTTAAGGTGGTGTCTTGCTTTACAAAGATGATTTTTTTTTTTTGGAGGGCAATCTGGGGGTAAGCAACTTGTCCAAGATCACATGGCTAATAAGTGTTAAGTGACTGAGGTCAGATTTGAACTCAGGTCCTCCTGACTCCATGGCTGGTGCTCTATTCACTGCACCACCTAGCTGCCCCGACCAAGATGTTTTTTAATAGTCAGTGAACACAGATAGATAGAACACCAGCCCTGAAGTCAGGAAGACCTGAGTTCAAATTTGCACACTTACCAACAGGTGATTCTGGGCAAATCACTTCATCTTGATTGGCAGAAGGAATATTCTCTGATATCATGGCTCTTTCTTGGGAGTAGTACTACTGCTCTTGTTCCTGAGGGTCCTGGGGCAGAGGCCAGGGAACAGTAATGCGGTGGGATCTTGGAGCCGCACACTTGTCACTCAGGCCTGTCCCACGGGAAAACCTGCCCGTGGAGCCCAGACCAGCAGTTCTCATAAAAATCTTACATGGATGGGAAAATAGGCGGGTATGTGGGCCAGCCCATGTGAAGGCTTGTGGTGTTGCTTTTTTCTCATGTTTTGGTAGCTTCCTCTCTCTCAGTTTTCTTGTGAATTGATGTGATTTCCTTGTTGCCCTTTTATCACAAGTGCCATCCTGGTGGGATGTCAGGATTGATGTTCTTCCTCCTCTAGTTCCCAGTCCACTTGTTAGTCAAGGATGTTGCCTTTAGAGCACTAATAATTACGTTGCAATTCAGGTGTAGTTGCAGCACCCACTGCTCCCTTCCTTGGGCTCCTGCCATGTCACTGCAGAAGCAGAAAAGGACTGGGGCCTGGCAGTGTACTTGACTGTGACTTCCTAGGGCTGAAGCCTCCATCCCCATGTGGCCACGCCCCACTGAGGAGCCTCCTGGTTCTTTCTGGAGGAGAGCCAGTTCAGCCTGTTGCCAGGCCTGCCTCAGTGCTCTAGACAGCACTCTAAAGCAGGGCGTCTTAACTTTCTTTGTCATGGGAACTTGTGTACCCCTGCTCAGAATCATATTTTTAATTAGCTGAAGGAAATGCCACATTTCAATTAGAGGTCAATAGAACACAATGGCCTTTGTGTATGTAGCACTTTGGGGCTTGCCGAGCACATTACGTATATTCTCATTTTATTCCCCTGACCACCCTAGAGGTAGGTGCTGTTATTATTCCCATTTTACAGATGATGAAGCTGAGGCAGACACCATTAAAATCACTTGCCCAGGGTCAAGCAGCTAATAAGTATCTGAGGCTACATTTAAATTCAGGTCTTTCTAACTTTCTGGAGCTCTACTAACTGTACCATCTGACCAGTGAAGATTAAAATGGCATTTTTTTTTCCCATCCAAGTTTCCAGAGCCCTGGGAGGCCCAGGTTAAGAACTCCTGCCCTGCAGATAAATTGCTGATTAGAGGGTGGAGGTGGAAATTAGAGCTTCCCTAAGTGGGAAGAGTCAGTGGGCCAGACCAAAGAAACTCCTGAAATAAAGAAATCTCCATTGGCAAAGCCCAGCTTTTTGAGGCAATCGGTGAATTCTTTCAATTTCTATTTTACCTTCTAGTTCTAGAATATCAGGGCAGTTTTCCTTGATAATTTCTTGAAAGAGAATGTCTAGGTTCTTTTTTTTGATCATGGCTTTCAGGTAGTCTAATAATTTTTAAATTCTCTCTCCTATATCTATTTTCTAGGTCAGTTGTTTTTCCAGTGAGATATTGTACATTGTCTTCTGTTCTTTTGGATCTGTTTTATAATAATCTTGACTTCTCATAAAGTCATTAGCTTCCATTTGTTCCATTCTAATTCTGAAGGAATTATTTTCTTCAGTGAGCTTTTTGGACTTCCTTTTCCATTTGGCCTATTTGACTTTTTAAGGCATTCTTCAAGGTTTTTTTTAGGTCTCCTTTAGCAAATTGTTGACTTGTTTTTTATTATTTTCTTGCATCACTCTCATTTCTCTTCCCAATTTTTCCTCTGCTTCTCTTACTTGATTTTCAAAATCCTTCTTGGGCTCTTCCATGGCTTGGGACCAGCTCATGTTTTTCTTGGAGGCTTTTGATGCAGAAGTTTTGACTGTGTTGTCTTCTACTGGTTCTATGTTTTTATCTTCTTTGTCACCAGAGAATGATTCTAAAGTCTGATTTCTCTTCCCCTGTTTGCTTATCTTGCCAGCCAGTTACTTGACTTTTGAGCTCTTTGTCACAGTAGAACTCTGCTTTCAGAGTAGAAAGTGCCATGTCTCAAATTTCTGGGGTTTTGCTCAGCTGTTGTCAGAGCTACTTCTAGACACCTACCTTAGAACTGTGAGGAGCCAGCACAAGCTCTGCCACACCAGCGCTCCTCACCCCAGGAGGCCACCCAAGACGGCAACCCAGATCCAAGCAGGGCAAAGCAAGAGAATCCTGCCTCAGTGCCGGCAGAGAGATTCCTGCAGTTGCCCTTTGATCAGCTGCTTGGTCCCCCCCACCATCTGTGGACCTGGAGCTCTTGAAGCAGTAGGCACCTCCGCCACCTTGGGGTCAGGGGCCGGACTGCAGCCTTCTCTAACCCAGGTCCCCACTGACCTTTTACTTTCTCTTTGGTGTTTATGAGTTGAGAAGTCTGGAAACCGCCACAGCTGCCAGTGATTCAGTCTCCTGGGGTCTCCTGGCCGTTCTGTGTTGCCAGTCTATGCCAGCGTGGCCCACACGGGACCACTCTCCTTCCACTCCAGCGCGATAGACCCTTCCTTTCGGCCTGCCAGACTGACTTCAGCTGGAGGTATATTTCACTGTGTCATTCTGTGGGTTCTGTAGCTCTAAAATTTGTTTAGAGTCATTTTTTTACAGGTATTGGAGGTGTTTAGGGCCTTTTTTCATTATTTTTTGCACCATCAGGGAGGAAAAATTGGTATTTCGTTTGGGTCCAGCAGGGAAAGGACAAAAATACTGTAGCAGGGGCTTCTGGAAATTCAGAGTAAATTGAGAGGGAAAAAAATCACAGGAGCCACTTACTAAGGAACCTCAATTTAACCCTTTCACTACAGTGATTTGTCCCCAGGCTTACACCAACAGGGGTACTTGCTTTTTGGAATGGCTCCCTCCTAATGCCATAACCACACGCAGGGTCTGCAGTTCTCAGCAGCTCACGTCAGTACAAGTTTGAGAGCTTGGACAGCCTTCAGGTATGTCTAAGCCCACAAACCTTTCTCAGAGCAAGTGAAATAACTTTGTAGACTTGGAAGGACTACCTTGTTCATGGGCCAGGTCTCTTGATGAAATCAGAGGTGTGAAGCTCCCAGGATAGATGGAGGCAGTTGAGGCCCAGAGAATCTAGAGGGGTATGGACACAGCTTTTGAAGTAATTACCTTCTGTAATCAGGTTTCTCTGGCTGGGCCCTGAGAACTTGTTCCATTCACAACTTTATTTCAGTAAAATTGATCTTCAGAATCCTCTGTATTTTCTGTTTTGCATTTAAAAGCATTTTTCTGAGGAGGCTTCACCAGACTGCCCCAGGGGCTCATGACACAGAAATAGTCGGGGTTTAAACTTGTTGGGGTGAACAGTAAGTCTTCTCTGCGATGCATAATGATTTGGGATCATTCACATCATTTCTTACCTGTCCCCGTTATCCTCACTAATCAACCTTTTTTTTTCCTTCAGAAAATGAGTTCCTCTGGTGCACTTGCCCCTAGTTGAGTTTTTTGGGCCTTTACATAGAAATATCAGAAAATACACCCTGCATCTCAAATCTTTCTGTCCCATGGCCTGTGACAGGCTCCCTTCTCAGGAGCACTGGATTAGACAGATCCTGTTGGGCTGAGTTATAAAGTTGACCTCTCACCTCAGAGTGGAAGTGAGGAGGCCCCCTTCTTCCTGACCACAGCACCTTCTGGCAGGCCTAGAAGGACAAGCAGGTATTTCCTCTGAGCTCAGGCAGCCTGTCCTCAAGGGCTGTGAAAACTAACTCTAGGCCTTTGTCTAGCTTATCTGAAGTGAATGATCTTCTGTCACAGAAGGGACCTTAGCCTGGGGATTCCACTGATATGCAAGGACTATGAAGCCTCTAATTAGGTGGCTCAGGAAATTTCTGAATGGTCAGTGTCTGCCTGGAAACCACAAATTCCCTGTCACTTTGTTTTAGAAATAGTCCTGTGGTCAGCTTTGTACTTCAGAAAGGAGGCCCCAGCTTGTTGAGCAGAGCTGCTAAGGGCAACAAAGAACTCCACAGAGGCTCCCAGGGCCTCTGCTAGGCTGAGTATAAGCTCAGTTGAGCAGGAGCTACCTCCAGCCATTACCGTTCATTGTGAAATTCTTCTCTGAATCTTGTTCAGAGAATGAGGTGCTCTGGCCAGCCTGAGGCTTGTAAGTTTGTAGCCCAGTTCAGAAACAACCCCTCTATTTTGGCTCCCTATGATTTCAGGCTCAAATGGCAGCCTCTTTCCTCCTCCAAGATCATGGACAGGCTGCTTCACAGCACATGGGCTTTGAAGCTCCAAGATGAGAGAAGTTCCATCCACAGATCCTGTCTGTGGAGTTCCATAGTATTTGCTTAGCAGCAGTACACACATTCTAATTGTACCCTCATATATGTCCAGCCTTGTGCTTATGTCAGACATGTCACATTAAGAAACAGGAAGGGACCTCGGCCATGCAGCTGAGGAGTCTCATGCAGAGAGAGCCCCCGACAGAGGCCCTTGTGCAGCAGCCTGGTGAGTGGTTGGCCAGCTTCTGCCCTAAAATCTAGGCTGGGATCCCCCTGCCTCCCATTTTTTGTGTCACTCTCATCTTTTGGCTTCAAGCTGCAGTTGTATTTCAATGAAAGATTATTGTAATATACTTGGCCAAGACTTGGATTTTATACCAGATTCACCTGCTATGAAACTCAGAAATTCCTGCTTTTCTTATCACAGATAGCTCATTGATCCTGTCTTACAGCTAGGAGGGGACAGATTTTCCCTAAGAAAACCACGGTGTGGAGAGGTGATGTGATAGATGTCTGCCTACATTTAAGCAGCTGAGCAGAAGCCAGCCTTATTTTGCAGAGGGTAAGGTTATTCATAGGACAGTCATTGATCCAGCCTTGGATTTTCCTTTGAGGCCAGACCACATTGTGGGGTGGGGCTGGCCCTGGGCTCTGGAAAGCTGCCTCAGGCCCATCCAGCCTTAGAAGTCCAGAAGGACTTTCTGGGCAGGCCTACAGGTGCGTGTGTCCGTAGGTAACCAGGTAGGATGCCGAATTTACTGCAGAGTTCTGTCACCAAAGGGTTGGCCACCACTTGGTGGTTAGAGTGGTGGGGCATAACAGCTCACTCATTGGCCTTTGGGCATTGGGGGAGAAAGGGCCTATGAGTCCTTGTGGATGTAAAAACTAGAAAGAGGGATGGATAGATAGATATCAAGGCAGTGAGTGGCTCAGTGCAGAGTGGAGTTAGGAAGACCTACATTCAGATCCTGCTTTGGACACTTAGCAATATGTCCCTGGGCTAATTGTGTGAGCTCTCAGCCTGTTCTCTTCATCTACAGAGTGGCAGTGACTGTCTCCCATGGTTGTGAAAATCAAGTGGGGAGAGCTGTTAACTTATTGCATGTGTGTGCACGCATGTGTAGGTGCGTGCACCTTCCCCCCCTCCCCAAGCACGCACGCACCCCTTACATTCTCCTTTTTCCTCCCCAGTATTATAGGCTTCATGAATGTCTACATCGATCCTGTCTGGCCTTTCTCCTTCTTTGCCCATGTCTTCTGAAGCAATGAATAAAGCATGTTGCAGTTATGCACATAACTATACACAATATCGTCTCCTTCCCTTTGTCTTTAGATATTGAGCACCCTTTCCCCAGTCTGTCCCAGAGACCCACCAAGATCATGAGATTCCTCCAGAGTCATAAAACAGCTCACCTATCCTCTTCTTCCTCATGGTAACATGGTCTTCACTGGACCTGTTTCCTTCTCTGTAAAATGGGGAATTGAATTCAATGGCTTCTGAGATCTTTTCTAGTCCTGGTTCTATGATCTCAATTATTTTATGAACAATGGTCTGCAAGTCTGTCTTGAAGACACCTGTGATCTCTGGTTTTGCTGCTCCATCATGGAGGGAGGTTCCTCTGGTCTTCCTAGAGGCTCTGATTGGTGTTTCCAAATGCTCTTCTGTTGATGCAGTCCAGTGCCATGTTTGCGGAAATCACCCTGCACTGGTGAAGCTGATCTGACTGCTCCCAGTGACAGGCCCTCGGCAGTCAGACATGTGGTACAGGACCTTGTGGGCTGAGGAGCAGGGTCTGCACCCAGGTTCCTGAGCACCTATCCAGTGGGGGATTGGCTTCACCAGGGTCATGGACAAGTAGGGCTGTGATTTGGAAAGCTCCAGTTTTCTGTCAGTTGTGGTTTCCACTGTCTATGAAATGTTTAATTTGCTCATAATAAATTCTTGTGCCACACGGATTCTGTTTTAAGTTACAGAGGCTTGTGTGAGCGTGTAGGCCCTCTGGTGGAGAGCCTGTGGAGGTATCCGGGAGGTGTCGGCTGCTCAGCAATCTGGGAAACTTGCTCTAACCACTCTTTCCTTTCTTTTCTTTTTAACATTTTTTCCCAATTACATGGAAAGTTTTTAACATTGCTTTTTTAAAATTTTGAGGTCCAAATTCTCTCACTTTTTCCATCCCCTTGCCCTCATTGAGAAGGCAAGCAGTTTGATAAAGGTTGTACATGTGTGTCATGCAAAACATATTCTGTAATTACCCTTAAATCCTAATGGAGCGACTCCTCTCTTGGTTTGCCTTATACTCCCCAAAAGTGTGTGTGGGGGGGGGGCCCTCCGCTGTCTCCTGGTTAGAGTAATGTTATGGTGAGATTGAAATGATAAGCTCTTGGTGATGGAGCTGTCCAGGGTCCTCTGGCCAGACCCCTTCTTTGATGCTAAGTGCTGCTTCATGGGGCGGGGGAGCTTTTCTTTTTGTACACAGTAATTTAGAGACCTGTCCTGTCCATAGCAATGATGTTCAATAAAAGAGCAGCAGCAGCAGCAAGGAAGCATGATTACTTTAAAGACTCAGCTTTTCATTTAAGCCTTTACTGTGAAGGACGGTCTTTTGATCTCAAGAGCTCACCCCTTTACCCCTGTCCTTCTTGTGCTAGACTAAAAGCTCCACAGTTTGTTTTTTAAATTGCCATTAGTAGAGTTGAAGGCAGAGTTTCTCATTTTGTTCTTCTGGGATCCACGTTTGAACAGTAAGTCGGACAACCAGCCTGTGTTGTCTTCTGAGAAGAAAGGAAAGAAACAGTTCTTACTCTCAGGGAATTCACATTCTAAATGTGGAGATGGCACGCAGGCAGCCGGGTGCAGACCAGATCTGTACAGGGAGTTCATCTTGGGGGAAGGCACAACCTCCACCCGGGGGGAGACAGGAAGAGACCAACCAGTGGAGGCTCCTGCAGAACAGGAGATTGTAGCCAAGTCGGGCAGGAAGCCAGTTGGTGGAGAGCAGAAGGGGGACCATTCCAGCCCTGGAGGAGAGCCAGGGACAGACCCTTTGAGCTAAGAGATAGGAGGGGAGCTGTGAGGAAGAGCAGGAAGGCTGGGGCACCCGAAGAATGGCCAGGGGCAAAGGGCCCCCAGGCTGGCTCATGGTCATTCTGAGGCCTCCTGCTGGCTTGGCCAGTAAGGTCCTGGAGTCACCTCTTCAGCATGACCATGGATCCTTTCGGGCTTGGATAATGTGTTTTTTAAAACGTAAATAGGACCTCCGCTTTGTGACTTGCTAATAATACAGGAGAAGCAATTTATGCATCTTGTTTATAACACTGAGAGCCAGTGTTGGGGACTGAGGGTGGCTTTATGCAGAGGGTTATACTGCAGTTGAGGCTTTCCCCTAAAGAGTATTTCAGGGGTGTGGAGCTGGCTCTGGAGAGCTGGTTGTTAAATATTCTGTGAGCATTTACATGTCAGGAATTGGTCAGCACCGCAGATCAGAGCCTGATTTATTGTTTTATTGGTCGTCTACACTTAAGAAGTGATGGAGAAAGTGTTTATTATTAAAATTGAGTTTAACAGTGGAGGAGTGCTTGTGCACACGGCCCGGAGTCTTCTGCTTGGGTTTGATTGCAGGGCTGGGGACAGTCATGCTCTGACACACTGACCTGTGATGAGCGCAGGTCTTATTAGCAAATGACTTTTTCTTTCACCATAAAAACAGAACGGTGATTTATGAATGTCTGTTTTTCTCCTCTTCTGTTGACAAAGACCTGAGATGATTTGATTCTCATTAATTATACTCTTTGGATTAAGTACAAATTATGTTAATTTTATTGGCGTCTATAAAGAGTTTCCATGTCTTGTGCGGCTTGTACATGTATCAGGAATGCTTGTGGTTCTTGGACCTCGTGAAGATGATCACATTCATTCTGATTCTGCTTTTACATGTGCAGAGTTGGCTCTGTAGCTGCTGCCTTCTCATCCTTTTAGCTTATCAAGTTGACACTTTGAGGAGTTAAAATATTTTCTGGTTACTGAGCTAGTGAGAAAACGCATGACTCAACGGCCCATCACAGCAGAAAGGGAAAAGACAAGTGACGGAGATGTCAGGCTCCTTTAAGGAGAGAGTGCTTCGTTCCCATGTCTATACCCTCCTCTTCAGACTCCCACTCCTTCCTTTGTAAAGAACTAGCTGAGTCTCTATCTCTCCCTCTCCTTCCTTCCCTTCCCCCCTCCCCCTTTCCACTTTTCACAGGTCTAGTGACTTACGGTTTTTCATTTAGTTATGACCCAAAGCCGCGATTGGACCTAAACCTCAACGTCGTTTCTTTTGAGTGTCCTAGACAGTCCAGCTCAGTTTTAGCTAAGATGTCATACTTAACCCACTCGTGCTCATATGCCTTGTAGAAACAACAAAAGGCTCTCAGGAAGAGACTGGACTATGAGATACCTTCTTCTCCCTCTTTCTGCTTTTCATTCACAGTACTTTTTTTGGTAGGATGCTTGTTGTTCTTGTCAGAAGAAAAATTCCAAGGCTGCCAGCCCTGGGAGATTTAACTTGGAGTGTTTCCTTGGTCTCCACCCAAATATATGGTTTTGGGGGAGGGGTGATGCTGTGATGGATTCTGTGTGTTTTAGGGCCCTTCACTGCCTTCTGTTCATGAGTGGGTCCGAACCACAATCTGGCCACCTCCAAAAGGCTTTGTGTTGTTCTTGTCTCAGGCTGTGGCTGCCTGAGCACCTGCTTCAGCAGGTTCAGAGAGCGTGGGCAGTTAGAACTTAGGCTCTGGGCAGCAGGCAGGCCTGCTAAATCTAGCAACAGGCTGAGGCTGATGGGGTAAAGTTCAGTACAAAGAATGACCTTGACAGAAATAAGCTGGGGGGAGGGCAAGGATCAGGGGGTTCAGTGCACTTTGAGCCCAGTGTGAATTGGCAGTGGGATGCAGCAGCTAGAACAGGAATGTGACCTTGGGGTGCTTTCAGACAGGCCAAGCTTCCAGGAATGCGGAGGCGAGGCAGGCAGGGGAGCCTGCTCTTTTCAGAACTCAGCTAGGAGATCAGGAAGAACAGGTGAAGAACATCATCGATAAGCCAGAGAGTGGCCAGGGTGTTACAAGGCCTTGACTTCCATTCAGTAAACATTTACTAAGGGCCTGCAATGGGCCAGATACTGTGCTGAGTGCAGGGACTAAGAAGGACACATAGAAAGACAGTTCCTCCCCTCCAGGCATGAACAATCTAATGGGGGAAAACACACAAAAAGGAGGCTGGAAGGGGGTGGGGAGGTCAGCAGGGGGTCCCTGGCCAGGGTCACAGTGTTCTGGGGGATTGGCACCAAGCAGAGTCACAGACAGAACAGGAAGAGTGGCTTAGAGGCCACAGCAAGAGCATTAGCTGAAGAAAATGAGCCTTTTAGCCTGGTGAGAGACTAAGGAGGATATAAGAGGAGTCTCCAGGTGGTGGGAGAAGGATCAGAATGGTCCCATGTACCCTAGGAAATCAGAACCAAGAGCAGTGGGTTGGAGCTGCCACCTGAGAAGGATGGCTTCTCCATCCTTGGAAGTAGTCTTCAGGCAGAGGCTGGACAGCCACTTCTCTGGGATGTGATAGTGGGAGGAGAGGGGTCCCCTTCTGTGCTGGCCATGAGGTTGGCAACCGGGTGACAGTTTTCTGGCTTCCTCAGCAATCATGAACCATCTCCTGGTTTGTAAAGGGCTGTGCTGCATTGAGGATGGAAGTTTTGAAATAAATGCCTCAGTGGCCCATAGGCCTTTCACAGTATCAGAAATAAGTCATTTTCTCTGGGATTATACACAGTACATGCATCCACAGCCTAGAACGGGTTAACAGCCTCTGGCTCCCTGCCCGCTCCACCAAGCAAACTGACTGGGAAACACAGTGGCTGCTACATGGGCCCCTTCTACCAAGGGAGGTGTGAGGGCTATCAGATTTGGGGTAGCAGGATGGAATGAGCTCATCATTTGTTGGAGAATGGAGATTCTATCTGCATTCCCTCAGCATTTTAAACAGTTACAGAAAACATGAAAGGAGACATTTTGAGAAATGGTGCTGTTATTCAGTTTGAGGGTTTTGGGGAGGAGGATGGGGGGAGTATTATTGAGGTAGTTGGCCAGGCTTTAGGATTGGTGATAAAGGGAATGAGGAATTTAGGTGCTCAATGGTTAGAGCCCTGGGCCTGGAGTCAAGAAGACCTAAGTTCAAATCTGGCCTCAGACACCTACTAGTTGTGTGACCCTGGGCAAGTCACCTCACCCTGTTTGCCTTCATTTCCTCATCTGTAAAATGAACTGGAGGAGGAATAGGAAACCTCTCCAGTATTTTTGCCAAGAAAACCTACAGTGGAGTCACAAGGAGTTAGACGCACCTGAACAACTGCCTGGCAGCAGTGATAGGAAATACTGTAACTGCTGTCATCAAGAAAAACTATGGAAGTTGAGAAGCTGCCCATTGCTTCCTTGTTCTGATTTTATGTGCCAGGCAGCAGGGTTTGGCTGTTGGTGCCTGGACCGGGTAGGACTGGTCGGATCTCTCCAGTGTTGTGACCGTGCGTTCTTCTGGGAAGGTAGACCGTGGCCATTCAGGTAGTCACCTCATGGCCTAGTGTATTTGTCAGGTGTTGATGAGGGGAAATTGGGTTTCTTTTGCTTCTTTCATTTTGGTGCTTGGAGAAAACATGGCCAGACAGGACTGAAAGGGAAAAGCCTTTTCCTGCCCTTTGTAGGCTATTTAAGAGTGAGCCAAGAGCACCTCCTGACCTAGAAACAAATTCCTTGTTTCTGCCATTCAGTTCTTTCTCCATTGTCTTCTGCTTTGAGAAACTTGGCTGTAGTGATCATGGAATAGTGTGGAATTCTTCTGCCTCTGCCATGGGCTTGCCTGATGTGGAGAAAACTGTGCCGTTAGGTGTCTGCAAGACAGTCTTTGCCAGTTAGTGCTGGTGCTTCCCTGTGTCACGATGCCTTTTAACAGGCTCAGACAGTCATAAGGGCTGCAGTGTTTTCTTACTTATGATTGAGGGTCTCTGTCAAGCCTGAGTTAAATATCATCAGCCCAAATGCCTTTCTGTCCCGAGGTCCCCGGCCTGGCTTGTCCTCTGACCTGGAACTATAGCATCGGCTGGCCCCCATAGCTTTGTGCTGGGTCTGCCTCTAAACCTAATTCCCTCAGCAGCCGTATGTCTGAGGGGAGGCCCTGATAGAAAGAGATTCACAACGCGCTTGTCTAAGAACCTAACTTATGTGGTATGTAGAGGGCCTGAGGGCGGTTCATTTTACTGAGTTCAGTCTTGTGACTGACAGCATTATAAACAGGCAAGGTTCAAGCCAAGTTTATTAAAAGTAGATAGAATTAGGGTTGATTGATAGGTAGAATCTGAGATGCCTTTCCCCGGCCTTCATCTTTTTGGGCTTTGTTCTGCCCAAATCAGGCTTGCCTGGCTAAAAGATCCTATCTTGAAGAAACTTTTTTGTCACATTTTCTTACCTCTGTCATGTGAAAATGTGTGAAGCACCAGAAAGTGATCTTAGGTTTTCCTGCATTTGTCATTACTGAAGCTACTGCAAGGAGGGAGGTGTTGGTGTGGTATGGTGACCTCGTCTTCTCCTGCAGGTGGCTGGATTAACGCTGCTTGCCGTCGGTGTTTACACGGCTAAGAATGCTACAGCAGTTGCTGGCCGCTATGTTGAAGCCCGCCTAGGAAAGCCCTCCCTGGTAAGAGAAACCTCGAGAATTACAGTATTGGAGGCCCTGAAGCATCCAATCAAGGTAAGCCGTCCCCAGTCCTTCCTGCCTCCCACTAACCTCCCCTCTCCCCATCCCCCAACATCCCTTTTGTGTTTAGCACGTGTTTCTGTCCCTTCTAAAATAAGACTGCTTTGCGGGAGCACAATTCATGTTGTTACCCTGTGGATTGGTTCTTCCCAGAACCCCACACAACAGTTCTCCATCACGTGCTTCTTTGTCATGAGCTCCAGCTTTCCAAGTAAACCCCTAGCTTTAGAATAAGAATGTGGTTTCACAGCTTTGAGAGAGGCAGAGGCAATAGCGAGGCCCCCGTGCGCTGCAGTTCTTTGGTCGACGGCCTTCCGCGAAGGGCCAGAGTCCGGCTCTCCACTCCTGCTGCTCTCTCCACAGGTTGGCAGGCGTCTGGCTAGCAAGCCTCAGGATGCTCTGGAAGGAGTTGTTCTCAGTGTGAGTAACCATGGGGGCCGTGCACTTGAAGCTCTGAGCAAGCCTTCTCTTCTGCTTTATAAATATTCCAAGACTTCTCATACTAGTAATTCCAGACTTCACTATGTTTGAATTATTTTCTCCTCTGCTTCCAAAGACAGAGTGAAAAATCCAATAGCTGTACTTCTTTGAGATCTAACCCTCCTTCTCTGCTGATACATTTATTTAGCAATAACCTTTCATGTTCATGATCTGTTAAATATTAGCTTTCTGGCCGTAGTTTAGTGAGCTGTCCAACAGCTAAAACCGCCATTTCTGGAACTTCCGAGACAGAAAGGAAGCCCTGCTAACAGTGGTCCCTAATTACTGCCCACCCAGACATCCATGTTGGGGCCCCTTTCTTGTTTTTCAGGCCCCTACCTTATATTAAAGCCGCTTAGCTATAGTTTATTTTGTGGATCATAAAACCAGAACTGATCGCTGAACCTAGGACAGGGAGGATGATGTATAAACTTAAAAGAACAAGGAGTTCCCTCCTTCCCATGGCATTGTGGTCTGGGAGGCAGAAGGCTGTACCGGATGGAGATTCAGGGGACTTCAGTTCCAGGCCAACATCTGGGCCGTGGCCAGCTCTCTGGGCTGGGATTCAAGCCGAACCAGCTCCCTCCCTGCTTCACTGCCTTGTAAAGCGAGAGGGTGGGACTTGTCCCCAGGTGATTTCTTTTTCATCCTTCTGCAGCCAAAACTGGAGGAGCGGGTCAGGGACATCGCCATAGCCACAAGGAACACCAGAAAGAACAAAAGCTTGTACAGGAATATCCTCATGTATGGCCCCCCCGGCACGGGGAAGACACTCTTTGCCAAGGTAAAAACACAGAGCTGTGGAGATCCTAGCACACCAGAAGCCCCACAGTGCGGGCACATGCCTCTCACCCACCCCAGTCCAGCTCAGCCTTTGTCCTGGGGAAGGGGAGGGGAGAGGACAAATCCCTTGGTGTTGTGGGAGGGCCTTGAGCTAGGCCCTCCCTTCAGACCAGAGAGCGTGTCCTTCAGCTCTGAAATACGAGGCTGCCAGTTCTCAAGAGGCCTGTAGTCGTCCTGAGCAGTCTGTAGAGTTGGCTGGGGATGTGCCCCAGGCTGCTGCTCCATGACTGGGTACAATGGCTGGTTCCGAGGTTAGAGGGGTCACGGCAGTGTTATGTGGGACAGGGATAAAGATGTGTTTGGGTGGACTCTTCCAGGTTTCCTCTGGTTCTCTACCTTAGTGCCCCTTGTGTCATCCACTGAGCATATGGAAGAGAAATAATCCCTCCAATTGGATGGCACTCTACCATCTGTCAGGACCTGCTTACCAAGTGTTGAGAAGGAATCTCATTTCCAGCTCTGTTGGTCTCATTTAACTCGTGGGCATCTATCTTGTTTCTCTTTACTTTAGACATCCAATATTTATCTGAATTCACCTTACATCCTTCAGGTAGAAGTGGCTCAAGTTGGTCCTCACAGTCTTAGGATGGTGGCTGAAGACTGGATTTATGAGTGACTGTTCATTCTTCAGCTAGGCTTTTCTTGCCTTATTTTCTGGAAAATATTGACAAAACTAAAATATTGACTAAAACTTTTAGATTTATACACTCCTTTTAGCAGAGGTAGGTTGAGAGGCTTGCCAGAAACTTACATTTAGACTTTGTGGGTTGAAACCCTCATTTTACAGGGACAGAACCTCAAAACTAGTGTTTCAGAAAATAAAGGAAGTTCAGAGGAAATGAGGAGAGTGCCCATGTCAAGAAAGCCGCCCCAACTCAGAGGGCTCCTAAGGAATTCATTCTTTGCCATCTCATAAAGATTGTAAGCAAGAGCATTTAAATCCTATGAGCAAAGCAAAATGAAAATGTTTTTCTGTGTTTTGTTTTTAAATAACTTCTGATAAGAGGTGATGCCTGAGTTTCTAGTGGTGGCTTAGCAAAATAAATGAGTGCTTCTTGAGAACATAGGTTTTCTTTGGAAGGGTGCTTATGTACATTTTATTACAAAGTGAAGGAATGATTGCTAGTGATTTTAAAATTCTGAGACACCCCTCTTCCTCAGTTTCTCTTAATCTGTATGGTAGAGAGAAAAGTCTTTACTGATTCTTTTTCCTGTTACATCAGCACATGCATGTATTTTGAAGCAGGCAATGCCTAACACTCCCATTCATTCTGTTCTTGCCTGTAGAAGTTAGCCATGCATTCAGGTATGGACTATGCCATCATGACTGGTGGTGATGTTGCCCCCATGGGGCGAGAAGGGGTAACTGCCATGCACAAGGTCTTTGACTGGGCCAACACCAGCCGCAGAGGGTGAGTCAAGCCGTTGGGGGCCTCAGGTGGGAAGGAGGCAGCACCTGTCTTAGAGGTGTGCCCCTCTTTGGCGGTTACTTTGACAGATAAGCTACGGGTTCTACAACACACGTCTCATTTCTAAACACAAGTGGCTTTGAAGTGTTCGTTACTCACTGCATCCTCTTTAGGACCAAGCTTGTACCCGAATTTCCAAGGGTCCTCCAGCTGGCTCCCTGAGCCTGCCTCCTCCTGGGAAGGGGATGGGAGAGATTTTTGTGGTGGGTGCCCATTGCTCTGTCCACACCATACAGAAAGAATCTTCAGTGCAGCCTGGCTCTCTACTCCAGTGGTTCTCAACCTTCCTAATGCTGCTACCCTTTAATACTTGTATGTGGGCGTATCTGCATGTGGGCAGACCTGCCTGGAGACTGATAGAGGAGCAGGGTCTCCATTCCTAAGACCATCGGAAATATGTGTTTTTCGATGATCTTAAGTGACCCCTGTGACCCCTGTGAAAGGAGTCACAGGTTGAGAACTGCTGCTCTACTCATTCTGTGTTTACGGTTTCTAGACACTGCAAAAAAAAAAAGCATCTAATTGGTGATGCATGTGTGTTCTGATTGGTTCTGACAGATACTTTCTTCTGGTATTCTTATAAATACTTAATCTGCTTTTATCATGAGAGCTTTTCAGAAGATATGACTTTAAAATATTGAGAACTGGGGCAGCTCGGTGGCACAGCACCCAGGAGTCAGGAGGACCCGAGTTCAAATCCAGTCTCAGACACTGACCTTAGTCAAGTCACTTAATCCCAGTTGCCTCACCAAAAGAAAATAGAATATTCAAAGCTTAGAAAGTAAGTCTCCTACTCTCTCTGCCCTCTTTTCCCAGGTAAGGAGGCTCAATAAGTTAGGTGTTAGTGTTATTACTTTATCCTAGGAAGTGAGGATAGTGCAGTTTTTAGGTGTGTAAAACTTTAGGAGAAGTAAGTCCTGCTGTTTAGTAATTCAGCCCCTGGTCTCAGGGCTTCAATGGATTGACGGTTCCCTGACTGTGAGTGCTCTTGCCACTGGCACTGTCTTACCAGAGAGCCTTCTTGAGTTATTGTAGTAGCTAAAAAATGAACAGTTTTAGGGACAGCTTTCACTAGGCTGGTTTTTGGGTGATGGGTGTGCAGTCTGTGCCCAGGCCCTCCCTTCCTTGAAGCCTTGAATGGCCTAGCCAAGCCCCCACTGCCTCATACTGTGCTAGGCTAGCCTTTGAGGCCCAGAGTTTCCTCCACACCAAGATGAGGCATTGGGGTAGATAGGCCACAAGCACTTCAGCCTGTAGACTACATTGTTGTATCGCCAGCCTCCGCAAACTCAGGGTCTTCCTTTGTTACTAAGTCACCACATTGTTCAGTGTCTGATTCTCATCCATTAGATAGGAAAACTTCAGCAGAAAACGTAAGACCGGTTTTACATAGAGTATTAATGTGCTTTCCATTTGGTATCTCACTTTTATATTAGGATTTCCTTGTTCTGCTCTGACTTGGTGGTTCAAAGAATTTTCTATTGTCCATGAGTCTAGGCACTGACTCGTTTCTAATTTGGTTCAAGTCACTTGCACCTCTTCATCTTACAGAGTAAAAACTATTGGCCATGAAGGACTCTCCATTGGTTTTTGTTAGCTTCTTAAAATTATGTGATTAGAGATCCATGTCAAGTGCCATTTGGTGCCAAACTCCTTGAGTGCTAGAAGTGAAATAAATACTAAAATCACATGCCTGGCTTAAGAGATGTGTTTCCTTATTGCCTAATAAAGGCACATAAAGGACCTATTGAGCTCCTGGGGTGTCTGGTGGTAAAAGATAATTAGATGCCATAAGAGGTTTAAAATCCTGCAGGAGAAACTTTCTGGTTCCTAGCATTCAACCTTCTTGTCCACAAAATGCCCAGGAAATATCATGCTAAGAGCCCATTGACCCCAACACATTTGGGCTTCTGCCCAGAAACACAAAGCTGCTTTTCCTCCCAGGTTCCTTCATCTTTACTTTCTTCTCATTTATAGCCTCTTACTATTTGTCGATGAAGCTGATGCCTTCCTGAGAAAGCGAGCCACAGTGAGTTTTTTTCCATTCACCTTTTAAATTATAGTTCCAAATTCTCTTCCTTCTCTCCCTTGCCCACCCACTGAGAAGGAAAGAAATACATTACAAACATGTATACTTATGAAAAACAAATTTCCTCATTAGCCATATTGAGGAGGAGGGAGACAGGACAAGAAAAAGAAAGAGGAGAATAAAAACCATGTTTCACTCTGTACTCTTAAGTTCATCAACTCTTTAGGTGGGGAACACGTTGTAGCAAGAGTCCTTGGACTTGTAAGTTTGTTATTGTGTAGATCAGAATTCCTGAGTCTTTCACAGTTTATCTTTAGAATAGCACAGTGGCTGCAGAGATTATTCTCCTGGTTCTGATCCTTTCAGTATGCATCAGTTCATATAAGTCTTCCTGGGGTTTCTCTGAAACCATCTTCTGTATAATTTCTCACTGCACAGTCACATAGCATAACTTCTCCAGCCTTGCCCTCAGTTTCCAATTCTTTGCCACCACAAAAAGAGTTTCTCTCAGTAGTTTGGTACATGTAGGTCCTTTTCCCTTTCCTTTGACCTCCTTGGAGTACAGAGGTGGTGGTGGTAGCACTAGGTCCAAGGGCATTCAGCTGACCAGTCTTATTTTTCTACAACACCCATTAGTACATGCCACACAGTTCATCACTTGGCTGCTCCCTTTTTTTTACCTTGATTAGGTTGCCTCAGCAAGTTAACAGACAAATGGACTCTTGGTCAGGTGGTAAAAAACAAGGAAAGAGAAATTCACTCTGGGCATTTGATTGGGTTGATCTTTGTTGTAGCTTGGGGATTCTTTTCCGTCTCACTCTGAAGAGTCTCTTTTTTAATCTCTTTTTATGGATTAGGAAGGGATTTTACCATGCGCAATGTCTTTGGGTATGTAATTACCCTACCCCGAGGCAATAAATTTTATTTTCAACCCTCCCAAGCTGCGTGTAATGTCTGTATCACAGAATTTACGTTTTAAAAAACCCCTGCAAAATGTACATCGACATTTTTTATTATATTAGATGTATCTAAAATTTAAAAATTAAAAGAATTACATGTAGGTTTCTCATTAAATATGAGTAAAACAAAAATATCCCATTTGCCCTTTGACCCAGTTCAGGAAATTCTAACAACAGCAATAATGCAAAAAAGAAAAAGAAAAACTAAAGGCATAATCATGGAAAAAGAAGAGACAAAACTGTCAATACCTGCTGATGACTGATGATGTGATGGTTTCCTTAGAAAACCCTATAGAATCAATAAAGAAGCTAATTGAGAACATTAATAACTCGATAAGATAACAGGATGGAAGATTAACTTTTAAAAAGTGGCATTTCTATGTGGCAATAACAAAATCAAGGAGGAAATAATAGAAGAAGAAATCTCATTCAGAACACAGCAACCTGCATAGCACATCCAGGGGTCGGCCTGCCAAGGCACACGCCAGACTTGGATGAATACAGATTATCAAATACCCTTGGAAGAAATAAAAATAACTCAGATAACTGGGAGAATGTTCAGTGTTTGTGTCAAAGCTGGGCCACAATGATGCCAAATTAATTTGTGGATTCAGGCACCATGCTGTTTATACAAAGGGGTGCTGTTGAACAAGACAGAGTAATAAAATTTATTTGGAAGAACAAAAGGCCCAGAATCTCAAGGGAAAAATGAAAAGTAGGAATGAAAGAGGGCTCGCACTTGCAGACGTCAAGTTTTATTAGAAAGCAGCGAGTATCAAGATTGTTTGGCACTGGCTAAAAATAGAACACAAGGAAGAAGCAGAAACAGCTGAACCCAATAACCTCAGCGTTCAGGAAATGTGAGAACAGGAGGATTTGCCAAGACTGGGGGGCCGTTTGTCAGAAGCTTGCTCTTCTTGTTCCTGCCCCTCCCGCCCCCCACCCCAGGCCCCTGAGTCCCTCTTCTGCCCCAGGATTGCTCTTCCAGTCCATGGGAGCCGCCATATTGGGTGTTGGGCTTCCAATCTGCAATTTTAACTCCTTGAAGTGTGCTTGTTCTTGTTCTTGTGTTGGGGGTGAGTGTGAGACTTGGAAACAGTGTTTCTGTTTCATGTGCCTTCACATGAGCTCCAGTACCACAGGGTCTGTTTCTGATTAGTGATCCCCTTCTTCCCTTTTTTTCATTGGCCTTCGAGGGACAGTTTTCAGGGACCCCCACCAGTGTTGTGGTTACATAGTACAAGTAAAAAGCCCTCGGTAGTGACATTTTTAGAGTTAGTTGCCCCACCCACACCCTGTGTGGCTGACGGCTGTCTGTAATACCTCTTTGCAGGAGAAGATAAGTGAAGACCTGCGGGCAACACTCAATGCTTTCCTCCATCGGACAGGCCAGCACAGCAACAAGTAAGGACGCGCAGCGGGGTGGCAGTGCCGTCTCCCTCGTCCCGAACATCCCCCACAGCACATTCACTGTGTGATCCAAGGTTCTGTTAGTAGCTAGAGAGAATGCTGTGAGGCTAGGTGGTTAAGAACATGCTGGTCTGACAGGTGTGTGTGCTGACTCCCTCTCAGTCACACACGCACACTCACTCATCCTCTCACACTCACACATACTCATTCACACAAACGTACACCTCCACTTTGTTCACAGGAAACCTCTTTGGGGGCTGTGATGTTTTGTGTTGAGATTGATGGTCCTCCAGGATGAAGGGTTAGTCAAGTCAGTCTTGTTCACTAAGAAGTGAAGCCCACACCCCCAGTTTTCCCTTAACCAGAAGGACTTGACTTTACTACTCACAGGCTTTTAGCCCCAAAGACCAACAATCTGTGGGAAAAGACCCAATTTAATTTCACAGGGCCCACTCAGTTTGCCAGGTGTACCACCAGGGACAGTTGGTGCCTTCCTGCGTGACTGGGGGAGGATGGGGGAGTTGCTGTTGCTTTTGCCCTCTCCATCCCTCTGGTATCTCTCCCTTGGCATTTGCACATTTGACTCAGCTCTCTGATGGCTCTGGCTGTGTGATCTGTCCACCAAGCACATGCCTGTGAGCAGTTGTGAAATTCAGAGTGAGTTGGAGGGATGTCTCCGTTTGCTGATGGTGACTTGGCCCCAGCAGGGGCTTGGACAGTCAGGTTCGAATGCTTGCCTGCCCGGGAGCTAATGCTTACTTCCTTAGGAAGAGTAGCACAGACTAGCCACTCTGTTTGGTCCTTCCTGGAGTGAGTCTTCCCAGGAACTAAAAGGGCACCTTGTCAGATGTCACTTTGGCTTAACCAGCACAGCTTCAAGACTATATTCATTCACTCTCAAAACATCCTAGCCATATCAGATGAAAACAGGAATCTTGTTAGTCTTTTTAAACATTATCCCTAATGATAAAGAAAGGGCTGATTCCAAGATACCCATAGTTACTGTAATTGAAAGCCTGTGAGGTGGTCTCTTCTGCCCTGGAGGCACAGTAGAGACTCTGGTTAGAGCTAATGCCTTATAAGAAGGCATAGACAGGAAGCAGTAACTCATTTTGTCTTTATAAAGTGACAGTGTCTCCCATTCTTGTGAATTAAGCCACATTTGAAGTTTCTCACGGAGTTCTGGAGAAGTACATTCCTGCTTCCTGTATCCTGGATGTCATGTCCAGCAGGGTGGCACATGTGACAGACTGACCAGGACCTTTGGGTATGAGAAGTCTCTTTGGCTTCTTGGTCCAGGGTCTCTTGACTGGGAGAGGCTCAGTGAGGCTCCACCAGGTAGACCAGACTTTTAGCACTGAGAGGCATTCCAGAACTGTCTGGCCCCCTGCCTGTCCTTGTGTCCACTGGCATCAGATCCTCTTGTCAGCTTTGTGTATGGAGCTGACAGCTCCATGGAGGTTTTAATCTCTTCTGGTGTCTGAGATCTCAGGTAAAGGCAAACCTACAGTTTTGTTACTAAGAATCCCTGAAAAGAACTGCTGGGTAAAATCCATAGGGAGTCACTGAAATGATTGAGGGAGATTGGCCCAAAGCCCACCCACCTGTGGTCACTTGTCTCCTAGGGTGGTCTGCTTTTCCTTATAGGAATGTCTTCCTTATTCGAGGTTTTTCCTGGGAATCTAAGCTGTCAGCAATCAAGCTTTCAAGAGAAACCTATGGAGATAAGGGTTCTAAAGCGGGGGTCCCCTTGAAGTTCAATGCTTCCAGGGCCTGGGATTTTCTTGGGCTGGGTCTTCTTCAATGCTGGGATGAAGCAGTCTTTTCTGCTGAAGAAATTGGCCTTAATAGGCCTGGCTTTGTGGGCTTGTGGGCCTGGGGAAGCTAAGTGGCTATGTGGTTTTTCGAGCAGAGAACAGGGCCCCAGTAGGGGGTGGGGTGGGGGCTGCAAGGATTCTACCATTCTCCTCCTTGAGGCTTAGCTTAAACAGATGTGAAGGAGCTCTAGTGTATCACAATCGCTGCTGTGAAAAAACTAATCCAAAGGGAAAGGCTTCATTAAATTAGTAACATCAGATCATGTGGAGAAGAGAGTTGGGAGGGGGTGAGAGCTTAGGACACTTCCTAGATGTAAGCAGAAAGAGACCCTGCTGGGAGGGGCCACTGATGGGGAGAGATCCCTCTGTCTGTGCTAGTGGGACAAGCAGCACATTCACCTCCTCCCCCTTTTGGGGTCTCTGCAGAATCATTTGAACTCAACTTTTTTCCCCTTTAACTGCAGTAATGAGCTTAAAAGACTTGTGGGGAAGTGGGAATTTCTGCCCAGATGGAACACTCAGCCAAGTGAGAAGTCATCCTTTTAGTTCTGGTGGTTTTGAGTTCATGACTATGTGCAGCCCAGTTGAGGATGCACGCATGACGGCAGTCCTCTTTGGCTGGTCCTGACAGGTTTATGCTGGTCCTGGCGAGTAACCAACCGGAGCAGTTTGACTGGGCCATCAATGACCGAATAGATGAAATGGTCCACTTTGACCTGCCTCAGCTTCCAGAACGGGAGCGCCTGGTGAGGATGTACTTTGACAAGTATGTTCTGCAGCCAGCCACGGAAGGGAAGCAGTAAGTGGGGGGGGGCAGCGGTGGGACAGAGCCGGTTCAGGTTTCCCTCCCTCTCAGGTAGCATGTGGCCTTTGGCTCCCAGTGTCCCTCAGCACAGCCTCCTTGACTGTGCCCAGCCCCCACTACCCCAGTTCTCCCTGGCATCTAGGCAGAAGCCTTTGTTCACCCCAAAGCCAAAAGCCAGTTTGAAAAGACCTTCAGAGCCAACGTGATGCGTGTTGGGTTCCTCTTGGGCAAGCTGTTCAGTTCTCCTGGGGTGGAGGCTGTGGTTGGGGGGGTTCCACTCTGCAATCCCACTGCCGCATTTCTTTCCTGCACCAGTTTTGTACTGGGAACATTTCGCAAAATGTATCCATGGTGCCCATTACTGGATGGACTAGTGATCTCAAAGTGTCCCTTCCTTCATGGGCAGGGCTTGAAACAAGGGAGGAGCTGAGAATTGGGTCTCGTCAGCTCCAGGGAGCTGTGGGAATAATTGTGTGTGTGGGGGGGGTATCCATGGCTCCCTGTCTGAGGAGCCCTCATGCTTCCTTTCTGAAGAAGCTGCTCTGCTTGTGGTTCCCCCCCCCCCCCACCCACAGGGAGAAAAACCTCTGGCAATGTTTTGAATTTTGTTAAGGCCCAGCGACCTTCCTGCTCCTGCCTAGGAATATTACCAGCCTTCCTTTGTGTCCTGGTTTTCAAGAATATTTGTTTCCAGCCTTAGGTGAAGAGCAGTGATTTCATTTCAAGTTCCCGTTTTTTCCCCTGACCTGAATTGGGATTTGCCTGTCATGCTCATTTTCTCTCACAGGCGCTGCTGTCCTGCCCAGGAGGGCTCGGGCACAGCTGGTCCATTAGACTGGAGCTCCTTGGGGGCACCAACTGTTTGCCTTTCCTTGGGCCTCTGATGCCTGGCATTGGAATAGGCACTTAGTAAATGCTTGTTGACTGACTGACTGACCATCAGTGCACTTCCAGCCTCCCAGTGATAGAAAGTACCTTGTAGCCAGTATAGTGATGAGAACACTGGTGCTGATATCCAAGGGCTTGGGTTCAAATTCTGCCACCAGTACATATGTGCCTTGGTCTCCTCATCTGAAAGCCCTCAGGAGGTTGTAGTAGATGGCCTCTGAGGTCTCTTCCCACTCTAGCTCTGAGTCCTGAGTGGCATCTGCTCCCCAGAGGGCTCAGGACCCCCACACTAACTCCTCCCTTTTTCTCAGGCGCCTGAAACTGGCCCAGTTTGACTACGGGAAAAAATGTTCTGAAATCGCCAGGCTGACTGAAGGCATGTCCGGGCGGGAGATCTCACAGCTCGCTATTGCCTGGCAGGTGAGTGAGGAGGGCACTGCCAACTAAGAACCAGGGTCCTCATCTTCTCCAGAACCATGTTCCCTTCTGATTCTGGAACCACTCTGACCATTGCTCCATGTAGTGGCAACACTCAGCGCATTCGGGGTCTTTTCCTAATGTGATGTGTTGTTGTGTATTCAAGGCTCTCACTGCAGCAGCTTTGAAAAACAAAACTGTGCCTCTTGTGCTGAATCCAAGAAGCTTCTGTCTTTTCTTAAATGGAGGTGATGGGGTGAATGGGCAGCAAGGCTCTTCAAATGTGACTGAGGAGACTGCCTGCCCATCCCTTGGGTCACTGGGGGAAGAAGATCCTTAGTAAACATGGCATCTTTGTATCTGTGCCCTGGAGAGATAAGGACGTTTTGAGAAGAGGGGTCTGTCTCATTATCCATCCACATCTGGCTGAATTCCTGAGTCAGGCAGGGTGCCTGAAGGCAGCCTTCCTAGGCCCACCCACCAGAATACCGTGAATGACCAGGAGCTTTGAGCCAGAAGAGATCTCCCTAAGAGGGCCCCAACAGACTAAAGAGAAGAGGAGAATCACTCCCTGCCCCCACCCCAGCATGATTCTCTTTTTAAGCCAGCCCCTGCCTATGTAAGAATGGCCCCTGCTTCTGTGGCCAGAAGCCCTTGCCTCTACCTTCCTGTGACCTAGGAAGCCTTTAGATCAGCGGTTCCCAACCTGTGGGTTATGTTCAATTTGTAACAATGAAAATGCATCCTGCATATCAGATATTTACGTTACAATTCATAACAGTAGCAAAATTACAGTTATGAAGTAGCAACAAAAATAATTTTATGGTTGGGGGTCACCACAACATGAGGAACTATATTAAAGGATCATGGCATTAGGAAGGCTGAGAACCACTGCCTTAGATGATGGCCCAGGGAAGGAGTGGTTTGGTGCTGGGATCTTTATTCCAGTCTGGGTTCCAGTCCTGGGTGCTGTCCCCTGAGCCCAATCTCTGAGGACTCCTGAACATGGGACGTTCAGACCAGGGAACAGAGCAGGAAAGTTTGTCCCCTAGGTTGGCCCACAAGGGCACTCCCACTTCGGGGCTGGCTCTCAGTTGGCAGGTGCCAGAGAGACCTGCCCTTTGTGGGAGCTGTGGCTCTTTGGTGTGTCATTGGATTGTCCTTGTCCCAAGGCCAGGCCTGACAGAAGTCTTCCTTTTTTGAGGTGTGTCAGCTTTGGAAGTGACATCCTGCCACTTAATCAGCTTTACCTATGGGGTCCTTCTTGGGGGGGGATTGGGGCTGACATTGCATAAACCTTCCCAGAGGAGATACCTTTTGCCCCTCACATCCTCTCTTCTCTGGCTGCTGAGGTCAGGAGCCCCCAGGCACTTCCCCCTGCTCTCTGCTTTACTGGTGAGATGACATCAAACTGCTGTTTTTCTGCCTGTGATTTGAGTTTTATCAATGAACATTTGCAGCTAGGGCTGTATGGATAATCAGGCAAATGTCTACAGTGACAGCCCCAGAAGCAGCTACCTTTCCAGCCTGGTGGCGCTGTCCACATCAGGCTGGAAGGAGCTGCTTTTCATCTTTTCTGGAAGTCCTGAGAGAGTTCTAGCCTGTTCCCAGTAGCTGCTCTGCCTCCTGGCTTCGCCTCTGAACCTGGGCACCGATCCGCCAATACGTGCCTGCCTCCATTCCCTCGCCTGCAACCCTCAAGGCGCTTGTACTAGGTGACTTCTGAGGTCCCTTCAGCTCCGGCTCCAGGTTCCCCCACTGCCTAGAGTTTATTTTGTAGGGTGGGAATTCATTCAGTTCATTGCTCTGTGTCTTTAAAGCACAGTTAGTGATTTAACTTCATGATCAGAATTTCCTCAGACCTGTTAGGCCTTGGCTCTTGAATATGGCACTGGCCTTTGTCAAGAGAAGTCTTTGAGGTAAGAGCATGAGTGGGAAGGTTCACCTGTAAGAGGCATCTGTGAGATTAGGGCATCTTCAGTGTTGAAGGCCTGCTCAGTGTTGTGTGAGTAAATGCAGCCTCTGGAGCATCTCCATAGGGCCGCTGGGGCATTGCTTGCTGTCGGCTTGTCCCTGGGCGATCATTTCTGTGGCTGGGTGATTTGCCTGTGTAGTGCTGTGGCCCTGCTGTTGAGAAAGGCTCGTGCGTCTGCAACGTGGAGCTGGACTCCATTCCCCCAGCCCAGGGCCCCCACTGCACTGTGCTGGCATTCTGGGTGATGTGGGGAGCAGTCACCACCTGTGTCTGCTTCCCTTCCTAGACGTCTCATCACGACTAGGTGTTCCTGCTTAGGGTGGCTTCTTCATTCCAGCCTCCAAGAGGCCTGGCTCTTTAAAACATGATCTGGCAGGAGCTCCAGTGTGTGTGTGCACATGCCTGTAGGGGGCATGTCTGCCCAACCTGCTGGTCTGGGGTTTCTATAGGGCTCAGTTGGGCAGCAATTTTCATGTAAACCAGTCCAGGGACCTATTGCTTTGATGGGGTGCTGCAGTATCACACCTTAGTTTGTTTGTCCTCTTGACAGGGTCCAGACTGAGCCCTGGTTGGTGGCAGGGTCTGTCTTTGTTAAATGCCTTTTCTAATAATTGATTCAAAACTACCCAGAATAAGCTCAGGCAGAGCCTTCCCTGGGCCAGCTGCAGTGTGTTCGCATAGTATCTGTATGTGAAAGGACAGTGTCCAAGCCCACCTTACAGACGTGAGTGCTGACGAGCGCAAGGCTGCGTCCTGGCTGGTGAGTGATTCATCTCCTCCTGAGACTGCGTGGATACTTACATGCTGGCCCAGAAAGCTGAGCTGAGAAAAACTTGAAAGGTCTCCAGACCCTTCATTTTACAGATTACCAGGACCAGACAGCAAAGACATTTTCCAAACACCATAGGCCCAGGTTGGGGGAGGCTTTAATGAGCAGGTGGTATTTTGAGTGTTAAAGAATGTGTGTGAGTTCAGCAGATTGGGGATTGGGAGGGAGTCTGAATAGGTATAGAGTTAGAAATGTAAGCAGGGGGCAGAGGGCGGGGATAAGCCCTCAGGGAGGGACCTGAACAGAGCTGCCTAGGCTGGCTGGAACAGAGAATGAAGTCACAAGATAAGACGAGGCATGCCTGTCTTGTAGGGCCTGGAATCCCAGGCAGAGAGGTGAGTTTGAGCTTGATTCATAAGACTGACCAAGTGTTCTGGTGGAAGCAGGAAGACAGAATTTGTGCAGTGGCTCATTCCACAGCTGATCTCCACCTGGGGGGGAGGGGGCCAGTGCTTGCGCCTCTGGGCAGGCTTGTGCTCAGTCCCACCTGGGCACACTGTTCTTGTGCTAAGTATTGGGGAGCAGTTAGATGCAATAGGGCAGGGTGGGGAACCTGCAGCCTCGAGGCCACACGTGGCCCTCTAGGTCCTCAAGTGCAGCCCTCGGACCAAGTCCAAGCTTCAGAGAACAAACTCTTTTATTGAGGGGGTTTGTTCTGTGAAGCTTGGCTTGAGTCACAGGGCCACACTTGAGGAGCTAGAGGGCCACAGTAGGGGATTCAGAAATGGTGCTGCTTTCAGCTTCTCTTTTTGGAGTGGGTACAAGTCAGCGAAGCCGGACTGCCAGGCCCCCCTTTCTGAGCACGTGTCCTCGTGGCCGGAGTAGCCTGGCCGCCTCCTGCACTGCTGTGCCACGTGTGCCAGTGCCCCTGTTGCATGCAGCAGGAAAAGTCTGTTGGGTGTCCAGTCAGTGTTCTCTACTTTGGTAGCTGTTTTTTAGATGTGCTCTTGCGTGCTCTTGAGCTGAGCCAAAGGCAGATGTGAGCATAGGCTGCCATTCTGGGTTGTCTGAATATCACGTTAATAGTGGATCTGCATTCTGTCATTTTAAAAATTATGTTCGCTTCGGGGCTGATTTGCTTTCTGTCTCCTCCAGATTTATACCTTCACCAGAAGGGAGAGCCCCAAAGGGAATGGAAGTTGCTTGGACTGGCTTCCTATGGGGAGGCCGGCAGGGCGGTCATGCCTCTCCCTCTGCAGTCTTCCTTTGGAGGAGCTGCGTCAGAACTGCTGGGCAGAGACAGCAGAGGGCCTTGCTGGTCCGACCGAGCAGGCCATTCCATACCCAGGGCTGTTCTGATGTGGATGGTGGTCTGGGAGGGAGCCCCTGGGAATAAAGAAACTGGCCCTCCCTGGAGGGAAGGAGCCTCTCCACGCTCTTCGGTCCCTCCCTGTCTGTGACCTCAGGCACTTTAGCAGCCCCAGCTGGTGTCAGGTGGTTCTCGAGCTCTCCCCAACACGTCCAAGTAGAATCTCGTACTTAGGTAGTGCCTGAGAGTACCTCTTGGCATGGTGGGACATGACCTGGGGTGGAAGGCTCTCAGATCACTCTGCCACATGAACCCATGTGTCTCTGGGGGGAATCCAGAGACTTTGCTTGTTGGGGGATCTGGAACCAATCAGTTACCTGCCCTGTACCTCCATTTCCCCTTCTATAGAGCAACAGTAATAATGGTTAGCCTTTATATAACATGCTTTAAGTTTTTCAGAGAGCTTTATATACATTACCTCATTTAGTCTTCACAATATCCCTCTGAGGTGGGTGCTAGTGTTAGCTTCATTTTACAAAGAAGAAAACAGGTCAGGTGACTTACCCAAGGTCATACAACTAACACGTCTGAGACAGGATTTGAACTCAGGGCTTCTGACCCCAAGTCCAACCCACTGTCCACAGTGCCACCTCACTTCCTGTATGGGCCAGAGCTGGCTCCCTCTTAGGCCACACATATCCAGAAACTTGACAAACTACTCAGTCAGAGCTGACAGAATCAGGGGCACAGTGCTGCCCTCAGTCACTCACCCCAAACTAGGCCAAGGGGCTTTTCCACAGAGATAGAGGCTCATGGGCTCAGCTGATTGTCAGATGTGCCCATGACCCCTTTTCTGACCAAAGTAGCTTAGTCTGAAAAGTATGCCTTCAAACACCAGGGGCAGCAGGGCAGAGGCCGGACCCACGGTTCTGTCACACCCAGGGATCTTTGGGACCTTGATAAACCCCTTCCTGCCTCCAGGCCGTACTCTCCTTCTCTAGAAAAGGCAATGGACTGAAAGGCCCCCCTCCCCCCCCCCCCCCCGCCACCTGTCATTCTAATCCAGAGGGACCGGGGATAGTGGGTGCCCACTGTGTGCCCTGTCCGCTAGAAGACTGCCCTTCAGCTAACCACAAGAAAGAAAAGCATGGTTCTAAGAGAACCAGCAGGTGTGGTTTTGTGGTGTCTTTGCTGCCATCCGACTTGGTCTGGTACTGCTGTAGTGGACCTAAAGCCAGGATTGATAGTAACCCAGAGAAGGAGAGGGTGGAGACGTGGAGTTCTCTGGACCTCCTTCCTTTTTTCCTTCCTTCCACCATCCCACTGTCCTACAGCCATACATGAGGCCACCTTCTCCTGGCAGGCCTGAGATAGGGCCCAGGAAAGCCTTTGGACATGGGTGGTGGGAGGTGGAAGCTGGAAGTCCCTTCTCTCTGAGCTCTGCCCCGCCGCTCCATCAGGCTCACCTCCATCCTGCCTTTGTGAGTTTGAGAAGGAAGATGCTTCGTGCTGCAGGGTTTGAAGAATCTTTTCTTGCTTTCCAATTAAGCTTATTAAAGCACTATTGAAATGCTGGGAAGAGAGGCCCTTTTCTTTTTGCAAATTGTAGAAAATTGCTTTGTGGAGCAATAAGGACGGGATTGTTTCTCCTGAGTAAATACCATTTTCAGAACATGGTAATTTCCTTTAACCAGGTCAGCTGAGCCTCATCAAAACTGCTTTCTGTCCCCTGGCTCCCTCCAGGCCCAGGCAGGTAGGCCCCCCTGTCACTGTCAGGGGCTGCTGCCTGGGGTCTCGGGCCCACTGGGCTTCCTGGGGGCAGAGCAGTGGTTGTGACTGAGTCTCACTGATGATCTCTAACCAGTGCCCCAAAGGCCAGCTTCTTCTCTTCACTCTTCCTGCCTGCCTCACCTGCCCCCTTCTGTCTCTGCAGCTCTAGGCTCCATCCTTTCACCGAGTCTCCTTGGCTGTCCCGGAGATCATCTGGTACTTAGCTGAATACCCTGAAGAGCTTTGGGTGGGAAGGGGGAGGAGTGGAAATTCGGTTGCTAGGTGACGGGTTCTCTCTAGTTCTGCATCTGGGGGAGCTGTTTGAGGTGAACAGAGTAGAAATGCAAGCCTAATTACAGGAGTTTAGGGCCTCCAGTTGGGGGGTTGTGCTGGCCTCACATGGCCACAGGCAGGTGTCTGATCAGGTGTGGATCAGCTCTCAGCCCCCTTTGCTGAGAGGTGTCTTCTCATTTCTGTTGGGGTTTTCCTGTCATTCTTTGGGGACCTGTCAACCAGCCAGGTGATTCAGGCTCACCCATCTCCATTCAGCCTCAACCACAGAAGCCTCGCATGGTTTCCATCCACCTAGTGCCCATTTTCTCTTCAGAAACCCATAAAAACAACTGTGATGCACTCAGTTGCTTTCAAGCATTTAAGCGCTGGTCTTGGCCACATTTGCCTTTTTTTCACCCCTTTCCCACATTTGCTTGAAGCCATTTCAGATTTCTTCTGGCTTTCCATCGCTGTTCTTCATGGCCGCTCTCATGAGTGGGCAGGTCCTCCTTACGCTGTTGCATTATGACTGGGACAGTAGTAGGTGCAGGACCAGGCTCTGGCCTCCGTGCTTGCATTTGGTCAGATGTTGTAGGCCTGATACCAGGGGATGATAGCGTAGCCATTTCTCCTGTATTTATATGTGCAGGAGGTGAAACCATGGGCCCCTCCCTGGCCTTATTTGTAGCATAGGACTGTGAAACATCTTCAGTAAGAGCCACCTTCCCAGGGGTCCTTCAGATTTGTAAGCTGCAAGATCAGATGTGGTTTGGCTCCGTCAGACTTTCCATCACAGACTCAGTCAATTGGCTGTGGCGGTTGGGCCTTCCAGACTGGTAGGCCAGCATGGACCCTAAATATTGTGGACAGCAGTTCCAAAAGTTTGCAATTCGGTGCCGTAGAAAAGCAGACATTTTCAAATTTATCCATTAGTGAGTAGTAGCTGGCACACTTTTTATCAGCCAGTAAACATTTATTAGGCACCTCCTGAGTGCCAGAGATGCGCAGAGCTCTACATCCATTGTCATTATTTGAGCCCTGCAACAATGTCTGAACTAGATCTTGAGGCTTTAGAGATGTGATAGCCTGTTTGTAGTTGTCACTGTTTGAAAGGCAGCTCCTTGTGCAGATAGATGGCATCATCTGAAGACTGATGGATGGGCCCCAAGGAAAGTCTAATTTAAGGCCAGAAAGGAAGGATTTCAGGGTAGCACAGGGAATGATAGAGAGTGGGGGGACTTGGCTGATGTAAAAGCTGGTTTTTTAGAAAACAAAAATTCACTTTTTATTAGCTATTAACTCAAGCAGGTTTAGAATTTTTTTTAATGAACTTTTCAGGTTTGGGGCCTGAATTGGAGTTTGATCTGCCAGTCCATGACCTAAAGACACATTCCATAGTCTTTTTCTCTTGGTTCTTAGAACTGTTTCTTATTCTTCATCAGGCCAGGTTTAAGACTTGAGTATCATTACTTTGAGGACTGGTCTCCAGCCTTCTCTGGGGCTAGGCTGGGCTCAGTGATTGCCCACATTCCTTTCTACCTTGGGCATTCTATGACTGATTCTCTGGCAGCCACTTACACTTGAACCTTCCTTACCATAGCTAGCTAGAATCCATCTCAAAGGAGGGAATGTGGATTGCTCAATATAGCAATGGCTTCTATATCAGCACCTCACACAGCATATGTCCTTTGGGTAGTAGCTGGGGGAGAGGAGTGTGTTAAGGATGGAATTTCTGGGTGGTCTTTTCATAAGTAGTTCCAGCCCTCTCCCCATTTAGCCCCAGGGGCATGGCACTCTGATAGCCATGGATGTGGGTCTCCTGTTAGCATGAACTGATTCTGGGAGATGCCAGTTAGTAGGTTACAGTCACCTAAACCTCCCTGAGAGGACAGGTGTGTTAATCTTCTAAGGGGGCTGTATTTATATCCAAAGCCAGGCCTGAAGCTTCTGGAACCAGCTCCTTACATATGTCTCTGCTTCCCAAAAAAGCAGGGCCCGGCTGTGGGTACAGCAGGAATAGCAGAGAAGGTGGGAGTGGAGAGAATATTTATGTGCTGGCAGATAAATTTAGAATAATGTTCTGCTGTCTCCATCGAAGACTTTAGCTTAGTGTGTTCCCAGAGAGCAAGGGTACAGTCCAGCACAGACCCCAAATGATGCTCCTGACAAACCTAGGCATAATGTAAAATGTGTCTGGTGGCCAGCTGTGCTCACCTTCTTCAGAGCAAGATCTCACTGGATTCTGAGGTTTTCCTTTTCTACTAAGATGTCACCATCCTCAGTTTTGTGACTTCCATGCCAATTCATATGTAAGCTACAGTATAGGCATCCTCAGGAACAACGGTCTTTTTCCTCTCAAATCCTGAAGAGCTTCAGAGAACACCTGTGGCCTCTTGTGCCCCTCAGGCCAACCCTGTGCTTTCCATACCATGGGAGGCTTCTCATCATTTGTGGGCAGACCTGAGCACGGTGCCTTCCCCCAGATACATAGCTTTCATTTGGAAAGTGTTTGCCGTCAGTACAGTAACCTTCCAAGATGAAAAAGGGTCTAAGTGTGATGGAAAATAAACCAGCAGCCTTCCTACAGTGCCAGTTCTCTCCCAGCGATCGCCTCTGGTGATTCACAGACACAAAGTGTACTGCCAGAGGGAATCTAGAAACTTGCTCAAGATGACAAAGTCTCGGCCAAGCAGCTGAAGGCCTTTGGGGCACAGATAGGGTTTCCATCGTATTTGCCAGTGGAAGGCAAGAGCTTCAGGAGAGACAGGCAGATTGGCAGAGCAGCCTACTAGTAAAGAAGATGGTTTCTGAGAATCAGATTTAGGTGTCTGAACTGAGGCTTCAGATATAGGAATAACACACTCTCCTGGCCAGAGATGGTGTGCACCTAACAACATCTAGTGCGAACATAGTTGCCTGGGTCTTGTGAATCAAATCCAAGTTTTGGCTTCTTTTTTTTCAAATATTTTATTATTTTTTCCAATCACATGTAAAAAAAAAAATCAACATTTGTTTTTTAAAATTTTGAATTCCAAATTCTCTTTCTCCCTCCCCTCTACCCCCTGTCATTGATAAGGCAGGCAATTTAATATAGGTTATATATGTGCAGCCATGCAAAACATATTTCCACGTTAATCATGTTGTGGAAGAAAATACAGACAAAAAAAACTAACAGCAAGCTCAAAAAGTGTGCTTTGAGCTGCGTTCAGACTCCATACACTCTTTCCCTGGAGGTGGACAGCATTTTTCGTCCTGAGTACTTCAGAATTGTCTTGGACCATTCACAGTTGGTCATCGGCCAGTATTGCTATTACTGTGTATGATGTTTCCAGTGCTTCGCCACCACAAAAGGCTCTGATATTTTTGCGCGTATAAGTCCTTTTTCTTGTTTTAATCGTTTTGGAATACAAGACCTAGTAGCACTGTTGCTGGCTCAGAGGGTATACAGCTTTATGGCCCTTTGAGTGTGGTCCCAGATGGCTCTCCAGAATGGCTGGATCAGGTCACAGCCCCACCAACAGTGCCCCGATTTTCCCACATCCCTTCCAGCCTTTGTCATTGTCCTTTTCCGAAATATTAGCCAATCTGATCCTCAGAGTCGCTTTTAATTTGCATTTCTCTCATCAATTGTGATGCAGACATTTTTTCCTATGATTATAGATAGCTTTGATTTCTCCTTCTGAAACCTGCCTGTTCATATCCTCTAACCATTTATCAGCTGGAGAATGATTTATATTCCTATAAATTTGACTTGTTTCTCTCTATATTTGAGAAATGAGGCCTTTATCAGAGAAACTTGCTGTAAAACTTCTTCCCAGTTTTCTGCTTTCCTTCTGACCTTGGTTTTGTTTGTATAAAACCCTTTTATCATAATCAGAATCATCCATTTTACATCCTGTAATGCTGTCTGTTTCTTGTGTAGTCATAAACTCTTTCCTTATCCATACCTCTGACAGATAAACTATTTCTCGCTCCCCTAATTGGCACACGGTATGTCACCCATCACATCTAAACCATGTACCCATTTTGACCTCGTCCTGGGGTGTGGCATGAGATGGGGACTACGTGTGGCTCCTGCTGGCTGCCCTCCAGTTTTCCCGGTATTTTTGTCAGATAGTGAGCTGCCGCCCCAAGAGCCTGGATCTTTGCCTTTATCAAATACCAGATCAATATTGTCATTCACTACTGTGCGTTGTACGTCGCCTCTGTTCCATTGATCTGCTCCTCTGTCTTGGCCAGCACCAGATTGTTTGGACGATTATTTCTTTGTAATAATTTGAGATCTGATACGGCTCAGCTGCCTTCCCTCACTTCTTTTTTTGTTGATTCCCTTGATGTCCTTAATCTCTTGTTCTTCCAGATGAATTTTGCTATTATTTCTTCTAGCTCTATAAAGTAGTTTTCTTGGTGGTTTGATTGGCATGGCACTACATAAATTAATTTAGGTAGAATTGTCATTTTTTTGGCCCAGCCTAACCATGAGCAGTTAGTATTTTTTCAGTTGTTTAGATCTGACTTTATTTGTGTCAAAAGTGTCCTGTAATTTTGTGTTCATATAGTTTCTGGGTTTGTCTTGGCAGGTAGATTCCCAGGTATTTTGTATTTATACAATATATTTCTCTATATTTACAAAATAACTACAGTTCTTTTAAATGGAATTTCTCTATCTTGCTGCTGGACTTTATTGGTAATACATAGAAATGCTGATGATTTGTGTGGGGTTTTTTAATATCCTGCAACTTTGGCAGAGTTGCTAATTATTTCAACTAGTTTTGGAGTTAATTCTCTAGAAATCCAAGAGGCTTTAAGCAAAAAAAAAAAGAGAGATGTGGGGATTTGTTTTGCTTTGTTTTTTTCGGGGGGGAGGCTACAATGTAGGAAGACAAATAGCAGTAGGGATTTCCATAGGCTTTAAGTAAGCTTAAAAGCAAAAAGGGAGCTTTGGGGGGCACCAGAGCCCTGTGGGGGGCGATGGGACATAGCAGAGCTGTTCTGCTTCCCTTTTCTCTGACAAAGAGAATGGAGAAGACAAACACCAAATGGCAGCGTGGGGCAGCTGCTAGGGCGGAGCAGGGAGAGAGTAAGAGCCGCTGTGGTGCCCACACGGGCCGTACTTCTCAGTCCCAAGAGACCTGGTGCGCAGGCTGCTGAGTCATCATCAAGGCTCGCTGACCAGTGGGGACCATGTGGGAGGTCAGACACCATTGGAGAAGGGCAGAGGTGCCAAGTTTCAGAAAGGAAGGACAGATTGGCATAGGCGTCAGTTTGCAGGCGTCTAGAAGATGGAGCCGTGGTGGCAGAGAGCCTGTGTGGGGGGTGTCATCCGGAGCCTGACGTCCCCACCTGGCCGCTCTCCTCGGGCTGGTAGACCGGCGCTGGGCCATGGGTGTCATTTCCCCAGGGTTGAGCAAAGCATTCGGAGTTCTCTTGTACACTTCTTATAGCAGATAGGGAGAGGTGTGAGCTGGACTGGTGCCGGTCTAGTTGGTCAGCATTTAAGTGCCTGCTGTGTGCCAGGCACTGTGATTAGTGCTGGGGGGAGAAGAGAAAGAAAGACAGTCCCTTTCCTCAAGAAGCTTACAATCTAATAATTGGGAAAGAAAGCACATTAGAAAGGTGGAGGAGGGGGGGGCGGAGCTGAGATGGCGGCATAGCAGCAGCAACATATTGCAGCTCTCACATAGCCACCCCAAAATACCCATAAAATAGGACTCTAAACCAGTCCTAGAACTTCAAAACGCACACAAGGATACTTCCCACTAAAGTCAGCTCAGCTACGAGGAACCATATCAGCACTGCAAACCGAAACCAGCCTGGCCTGAAGCCACGGCTGTGCGGGGCTGGGCGGGAGAAGCTTCTCAGGTGAGCGGAGATTAGCACCAGCTGCGAGTGGGGATTGTGAAAGGGGGAGATAAGCAGTCCAGCCGAAAGGTCTCCAGAGTAGAAAAGCGAAAGGCAAAGGTTTTGCACCCACCTCTGCTTTGTAGCTTCCCGCTGGCGGCCTGCAGATAGCAGGGGGACTGAGCGATTGTTTTAAGGCCAGGGCTCTCGCGTTGAGCGGCCTGGATTCGGATCGTCGTCTTGGGCCTCGGTCTTGGAGTCTTCATTATCCACTTAGACGGAAGTCTACGGCAGCCGGGAGGACCCCAGCGATTTGGGACAGAGCTTTCCCTTCTGGAAGCAGAGCCCCACAGAGATTTTTAAAAAAAAACTCACAGTCTGAACAACCATGAGTAAGAATAAGCATAAGAAGCTAAGTAAGAACAGCTTCCAAACCCTAGATTCCTTTTTTGGGGAAAAGAAAGATCATGGGAGAGAGAGGGAGGAGGAGAGCGCAGCCAGAGCGCCCCCACCAGAGGCCTCCAATAAACATGAAGAATGCCTTAAAGCTAGAGATGAGCTGAAGAAGGATTTTCAAAACCAAATAAGGGAAGTGGAAGAAAAATTGGGAAGAGAAATAAGAATGTTGCAGGAA
>CM053588.1:32807328-32876144 GCA_028646515.1 Pseudochirops corinnae
ATGTTTATTGGAGGCCTCTGGTGGGGGCGCTCTGGCTGCGCTCTCCTCCTCCCTGTCTCTCCCGTGATCTTTCTTTTCCCCAAAGAAGGAATCTAGGGTTTGGGAGCTGTTCTTACTTAGCTTCTTATGCTTATTCTTACTCATGGTTGTTCAGGCCGTGATTTTATTTTATTTTTTTTAATCTCTATGGGGCTCTGCTTCCAGAAGGGAAAGCTCTGTCCCAAATCGCTGGGGTCCTCCCGGCTGCCGTAGACTTCCAGCTGACTGGATAATGAAGACTCCAAGACCGAGGCCCAAGACGACGATCTGAATCCAGGCTGCTCAATGTGAGAGCCCTGGCCTTAAAACAATCGCTCAGTCCCCCTGCTTTCTGCAGGCCACGGGCGGGGAGCTACAAAGCAGAGGCGGATGCAAAACCTCTGCCTTTAGCTTTTCCGCTCTGGAGAGACCTTTGGCTGGACCGCTTATCTCCCCCTTTCGCCGTCCCCACTTGCAGCTGGTGCTAATCTGCAGCTGGTGCTAATTCTCCACTCACCTGAAAGGCTCTTCCGCGGCCCCGGGGTGCAGCTGCAGCTTCAGGCCAGTCTGGCTTCGGTTCGCAGTGCTGATATGGTTCCTCGTAGCCGAGCTGACTTTAGTGGGAAGTATCCTTGTGTGCGTTTTGGAGTTGTAGGATTGGTTTAGAGTCCTATTTTATGGGTATTTTGGGGTGGCTATGTGAGAGCTGCGATATGTTGCTGCTGCTACGCTGCCATCTTGGCTCCGCCCCCTTGAACTCGGATCTTTTGGATGCCAGCTCCAGCCCACTTTGCTTGTTATTTGGAAAGAAAAGGCATAAACCATAGTCCCTTCTGTGTTGGGGCCCCCTGTGCCCCTCTGAGCTGGTGTCTAATGATACTGGAAATGGACAGGATTGCGGCGCTGCAGGGCTCAGATATGGGGCCTTAGACCTTCTGCCAGCCAGAGAAATATGTTCGTGGTGGTTAATGTTCAGCAACATACCGCAAAAGGCTTCTCCTGTGACCTGCATGAGAAGCCTTCAGTGTTTATTTCTCCTTTGCCTCGCTGTGGCATAGAGGTGAGCCTTGGCTAGCAAGCTCCATGGCCAGGTGGGTCCCAGCAGTGACCTCACTGGAGCGGGGAGCGGGGACACTTCCCATCCAGCCTGGAAGGATGCCATTGTTCCTCACCCCCAATCCGGGGACTTGGATGAAACCTCAGAGATCACCCAGTCCGAGACTTTCTGATGTTCCAGATGAGGAAACCAAGCAGAAAAGGGGGAGGGACTAGCCCCCAGTCACAGAGGAAATAAGTGGTTCTGAAGAGCCAGAATCCAGGCTGTGTTGAGGATTCTTACGTTCCATTTGTCTCATGACACCTGGAAGGACAGAGTTAGGGTCACAAAAAAAGACTCCTTGTTTAGAAAGTGATGTGAGTGGAAGGGCCAGGTCTTGGGCCCTGTGGAGGCCCTCGCCCTATGGGTCAGGGCCTTCTGGGGCTTGGCTCTGAAGGACGTTGCCAGGGGCAGCCCCCCTCACTCTGGCCTGAGCACACGTGGTCCATCGTTTTTTGGAAGACACTCCAGCTCTTTTGCCCTTCTTGCCACAGTTGGGGAGCCCCTGAGAGGATTCTTTGGAGGGATGGGTTCCTTCCACCTCTTCCCTCCCTCCACTCCTCCCCTACCAGCTGCTGGCCTGCCCTCCTGGAAGTAAAAATTAATTTGCTTCAGAATTGCCTGAAGGCGCGTGGTGAATTCCTCCATTTGACAGCACCTTCCATTATGAGCAGGTGAGAGAGATTGGTTAGAAATATCTGCATGGAAGGACAGGATTCTGCCTCCTGAATGGCATGAGCTGCTCCCAGCAGGGATGGGGCGCGTTCCCCATTTGCTTTCTTGACAGCTCAGGCCCTGAGCTTTCTATTTTTAGAAGGTCATTGAGAAAATCAGCAGCGCGTGAACTGCACAGAATTGCTGGGACTTCCACAATTGAACTTATGGGCATTGCAGTTCCAGGGAGGAGAGCAACGCTGCTTTCTCTCTGAATCTCCTTGTGTCCCTCAGGCATGTGGGGCCCAAGCCCTAGGGAAGCCACTTGCCTTTCCTGTCTTTGGAATGAGGCTGCCCAAGGGCCTTAAGTTGAGGCCCCCTGCTTTAAAGCCCATTGGGCTGGTGGAATTTAGAGCCCTGATAGGAAGCCTCCTCCCTGCCAACTGAGGGGTGTGAGGCTGGCCTCGAGCCTCCCAGTCCTCTGCAGAATGGGGGGGGGTGGATGAATATTCATGAGATGCAGTGTCCCCTATGGGACTGGCAGAGCTTATTAGCCAGCATAGGCTCATGGATGCCAGCGTGCAGGATTCCTCCTCGTTCCCCTGCATTTAGAGGACAAGCTGGTGGCCCCTCAGCTGGGTCTCAATTGAGAGAACAGATGTTCACCTCAGTGGGCAGCTGGGTGCTGCTTTCCCTTCCCAAGCTGGGCCAGCATCACTGGGGGTCAGTGCACGGCCAGGCCCTGAGAGCTGCTGGCTCACCTAAAGGGAACCAGTCCTGTTGTCTCCCTAAGCTCAGCAGGCTCCTTCTGAAGCCTGCTTTGTGGTCACCGGTGTAAGAGTCTAGTCATATCCGGGCTCTGGCCCCTGCCTGCCAAGGACCCCGAGGTCCCCTGGGAGCCCAGTGTGTGTTGTGCCAAGTCTCCGCAGATACTCTGCTCTAAGCAGGTTTGGAAACCATTGCTGGTGACCAGGTTCTTTGTACTTCATCAGATTTTCATGAGCGCAGAGACATTGGGGAGAGCAGGGGCTTTAAGTAGTGGGATGCCCCTTCAGGTGAACCAGAGAGGCTGGAATCTAGCTATGGCAAGCTCCCCTGCCACCCCCTGGCCTCTCAGGCCATAGGGAGGCTTCCTGACTCTCCAGTGTCTTCCAGGGTCACAGCTCCCAGCTCTAGCCTATGCACAAGCAAGGACTTTGGGCTGGGAGCCCCTTGTGGTCTGTAAAAGCCTGTAGGGGTTTGAGGACAGGGTGGCCACAGGGGGAAGCGTGCACAGGCCTCTGAGCAATCTGGTGATAGCCAGGAGCACAGAAGAGATGGTGGTCTGGTCACTTCTCATTCCCCGTCCCTTGTCCTCTCTCCTCCAGGCCTTAGCCTACGCCTCAGAAGACGGCGTGCTCACGGAGGCCATGATTGATACCCGCGTGAAGGATGCCATCCAGCAGCACCAGCAGAAGATGGAGTGGCTGAAGATGGAGGGGATGGAGGGCAGCAAGAGCCAGTCTTTCCCTCTCTTCACAGAGAGCCCAGTGTAAGGGCAGGAGCACCCCCCCCGCCCCCCGAACATGGGGGAAGAGAGGTCTGTAGAAGGGCGAATCATGTGTCGAAGTCAGAGCCGGGACTGCAGGACCGAGCCTGCGCTCCTCCTCCTCCCTTCCCTTTGAGGCTTCTTTAAAATCCTCCCCAAGAACCCATCCAGACATGTCATGGCAGGAGCCACATTAAAGGATCTAGCACGTGCCAGCCTGTGCTCATTTCTGTGCTGGGGTCTTTCTATCCAGTGCAAGAGCTGGCACCATGAGACCCGTGGGCCTCCAGCCAGCACCAAGGAAAAAACCTCAATTCCAAGGCCCTCTGCTCAGGCCTCACCAGATATGATGGACATAGTGTCCTCAGGGCAGCCCTGGAGCCCAGGTCACACATGTGCCAGCTGAGGAGGGAGGAAAGACCATCCAGGGGTCAGCGCTCTACTCTGACAGCTGACATGGGGCTCACAGAGTCACTAGCACAGCACCAGTTCTCCTTTCATTGTCCTGAGGTGACATGAGGTACCCGGGGGACTCCTGGTCCCATAAATGCCCCTTTGAGCCCCCAGGTCTGGCATCTGCCTTTAGATCTCCAGAGAGAGGAGGCTCTGATAGCCGGCACCAGTCACTCTTTCGGCGAAGGCCAGAAGGGCCCCCACAGTCCCTCAGGCTGCTTCCCGCCCTCTCTTCTGTGTTCCTCCAGGGCTCTTATCACCTCAAAAAGGTAGAAACCTAAGATCCCTGATCAGAACTGAGAGCCTGGCACCCCCACTGCTCGCCTCCCTTTCGTGCCTGCTGCCCTCACCTCATGGGCCTTCTGTGGGTTCCTTCACACACACGCACACACGCACACACACCCAGAATGCTCCAAGCTTATTCTCAAAGGTTCTCAAGAGAGACAAATGACCCCCAAGGTTTGAAGATGGAAGGAGCCCTCATTGTGACCCCAAGTTTCCTGTCCTTACTGCCCACAGTGAAGGAGCTCAGCTGGACCCTGCCTGCTCTCTCTGGGGCAGCTTGCCAGCTTGGGGAGGGGTGGGGGGAGGTGTTCGTAGATATGTGACCCAACAACCCCTCTGGACCTGGGCAGGAGATGAGATAAATGACCTTCAAGGTGTGTTTATGATTGCTGTGATGTTCATTTTGTGAGTTCTGAATGTGAGTGATCAAACTCAGATGGGCCCCCAGAGCCAGACCTGTGGCCAGGCAAAGGGAAGGGCATTGGTCAGTGATGGCCTGGGCCCAGAACTGAGGCTTCTTCCCCTTCCCTCTCCCAGGGATTTATCCTTCCTCTGTGTGAGCAGTGTCCATCAGTGACCATCAATGCAAATGAAAGCAAGGCGCTTTCTCTGACCTGTCCTCCAAGTGGCTCATCCCTTGGGTACCTGAAAATCAACAGAAAAGATTCCTGGGCGTAGTCCTTCCTGTGGGCTTTGATCTGGCTGCCACCTGCAGGTTGGGGTGGGGCTCTCAGGCTCTCAGATGCCCCCTGCTGGGTGCCTTTGCATTTCCCCAGGGTGATGGCTGGGTCTCCTCAGTAGGAGGTGGGGCTTGGTGGGGAGGGGCACCATGCTGCTAAATGAGGTGGCCTTCCAGAGGACAGAGCAGGAGGGCCCAAGGGCATGGATGTAAAATGAGCCTAATCCTTATACCTAGAAATCCACCTTGTGTCCAGCTGTGGTAAATACACCAAGTGAAAAAATGGCAGTGCCCACCCATCACTCACCCAAGCCGAGTGAAGATAAGAGGACCCCAGGCTTTGCCAGGGGAGCAAGAGGCCTCAGGCCTGTCCCATCCCCTTTGCCCAGTGCATTGAACTAGTAGGGGCCAGAGATGGTATTTGAACTCAGGTCTTGGTCCTCCCCTGCCACTTGGCACAGGACCACCACAGGGGAACTTTATAGGGACAATGGTTAGCAATGGAGGAAGGAAGCGTTGCAGAGAGGGCTTGGTTGTCAAGAAGGGCGATGTGGCTAACCTGAGAAGCGTCCTTCTGGTGGGAGGCAGAAAGCTGAGCCTTTGCTTTGTTCTCTGGGTGTGTCCAAAAGCAGGGTTCCAGGCCCCAGAGGGGCTTTGGAGGCCCCAGCTCATCCAGCCTGCACTTCAGAAGAATCCTGACAGCATTCTCAAGCACACAGCCAGCCAGCCTCTGCCTGCACCCCTGGGAGCTCACCGCCTCTCAAGGCAATCCCTTCCACTCGGGGGCTGCTCTCCCAAGCTGCCCCCCGCAGATTCCCAGCCCTCCTAGTCATGTGCACCAGGGCCGAGCCAAGCAGGCCTAACTCACAGCCATGTCTTCTCCACGTGAAATAAACACCCACAATTTGACGTGATCTTCACATTTACCTGATCTCAAGGCCCTTCCCTAGCCAGGTAGCCTTCCTCCAGATACCTTCTAGCTTGCCAAGTCCTGCCTAAAATTGGTGGGAGGGGACCTTGCCAGGACAGAATGCAGGTTCTGTACTAACACCTTAAATAAGCTGGGCAGTGCAGGCCTTAGAGAAGTCAGGGAGACCTGAATTCAAATCCAGCCTTTTCCACTTGCTAACTGGCTGACTGACCAAGTCATTTTAACTTCTGTCTGCCTCAGTTTCCCTATCCATAATGTGGGAATAACAGCACCTACTTCCCAGAGGTATGAGGATCAAATTGAGATCTTACGAAGTACTTGGAAACCTAAGTGCTGCAAAGTGCCTCCCTAACTGCGGCTTAACAGTGTATATTTGGGGGAGCTGTCCCATCATCCTGTAGGCACATGGGGTTCGTGGTCCCCTGAAGCCCTTCCCCCCACCCCCAGTTGCTTTCAGAGAGATTGCTGCCTAACCCCATCTCCTCAACTTCCTACCCATCCTGTCCTGGTGAAGTGATTTTTTGAACCCAAGTGTAGGACTTTACATTTTTCCCTGTTTGATTTCATTTTCTTGGATCAGGCCTGAAAAGGATAAGACCTTTTCCAACACACCAGGCCAACATCACATCACTACAGTAACTAAATCCTGCGAGATAAGAGCAAGCCAACCAGAACAGAGGTTGCTTCCCCCAACCCAATTCCTGGGTCTACAGGAAGCAAAAGAAGAGGCCGAGTCGGGACATGCCCCAAACGTTTTTACTGACTGAGGCAACCAGGCCCAGGGAGAGGGAGGGATGAAGTTGTGTTGGGCAGGCTGGTGGAGGTGATCACAGTGAAAGGCCACAGGGGCTGGAGGCAGCTCTGGTCTGGGCCTACACTACAATGCCTTGAGATGAGGGGCTTGTCTGGGAGTAGACAGAGACTCTCCCCTGCCATGGGACCAGTCAAGCTATTCAGGCATCCGAAAGAACTCTTATCTTGCTGCTGACAAAGGAGAGGCCAGTGCTACCGCCTCTCCCTTCCCTGTGCATACTCCATGCGAGACCCCGTGAGGCATGTGCATCATACATGTGGTCACACATGTTCACACATGCAGATGGCCAACAGGCATTCACCCCAGCCGACTTCGTTTCCTCCCAGAGAAGCTTTGGAGAATGACTCCTGGGATTCCGACACTACCTGCCCCCATCACTATCTCCTTTGCCTCAGGACTATGACCTACCTCCCCTACCATGTACCTGCCTGGTGATGTACTGACTGACCCCCCCTATCCAAGCTTGGGCCCTTGGGCTTAGAGGACAGGGAAATGGAACTGACAGCGTGGTGCCACCTCCCACACCTCTACTTCTCTGGACACCCCATACCCTGCATCCTTCATCCTGCCTGGACAGACTGAGGTCCTCTTCCTCTCTGAGGCCCTGACACCTTCCCCTGGAAGTCAACTCCCCAGACAGCCTGACAAACACAAATGTGGACAGGAAACACACAGACACCAGCCATTAAAAAAAAAATAACATGATCCCAGACAGGAGCTGAGCAGAAACACAATTAAACCAGTGGATGGACTGGCCCCACTTAGTGGGCAACCCCCAGGGCCCTGAAGGACTAAGAAGTGCTGGACAGAGCCCAGGGTCAGGATAGAGGGTCAAGGGATGAGGACGGGGACTGATCAGAAACAGAAACAACCAGGTACTCGCTCCTAAAACCACAGCTGGGACTGAGCTGTCTCAGCCCCCCTCTTCCCTCCTAGGGGTTCCCACTCCCCTCTCCACCTACCCAGCACCCTGGAGTCAATTTTTAAAAACCTAAACACCATGGATGGATCTCTCTCTCTCTCTCTCTCTCACTCTCACTCTCACTCTCACTCTCTCACTCTCTCACACACACACACACACACACACTTCCATCCCCTGCCAGGGGTCCAAAGTCCCAATTGCCACCCCACCCTGTTTGGCTGTAGCACCTTCCTTCCAAGAGCTCTAAGCACTTAAGGGAAGGGTGTCACCCTGCTTGCAACTTTGTCACCCCTCCCCTCTCCACTCCTCCAGTATTTCTCCAGGGATTTTCAAGTGTGGCACTTCTCTCCTACTTCTAACTTGGGAAACTGAGGCACAACATAGCAAAACAGCCTGGGAGTCCCAGATGCAATGGAGGGACCCCCCCCCCCATCCTGTGTCCTACCCTATCTCTCTGATGAGCCATCCCCCTTCCCCAATTTTCTTCTTTCCTGGCCTTTCCTTGACCTACAGTCAGATGACCCAACTCAGCACAGGCCCTAAGGGGATCCTATCCCATCCCCTCCCACCCCAAACCCTATGCCCCTAAAAAAAGAGAAAAGACACAGCACCTTCTTCTGGGAGCCCCACTCAAGTGCAGGTTGACCACCCAGGCTGCCCAGGCAGCAGACACCCTGGGCCCAGGGGCCAGGAGAGGGCTAGGACCCTAGAGAGGCGCTGTCCAGGGTCTGAGGGGTTGGGCCGTATAGCCCCCTGGGGGTGGGGGAAGGGTTTATAAGCAAAGATCCTTCTTACATATGTACAGAGGTCCATTGCTGGGGCTCAAGCAGGCCAAGGTCAGGGCCAGGCTGGTTCCTGGTCCACATAGGGTGGGCCCTGCCAGCTGTAGGTCCATAGGGCTTGGCCCCAGGCTCCCAGGGAATATAGCCATAGACACTGGGCAATGTCCACCCTGTGGTCCAATAGTCTGTCCATGTGTCCCAAGTCCCTCCATGGGCTTAACCAAGCCAAGGCAGGGGCTCAGAGGTGCCTGGGGCTGGGGTGGCCATTGTGGTAAAGCTTCTGTTTGATGTGCACCATGTTTCCTGTGGGCTCCTCATATGGCCGGTGGGGTCGTTTCCGGAAGTCCTTCAGACTACAGAATTTGGGGAGCCAGGACCATGAGTTGTCTGTAGGAGGCCAAGGAGAGGGAGGGAGAGAGGAAGAGAGTCAAAAGAAAGTAACAATCCATAGAATATAATGTAACAGTCTATAGAATGCAAAGTAACAATCCACAAAATGTAATGCAACATAGAACGTAATGTAACAAACCATAGAATGCAATGTAGCAATCCATAGAACCGTAATGTAATTAGCTAAGCTCCTGGAGGGGAGGGGAGGTCCTTTAATGCTTGTTTTTGTATCTCCCCCTCTCATAGTAAGTACTTAGTGAACAGATCCGACAAATTGAATTCAGAAGTAGCATTTTGGACTTGGCACCTGGAGCTAAGGTCCAAACCCTACCAAGCCCGCACCATGTTTCTAGTTAACAACCCACCAAGTGGGTTGACCAGGTAGGCCACAGGATACACCATTAGCCTATGAGCTTTTTGAGAGCAGGAACAGGTGTTTGGGGGTTCCCCCCCTTTCTTCATATCCCTAGCACTTAACACAATGCCTACCACATGATACAGTGGTTCTCAACCTGTGGGTCGTGACCCCTTTCACAGGGGTCCCCTAAGACCATTGAAAAACACATTTTCGATGGTCTTAGGAACCAAAACACTGCTCCTCTATCTGTCTCCAGGCAGATCTGCCCACATGCAGATATGCCCACATACGAGTATTAAAGGGTTGCAGCATTAGGAAGGTTGAAAACCACTGGTTTAATAAATGCCAGCTGACTATCTGATCCCCTTGGGGGTGCTAGAGAAAGACAATGGCTAGGTAACATTCTGGAGTCAAGCCTGGGAACAGTCTCTCCCACTGAGGGCTAAACATCTTAGAGCCAGAGACAGCTCCGGGAAGACAGGCCCTTGCCTTCCCAAACCAGCCCTCCAGCCCTAGATGAAGTACATCTCTGTCCCCATAATTGCCTGAGCCTCTGTTTGCTAAGTCCCAGCTATTCAATTCCCAAGTCTCCTGGGTCTGTCTCCTCCTATTTCTAGACCTTTGGTCCTTCAGTCTCCTCAGTCTCTTGGGATGGTTTAAACCTAACTTCATATTGATCCTAACTGTTAAATTTGCCATTCTAACCAAAGTGGCCTACTGGCCATTTCCTGCCTCCATGGCTTTGTGCCTACCCACTCTCACCCCCATCCAATGCTTGGAATGCACTCCCTCCCTCACCCCCACCTCTTAGGACCCTTCATTTCCTTCAAGTTTCAGTTCAAGCCACCTCCTCCTCGAGGTCTTTCCTGATTCACCCACCCACCCACTCAGATGTAAATGGTCTCTCCCTCCTCAGATGATCTTGTACTTATCCGTTTGAATTCTGTGTCCCCCAGTAGAAGCGAAGTCTCTTGAGTATAATTAATAGGCCTAAAGCCAGGAGGGACCTTGGAGGTCATTTGGTCCAACTTCCTCATTTTACAGATGGACACACTGAGGCTGAGATGTGAATCTAGGTCCTTCTCTGGATCCTAACATCTTTCTTTCTGTGCCAGGCTGTTTCCATCCTGTGTTTTATTGTCATTGCTTCCCCAGTGCCTATTGTGGAACCTCAAACCCAGGAGCTGCTTAATAAGGCCTTTCTGCATTGACCTAAATGAAGCCCCCACGCCCCTGGCCCCAGGGCAGTCCCTCTCCAGAGAGCTCCAACCCCTCAATCCAGCCCAGTGCTCACCAAAACGGCGACTGGCCCTCCAGGCCCGCACTGCGCAGTGCAGGACCCCGTCCATCCACACCAGGAACCAGCTGATACAGAATCCCAGCAGCAGCCCCAGCATCAGGTCAATCTCTTGCTTGGTCACGTTGTCTGTCACAAAGTAGTTCTCTGAGGAGTCGACCACAGACTGGTCCCCGTCGTAGGGGATCACGTAGTGGATGTGGTGCCTGAGGATGGAGGTGGGGACAAGAGCCACAATGAGGGATGATGGGACAGTATGAGGAGCTATCCACACCCCAAGTTGGCCTGAAAGGGGCTCCCCACGATCCTATATGGGGCCCAGTGACAAAGGGATGGTGTGAGGGAGGGGCTGCCCACTTCCCAAAGATGGACTGGCAGGGGCTCCACACAATCCCACATGGGGTCTGGGAACAAGGGTCTCATTAGGGGAGAGGCTGTATCACACCAGAACTCCTCAGTCCCTCCTGTCCTCCCAATAAAGGAGCAAAGAAGGCAGAACAGTCTTTCAGTAACCAGGAATCCCTTACCGTTGACTCCCCAAACAACTGAGACCCTACTCCTCAGTATAGAGGCACCCACCCTCCACCCATGCAGACACTTTCCCCAAGCACAGATTTCCACAGAGGAGAGAAACTCGCTTCAGTACTGAGACCCCTCACCTCAGAGACCTCTCATGGCAGAGACCTAGTCAAGGCACAGAGACCCCCAGTGGTTCTCAACCTTCCTAATACCGTGACCCTTTAATACAGTTCCTCATGTTGTGGTGACTCCCAACCATAAAATTATTTTTGTTGCTACTTTATAACTGTAATTTTGCTACTGTTATAATCGTAATGTAAATATCTGATATGCAGGATGTATTTTCATTGTTACAAATTGAACATAACCCACAGGTTGAGAACCGCTGCTCTGGACCCAGAGCTGAGGAGGCCCCTTTCTGGTAATCCCAACTGCTAGTGCCTTTACCTTTCAGCTGACCTCCCATTCACTTGGGAAACTATGTACAGCCTCCCTCCTTTAGATGGGGACCTTCCAGGGAGAGCAAGTACCCAGGTTTCTATCTTTGTATCCTCACCACTTAACATGATGCCTGACACAAAGTAAGGGATCAATAAATGCTTGTTGACTAACTATCCACCAGAAAAGTCCTCTTAAAACACAGCTTGCTTCCAACAGAGACATTCCTAGCAGATACCACTTAGCCCTAAGACCCCTTTTGACATAAAGGCCCCTCCTTAGCAAGACAACCCCACCAGCTTGGAAAACTGCTTGCCACAGTGAGAATGCCCCACTGTTCTCCACAAGAGGGGCCCCCGGGGCTGCTCCCCGGACTCTTCAGGGACCAAGACAGCACTGGGAGGCAGGGAGAGAACCAGCCTCCCCTACCTCCGTCCTCACTTCCTCCCTAGTCTGTCTCCCCTCCAGCCCCTCATTGACTATTCAGGATTCTCAGGCCTTTGATCAAACCCGAGAAACGTCCAAATATTGATACCAACAAATGATGCTGAAGAAAGAGATGGGAAACAGATGCCATGGGTGGGGGAGGGGGAAGAGGGAAGCTGGGCCTGTGGTGGAGATACACACATACACACCCAAACCCAGTTCCACAGAGCTATACAAGTTATACAATGCCATAGCACAGACACACAAAAACATACATAGTTTCAAATGCAAAATTACCCCACAGATAGAGAAAGAGAATAGATACACCCAGATATAGGCAGCACAGTCATGTGTGGTCCTGCAGGGGGGCTCTGGAGGTAGGCTGAGCCACAGAGTCACACACACACATACACACACAATGAGAAGCTGACATCTATAGTCACCCCCAGTCACCTGGGCGCCAGGCACAGCCCTGTGGAGTTACTGTGGGCTTTGAGAAGGGACTGGGGGGCCAGAAAGGAGCCATTGGGCTTTGGGGGAATTCTCAGAGCCTCACGCCAGCTCTGAGTCATCTCCTAGCCGAGCCTTTGCTCTGCAGCCACCTAGGACTGGAATCAAAAGAGACAAGACCTATGACGGTGACACAAAGGACCAATGAGAAAAAAGAGCAAAGAAAGTAACCAGGACAGAACCCCAAGGGGAGCTCTCTGAGTGATCTGCCCAGACACTCCTGGAAACCCCAGGCCCGAAGGCAGCCACATCCCCAGCTCTTCCCAAGCCATGGCATCCAGGCAGATGACACAGCCAAGCTCCCTGGGTCTATGGGCATCTGCCCTGTTCTCTCCTCTCCTGTGGCCCCCCACCAAGTCAGCCCTTCCTCCATCATCTCTGACCTCTAGCCTCTGATCTGGTCTCTGGGCCTGCAGGCTCCAACCTTCCCACAGTCCTCAGGCCCAGGGAGGACCATGGAGGCCTTTGCAAAAGGCCAGCTTCCCATCACCCTTTCAATAAAATGAAAAAATCCTTAGCCTGACATTGAGCCCTCCCAAATCTAGCCCTGCTGGCCCCTCACAAGCTTTCCATTCTGGCCAGAGCAGCCCCCTATCTGTTCCCCACATGGGAGATTTCACCACCTTCTTTCCCGTCTTTGCACAGGCTCTTCCCCATGCCTGGAATCAATGCTTTCTTCTCCTCTGATTGAGGGAGTTAAACTGTCCACCTTTATGGGTCAGGGAAAAGAGCACTGACTTTGACTGGGTCAAAGGACCTGGGTTCAAATACTATCTCTGATGCTTGTGTGACCTTGGGTCCTCATTTGACCTCTCTGGGCCTCAGTTTCCTCATGTGTAAAATGAGAGGATTGGTCTAGATGACCTCTGAGGGCCCTTTCTAAAGCCTAGCTCATAGGTCCTCTCTCATGCAATGCCTTTCTTTCCCTATCCTGCCAAATACATAGAGTGATTTCATGAACTTTCTCTAGACTGTAATTCTCTCCCCTCCCCCCCATAATTACCTGAGGCAGCTTGTGGGGTAGTGGATAGAGCCCTGGGCCTGGAGTCAGGAGGACCTGAGTTCAAATCCAGCCTCAGACACTTAACACTTACTAGCCATGTGACCCTGGGCAAGTCACTTAACCCTGATTACCTTAAAAACAACAACTTTCACCCATTGCTGCCTGCCCTCTAGGCCAAGCAGAACAATGCTAACCCTTCCTCCAGGTAACAGCCTGGCAAATACTTGAAAGCACTGATCATGTGACCTCTGGCCCAAGTCTGATCGTCCCCCATGCCTTCCACACACCACATATGTTGGGAACCCAGTTTCTCACCAGTCTTTCTCCCCTGTGGCCCCAGAGCTCTAGACGGGGCCTGACCAAAGCTGAAGCTAGCAGCACCCCAGCCCCTCGTGCCTTTGGCTCATGCTCTTCTCACTGGGCATCTTGTCAACGGTTGATTCCCAGTGACTCATCAGCCACTGAAACCATCAGAATTTTTATCATGACAATATTGGGAGAGAGCTGGAATCAGTCATCTCAGGGTCCCTTCTAACTGTGGGCTTCTTTGATTCTGTGAATCTGATCATGTGAATTCACATTTCTCTTGAAGCTGAGGGCTTTCAAAGCCCCCTCCTTTTCCATGGGCATCCAGGCAATGTCAGGAGAGGGGGGGGGGTCCCAGAGGCATGGGGTGCCCCCTGGGGAGCACTGACAGGAAGAGACATCCCCCCAACAAGCCTTGTCTTCTCCATGTTAAGCACCCACAGTTTCTTCAACTGAGCATCATAGGTCTTGGCCTCCAGGCCCCTCATGATCCTGGCAGACCCTTTTGGACATGTTTCAGCTTATAAAAAGTCCTTCATAAAGTACAGTGCCCACTACTAGGGACACATTCCTCCAGAGGTGACTTCCTTTGTTCTGGGTGCTGTGTGTCTCAGGGCAGACTGAGATCAGTTCAGTGTGTATGTGTCTCTGTGTGTATGTGTGTGTGTGTCTGTGTGTGTGTCTGTGTGTGTCTATGTGTATCTGTGTGTGTCTGTCTTTGTGTGTCTCTGTGTGTCTGTGTGTTGTCTGTGTGTGTGTCTCTGTGTATCTGTCTGTGTATGTCTATGTCTGTGTGTGTTTGCCTGCTTTGTGATACTCAACTTGGCTTGCAGTTAAACAACGCCCCCCAAATCTTTCTCCCCTCCATGAACTCTTGTTGGACCCACCTTCCCTCAGCTTATACATGTGAAGATGATTGTTTGAATCCAAGCACATGACTTTACATTTACCCCTAGCGAATTTTCTCTTCTTAGATTCCATCCCAACCTGCTGAAAACTTTTGGGCTCAGCACCTGAGCTCTCAAGATGGAAGAAATTGCCTTCAAGACCATCTAGTAGTCCAACATGCTCATTTCAGACAGAGAAACTGAGACCCTGTCAAGTCATGTGACTTGTTCAGTCACACAGGTGGTGAGCCACAAAGCCAGAAAATGGAAATCAGGTCCTTTGACTCCAAATCCAGCACTGTCTACTACACTGTGCTCAACTCTGTACCATCAGAAAATCTATACCTTAATTCCAAGCACTGAACAGAGTCAAGGCCAGATCCTCCACAAATCTCCCCTCCCAGCTGCACCCATAAGGCCAAACCTCCCTCCAGACTGAGATCTGAGCCAGTAACCAGCTCCTTCTGTAGTAGGTTATTCAAGCCAGCTGTATGGTCATCCAACCCCCAGCCCTCTGTGTCCACAGAGATCCTTTCCTGTGGGGGGAGTTGGCTTTCCAATGAGATCGTGAACACCTTATGGGATTAGACATCTCCTTGACCCCCATAGCTGAATGAGGATCAGTTGTTACAGGTGAATCCCCAGCAAATGTGAATCAACTTTTGTCAAATGAATAAGAAAACGAAAGGAACTTTTGAAGAAACCTAGCGGAGAAGCCCAAGGTGCCCCCTGGGCACGGCTGTGATAGGGAGAAGGCAAAGAAGAACTGGGTCTTCTAGGAAATACAAGGAGGGGCTGTTTATGTTTTTTCAACAGCAAATAGAAAGAAGAAAGGATAGGGCTGGGGCTGATCTGAGTGGGATGAGAGTGGGGAAGCAGATGCCTCATAGCTTCTACCCTGGAGGTCACTCCTAGCACCCAGCCCAGCCCCTCCCCCTTTCCAGGCTGGGAGGCCTGACCTCTGTTTGTCTCTAGAGAGGTAAGTGGCACGTCCGATTGTTTTTGTCCCAGGAGCTCACACTAACTGCCTACTCAGCCAGGGGCCAAAGTCACAGATGCTGGGGGCTGGGATTCATCAGAGGCCGAGGTAGGCATGGGCTTGTATGACCATGCCCACACAGCATGCTAAGTCTGAACCCCACTGAAATCAGGCAATCAAATGGAAGAAGAGAGGGTGGACAATCCTCCCACGAACATTGATTCTGTTTTTCATCCCAGAACACAGACAAGACAATATGCCCAGGAGGGAGTTTGCCATGGGGCCTTCCCCCAAGAGGAGTGAGGAACTCGGGCTTGGACCACTGACCCCACCAACATATGTAAATCAAGATAAAGTGGGAAGGGTCCCTCAATTCTCCTGATACCTCAGACTTGAAATCTCTAGGCCATAACAGATTTAGCACCTGTATCAAACTGGGCCTTCATTCCTAGCCATCCTTCTTTGCCTCTAATCCAAAGGTCCCCACCCTGGGCTAAGCCCTCATCACCTCTTCTCCACTCCATCCTTACCATGCCACCAGTCAGCTTCCTAATATCCACTTCTCACCAATGTTGCTCTGCTCAAAAATCGGTAGAGGCACCAAACCTCTCAAGCCACCATTCAAGGAAGACCTTCCAAAACCTAGTACCACAATCTGGCACACGCCTTCCAGCCCCATCTTCCTCTGCTGCCATCCATCTAACCAGCTAAGATCCCCCAGAGCCCTCCAAACATCCCCCACCCTTACTCAGCACATTGCCAATGGAACGCCCGCCCCCTTCTCTCCTCTTGGCTCAATCCTGTGCCTCCTTCAAGGGCCAGCCTCCGGTTCTCCCTGTTTCGTGAAGCTCTCCTGCTGTCTCAGGAACAAGTAAAGGTGCTAAGGGGACTTAAATCCCCTTATAGGTAACCTTCTGAGTCCAAGTCTCATGTCCCCATCCAGACTGTAAGTTCTCTGAGGGCAGGGGTTGTCACTGGTCTCTCTGTCTCCCCGTAAGACACTGGCATAGTCATTACTTGGTGACCCTAGCATCATAGGATCTCCAGTTTAGAGCTGGGAGGGGCCTCAGCAGTAATTTAGGCTCATCTTATTTTCAAAGGAACTGAGGCCCAGAAAGGGTAAAGTGCCCAAGAACAGTTGTAATGGCTGTGACAATGGCCATTAAATGCCCAAAGTGGATGGCTTAAGGGTCTGAGCACCACCAGCATCGCCCCCTTGCTAGCCTGGGGGATGCCTGACCCCTGTCCACTTCTATCCCAACCTTAGGAGACCAGCCAGGGGCACAGGGCAGAAGCACTTTCCTGTGACTCAGTAACCCCATGAGAACGATAGTCACCAGGCCAACATTGGCCCCCAGTCAGAGGGAACTGACAAACCAAAGTAAATTATAACTGGCCAGCAACTCCAGGAAACATAATTCATGGTCAATGACCAAGAAGCAATTTATTGAGACTATTTGTCAAGAAGCAACATTAATAACCAGCAATGACCAATACCTAACAGCCCCGTCTGTGTCCTGGATTCTCCTGCTCCCCAGCATGTAAAGCCTCTCTGCCCCCAGGGGCCTCTATGCCAGCCTGCTCCTGCCCTTCCTTACGCCCAAGGGTCTCCAAGATGCTCCTTGAACACGTCAGATCATGTGTTCTGGCCGCCCAGGGCAATGCTGGGAGGCTGGGGTTGGCCTCCAAGCCCTCTGCCATCCTCTAGGCAAACTTCAAAAGAAGGTACTGGGCCTTAACAGCCCAATGAAAGTCTGGAAACAGTTTTCCTGACTTGGATAACATGATCCCCTGAAGTGGGAGAAGGCAGTAAGGGACCAGAAACAAGAGGGTTACTCCATGACTCCTTATAAGGCCAACTACATTTTAGTTTATCCCCTTTAAAGAACTATTGGGGAGGGGAGAAATCTGTGGATTCTCCCAGGGTTCTGGTCACATTTCCTCCTGCAAGGTTGATCACCTTCCTCCCCCCTCCCCTTAAGAACTCATGCCAGAACCTTTAATCCTGGACCCTGAAAAGTGCTATAGGCTGAGGGAAGCCGTTTTCCTCTGTGGGCCTCCACACTCACCCCCAGAACCAGTTTCAGCCTGCCTGCTGATGCCAGAAGCTGGGGACCCCAGACCACCTGGCCCTGGCATCTCTGCCCACCAGTGTGTGTTTCTGAGAACATGTCTTTTGGTGGGCTGTGTTTCTGGGCATGTCCCGTGTCAGTGACTGTCAGAGTATGTCTGTTTGCTTGTGTCTGTCGATAGGTCTATTGTGCATGTGCTGGGGTGTTCATGTGTCTGGGTGGCCCCGGGGCCCTGCGTGTGTTGTGTGTCTGGACGCTCCGGGTCCCTGACTGGGTCCGAGCCTTGGGCCTGTCTCCTGTCGGGGCAGAGAGCAAAAGGAGGCTAGCGGGTGGGGACAGGGGGCAGAAGGCAGGGAGGGATGCCCAAGGAGCCCCGGAGGGGACTTACCTCCCACAGTTGCAATGACAGACGCGGTCCTCGCCCCGCAGGTGCGGGAGGATGTAATTGTGGAATCTGTCCAGCAGCGCGTTCATGTCCATCAAGCAGGCGATGGCCTGAAAGAACCCCGAGCCCCCCGCCCCCCGCCGGCCCGGCCCGTCAGCGCCCCCGACGCCCTCGGCCTCAGCCTCCCGGACTCTCTCCCTCTCTCCCTTCCTCCCGGGGACGAGGGACCGCGGGACCCAGAGCCGGGAACCAGGCCCGGCCCCCAGACCCGCCGAGGGCGGCCACGGCCACGGGCCCTGCGCAGAGCCAGAGGCACCCAGAGACCCAGGAGGAGAGAGAGAGAGAGAGAGGGAGAGAGACACCTGGAGAGACAGCCAGGGCCAGGGCCCGGCGCGCGCGCACACACGGCACAGGGCACACACACACACACACACACACACACACACACACACACACGCACACGCAAAGAGGCTCAGGCACAGGCACACACACAGACACAGACACACACACACAGACACACACACACACAAACACACACCGAGGCAGGCAGGCAGCAAGGCAGGAAGGCAGAGAAGAGACACGCAGGGGGAGCGGGGAGCGCGCCAGGAACGGCGGGCCGGCCACAGGGCCCGAGCGCTCGCAGGCGCAGAGACAGGCAGCCAGGCAGCCAGCAGGGGACACTCAGGGACAGAGGACAGGGGCCCCCGGCCGCCCGCGGGCAGCCATCCCCGGGCCCCCCACCCACCTCCTCCCCGCGCCCCGCACCCCCCGCGCCTCCCCCCGCGCGCTCACCATCACTACCGACGCCCCCAGAATCATGAAGATCATCGTGTTTGCGCTCATGGGCAGCCCGCAGGGCCGGCCCGGGCCGGAGCCCCCCGCGCCCACCCCCTCCCCCGCCCCCACGCCGCGGCGGGGGGAGCCCGGCAGAGGTCAGAGCCGCCGCCGCCGCCGCGGACGCCCTCGCGGTGTCTCTGCGTTGTCCGCGGCCGTGGTGCCGGCAGTGTGAGTGAGTGTGACAGGGTGAGCGTGTGCCTGCCTCTGTATGTCTGTGTGTGTGCTTCTGTATGTGTGTGCGCGCGCGAGTGTGTATGTGCGTGTGTGTGTGTGTGCCCGTGTGCGTGTGTCTCCCTCTCCAGCCCGGCCCGCGCCGCAATCCCGCCGCCCGGGGGCGAAGGGGGAGCCGGGGGGGGGGGGGAGGGGAGCTGGGCTGCGGGGAGGGGGCGCCCGCCTCCAGGCCCGCGAGCTGTTCGGGGCCTCTCCCTCCTCGGCCCGGGCCCTGGCCCTGAGCTGCCGCTGCGCCCCGCCCCCTCCCTGCTATCTACCCCTTCTCCCCCAAATCCCGACTCCGGCCGGCCAAGGGAGTAGAGTGCGCCAAGTGAGGCGTCCGCTCCCGCGTAACGCCCCCGGTAGCCTGGGGAGGGCTGGGAGCGGGGGAGGGGGACGAGAGTCCCGGAGCAGCCTGGAGTTGGGCTCTCGGCCCCAGCGGAAAGCTGGTGGGATGTAGGTGGGGATCCCCTAGAGCCCGACTAGGAGTCAGCCCAGAGAGGAGAGGAGGCCGGCGAAGGGAAGCCAGAGGTGAGGCGGCGGGCCGGCGGGCCGCAGGACCCCCTCTCTGCTCCCGCACATCCCGGGCCGGCCCCGGTGCGGCGAGCTCACAGTCCCCGCTACCATCTTCTCTGGTCCGACACTTCCCACTGCTACCCGGCTCCCCCCTCCCGGGTGTGCTTGCTGCCGCAGGAATGTGGGAGGTGGGGTGAAGCTGGTCCTGAAGTCCGACCCGACCCTTGGTGCTCCCTCCTGGCCGGCGATGACGCCTCGGTAGATCACAAGCTAACTGCCCACAGGGAGGGTTGCCGCACTGAGCCAGGTTGACTTCCAGCCCCTGGATAAGGGGCTCATTTCTTAGGGAGCTGGAGGGGTACACCTGCTGTCTGTCCTTTGCCAAAGAGGGGAGTGACCCGATTTCTCGGTCCCAAGTAGCATCTCGGGGGGAAAAAGGCGGTGTTATGCCCCCAGCACCTCGCCGGGGTTGTGACCTTCCCCACAGCTACGCGCCTCCACCCCACCGTCCAGATAACTGGGCCATCGAGGACTTTGAACACATTCGTAAAGGGGCCCCGGCAAACCCCTCCCTCCATCGCGCCATATGGCTGCAGCCCTTGGCTGGAGTTCTGCAAGAGTCGTCGGAAATAGGACCTGGGGCGGGGGGTGGGGGGTGGGGTAGGAAGGGAGCCCTCTTTTTTTAAAGGGGCAGGAGGGGAATTATTCCCAGTAGGAATGGATCGCTTCCCCCTCTCTCCTTCCAGACCCCATAGTTCACCAGCATTGTTCTTTTCTTTTACTGCCCTCACGGATCCATAGGCTACATAAGGGATCCAGGGCTAGAAGAGAGCGCAATCGCCCAGTCTTCATTTTCCAGATGTCCGGAAAAAGGAAGTGATCTGCCCAAGCCTAAGCAGGGAGTGACAGAATCTGCACTGCAAAGCCAACATGCCTTCTTCGGAACGCGTTCACTGTTTCCCACAGAACCTCCAATCTCGGGGCCCCACCAAAGCCATCATTTCTTCCCAGCTTTTCTGTCGGGGCCAATCAGACCATCGCTCTCTCCCCTCATGCACCCCAAACATTTCCCAACCTTTCCTAGGGGGGACAGCAGAGATCTCAGGTCTCAGAAGCTGTCTAGGTGAAGATCCAGACTGGTTTTTTTTTAAATACTTGAAGAGGAATCCTTGGAAAAGTGATGGAAGAAATTAGCCAAGCTGTAGGGCAGGGAAAGCAGGCTGCGATCTATCAGATTGATGGGATGCACTAGTTTACAAAGCACTCTCCCTACCACCAGCCAGGGAGCTAGATGATGCAAGTAGGATTCATCCCATTTTATGGGTGAGGAAAAGGAAGGTTCATAAAAATGGGAGTGGCTCACAGTGCTGGTATTCAAACTGAAAGAAGCCAGGTGAAGGAGAGGATGCAGTGAGAGGCACCCTCCAAGAGGTAGAAGAGCTTGGAGATGCTAGACTGGCAGAGGGGGGAGGGAAGTGCTATCTGTGAAGCCTACCTGCCACCTGCCCTTCAAGGGCAGAGACTGGACCAGTGGCCGGTCCTGGAGCTCAGACCCAAAGTCAAGGCTGAGGTCTGGTTCTGGAAACCACCTTCCAGGGGACTAGTCAGGGCTGATGGGGGAGTGGGGTAGACCAGACTAGAGAAACCCCCCCAGCTGCCCACCCCCAAAGGGGGTCTGCTCTGCCATCTCACTCTCGACTCCAAAAAAGAACAAGGAAAAGTCTTTTCTTACTCTAAATCCTAAAAACACTAGAAATGCAAGACAGGGCAAAAGGTGTTCTCTGCGGCTTGACAGCGATTAAACAACAAAAAAGTAACATGTTTATTATTTATTTAATTTATTAAGTCAGGAATTTATTACCTCAAGAGGTAACACAGGCTGACGCTAGAGACAGGAAAACAGGTGAGCTTGCGTTTGACAGACCCAGCAAGGGTTATTAAGGAAGACCAGGCATTCTGAGGCCCCATCCTAGACCTCTGGGAGGTGGATGCCAAAGACATGACCACCATCCATCTCCTTCCTTCCAGGGCTCTTCAGCGAACTGCTTCTCATTCTCTTCTGCAGGCTTCGGAAGAATTAGGGAGTCAGACCTCATCACAGACCAGACCCGACTGGGTAGAGCACCAGGGCTTTTGAATCAAGGCCATCTTCCTGACCTGTGTGGCTTCATAAATTATTCTACTCTTGTCATCCCACATGAGGGGACCATCTTTGTTGCTCTGAGCAGCAAATAGGTTATACATAAAAGATGAAGGACCTGTAGCCAGAATGAAGTGAACAGAGCTGCCCATCTGCACCCCTCCAATGAGTGGGAGGCTGGAGCTCTCCAAGGTGCTGAAGAAGCTTCTGTGGAACAGGCACCCCAACCTGAATCTGAGGTGGCTCCTCCTGCTGGGAAGATGCTCTTAAGAGTCATAAAAGGAGGAACCCTTCTGGGAACTTTTTTTTTTTTAACTCTAAAAACGAAACCAACCACAACAAGTTTGCTTGGAGTCTGTGCTGAACTGTCCAGTGCACCAAGACCAGATTTGTCCAACAGCAACATCAGCGACATTTCTGAGTGAAGAGGGGCATCCTGAGGAGGGCTGGGGTCTCTGGGGACATCTGTAGGCCAACCACGGCCTTACTCACTGTCAAGCTTCCTTTCTCAGAACTGATCCTGAATCCAGAGGCTTTCCATCAACAACCTCCCTTTAGTGCAATGTGACTGAATCCAGGTTCAGAAAAAGGCAAAGGACAGCGTCAAGTTCATACCTAGTAATATACACTCCACTGTTTCATTCATATCTCTGTATACTCCAGCCAATTACAGTAAAGAAAAATGCACAACTAAAAAAATGAATAAGCTGGGGAAAAATACAATATAAACCTTTTTTCATTTAAAGAAAAAAAATCCTCATTATAATTAATATCCCACTTATAAGAAGGAAAGATGGGATAGGAAAAAAAAAACCTTGATTTTTTTCATATGGCCTTTATGTATCTCTCTCTTCTCATTTTGTATGTACAATTTATTTGGGTAATACTGCCTCCTTCTGGCAGAATACCTGAAAGTAAAAACAAACACCGTGAAGGAAAAAAGTATTAACAAAGGAAGATTCCAGGGTGGTCTTCAGGGAGAGCAGGGAATAGTCAGAAAACTTGACCCACATGCTTCATTCAGCTCCTAGGCCTGGGAAACCAGGTCGGGCATTAGTAAAAGCAGACTGTGTGGAGGAAAGTCCTGCTGCTTTTCTCCTCAAATTCCTGTAACAGCTCATCAATCTCATTCTCCATGTCTTCTGTGTGTTGTATCTAAAGTAAAGAAGAAACAAAGGCACACATGCCATCTTTAGGGAGAAGCTGAAGACAGGGGGCAGGCAGGCTTGGGATCATGATTTTAGGCCTCAAAACAGGAGGAAATATGGGGGTTGGGACCTTAGTTTGGTGCTCCTCCCTTGGGCACAGCCCCCTTGGGCAGGAGGGCAACAGACGGGCCCTGAGCCAGCCTGGACAAGTTAACTAGCCTAAAGTCAAACACCACCTCGGGCTGCCCATCAGGAGGGCAACGAGGAATAAGCCCAGTTTTTTCTCATGCACTTGGATCCCTCTTCTAAATGTACAGGGGGATGGTCCTAGGCATCTCAGTGATGCAGATACAGGTGGGGTATACAGGGAGCTAACTCCTCAGGATTCACATTCTACTGGGGAAGGAGACAGATGTCAAGCAGACCATGGACCCTATGAGTGCTGGTACACAGCTCCTCTGGGAGCTGGGAAAGCCCCTGAAAGCTATACTTCTGGACAGGAAGCTACACAATCCTCCCATCAGAAGCAAAATCAACCAGCTCAATGGTGTAATCTACTGTCTCCAAATACTAAATGGACATCATTTCCTGACCACTGTTCAGCTGAGACACTGAAAACCTGATTCAAAATCAGGAGGGCAGCAGCTTCGGGACACTCTCTGCAGGCACCAAGGACTCTCCACACATGGGGATGACAAGGCCACAGGACGATGAGGGCTTTGCCATTTCTAGGACTCAGGGCCATGCAGACGTTCAACCTGGAGAGCACAAGCAGCAACCAAGTCCAGAGGGATATCGATCTATCAAAAACTCATTATGCAATAGTTCCTGCAAAGCCTCAGTCTAACAGGGCTTAACACATGTACAATAAGACCAAGGAAATGACTATCTCCTTCCTCATCCTGTCCCCTTTCAATACTTTCAATACTCTCTCTGGCTTTGCTTTCTAGGATCTTCTGTATAACAAACAGAACCCAACTGGAGGTTTTAAGTCTCTGAAACAAAGTTCCATAAATGGTATGAAGATGAACACCTGCTATGGCCCAAATTGGCTCATGTCACTCTAGAAAAATGGAAAGTTTTGTGACATCCCCTTTTAAGACAAATGTCTGAACCCTACTGGAAACCTCCAATGTCTCTTTAAGAATCTGGTTCCATGGAGATGACCAACAGTAGGAAGGTCCACACTGCTTTAACATCCAACCCAAGTGTGTGGGCGAGAAATACTTGATCCAGAAACACACGGCAGAAAAGATAAAAAGTGCCTTTTTAAAATAGCAGCATCTTCACCTATTCAGGGGAAAAGACTTAAGCTAAAGACAGGCAGAAAATATCATTTCCACTGCTTCATCATCCCAAAGAGTTTATACAGAGCTGAAGATAAATGTGGCAAACTGAAACAAAGCTTCCTGTAAGAAGTATCTTGTGAAATCTAGTTTCTTATACAAAGTCAGAAACTGAGAGAAGTTCCATGGAAGGGTAACGCCATGACATATCCTGCCCCTAATACTTCAAATAGCTGTGTGACCCTGGGCAAGTCACTTAACCCCAAGTGTCCCCAAAGCAACTCCTTAAGACTAAAAGAAACAAGCTGTTCATCTGAAACAGTGAAGGAATTTTCCATACTAGGAGTTCCCTATGCCAGTGAAATCACAATGTGGACAAAAACGAAAAATAAAAGAACATGTGAATTGTACTTCTGGGTATCCGCTCATTATTAAAGTTCAACCACAAAACGCAAACTCTTAAATCTGAACGCTATGTATGATGTAATGATTTGTGCACATGATACGCTAATCTGGTCTCTTTACCTTTTTGGGCAAACATCTGTACAGGCAGGAACGACTACCTGGTTTTCCAGGAAAAACCACGAAGACTTATTAATGACTGAATACTTGGTCTCAACCTCCACTCCAAGTACGATCCCAGAGACTAGAAGTGTGAAGAACATGCAGGTCTGGATTGTATTTCTAATACTCTTACGGTTTGTTCATCACAAGAACTGGGTACTGCACTGGTAAGGCACTAAAATAAATGTGGACATGAAACTATTTTTTTAAAAAGTAGAAAACGTCCTCTGTCCTCTAAACTGTCTGCTAACCTGTCAGGTGACAAGCATGTACCAAGTGTTTCTTGTTCTGCTGGAGATCACAGCCTGAAGCCACTCTGCACCTAGCACGCTGTGTGCACACAGTGGGTCCTCAATACACAGGCTTCCCCAAGATGAATAAACCTCTTGGAGAATGGGCACAAGAGGGCTCTGGGAACTTCAGGCTCCAAGGACACTTACACACTGGCAGAGCTCACATATGAGAAAGGCTCCCAGGGTCGCTTCTTCGTGGTTGTCCTGAATGTCCACATTAATCACATGCACTGGCTGGCAGGTCTCTTGCTCTCTGGAATTTAAATCTAATTGGGAACACAATGACAAAGAAACATCAGAACACTCAAGACGTCCAAGAAAACAGAAAAGGCCAGAGCAGTGCAGATTCTCCAAGGACAAAGAGATCAGCTTCCTGCTGGCACCAAGTCAGTGGGTGTCTTGCATCCACAGTGGTCGGCCGGTTCTCCAAATCGGGTACTCTCGTGCCCTACAAGGGAGTCTTCCTACCCCCAAGCCAACTTTTATACGGGACCCTTCTCTTTTACCAGACAAACACTCCTTCCTGAGGCCTCCTGTTTCTGGCTTAGGCCATGCCCAAGAATCCCCCTTTCCCTAAAGTGTTGGGAGACGTACCAAGAAGCAGGGGGGAACTCAGGAAACTCCATGTGCTTCCTCCAGAATCATAAGCACAAGCCTGTCAGACACCGTGTTATATACATACACAGCTGAGACACCAGTGCACTATGGTACAGCAGGATAAAGGAGCTCAATCTCTCAAACACCAAATATCATTGTTCCCTTGCTAAGTTTCTGAAGATGATTCAACTCCCACATCATCAATCTGTACCACACAGGACCCATCTCCTTAAAAACTGGAACTGGAAGCTTTTTGGATAACACAATGATGGGTCAAGACTGTGCTCAGCCCCAATTTTGTATTCTCTAGGAGGAAGTGAGCTCATATGAAAGCAGGGTTGTTAAATTCCCAAACAATGCATGTGGGTTTAGTGAGGAAGCATGCCAAGTAAACACACAGTCCCAATCTTGTCTGGTGGTATCAAAGAAAACAGATCCATTTGAAAGTCTCTGGACCTAAATTTCCATACCTATAAAATGGGCTAACTGGTCTCGACAATCTCTAAGGTCCTTCCCTCCCAGCTCCAACAATCATTCAGGACCTTGGTTTTCCTTCCTCTCCCTTTCTTGTTCTGCACTCTTTCATTTCAGTCTTTGACATTCATTTCTATCTGGTAATGAAGGCAGGAAGGTTTAGGTTGGGAAGAGGAAGAAGCCATTGAGTGAAATGAGAGTTGAGGGCTCTGTGTGAATTTCACATGACCAACAAAGCCCTGGCCGTGCTGGCACCACTGGAGCTCTGTTACAGATTACTTGGTCACCCTTCATCACTCTTTCTCTTCCTGTAGTACAACCATAAGGAACTGTGAAATCTCACTAGAATTTAGGATGGAGGCAGACACTATGAGAGGATCTCAAAGCTGCTTCTCTGGAACCGAGAGCATCTCTCCTTGCTATGACTGGAAGCTGGTTTGTAAAAACCCAGGGAAAACGCAGCAAACTGACTCTAAATGGGAAAGCAGAGCAGAGAATAAATAAAACACATTGGTCTTAAAGTCCCTCAAATGGTCAAAGGAACCAATGAGGTTGCTGTCTTATTTTTTCCTTTCTGCTGGGATTGTTGAATACTCTTCTTTGTTGGATTCTACTGACTTTGCTTCTAACCAAGAACAAATGTCAAATATTACGATTTGTGAAGCAGATATTAATTAATGTTCTTACCTTCTACTACCTGGTCATAGACTCTCTCTTCACAGGTAAGGATGAGATCAAACAAGTCTTTACAGTTCTGGAATCTTTCTGGCCGGGGCTTGATTCTCTTATTTCTGTCCAACATGTGCAAAATACCATTCTGTGTATAGCTAAATGACTAGAGTTAAGGAACTCAGAATTAACACCTTCTCCTCCTTCCCCCTTTGCCCTTTATTTTCATTTTAGTAGAGAAGTCATTGGCCTAATTTTAAGTTACTTCACATTTATGCAAATTACTCCTACAGAGCAGAGAATTTTAAGTGCATATGTGAAATATATTTAAAAAGGAGAAGCATTAATACTTTTCATCAGGCAATAACAATCTCTCCACCCATCAGCCCCAAGTCACACTTCATCCCAAACTCTTCAATGTTTTCCCTGGAAGCAGAGCCTTCCCAGGTATGAAGGCTAGGGGGGGTCTGAGGTAGCCTCAATGGAAACAACAAATGATGTGAAAGCCAGCATCCTGACGTGGGCACACCTGAGGCAGTCGGTCACAATAGAACGAGCACTGGGTTTGAAAACTGGGTCTGGCACTTACTTCCTATGTGACAATGAGGGGACCCCTTTTCCCCTCAGGGTCTCGATTTCTTTCCATGTAAAATTAGGGGATTGGACTCAGTGGGCCCCTGGGCTCCCTTCCAGGTGTAGTCTTATAGCAATAATGTTACCTTGCTGCATCACTCTTTCCTAATTAAAATTCTCCCACACCTCTCTGCCTGGTCATTCGTGGAAAAAGTAAAAAATGTAGGCATCAAGAACCCTGGGTTTACATCCTGCCTCCAGACATCTGACTAGCTGTGTAACCACAGGTAAGTAAATAGACTAACATTTTAGAGACTCAAAGGGGGGTAATGATATCTATTTATCTGAAGGGTTGTTATGAATCAAGTGTTCTGAAAACCAAGCATGAGACACTGGTGAATCATTATCAACATGAAGAATTCCTTGGCTCACATAGGAAACATGCCTCAGAATGCAGGGGTGGTTCTCTGCCACAATGCCTTGTGGATTCAAGAAACTCATCCACCTTCCCATAGGAGGAAGTCAAGTAAACCGTATGTTGATCTGAAGGACATCACCGCTGAATGAGTATTACAGAACATTCTAAGAGGAAGGTCCAAATGAGCTTTGTCACAAGAGAGACACTAGAAATTTCTATCATCAACCAACATTTACATTTCACATCAGGCTTTCTGAAAAACAATTCCTATTTGACTTCAAAGAGAGGATACTCCCTTCAGTTTGTACCACACAGCCGTCTAAAGCGACCTTGAGTGGGTCCCCTGATGCACAACCTAGATCCCACAACCTCTTTTCCAGAAAGCATACAGACCTAGTTTCTCTAACCCGAAGCATCTTGTCTTGGCTACATTCTTTTTCTTTCTCCATTGAAACTTCAGGAGTCAATGCAGAGGAGAAAGGCGACCCAATTCCTAGTGTACATGGTAGGCATTTCATATTTGCTGAAATGAATTCCTGAAAACTAGATTCCAAATATAGCTATCTCCCATCAGTAAATTAAAGGCATCAGTGAATTTTTAAGGAAATATTTCATTTGCAGTGAAGATTTAAAGGATCTAATGCTAAAGTTGCCCAGGGAGGTGAAACAAGGTACAGAAAAGGGTTAGATTCAGTTAAGGGCAAAATTTAAGAGCAAACAGAACATGAAAATTCCAAGATGCTAGATCTTGAAATATAAAGATCAAAACACAGGGCAATTTTTAACACAGGGTACACAATTTTTTCCGGAAGCCTCTCACAAGTCTATGAAAACAAGAACTTAAGTTATAAGGAACTTCAGAATGTCTGGGAGTGAGGGGTCCAAAGCAAGAGAAGTAACTTCCTGAAGCATCTGCCTTTAAGCAAGACCACTACTTAAGCCACTTAGAACAGACGTGCTTTAAAAACATGAACTACCAGGATGATGAGGAGGAAGCATCTCCAGGGTTGGAGAAGCTAATTTACATTTCACCTATTCTTCCGTTTTCCTTTCCAACTGGAATTGGTGGGAATTTAATACCCTATATTTAAGTCACTTAGAAAGTTTCGAGCTCATCATTAATTCAGCTTTAGAGAAAAAGACTATATTTGGCTTGGAAAAGTAAGATAGTTCCTTCCCTCTGAATCTCAGGTGTCATTAAAAGTCATACTAATTTGTTAAAACTCACACTGATTACTGAATAGAATTTCCATATTCTAGGATAGCGGACAAACTGGCCTTTGAAATAAAGCTTATTTTTTAACAGCCAAGCTAGGATCTAACTTTCAATACTCTTTGGTCCAATTTGGTCATTCGCCATTCAGCCTATAAGCAGCCCACACCCCTGTGTTCAGATACAGAAACTTCACTGTTTTATCAGAATACCACCAGTCTCCAAAATGAAATTCTACAGCACAGTCTAAGTGGGGAAGGTTGGAATTTGTTTTTGTTGGTTAGGAGAGAAGAGGTCAGTCAGTCAGTGTAGATAAGATGAAGAAGTTTTTGCTTCAGTCACCTCTGACTGGGGTGCCAAACTGGGCTAAACCTGCTGTCTCTTAACAGCCTCACCAGCCAGTTCCCCAACCCAAGAGACTCAGATTGTTCTGCTAAAGCAAACACTTGCTTTAGTCTTCAGACATGTGGCTGGAACCATTCAAACACAGCAGGTTCAGGGGAAGTGTGGTCCTGACAGGACAGCTGCCTTAGCAGAATCAATTCGGTTTGGCTCCCCAAGCTACACTAGAAGATCCCCTTCCTGGCACCTTTACCACCCCCCACCCCTGCCCCCAAATCCCTTTCACAGCAGCAAGGCCAAATTACTTCTTCCTTTAAGTTTCATAAGCTTTCTCACTCCACCCCTATTCTCAGAGATATGTACTATCTATTAAATTATTTCTTTAATATTTTTAGCATTTCTTGAGACCCTTTCAGAAAGACAGTCTGGAATATTAGAGAACCAGGGCTAGAGATGATCAATTTCAATCACTGACTGGTAAAGGTTCATGATCTTGCTTTTCCCATTATAAATTTTAAAAAGAGTTTTAAAAGTTCTTACATCTAGTAGAAACTGCACATTCAGGGAAGCTGCAAACCCAAACCTATGTCAGGTAGATGCGTGCTACTCTAAGATACAAGCTGAAGCTTTCTGGTATACTTTCATGACTCTCCCAAAGGGAGATAATATCACTGAGAATAATAGGAAAAAGTATCAGTCTTCACATGCAAAAAACAAACTAAATGATGCTCTGTCATCAGGGTGGCACACTTTGAGGTTTTCCAAGTGTAGATGCAGCTAGTCAGGGCATTTTGGTCCTACCCGAGGCTCTAGAGCTGAATAAATCCATCAGTTAAAAAAGGAATCAAACCCAAAACATTGGTCTCAGCAATACTTTGCCCAACTGAAACAGGACAGGCGTTCAATGACCCATGTTTATGTTGCCACTAACCAAAGCATACAATTACCTAAAATGAAGCCTCTAGGGAATGATAACACTATTGTCATAGAGACTTGGAATAAAGTTCTATTTAAGTCCTTTATATATGGCTTCTAGTATTATTTCTCCCCCATTAGATTCCCAACAGCTTTGGTAAGTGATAGGTATTTTTAAGTTCTATGAAAAGTCAATTTAAAAAAAAAATCAGGGAATCATGTAATTAAGGCAGAAAATGTCAGGTTTTATGATTCAAAAAGGAAGGCCAGTTAGTTTAATAATATGTACACAAAGAAAATGGCTTCTTGAGATTATCTTCTGAACAAGTGCTAAAGGCCGTGATGTTTTTATAAATAGGCTACGTGCACTGAAAAGTCCCAAAGAGTTAGGAACACGAGCGCGTGCGCGCACACACACACACACACACACGCACTTTAAAACTCACTAATTTGATTTCTAGGGACGTAGAAAGTTAACGTTTAAGTCTGTCTCTCTCCCATTTCAAACCACAAGGGGACCCAGTAAAAATACAGGATATGAAGACAAGGAGTATTAGGATAATCTGGCAATATAAGAATAACACAAACTTTTTAATTAAAAGGTCAGTTTATACCTTAATTTGAAATGGAATTTCTGCTTTGGTGATAAGGTATATAAAAGGATGGCAGAGAAAAATAAGCACAGGGCAGAAACCTCTTTCAATTCAGAATAACTGAATCTGAGTAACAAGATTCAAACAAACCCTTAGTGTATGGGCAACTCCAATGAAAGGAGGAGGGGGCTGGGGTGGTTATATTTAGCATGGATATAGTTTTGTATAGCAGTGTGACAAATAAAAATTTTCAGTGAAGACTTCCAAGTAAAGGAAAGGAGAGAAACCGTACCCCCACCCCACCTCCAGCCCATCCTACAGAGGACAGGGTATAGGACTCAGAGCTCAACCTACCAAAGCTCTAATACACCTTGACTTGGGCATTTGCCAGCAATGTGACTAGAGGTCACTAAATTTTCCTCAACCCTAGCTTCCTTATCAGTAAAACAGAAATAATAACTTGGAACCTCACAAGGTTGTTAAGCTGAAAAGAGACAATGATTTTTTTTTTGAAGGCAAAGTAATGTAAGAGCACTCGTGGTTTTAAAAATTTAAAATTAGGAGACAGACACCTCTACAAACATTTCTTTTTGGAAGTTTGACAGCAAAATAACTGAATTTTACAGCCCTAAAAGGTGTGGGCATGTCACAAAGAGCCAAATTAAAATTCAAGTACAGTTTTTAGTTATTTAAAAACATTTTATTCAATGGTACCAAGAATAACAGAGCAACACGCAACAAAAGGACTCCTGGGGCTCAAGGCACTGCAGAATATACCAAGGCTAAAAAACCAAAGTAGAGACACCAGGGCAAACCATCCAGTGCCAGCATCTGGGCAGGGTTCTAAAGGCCTCTCCTGGAGTTCTACAATCTTCACAGCACCACTAGGGGTCTGAGAACCTTCTTGCTATCACCAACTTTTATAAACCTACTTGGAGTTGGCCTCAGTGTCAAAGGTCCAGAAAAAAAGGAACAAAAAGGAAGAGGGCATACCTAATCTGGAAAACATTTTAAGCCCATGAAACTGAAGCTGGATTCATCTGGAGTTCAGAAAAAAGCAGGCACTTCTTCAAGGATCAAAGTGCAACAGAATGTAGGAATCCCATGGCATTATATCATGAGTCTTTAGTCACTTAAAAAAAAAAACACCGAAATTTTTATAACCATTTACCTAAATAAAAGAGGTCCTGATTAAAGTGTTACCGAGTTCACTTTTGCACCAAAAGAGAAGGAGTTATTCTGCTCAGAGGAATACAAATGGGTCATCATGCTTAGTTCCTAGGCTCCACAGGAGAAAAATCTTCTGTGGATGTGAGACACAGGCCTAACAAGACAAGGGAGAAAGAGCACAGACACACAAGAAGGAATGGATCCTGGCCAGGTGAGGTGTTTAGGACACCATGTGACAAGTGAGTCTCAACTAACAATGGGAGGAGAAAAAGGGAGAAGCATTGTTCTTTTAATTTTGGCACTGAATGTGTGCCTGCTCCTTTGGTGCTGTACTTGCCTGCTAGGAGATTTACTGATGAACTTCAAGCACCTCAACCATACGCTATTCACACTGGATAGGACATGGCTGGACTAGGACCCTGTCTTCAATTTGGACTGGTGTAACCTAGGGCCAGACAATCACAGCTCATTAACAAGGTGTGCAGATGTACAATCCTCAGGATGAAAAACGTAGGTTCCCACTTAGTACTTAAAGAAAAAAGGTTATCTGAGAAATCAACACCAGAGTTCTTGAGGTAAAGTGAAGAAAAGCAACAATGAAAGTCTGAATTTGTTTAGTAGCGAAGAACGAAATAGAGGCAGAAAAGGGAAAAAAGCGGAACAGCAGGAGGAAGGTCAGCTCTCCCGGGTGGACAGAATGGGAAAAGACATTTGAAAAACACAGCAGGCCATCTGCGCAAAAGGAAATTCAGTCTCTTCCCTAGTTCTTCGATTATTTTTTCTATTGTTCACTGTCCTTTTCTCACTGCCTTCCAAATACATTAGCAATTCTTCATGGAGATTTTAGCAGCAGGCCAGCCACCAGGTTCCAATTAATTAGCAAGAGAACAAATTTAACCCCTATGCAGGAAGAGACTTTGTTATCCTTGGCTGGCTAAAAGAAGGAAAGAATGTCCCCAGTGAAAGCCTCTAGCCTTCCCAGCAAATCCTGAGCTATTTTTCACTAAACAGCAGAGTCAGAGAACAGGTGATGCAATGGAGGTCACTCTATTTATCCTGGTTAGCTCCATCTCAAACCCCTAGGATGTGACTTTAGTGCTAGAACACAAAGGGAAGCTAAAACATGTGACCACATTCCTCCAATTCAGAATCCCAGGCAAGTGGCTAGTCACTGAAATGCAACATACCTGGCCTTCCCCCACCCAGTTGGCTGGAGCCACCCTAGCCTTAGAAATGCAACAGGCTTGATTTCCTCCCCTGATTACATTTTAAGGGGATAAGCCTGCTATGATTCCATGTGGGTTTCTGTGATTTAGAAACAAGAATGTCTGAAAATCCCGAGATTGGTCTCTATCCCCCTGGAAGAAGGGTAAATTGGTGCTACCTCTCACCATACACCTGAGGGTTCAGATCCCAAAAAGAATGCAAACGAATGCTACTTGGGCACTGTATGCCAAGGTCCAATAGAAGCCTGGCTACCATCTCTCTGGAGGCTTTAGTCCTTATAACAATGAGGTACATACGTCTGTTAGCCATTCACCAGCACAGATTATTGAGCTGTAGTTCACACTTAAAAAAAAAATACATCACCAGAGTTTAAGAAGTTGCATAATTATCACAAAATGGCCACTGAAGAAAATTCAAAAACTTAAATTACTAGTCAATAATTATTTTTAAAGAGGAATAGTCACAGAAGACCTATGGCAATAAAAGCCCTAAAACCTGACCTCTGAGAGGAGTTTCTATGGAGGATGATAATCACAGAAACACTCTACTGTCTAGTAGAGTGTCAGTCACTGTGCAAACAAAAACATCTTTTTCTGCTAGTAAAATACCCGTCATCTCCTTTAAGGCACTCCTGGTTTGTATGTCTCAAGGGTTTTTACACAGCAAGCACCTTGTGCTCTTAGCAAAACTATGTAGTTCAGTGCCAAGAGATGGCATCTGCTATAAACACTAATCTTCTCCCCTGGTCCTGGTCCCTTCTCCTACAGTCTAAAACTGCTCATTTTTGGTGCGTGCTCTGCTTCCTAATCTGTGCAGCTGCATGTAGTAAAAAGGAAATTTTTGTTCAATTGTCCACAATAATTTAACCCAGCCATTAATAAAAATAGATTCACTATACCTGGATTTGGTCATTGTTCCTCTGCTTAAAAAACCTTAGTAGCTTTCTGTTGCCAAGCAAAATCCCAAATGCTCTGCTTGGCACTCAAAGTGTTCCATCATATTAGAGACCTCTGAAGCCTGCCCTGCCCGAGCCCCCACCCCAGTCCCACCCCAGAGTGAAGTGTCACGCCCCTTCCATCTTTGCTGAGGGATGCCTTCTTTCGGGTGGATCCTTTGTGAGAATCCCTAAGCAGCCTTGAAAGCCCAATCCAAAGGCTGCCATCTCCATTCTTCATATACCTTGCTCCCCAAAGCCAATCCCTCTAGCTAACTTTCACCAAGTCCTGTGTTTTGTAACTCATTAATGCACTTACACATGACCTCATAACACAGCATTAGTGCCTCATCCCCCTAACTGAGCTGTAAGCATATGAGACTATGGGCTGTGAATTATCTAAACATGGCTTGGCATGTGATTTCTACACAGCGGATGTTTAATGTTTGTTAAATGTATCTATATGTAAATACTTGATTAGAAGAATATTTACTTCTCATTGGACAGTAAGAAAAAAAAACAAAACTATAGGTTTATAGTTGGGAAGCGACCCAAGGATTTCTAGTCCAATCTGCTCATATCACTTATGAAAAAACGGAGGCTAGAGAAATCAAGCTATTTGCTTCAAGTCATTCAGGCATTAAGTGATAGAAGAAAGATTTTAAGATAAGACTTCTGCCTCCAAATGCATGTAGCAGTCTTCAACCTGTACCAGCTATTCAATGTCAGTCCTAGGGGGTGTCCAAAACGCTGTGGCATGACTTTCCCCTAAGTGAAAGCGATAGTCCATCTCTTAAGCATAACTTATTTAAGGGGCACTTTCTGAGAAAGAAAACTAAATAAGTGTGTGTGGCAAACACCCTCCACAAAAATCCCAGCCCCAAGGTACTGGTGTACTTTTCATGAGCCTATCTTGCTTTGACTCCCAAGTTTCAGTTGGATACAAAAACACATTTTCCATGCCCAAAACAGGTATCTCAAACACATCCTTAGAGACTGTCCCTTGAATGAATTTAGGACAGTCCATGCAGACAGGGATGAAAACAGCCAAATGGCTGATTCACCCTATTTCCCACTCCCCCCCAAAAAAAGGCTTGCAGGTAGCAGCTGCTCAATTTTGGTCCTTTAAAGACTGTCCAGTAATAGAGAATTTTCAAAAAATCAAAGGGTTTGGGGAACACTGCAGAGGCCAGTGAAGACATTCTGAATAAACAAGGCTCAAGGGTTAAGGGTCTTTGTACTGATAGAACAATGGCCCTGTCCTTATGGAAGAGATTAAGTCATGGGGTAATTTTGCATGCCAAAGACAAATAATCTCAGGAATCCATGCCAAAGAAGATGTGGAAAGGGATAACGCACAGAAATGTACCAAAGGACTTAAAAGACAGATCCTATCAATGCTGTGATTCTATTTTACGCATGAAATAAAGCAAAATTCTATTGCAGAGTAAAGCAGGGTTATCAGTGAAAAAGCCTGCCCTGAACAAAGATGTTTATATAGCTACACAAAGATATTTGCGTCCAGAGAGAGGGAAGGGACAAAGTGTTCAAATGAAAATAGATTAACCCCTGGGTTCCAGATCCCCAGAGGTGTCTGAGTCTTTATTTCATCCAACTCTCCTGGAATGATGTTTAAGGAGGATGTGCCCTTCACACGATAGTGCCCATTTCAGACAACTTTAGATCAGTGCCCTGTAGGGACCCAAGTACACTATCACTCTGTCTTATTTTAAAGGACAGTGGAAATGCTTTAGTTAAACCCAGGGCACCGGCAAAGTACATAGCTACAGATCAAGCCAGGGAGCCCAGAAAGGAAAACCTCAAGGTGCTCAAAGGCACACCACCCCTCCCTGTGCTCATCCTCATCTAAGACCAGGCAGAAAGCCACTCATAAAGCATCAGGTTGCCCCATGCAGCTCCTGCCTCTATCCCAGGGCAGTCTGACTGACATGCTGGACCTTTGGTCCACGCTCTGGCCTGGGACCCCCTCTGGCCTCCCTACCCTCTCTACCAGAGCAGCAACAAAGCTGTCCTGAACTCTCACTGATCCCCTATCAACCGAAGCCAGCCCAATGCATTTCCTGTGTACTTTGGGTTACAAAACAATTGTCAAGAGAGTAGAAAGTAATGAAAAATTCATGCTCCCTAATAATGCAGAAAACATTATTAGTTGAAATTAGACAAAAGCACAGGCAACTGAAGAAATGCTAATAAAAGGGGAACCTAGAATGTCCAAGTCTTGAGGTAAAAATGAGCAGAGTGTGTTAGGTAAATGAGACAGGTGCCTAATGGTGGCTAAAGGATGAGCAAAGTAAAGAGCTTCCCAAAGTGGGAGAAAGTTAACCCACACAGTTACCAGTGGTCTTTTTTATTTATGTCAAGTCTTTCATAAGAACACTTCCCAATTGATGCATGTATACAAAAGCCCTGTGAAACTGGGAAAATGGAGGTGTTTGCCCAAACTGCCAAGAGAGAGAAGTGAAATCACTCAATCCTGCCAGGAAAACAGGACCAGACACAGCCCGAGCTCTAACACCGTGCACCTTGCTGCTCAGTCAAGAGCACCCAGACTAGGAGTTACCCATGCTATCCAGTCGAGGCTCCAGGAGTTTTCTCCATCTAATATCTCAGAAAGAAACACAGGAAACCTCTGGGAGTGTGGAGAAAGGGTTAAATTGGCTCAGTACTCCTTTCAGTTCACCTGCAACTTTGGCTTAGCCTGTCTAGTCCCTTCCCCAACACATTCCTCCACTACATAGGGTTTCCTTATTGTGTATTCTCAAGTTTTTTTCAAAGTTATTTCTAATTCTTCCATAAAGAAGAATCTTGAAAGTGATATTAACACAGGGTAACACTGATGGTTAAGCTAAGTCTAAAACTACAAAGGTTGGCCATCAACTAGCTATTGCAGCACAGGTCCCAAAGATCATGCATGCTTTGAGAAAGGTCCTGGTATCTGAAGTCCTCTTCCTCAGTATAGCAACCACACTACATTCACTGAGTTTATTTCATATGGAATTTGGAAATTTTACGGTTCCTAACTTTATTTCCTTCCTATAGTCTACCTATAGTTATTGTTGTAACTGACTAAGTGTAATGCTTAACAGAAACATAAAATGTCACCAAACTAACAAGAAGTCAATTTAGAAATCTCTCTATTCAGAGGTGGGGTATATGTGGCCCTCTAGGTCCTCAAGTGAAGCCCTTTGACTAAACCAAACTTCACAGAACAAATCCCCTTAATAAAAAGGATTATTTTGTAAAACTTGGATTCAATCAAAAGGCCCCACCCAAGAACCTAGATGGTCACATGTGGCCTCTGAGGCAATCTAAATGCTAAGATTTTATTTCTTCAAAGCACCAAATTGTTCTCTACCCGGATGGTGCCCTGAGTTTAACTAAAGCGTTTCCACTGTTCTTTAAAATAAGACAGGGTGATAGTGTACTTGGGTCCCTACAGGGCACTGATCTAAAGTCGTATGAAATGGGCACTTTCACGTGAAAGGTGCATGCTCCTTAAACATCATTCCAGGAGAGTTGGATGAAATAAAGACTCAGACACCTCTAGGGATCTGGAACCCACGTTAGATTAACCCAGGGGTTAATCTATTTTCATTTGAAAATTTGTTACAAAAACAATTACAATGGCTTGGAAATCACTATTTCCTGAGCGTTTTAAGGTCTTATTAAAAGTAAAACAAAATAATACATACCCCAAACCCAGGAAGTTCAAACCACCAAAGAGATTTTTTTCCCCCCAATGGTTTGGTAGGACTGAAAATACCCACCTAACGATTCACAAACACAACCCTTCCCCTTTCTTTGGTGAGAAGGACTTACAGCTTCAAATAACCAAGAATTGGAATTCTATTCACTCTGCAGGGACTCTTTAAGAGAACTCTATGAACTAAACTGTTCTATGTCATAAAGAAAATGATTGGGTATTTTAACAAAATAAACACAAAATGTCACATATATTCAGATTAAATATTTCAAACTTCCTGGGGGGGGAGGGGCCTTAAAGTATTAAGATAATATAGCACAATATTAAGATTTGCTTTCCTCTGATGAAATTAATCTGATTAGCAATTATGTGTCTTTAGACTACCAAATGATGGATTATTGTAAGACCATCCTTACACATTATATACACATTTGCTCAACAGCATATGGCACTGGCCATCGGGAAAATCAGAGAATGGGGCAAGAGTGGAAGAAAGAAAATTCCCTGGAAGAGGTGGTAGGAGATATTCCCTGCAAAAGGTCAGCTGTTTTTACTACCGCCTAATCTAAAAAAGGATGAGAAGTGGGAAATCATTTGTAAACAGAGGGTTTTAACTAATCTATGTTTTTAAAAAATTGTCCAGGCTTCCAAAAATATAATTTTTGAGAATTCTCTAAGAGATCAAATTGTGGAATAAAGTTGAACTAACTTATTCATGTCAGTTAATCCATTCAACTTAAGAGCGGCACAGAGCTTAGACAAAGCCAATCAAAATTCATCTTAAGTGCTCTGCTATAGGCAGGGACCCTGTGTTGACTTAAGAAATCATCAATGATCATACCTAAATGCCCTGAGTAAATTTGGTGCTTGTGACTTTATTAGGGCAGAATCTTCCAGTTCCTAAGCGCCACGATGACTCCAACTTGTATTTACTTTGAAATATGCTCGCTATTTTTCAGGTTACTTGGACTGCTCACTCTTGGAAACACCAGGCCAACCATTAGAAACAGTGATTGCTTGCTAATGCCCCGGAAGCCTCAGGTGCTACCTGGCACCACTGATTAAAGTGGAAGCATTGAAGCTCAAGGAAAAAATGCAGGAGAGAAGGGCAGGGAAAAAATCCCTCTGGAGACAGAGGATCCAGGTTCAAATCCTGGGCCTAACCACTGGTCTGACTTTGCCCAAGTCATTCGACCTCTGTTGGTTCAGGGCTTTAACACCTATAAAGTAAGTGGACAGTATAATCACTCTCAGTTCTAGAACTGAGCTTAAGAAAGGAAATGTACTATTACCACAGGTTCAATAGTGGTTCTGAAGCACAGATCAACTTAGAGTGCAAACACCATCTCCAAAAAATTTCCAGCAAAGGACAGCTAAATAGTTCCAGATCAAGAAGCAACTAACAGAACCCAAACCTGACAAAACAAAAAGGGGGAACCCAGTGGACAAACCACTGCATCTAGAGTCAGGAATACAGGTATGACCCTGTGAGAGACATTTAGCCTGGAATCATCCTGGCTTCCTCTTCTGTAAAATGGGTATAAGGCTACCTACCTCCCAGGCTTGCTTTGAGGCTCAGATGAGGTACTTCTTAAATGTTCTAAGCCTTAAGGCATTATATATAAATTCAAAGCTATAGAAGCCCTTGGTAAATCTTAAAGTGCTATATGAATAATTTCCATTTTTCAAGTTAAGAAGATGACAACAGTAAAGATCTTCATTCCAGGAGAGTCTGCTTAGTGCAAGAAGTTGTACAAGACAACCTTTAAGGGACATCTCCTACACTGTGTTCCTGATGAACCTAAGATACTCCATGCCAGAAACAGCAGGGCCTCTGGCTCCTGTTCTCCTATTCACGTTAGTCATTCCTGCCCTCCCCGGGTCATCCTTGTGACACATCTGGGAGTCTATTGGTTAGGGCCAAAAGTACAACCTGTGATCAGGGAACAAAGTCAATACCAAACAGCCTCAGTTAACTATGACTCTGACATCCAGTTTTGATATTATTCACTACACAGAAGCCAGAACTGTGGCCCACTACATTCTGGTGAAGTATATTTGAATTCTATTGAACTCAAAAAATTTTAGGTTCATAGTAATAGGTAATAATTTGTAAGCTATAACAGCTAAAGACTAAGTTAAATATAGTACTAGGGCTGTATTGAAATAGATATGTATACAAAGGCAGAGTACTGAAGATTCTTATACCCAAAGTTGAATTCTTATAGGATTTCTGAATACCTTTCAAGTTTCTATGCAAAGACAGAGGCAGTATCAATTTTAAAGGAAATAGTCTTCTCTAATCTTAGTGTCAAAAGGGGAGGAGATGTAATCTTTTTATCTGCTACAAGGGATTCAGCACCATTACTTCCTTACTAGATTTAAAAAAAGCTTTAAATCTCTACGTAACTCAGCAGCTTGTATACGTTAAAAGTATTGCCCAGAACCTACCTATAACAGGATCATTAAGATTAAGATAAGATTTACAACTAGAAGGAAGCTCCCTTAAACAGCATCTCATTCAACCCCTCACTTTCTCAAAAGGAAACCTGAAGGATAGAGGTTAGTTAATTGCCCATGGACAAGGAAGTCAGCAAAGCCTGGATTTGAATTCATGTTCTCTTGACAAGAAATCCAGGGCTCCTTCCACTAAGTCATGCAGCAAATACACACACAGCCACTCTTATTGTGCTTTAAATGTATTTAAGTGTATAGAGAGAGATTACAAATTATCGAGGACCATTTATCAGATAGTAAATTTGCTTTACTGTACCCAAGCCTCTTCATTTTATTAAAAAAGCTAAGGTATGAATTTTCAAAGACTAGTTATTACAATATAAATGAGGCTTGACTAGATGTTTTGAATAGAAAGCACTTTTTAACAACTTTAATAGGTTAACAAATGAGATTCATTTATCTACACTGTGAAGAAAATAAGCTGCTTCGTTCTTGAGTAAGAATCTGAAATCTTTTTTGAGTAGCTCCTCTATAAAGGAGTTGGATTTATTTTGGGGTCTCTTCTCAGTAGCTAGACATGTTTCATTTCACAATCCACTTTTCTCATTCCGAGATACATTTCCATATCTCCACCTAGAATACCTGTTGTGCCATTGTTCTATTATGAAATTAAGTGAAGGATGATTGTAAAATTTCCTAGGCAGTCATTTTACTCCCAACAATTTATTCTGAAAATGAGATCTGTGTAGTTCTAAAACAGATCAGCACCCAGACAGCTATTGCACTAGACAGAAAAGGTCATCCATACAAACCTAAAGAGTAAGTTTGTTTTCTTACATGTCTAGTCTGGTTGTGAACATGGAACTGAGCTTTGGAAGCTAGATGGCCTTGTTAAGTCCAAGACTTTGGCTGCTTGAAATTCTTTACAAAAGCATAAGACTGTTTCAACTTCCCAAACCTAACCTGTTCTCAAATTAATAATTTATTAGGTACTTAGAAGGTCAGGAGTTATCTGAAAAATATGCTATTGATCTGGGCATTTGCTTTTTAACAATATTAAATGGCACTTTTTAAAAAAAGTGTGTTCACCCAAGAAAAACAAGATAACCCAACCAACCTGTCATTTTCTTTTTTGAAAAATACAACTACACGATTGTTCCGAGGGAAGGAAAAAGATACTAAGAGCACAGGATTGTCCAAACCCCACCCCCCACCCCCAACATGCAAGCATTTGATACTGAATATTGCCCCAAATAAATAAGCAGTCGGCTGGGGGGTGTATATGCATACATATTTAGTGTTCCGTATACGTACACACACACAATTCATTTTCATTGCCATGTCATTTGTTGCAAAGGGGTTTGATATGCATTGCATAAAGCAAGGTACCACAATAGAAAGAGTTCAGTAGAAACTGTGAATACTGATGTCAGAGGTCTCAGAACAGAAAAGCAAACAGTTCATGTCTCATAAGATGTAGTATGTAATGTATAACAAAAGGTATATTGGGTATATAAAACAGTGACAGTGTAAATCAAAGCCTTATGTAGTACCTTGAATTGGCTTTACTATTATGACTAAAGGAAAAAAAAGATGGTTTCACTCTTACCACTCATTTCTATTAATGTCAATATATCCTAATAGCAGCAAAAATGTACCATCAGGTGACATGTCGCTTGAGAGGAAAAAAAAAAAACGTGGTAAGACGAAGCTTCTTACAATAGATAAATGTAATACTTATTTAAATGCAACTTTATGGAAGGACTCCAGTGGCAGTGTTGAAAATAGAACTGAACAAAAGAATCACAAAGCAGCAAGGAGTCTGCAATCCCAAATGCAATGTAGCCTATGAAGTGAGAATCTGCAGACAGATGTATACAGGGACCATCTACACCAGTGGTTCTCAACCTTCCTAATGCTGCGACCCTGTAATACTTGTATATGGGCGGGTGTCTCGGTTCCTAAGACCATCGGAAATATGGTTTCCGATGGTGTTAGGCGACCCCTGTGAAAGTCATTTGACCCCCAAAGGGGTTGCGACCCACAGGTTGAGAACCACCAATCTACACTGAGCCAATAGAAGCAGCACAGTTGTCCCACCTGTGCCTAGTGGGTGGCCTGAGCCAGAGATGCCTAGCCAAGGGAGGAGTCTCAATGTTGTTCTCCATACCAGAAGAGAAGGCAAGCCACAGGACCCTTCACTTCTCAGGGCCTATACCTCAATAACCATAGAACTGTTCAAGGGTCATGAACGGAGCTGAGAGCCCCCTCAAGAGAGTGGACAACTAAAAGGTACAGGGGAACTTTCAGCTGGCTATTAACACATGGCAAGCTAACAAGTACAAAGAAAAAGGATTTTTAAAATGTCATCAACAAAATGCATGACAGAAAAAAAAAGATGGGCTGGGTCCCATGGTAGGAGAGGGAAAAATCAACAGATGGCAGCCATGGTCAGTCGGTTATCCAAAATTTCAAGACAATCTAAAGGAAGAAAGGTGCTTGGCCTGCTGCCTGACTGAAAGAGCACCTATATTAATGAGGCTACAGATATATTGGGGCAAGTTACAAAACTAAGCCATAGCAAATATGCTGCAAACACCATAAACATTGCTGCAACTTAACCCCATGTGAAATATGGTTGCAAAAGATTTGTGAGACATGGATTCCTTTGTTCATGCTGTGATGACCAAGGAATCACATGCTAGACACATTACTAGGACAGGCATCCTAGTAAAAGCTCGTGCTAGCTCATCTGCACATCTATCTAAGCAGCTGCATGAATTGCCAAGAACTAACTTAAGCTACTGGCTCATGGAGTTGATATGTGGAATACATTTTGCAAATTTTAAAAAAAAGGGGGGAGGGGCTCAGGAAAGTTTAGCCATTTACTTACTGCATAACAGGTATCATAGATGGAGATGTGAAAGACTATGACTGACATGAAACCAAAAAGGCATGGTTCACTGTCTTCAAGTTGTAATGCAAATATCCAGAGGGGTTAACCACAGCCTGAGTTCTAGCTATTTTCCTAGCAAAGTAGTGACAGCAATTAAATTCCTAGTCAGAGTATGGTAGCTTATCACTAGAATAAAAACTGGACTATCAAGGCAGATGGCCTTTGGCCCAATGGTGCTAAAATGGTAGAGGTCCTCCCAGAGAGTTGGTTGTTCGGTTTTTTTTGGGGGGGAAGGGAGGCAATATTTACTCTATCTGCTAAATGAGACTAGCCACTTTTCTAATCTTGGTAATTTCTAGAGGCACTGATTTAGGAAAGTATCTAACAACTTGATAAAAGTGGCTGAGTTACCAAAAAGGATCAAATGGGTAAAAGAACACCCCAAAATGGAGTACTTCAGTGCCTGTCCCAGAGAACTGGACACCAGCAGCTTTGAATTTTCTGTCTCTTCATTATTCAAACTGGGATGCTGGGTGTCCTACTTAAAATAAAAAACAACAACAAAACACTAAAGCCTGAGTCAGCTCCAGCACCAAGCTATCAGTGTCCTAGGAATGCAACCCGCCTTCATACCCAACAGGGCCATTAATAGCCTCAACTAAACTGTACCTTATGGTTTTCAGAGAAGGCATCAAAGGGAGCTGCAAGAACTTGCAATTTGGCAAAAATAATAGAATTGTCAATTCGCTAACTTATATGAATTTTCATAGGCTCCTTTATTATCTGTATGTAATTAGGACTGGTTTCTTCTTCAAGGTATTAGTAATGTGCCCCAAAGCACCCAGATAGGTTTGTGTAAATTAGCAAAACACTATTCCCTACAACTAGGTAAGAGTCCCAGCCAATCACCAAATATAGTGACAGAAATCTACAGATCTAAACCAAATAAACTGGACTCATCTTTGGCAAATTAAAGCCAGAATTATACTTTCTAAATGCTAAAAACAAAAACCCTAACACTTGGGAGTACAGTATGAAGAGTATTATCCTCTATTTACTACTGATTCTAATTTTAAATATGTTCATTTTAAAGCTGATTAACTCCCTTCTCAACATAGAAAATAACCATACAATGGATGGGGAAAGACCATCTGGTTCAAGACTTGGTGAAAAAGACCAGGGAGTAAATAATGAGGCAGAAATACAAGATCAAAGGATTATCATGGAATCTGGCAACAGAATACCATTCATGGTTTTAAAATACTAGAAAAATTACAGAGTGTGAACAAAACAATGGAAGACAGAACCTTTAAGGAAATGTTGAGTCAGTGGAGCATGGCTTGGATAAGAGAAGGGTTACAACGTGAATCAGGAAGCTTGAGTCATTTCAAGAATCATCACGAACAGTGAGAACGGCAGGACGATCACTATCTCTAACAAGAGGAAACAGGCTTCAATTGCAAAAGTTTGATTAGACTGAAGATGAAAGCCTCGGATTACTACACAAGTTACTAACCAGGGTAGAAGAATGTGTCATGAGTGTTCTGCCACACCTGGGCAGTGTGCTGTGCATTCAGCTCAGAACCTGGGATCTCAAGCTCAGAGATGCCTTCCCCCTCCTATTATTGAGGAACATACTTTCTTATCTCGTCCTTTTCTTCCTCCACTTCAGACTAAGGTGTGTCTGCTGAGGGAGTGAGCAGAAGTAAGCCCAACAACCCATGTCCACGTGCCCTTACATAGTGAAAGCAGAAGATGAACAGCCTTGGTGTCAGACAAGGAATAATCAAGTGCCTCCCTCCTATCAAGGTGCATCACTCTGGAGTTGGAAGGAAATAGATATTGTCAGATAACATGTATCATCCTTAAGGTTGTTACATGAAAAGGGGCTGGACCAAAGGGAAAGGACAGCATTTGAAAAAAAGCCAACAAAATCTCTAAAAGTTTTGGGCATGGGAAGTAAATTCAAAGGACTAACGCTTCACCTATCCAGATATCGTAAATTTTGTAAGGGGGCTAATTATCAAGTTGCTTAATGTGGGTTTGTTCATGACAGATTACATTTATGCACTTTGTTTGATAACTTTCATTTCTAGTGAATTAGGCTTCTCAAATCCCAAATCCATTAGAAATCACATTATCTGTGAGCTCTTAGGACAATCTGTTATCTTTAAAACAAAATCTAAGTGTTTTATATTTCAAAATGCTATATACGTTTTGTGATAACTACTCATTATTTGAAAGTCTAGTAACCTGTCTTAATGTTTCCAACGGCTACTGAAACATTACTTTTTATTTTTAAAAGGACACTGGGGGCACTTTAAAAAAAGGCTGTCTTAACAGAATGTGTATTCTTTGAACAGGGGTGTCAAAACCAGCAGCCCCCTTGGTTTAGCAGCCCGTTTCTATCTGAGATATTAGAAGCCCAGGTAGTACTGGCTCCATAAGCACCTAACAGGAAACAGACTGCATTTGCAATAATTCAGCACTGACATTCTAAAGAGAATTTCTCCAACTTGACCCATGAGATGGCCACGTCTTACCTATTTTGCTTATTATAATCATTCTGTTTATATTAATTATAACAAAGGAAAAAAGAGCACTGGACCAGGATTCCTAGTCCCTGCTCTCACACTTACCATTCGACCCTAGGAAAGCCCCTTAATCCTTGATATTTTTTCTTCATCCGTTAATAGGAATAATTCCTGCCCACCTCAGAGCTGAGGCTCAAATGAGATGTATGTGAGATTAAGTTGAAAATGTTACAAATGCTATGCAAATGTTTCCCAAATTCACATTTGTTAGAAGCAGGTAGAGTAGTGGGACAGAGCTGCTCCATGTCAGAGATGATTTGGGTTCAACACCTCAATCTGACCCAAATGGGCTGTGTGACCCTGGGCAAGTCACTTAACATCTCAGTGCTCTAGGAAACTCTCTAAGGCTTTAAGGTGCAGAGGAGATCCGGACCAGCAATGGGAGTATGAGGAACTCATGCCTGCAGGAGTTCCACATACCAGGGAAATCACAGGTCCAGGCCCCATCCTTAGCAAATGACAGCATTATTTTTATTAGTAATTCATTATTAAGACTTCATGGCTTACAAAGCATTTTCTATCCAGGAATCCAGGTAATAGAAGGATTATCATTATTACCCACATTTTAGAGAAGTTGATCCAGAGACTGAGAGGAAATGGCTTGTCTTTGGCCGCCCAGTCAATTTTAGCAGATGGCATGCAAAACCCCATCTCTGGATTTCCAGGGCACAGCAGAATCACCCATCTACTTAATCCCAACTGCCTCTAGTCAATCCCTTTAAGAATGGAGGTTATCACAGCTTCTGGCTCAGAGAAGGCCCATAAACTCTTACCCCCTGGGCTCAGTTTTAAAGGTATTGGATCAAAAATGTATCACCAACTATTCCCTGGATAACCAGCTGCTGCTGGACTTGGCAGCTCTCCCATGGATAATCCACCCCTCCCCCCACGTACAGATGAGTACTGTCACCCTTTTCCCTAAGCTCCCTGAAATAAGTTTGCCAAGCTTCAGCCAAGGGCTTAATGAAAAGTCAATTAGGTCATAGCTTTAAATTATTTTTCCTCCACTTATTTGAAATTGGCTATTGACCGATAGTGTTGCAAGTATCCAAGGTTGTTCTTTATATATTTGGATGGTGAAAAAGCATTACAGAACCATCTGGAGCAGCAAATTTTAACTCTAAGGCTTATAAAAATTAACGAATATTTGACGTTCTCATAGAGATCTGGAAAAGAACCTCATCTTTACAAGTTATGGCAACAGCTAAGGCGAGGCAAGAAAGAAAACAGGACAAAGAACATGTGAGAATTAAAAGTTACTCTATTTCAAAAAATGAACATTTCCACTTCTTAAAGCAATTTAGGAGAGAAACTGTTCTTATGGGAGCCTCAAGTAGAGCCACCTCTCCCCTCTGGACAAGTACTCTGCCGACTCTAAATCTGTGACAATCAAGGGTCAACACTTTCAGTTCTTAGGAGCCAATCTGAAATGTTTCCATAGTAGGGAAAAATAATTTTAAACTAACCCGATGGTTCATTCCCGTGACAAGATAATGTGGTATACAATTAGTACCACAAAGAACACCTGGTATGGTGGGGCTCGTTTTGGACCTGGGTTCCAATCCAGCTGCAGACACTAGCTGTGTGTTCCTGGGTAAGCCATTTAACTCGTGCCTCAGTTTTCTCACCTGGAAAATGAAGGAGGTAGTACTGTATAGCCTCTGAGGATCTCTTTTCAAGCTCTAAACCTGTAATTCTAAAATCTGCGTGGGGACAGGGCACTGAGGCTCTCTAAACCTGTCTTCTCATTTGTAAAATGAGAATGGCACTTCTGTAGGTTTTAATGTAAATCAAATTAGTGTAAAGTATATTGCAAAGCACTACATAAATGTCAACTTATTTCTATTTTAAATAAAGCACCTTATCCTGGTGCCCACTCCACGCAATCCTAAAATGCAACTTACTAAAGTGGAAGGGATATATTTGAAAATGAAGGTAATATAAAAGCTACTGTTTAATATAGTCAGAATATGTTATGCTGAAGGAAAATGGATATTATTTGGAAATGAATGACAAAAAAACCAAAGGTATCATTTAAAAATTAGGAAAAAAACCTGTTTTAATTTTGGAACTATTCTTTAAGTCTAAATTGTCCCTATAAAGACAAAGCCAGAGTATTCTAGCAGAACAGGAATTAAGTTAAATGCCTAGTGTCAAAACTGATTCAGTTCTACCTGTATCTATGTCCATTTCCTACTGAAATAGACCCTTCAAGTAAAATTACAGCATGAGCCATGAAAGAGATGTTTCTTCTAATAAATCGGGAAGGACAACTAAGGTGTTCTTTTCACTAATCCCAGGTCATTATTTTATACACACTGCACTGTCTTTTTTTCTGGAGGCTCTATGTCAGCTTCCTCTGAGGAAGGTAACTGGGCACCTGCTGCTTCATTCATGGGAATGCTTGGTTGGATCTTCTTTTTTTCCACTAATCCCATTTTAAAATATGCTGTTTTAAAAAAACCACCACCTTGAAATCCCTTACCCTTATGTGGCCCATTTAATTTTCCTTCCCCTTTAAAATTTAAAAGTGGGGAGGGTGAGGAGGGGTTGCAGCCTTGTCCCAAGCAGGCAGTGAAGCACATGTGCATTGAGTCTGTTAGGAGCACATCTGGGAAGCCTCTTTGGCCTGGCTGCCCGGCTTAGCGACTGACAGGAAATGGAGTTGCAACACACCTCGCCATTCCCAATCCGTGTCTGGTCTTGGCTTTTTGCTTTGGTTTACCTCGGTTGCTTTCCCCATGCCACCTCAGCCTGATGTCCACCTCTGCAGCATCTCATCAAGGGCTGGAATGAATTCTTTTTTCGAAGAGATGTCACTTGCTTGACTAGGTCAAAGGATGTACTGGAGAGTGGTTTAGTCAAAAACCGCTCTCCAAATACCAAAAATAACTTTTCTGTCAAGCCCAGTCTTGCCTTTTGCCTTCTACCCCTCCCGCCCCCACCTAAAAGAACAGAATCCCCACTTCCGAAGAAAAGTGAATCACAGGACACGTTCCTGAGCACAAAGAAGATCCAGACAGTGACAGCAGCACTCCTAGGACATAAGGAAGCCATTATGATATCTCTTCACTTACTATGGAGAGCAGGCTCCCCACAAATGCAAAGGTTGTGGCAATGCTCCAGTCCTTTGATCACTAACCATTCCCATCATCCTACCACTCATAGAAGGATAGAACTTTAGAGCTAGAAGGGACCTTAAGAAAGGAAATCCAAAGTCCCTCCCCTTCTTTAGACAGATTAGGAAACTGAGGCCCAGAGAGTGAGAAAGGACTTGCCAGTGGTCAATGGCTAGTCAGGGCCAGCCCTTCATTGCATCCCTCCACTTCCTGCTTTGTGTGTGTGTGTAGTCCTATCCTGCTCCTCTGGGACACTTCTGTTCCTCAGCTCCTCATTTATAGGAGGTCCCAACCTCTAAGGAGTTCACTTTCCAGCAGGACCCCCAAACCAAAAAAGCCCTATGCTCATTTCTTCCTGGTCACCAAGCACTTCCCCCTTGGGACAGCATAAGAGGATACCTTGGAACTGGAGAACTCTCCATCTGGTCATCATAAAGCAGCAAACAGCCACCACCACGTTTCCTCCCACCCAAATGTGACTATAAAAGGCTAACTTTAAGAAAACTGTATTGATTCAAATATAAGTCAAGGTATTTTTATTTGATAAGGAATAGCAATTTTTTTTCTTCCAAAATTAAGCTTAAAAACTAGAAGATAGGGTTCAATTTATATATATTTGGAACAATACAGTGATTTATAATGAACACTAGTAGTGTGAAACATTGTGATTGCTGTTGCCCATTTCTAAAACTGATAGGAGGCATCAAATTTAAAAATTTGGTGTCCATTTCATAAAAAGGTGGAATATTAAAATGAGCTTATTGCCACAGAATATAAACTATTAACACCTACAGCTGAGGCCAGAGCTCAGAATTTATGAAGAACCTTTCCCCCAAAGAAAATGAAGTTCTAAAATAAAATTTTAGAGTTAATGCCATCTATCATGCTAAAAGGACACAACAAGATCAAAATGGGCATACAGATCATTCACAACTAATTTGCCAACTATAGTCAGTTACTAAGATGAAGAAATATGGCAAATAGAACGCTGCTTCTCAGTTACAGGGAAAATGATGACTTGAAGATACACCTCTCTTGCCCCAAGGATGCTGACTAGTGCAGAGTGTGTGCATTCAATGATGACCATGCTCAAGATGCCAAGTTTCAAAAAGGAGTTATGGCCACACGGCTGCACAGCCCCATGTCAAAGACCACTTTTCCTCTCACCACTGCAGTGGCAACACCAGGTTATGCAGGGAACCCCATGTGGATGATGTCAACATAACATCAGATCTATTTACGTTGCAGTGGTGAATGACCTAATCTGTGCACCTTCAAAAAAAATAATAAAGCAAAAAACCAACCAAAAAAACCACCACCAAGCAAAATTAAATAAGGGAAGGTAGGTAGAGGAGAGAAGAGGACACGATGCAACAAACCCCAGGATCTTGCGGTGCTCCAATTTAACACTAGCTACAACGACCTTCAGGGACATACTCTTAGCCACCTAAGTAAACCTACATATAAGTAGAAAACATTTTTAATTCTTCCAAGAAGGCAATAGCTCTAATGTCAAAAGATGACCACTTCTGGATTTGTTTTAGTTTTAACTACAATCCCCCCTAAATTTGAGCCCCATCTCTTAAACACGGCTCAGAAAATCAAGAAAATGAGGTAATAGTCAAGGATGTGACATGGATGACTTTATGATGAGCCAAAATGTGTGAATTCTAGAGGTCAAATATCTATTAAGACAACTAAGTCTTAATGCTATACTTACAAAATCTTTTTAAAACCCACTTTTTGGCTTTCACATGAACTGAAAAGCACAACATCTGGTCAAATTCAATTTCTCTATTCACAGAAAGGTTCCTACAAAAGAAAGGATTTCTACCAATAGTTTGCTTCTAACATGGCAAATTTGGCTCTCTTCCTCTGGTCCTCCTCAGTGTACTATATATATATATATATATACATGGTTCTGCAAAGCACTATGGGGTCAAGGAATAAAGGAGTAGTGGACCTGGGATTTCATGAGTGTGGCCAGCTCCTGAATGGAAAAGTGTGGCACCAAAGCAGATCCAAACTCACCCATAACTTAGCGGAGAGACTTGCCTGGGGCAATGAGAGGTTAAGTAACTTGCCCATGGTCACAAATCCAGGATGTTAAGACAGATTTGAACCAAAGTCTTCCCTCATCCATTATGTCCTGCTGCTTTTCAGCAACGTATCAGCCAATAATATAGACAAAGAGTAATGTGAAAACTATTTCTATTTTCTTCACCTAGGTAGTTTACTGTTTAATATTATGCCTAAACTTTAGGCTTTACTAAAGTAATTATGATTTTAATTTTTTTTCATGTCATTAATCCTCAATGCATTCATTTCCAGGACTGGATTCTACACTGAGAAAATCCAGCAAAGCACCAAGAAATGATTAAGTTATAACCTGGAGTTTTAAGAATTAAATATATTACTGTGCTTTTAAAAAAGGGGGGGAAGGGAGATGAGAGAGAAAGGGCCTGGACTGCATGCACTATTTTACCGTAGCAAGGTATAAAATAAGTAATAAGTCCTTCTCCTTCCATTTCATGTAGAATACCTCCCTACAAACTTAAGGCCAACCTAAGGCATATTCCATATGCTAAATAACAATTACACCTTCCAAAGATGACCATATTGGGTTTTTTAAAAGGGCATTCCACTGGGATACAGTTCTTTGTCTTTCCTAAGAAGATCATTGTACATCTGATCATATGTTGTTTTGAAATCATAAACATTCGGCTTGTCTGGTGCTGGTCCTGGAAGTTTCACATGAGTTCCTGTTCCAAAGGATCTGACACTGAATCCTCGTTTGCTGAAAGACACAATAAGAAGAAAAGATTCTAATTAGATTAATAACTCTCATTCAAAATTCCTTTAGTCTGGATGGGGGAAGTAATGTTGAGGGAGGAAACTGTTAGTGTACTTGCCTAAAGAAAATTTTTGTCCCAGTTTTTAATCCCTTCTATTTTAAAAATAAAATAATACTAAATATTAGTTATGAAAGATTTCAAAATATCAAGGTAAAGATTCAGAAAGACAAACGAATCTTTTATTCAGCCACCAAGAGGTCATTTTCTTTATGAAAAATCTAAACAATATCCTCAAAGTTAGGTTTCCTACTCCCTAAAAAGACTCACTTTATTTCGCAACCTGTATCCCCACACTCTAAATCACTTCAGAAACACTAAGGGCTTTGTTTAAAAATGTTACACTAAAAGGTCTTATAGTCAGTTGACAAGTCTCTTTTTTTTTAACACATAAGCACAATGAAAGAAATGTTCTAGAACCATCAAGTGTAAATAAGGAGATTTTGGGAAGACATCTAGACACTGTCCTACTCCAACCCTACCTTCATGTTTAGACCAATACTTACCAATGCAGAGATTTAATTTTTAAAAACTTTTTGAAGCTTTACAACCTTTCACACCATAAACCATCCTAAGTTTTACTACTATCACCAGGAAAATTGTGCATGTGAATGAGTAAGTGAGAGGGAGATTGAATTTGAAGCCTGTTTCTTTCACTGCTACCTTTAGCTGACCATCTTCTTTGTCAGAGCCCTTCATATATTGTGGGCTGATTCTTTTATTACACAGCCTCTCAGCTTCCTTTCCAGTTTAATAGTAACTATAATAGAACTATAAGTAAAATGACAGCAAAGCCAATGACTACTCCTTACTCTTTTCACAACCAAATGATTTAAAGACTAATGCTGATAACAAAACAAGTTCTGAGTCAAGAAAAACTGTGCTTAGTTCAAAGGTTGAGCAAAAGTAGTGAAATACTGCTTCAGAAGCTGATTAATTAATCCTTTGAAAAGTTTCCCCACTTCATTAAGGTTTCTATAATTTTATTTTGGTCAATGGTGCAATTTAATCTTGGCGTCCACATAAGCATATTTAATAATTTGATGCTACCATGCACAGGAATTTAAGGTTCACCACGTGACCTGGAACACCTATTCAAATTACTACTAAATTTAAATTACTATAAATTTTAATGCCAAAATTTTTAGCTTTGTAACAATTCAGAAATTATATATCATATTAGCAAAACTTAAGTTCCAAAAGGTCTTAGATGCTTGCCAACAGAGCCCACCATCAATGTACTTCCTAGTCTTGCCTCATTTTCCAGAGAAGCAAAGCTAAGGTAAAAGTACTGACCCAAGGCCATCCAGTCCCACCCTCAGTGAACGTACCCCAAAAGATGGAGAAACATTAAGGTTCTTATTAAGGTTCTAAAAATCATTCCAATGCTAGCCAAGAACCCGGGGTGGGCCAACAACAACCCTCTAGTACCTCTTCTGGATAAAGAAATTGTTGGGTTCCGGCTAGGTGGCGCAGTGGATAGAGCACTGGCCCTGGAGTCAAGAAGATCTGAGTTCAAATCTAACCTCAGACATTTAACAGTTACTAGCCATATGACCTCAGGCAAGTCACTTAACCCCAATCGCCCTATGTTCCCCCTAACAAAAAAATTTAAAAAAAGCAACTGTTTACTTGAAACAATTCTTCAAGCATCTTATTCCCTTTCCTCAATATTTTTTTTTCCTATTTCTTCCTCCCTTGAAACTGATTTCTCAAACTAAATAGTTCTCATCTGCTATGAAACACCTGCTTTTTTTGGTTCAGGATTCAAATGAATTTGATTAAAAGTTTGGCCCCTGAGTTTAAAGCAGTACTTTCCAAATACAAAGAAAGCCACATACTCAATTTCCCCCCATACATAATACAACACTGTCCAGGAGTCTATACTGGGGAACAGTGTCAAATCTGTGATGAGCACTTCTGCTCTGAGAACTACAAAAAAAAAAATCTGTTAACACAAAACTAAAAAGCAATTTTTTTCTATGTTTAATCATAAATTTAAATCCAACTTTAGAATGAGGCTGGAACTAGGAACATAGGCCTCACATCAACATGCACAAAACTGTGCAAAGTCTGCCCATATACTGAAACTGCCTAGCAAGACTGTGGCCAAGCTGCAGTCCAAAGAGAGTGCTTTAAGCAACAAGTGTTCCTGAACAACCATTTTTGTAAATAAAATTCCATCCTTCCAACAAGCTTGTGTTAGAAATGATTACAACCAGACTATACTTCAGAGACAAGTGATTTTCAAAAAATATTAATGTCAATATGAAAACAGCAGTGTGGAATAATTCAAAATGTTGGAATACTGAATTTTGTTTTGTCTGTTATTTTCTGTTCTACTTTATTTCCTTCTAACCATATATAATTTCAACCCACAGGAGTTCCCTGAAAATATTTCACTTTAAATCTAGTCACCCTCTCTTCCAAGGCTCATATTATACAAGTTTTCACCCAAAGTTGCCAGGTCAGGACATCTTCAACTGATTTATAGCAAGCTCTCAGCCCTTTCTCACTGACTTTATAACTCCCAAAGTACTGATGGTTAAAGAGGTAGGAACTGTTGGGAAATGGTGGTAATTCGGAGAAGTGAGAAATCCTCCAATTTATAGTTCCACAGTAACCTACCTTAAAACTTCTTTCTGCACAGAATAGCAAATCAATCACGCTTCTAATCAAAGCAGTAATACAATATACTCCTAGAAAATCTCCATGGCATTTTACACATCCCCAGCCAAGACAATACTGTTTGATGTTTGGGGAACAGTATTAGTCATTCTAAACCAGCACCACACCACTAAAGGTCTAGGACAGGGCTTCTTAAACTTTTTCCACTTGTGCCCCCTTTTCAAATTTCAGAAGGTATGCATACGGAAGCACATGCTTTGTGTTCAGAACCAAGGCTTAACTTTTGTCCTTGCCAGAAACCTTTTCATCATTAAAGCGCTGAGAGAATTAACAGTAAGATCTTCTTAAATGAGCAGTTCTCATTTTAACATCTGGTTCAAGTGCCATGTCATAAGACACTCATCTACCAAAACTAATAATGCAGTCAGAGTTGTATCTTCCTCTTACCTGTTAACAAGAAACCTTTTACATTCACATTCTTTCCCCACCTAACACACCCAAATCCTCACAGGAAAATGGTCCTTCTTCCCCAGAACTTAACCACCCTTCTCTTACATATCTGTCACATTTCATTTCATTATTATAGCTCATCTGTCAATGTTTCACATGTGCTTGAGGAGTGTATACTTGCCTTTAACATGTAAGAGGGAAGACTGTTAACTTGCCACTATGTAAAATGTACTTAAAAAAAAAAATTCCATAAATAAATGCCTGATGAAAGTGATGATTTGATTCAAGATTTTAAGTTCCTACCATGGAGCTGTGGTCAGTGCTGGGGATCCAAAAACAAAACTGACAATCCTTGCCCTCAAATCAGCATAGAATGCAGTGCATTCCAGCCCTGCACAACAACAGCAAGGACTCCAGTATGGCTAAGATACAGTGTGGAGAGTAAATGAAATAAGCCTGGATAGGGGAAGAGAAGGGTTCTGTTCAAGACTGAGATAGGTTTTATGAGCCAACAGTGAAGACTTTTTGTATTTTGATATTAGAGGCAAGAAGGAACAAATGGAACCTGTGCTTCAGGGCCTACATCAATCTGACAATTAAGTAGTGGATTCAAGGCAGAGAGACCAATGAGGAGGCTAGTCTAGGCAAGAGGTGATAATATAGATATGAACTATGTGAGTGGGAACAGAGGAAAGCGATATACATTGTCATATAGCCAAAGATAAAGTCAGTTAATCCATGATATTTATTCAAAATACAGTATAATTAATTCCACTGACTAATCGCTATATAGTCCTCTAAGGAAAAGGGCAAAGAAATCATTGTCTGAAGGGTAGTGACCAGCAAGCTGCTTCAGCAATCCACATCACTGAAGCCGAGGCCAGTCCAAATGATTAGACTCCAAGAAAGAACTACAATCATTCTATCCAATGATATTTCAGACAGTAAGATGGGCTATACTGTGAAAGCACGAACTAGACCAGAGGCCTCAAGGCCACACGTGGCCCTCCAAGTCCTCAAGTACAGCCTTTTGAGGAATCCAAACTTTAAAATTCACAGAACAAAATCCCCTTAATAAAAGGATTTGTCCCGTAAAACTTGGGCTCAGTCAAAAGGCTACCTCACCCCTGAACTAGACAAACCATACAAAGGACAATAATTACAAATGTGTCTGACATGTAAATCAGAAGTTTCCAATCCAAATGGAAATTTTAACTTTTTAATCTAATGTAAAACATTCCATAACATAAGCATACATTAAATCAATTCTAAACTATCCAGTGCTAATGTCCCTGACCTTTCTCTTATCTTATCTTACATTGCCTAGATGACAGAATGGGACAGAATTCACTCCTAGGGAGAACTAGGATGAGATCGGGGAGGAAAGGGGGGTAAATAATGCAGAAACTCATAGGGCTTCCTTCAGAAACTTGCCCTGTCCATGTCACTTACCTCTCAGTGGGGAGGTACAGGGTCTTGTAAAAGCAGAAAAAAAACTAAAAAAATAAATATGTATTTCACTCACAGCTGAGTGAACATTCAATTTTCTTTCTCTGGATGGAAGGGGGAGAAATAAGGGAGGGACAGGAGAAGCAGATGAGTTTAATATCTGATTACACAGCACAAATATCTGAAAGAGGAAGGAAATGATAGGCTAACTAGGGCTCACAAAATGATTCAGTCACACAGAAAGCTCAACGCCGTATGTGAGAACAGAGGAGGATGATGTCTGGCTTGAATGAAGGTTCTGTGATCAAATCCTAAAGTCAATGAAGAGGTTAACATATTACTGTCAACATTTTACTTTATGATAACCTATGATCTTACACTACTTATCTCACTACTTACCTCCCATGTTCTATCTGAATAATGCAGAAACTAACAGTACTCTAGGGACACTGGTGAATTATCATCAATACTTGTGAACTTTATCTGTGACCCACACAATTCCTTTCCAGTTCTCGTCCTTTGTTCAAATACATATACATATATATGGGGCATGGGGAGAGTGGGGGGGTTGGTTGCTTTAACTAGCAGATTTCAGTTAAAAGAACCTCTTTCCTAGCTGGTTTCTTTACCTTCAAACTAAACATGTTTCTGTTACTGGAAATCACTCAGGGGTGATCATCAAAATATAGAGAAGTTGTTAAAGGTTATTTATATGAAATGTACCATTAGAGCTCTAATAAAATATCCATTAACAAGGTGCACAATGGCCACAAACTAGCAATATCTTTTACGTGTAATATTCAATTTTTAAGGATCTGACAAGTCAGTCCAAAGTAAATTAAAACTCTAAAACTTCAAAGCAATAATAGTCATCCATTAAGTACCAACCCCATAGCCTAGCACTTTGTTAGGCACAGGTCCTGTTAAATATGAATGGAAGAGGAACTAAAATTGGTCCATAACTATTAGAAGATACTACATACACTGGAAATGAGATATGAGGAATTAAAAGGGCTGAAGGATTTTTCAGCTGAAAGGATCAGGAAGTTTTCGATGGGAGGTTACTTCTATTTGACTTTGTAAGAGAAGCATTTCAACAATAATATTTAGGATGGGCAGGGAGCTACAGAAGAGAGGAGGGGAAAGAGTGGAATGAGTCTGAAGAACAATGAGTATAATAATTAGTCCCAGGAAATGATCCTGTAGTGACAATTTGTTTATACTGTCACCAATAGTTCTATTTATGACTTGAGCAGTCATGATAAAATATGGTTATTATTGAGAATCTGGATTAGCAGGAAAAAATGTTACCTAGAGGGTGTCTTTAGCTGTCTGCGGTATAAGAAAGGAAGTACTCTGAGATGAAGATGATAAATTGGGTTGTGGTCAGATTCCAAGGCTGTTTAATTGCCAGGCTAAGGAGTCTGCACTTTACTGGGTAGATAACTGGAAGCTACTGAAAATTCTTCTTTATAGGAGAAAGGACTTCATGACAACAGGCTATCTTTGGAACACAGTGCAAGACGGTAAAGGGGACAACTGAATACAAATATGAAACGACAAGGGACCTTAAGAATCTAGCTCCCAACTCTCAATTTGTAGATGGAAACTAGAAAGACCAAGAGATTTCATACAGCTGGGTAAAAGGCCACCAAAATGTGGAATGAGGTCTTCTGAGTCCAGTCATCTATGTTCCACATATCCCATTTCAGTATATATTACATGAGGAATGAGTTTTCAAAAAACTGAGATTGACTTTCTTTTCTATATAATGTGACAGAGGTATAAATCATTTTTTTTCCCAACTGATAAGGTTTTAAATGTACCAAAGTTTTTTTTTGGGTAAAGGTCTCATGCTAGTCTTTTAGAATCCCTATGGGAAATTATGAAACAGAATCTCCCAGGCTTAAGAAACAAGGATAGGTCCTAATCCGTGCCAACAGAAGGAATATGCTCATGGAAATCTGAGCTGGGCAGCACCGAGGCATGGAAGGGCTTGGGGGTGCCACTAAAGGAATTTTGTCCAGCTGAGGTATCATGACAACACCTCCCCAGTACACCTGAACCAGATAAAAATGTCACTGAGAAATATTTGACAAATTAAATAAGAATGACACAACATAAGAGAATGTTAATATGGGGTTTTCCAAGTCAATATGCAGCCACAAGGATACACTAGGCTCCTATTTGGGTCTGTACAACCCTGGTATACGGGATCCTAACAACAATCACAATCAATTTCTTAAAACAAAACCCCAAAACTTTAGGAGCTGTATTTTCACAGACCAGGTCTGCTTAAAGCTAAGTACATGCAAAGTAATATGCAAGATACAGATAGAAATCTGTCAGTCTGCAAGCAGAAATAACCAACAAATCCCAAAAAACCCTGTATCTCCTGAACTCAAAGTCAATTGTTTTCCCTTCTAAAACAGCCTAGAGCTGTGCATACTTAGAAAACCACAAGTCACCATTATCCAGGTTTTATTCTGTGTTTATTTATCTTGTTACACATTTCCCAATTCCATAGTAATATGGATTTAAGTTTACTAAAAACATTTGCATCTAATAATAACAATTTTCACTTTACTGAAATGTTGATGACAATACAAATTAAAAAGATCAACATTTGTAATACCTATCTCACAAAACCCTTTAAAGAAAAATAATGGGACAGTAAAATATTTATGCCATTAAGAATCCTCCCATTTTTGCCAGTTAAGTATATAGGTAAGTGTATAGGTGTATTTATGATCCCATGCAATAATTAGAAAACCAATTCTAGGGGCAACTAGGTGGTGCAGTGAATAGAGTATGGCCCTGGAGTCAGGAGGACCTGAATTCAAATCCAACCTCAGCCACCTGACACATTTATTAGCTGTGTGACCTTGGGCAAGCCAACCTCAATTGCCTTGCCCCGCCTCTCCCCCAAAGAAATAAACTCTACTGATAACAGACAATTCTACCAGTGGTCAGTACTGGATATTCTGAAAAGATTAAGTCATGATATGCTCTAAGAACCTGTTAATTTTAAATTAATTTTATTAATTTGGTAATTTTAAAAACTTTACCAAAATGACCACAGAAGGTATCCTGTATCTTGTGCTCTGAGATGTGAGATACTACTTAGAAGCTAGAAACTATAGTTTATTTTTACCTCTTTAACCCAAGGGAATTTTCTAGTAATAAAATAGCTAACCAGCATTTGTTGGAGGATGAGCCTCCTATCTCATACAAATGATGCAAATTATGTGACAGCATGTGCTATTTGGGTAAAATGTCATTTACAAAGAAAATTGAGCATTATATAACATTCCTGATGGCTGGAGAAATATAAAATATAAAAATAAAATATAAAATGGCAGAGATTTCATGTCAAACTATTTCCTCTAGTCAAATTATAATTGTGATTACTGAATGCTTTGACAAGTCAATTGACACGACCACATTTAAGAATAGTCATCCTGGGAAATATAACTTCTATTTCAAAAATTAAAAGTCAAATGACTGAAGTCCTAGATTTCGCCTCCTTGCTCCCTACCCACACACACCTCTGTCTTTGCAGAGGTGAGGTAAACTCTGAAATGGCATCATCTAAAAATTTTTCCATGTGTTGTTTTGCTAAACTATTGTTGTCTCTTTTTCTGTTTTAAGGAATGGCTCTCTGGGAGGGGAAGGTTATATATTGTAAAATATAGGGGATATATAAAAATATTCATAAAAGTTAAACTTTAAAATTCATTCATAAAACTTATTTTAAAATGTAGCATTAAGATCAGAAATTTAACTATGTTAATCTTCATGGAGGTTTTAACTGTATGATTTCACAATCCCAGAGAACAAAAAGGCTAAATAAATCTTTTGCAAATATCTATGAACAAGAATTTTAACATTACGGTTGCTATTTAACACAAGCACAATTTGAAAAAGGTACAGTAAAACTTGGTCCTTCCAAAACAGTTTCCATTATTACACACAATTATAAGCACCTTAGAAAACCAATTTAAAAAGTTCGTTGACACCCAGCTCCCATTATGCCAAGTTTTAGCAGGATCAAAGGAACATCCATGGGCAAATCTGTACTAACCTAGCCCAAGGGGGAACTGTCTTTCTCTGGTAATGCTTTCAGTAAGTAATCAGCACAGTGTAGCAGAACTAAGGCACTTAATCTAGAGTCAGAGACCTAGAGTGGAATCTGGCCTTTGTCATCTGTCATCCTGAGATGGTGACACTTTGCAAGCCCCTTAACTTTAGTCCTCTTCCTCCAGAACACAAGGGGCCTGACCAAGATGACCTGGAAATCTATGACCTTTTGAATCCACTATAACCCAAATAAAACGTGTATTATCTAATTTACAGATTAATTTCTCCTCCCCAGCTGTTAGGTTTTTACTTTGAAACTAGACTTACACTACATACAATATCGTTCATCTTTCTCCCCAGAATGTTGTATCTTTACTAATAAATGATTAATATTTTCAATTCCTCAAATTCAGACAGATCCTATGTTGAAGAAATGTTCTGAGTCATTACAAATGCAAAAATATCTTCATTTTCACCATCTCCTGAAAAAAAATTACTTAAAAATTAAAAGTTAGCTAATCATTAATAATCCCTGTAGAAAGGAGTTCTTCAGCACTGAAATAAAAGTCAAATTAATTGGTTCCAAAGGGAGGGTTTTCATTCACCAAGGACAACACAGAAAATGAGTTTCTAAGTTAACAGTTAACAATTTATTGGAGCACTTAAAAAGACCTTCAGCTACACCTGGACTTGGTCTCGGAATTAATTTAATCCCCAAATACAAACATGTGACTCTTAAAAGAAGAATGCCTTCCATGTATGCACCGCAGTAGTAGGCCCTGGGTTACAAAGATTAAACTATAGTCCCTGTCCTCAAGGAGCTTAAAATGTGCTAGGGGAGGGTGGGAAGGAGGAGGAAATGGAACAAACCTGTAACCTAATCCAAGAAAGAACAACCAAAGTGCACAAATGAGAGCGATCACGTATGAGACTGGGTAAGGAAGACTCTCTTTAGCTTGGAAGTCAATCACAAGGTGACAGCCCAGCTAGGACCCAAAGGGTTTCAATTAGCTCCATATTTCAGAGATCTTCCAGACATGGGAGAAGCAAATCCAATAAACAGCAGAGGCAGGAGAAGGCTGTTGTGTAAAGAATAGTGTGAAATAAAGTAGAAAAGGCAGACCAAATCGGGATGAGGCCACACCTGAGAAGCCTTTAAGAATCAACACACTTGTCATCGGTGATGTTCAAAGCCAGATGCATTTGCTGACTGCTAAAGGGGCTGATCTTTGTTGAGATTCCACTCTAATTTTTAATAGAACAGAACCTAAGATTATGTTCCAGAAGAGATATGATGCTGCACAGTAATTACATTCTAAATGCTACTTGCTTGGTAAGACTGAAGGACAATCTACTAAAACCACCATTGCAATACTTTTCCTGTGTATTGGGCTCTAGGGATGCAGAGATCAAGACAAAACAGCCTCTGAAGTTCAAGGCACTTTTAATCTACTGGGGGAAAGCAGGCCATCCAGGTTAAGAAAACACACAAAAAGACATACAAAGGAACTTCATCCTGGAGTAAAAAAGGCCTGGGCAAAGACCCAGCGGCAGGAAATGGGATGTTTTGTCCAGAGAAATAGGAAAAGGCCTAGTCAGCAGGGCACAAGATCAGTGGGGGATTGGCCTGAAATCAACAGCCTAGAAAAAAGGGTGGGGCCAAACACCCATCCAAGGGCTATAAATGCCCGTGCCAGGGGACCCAAAGTTCTGACTCTGTCCTCTGAAGGACGCAATTCACAATTTGCAATATGTCCTGTATATAGCATTCTTAATGACTACTTTAAAGCATTTAAAGCACTCTCCAAACAAAGGATTCAAACGTTTAAGTAATTACATTCTTGTGTCTAAAATTATACCAGCCAAGCTGGATAAAAATTAACTTCAAATTTATGGACATGATATTGGCTACCAGTCTGAATTTTTATTTTAAGCATTTTCCCCCTGAATATTTGGGATAAAGTGAAGTTACCCTCTAAATTCTTTCTCTTAACTGTCTTTATCTGTTAAAAGGAATATGTGTGTTTCTCCCCAGAAATGACTGATGTAAAAACAGAAGGCATTAGATTATTCATTTTAAATCTCATAATGTAGGCCCAAAGGACAAGCTAGTCATACAGAATTACCATGCTTTACACAACTCTACTTTGTTACAGCATGGTGCTCTATAAGATTCCTAAAGAAGCCACAGGGGTTACTTTAAAAAATTAAACTTTTGGTGGGATTAAAAAAGCCCTAGACATATATACACACATATAATGTGCATACACACAACACCCTCCCCAATGCGTATGAACTCCATTGCTGCTTCCTTATCCATCTGGGAGAGCAAAAGCCTTTGAATGAGGTTAAAGTACTAGTAAATATGAAATATTTAGTAATTTTGTCTTCCATATTACAAGGTTCATTTTAAGACCACCTTTAACCGGAAAATGTTCATTTTAAGTTTCAAACTATCATATATTGGGAAAAATTAGTGCAATCCACCCAGGTGGCTATGCAGACATGGTCTAGTTGAGGGGTGGGGGAACTTTTGACCATGAGGCCACACGTGGTCCTCTGGGTCCTCAAATTTGGCCCTTTGACTGAAGCTGAACTTCACAGAACAAATCCCCTTAATAAAAGGATTTGTTCTGTAAGACTTAGGCTCACTCAAAAGGTTACATGTGGCCTCCAGGCCTCAGGTTCCCCACCCCGATCTAGCCAAAGAAATGATATGGGATCCTGTGATCACCCTTGCTAATCATTTATAGGATTAAATCTCAATGTTTTAAACCCAAAACACATATGATGCCTTCCCCTAAATGAAGCTTATAATAAGCTTTAACTAATATTTAAATGCAGTAACAGTACAAACTTTGGGATTATAGCTAAGTGTGATAACTCTTGTGATTTTTTACATCTACTTGTTAGTTTCAAAATATCCTGCTGAAATTCTCCTCCTCCCCCCTAAAATTAATTTAAAAAATAGATTTCACACAGAGTATGGATGAGATCATACTCTCTTTCCTTCTCTGGAGATTATAAAATTATTTTTAAAAGAAATTACAACATATTTCCCCCCATATAGAACTTAATACAAATGGACCAAAAGTCTGTAGATTACTTCCATCCATGTTAATTGTAACCACCCAAGAATTAACTAAATCCTAGCAAACTTGCCTAAGGTACACATAGATTTGCCTAGGGACACAACTAGAAACCGTCTAATAGGAAAACTTACACCCAGCTCCTCAGCCCAGTATCCATTCCCTAACGCCTCTTTTTAGGTAATTAAAAACTATGTTTTTAATCCTTTGTTGCTACAACTAGGGGATCCTTCAGGTACCTTGCAGATCTAATACTTTGGTGAGAAAATGTGATCAATGCCAAAATCTTATCAGCAATGAGAATATCCAATTTATTTTGTAAACAGGTTTTTGAAAGAGTAAAAAAAAAATTTCCAAAGGTAGTAAGATATAGTAGACAAAGCACAGAGGGCCTTTATGACAGTTCCTGACAGAAAGACCTGGACTCAAAATCTAACTCAGAAGTAGCTGAGAGAACAGGCCAATTGAGTGGTTTAACCTGTACCCCAAGCAACTGAAAGCACTGAATTAGAGAGGCCCATCTGGAGAGCTACACAAGGTAGGGGAGTTTCCTTTCCCATACTCATGAAAAAAAAGACTCAGACTCTGCTAAAAAATATTTGCAAAAAGAAACTGTACTTTGCAAACCTGCATTCAACTTTTATTAAACATGCAGCACCTGGGTCATGAGAAAGGCTGAAACTGAAATGTTAATTACTATCCCAAGTACAAATACAAATATTTCTGCCAATAATTATCACTTGATAAGATATGCCACAGTTGGAAAAGAATGAAAATGTTACACATAAAATTTAACAAAAGAACATTTTAAGAAAACTATTTAAATTCACATTCTTGTTATTGTGGGCTTTGGTTTTTATATGTAAGCCTTTACACCATCTGGTTCCTGCCTGCCTCTTCCCAAGCTTTTTTCAGACTCCCTTTTCCTTCACTAGACTCCAGCCAAATTGACTCACTAGCTCTTCTCCTAAAATGGTATTCAACTTTCCACCGGAGTCCCAACCCCCCACTCCAAGAACAATTCCCTACTCACCTCCAGCCCAATGGCTAATTTCTGTCAAGGATTCTTTGTGTACACTTTTCTGATTCATCCTCTTAGCTGTCAGCTCTCTCCAGCTTTCATAGTTTACAAGAGTGCCCTTGCCACAGGAGGATACAAGCACCAATTAAAGCTAGGACTGTTTTCTAGTGGACTTTACATCCTTAGTTCAATGATCTGAGTGCTGGGTACTCCCTGTATGGACACTGACCCCATGAAGATGGTACCCACCCCTCCTCTAAAATAAACCTTACAGATTGGTCTAAGGCAGTGTAGGCACTGTCAAGGTAAGCCTAGTTAAAAAGCGAATGTCAGAACTAAGTCTTGAACCCAGGATTTAAAAACTCCCAAAAAAATCAGTTCTGAATCCACCATACTCCCCCTTTTATGTTTACTTGTTTTTGGTTGGTTGTTGGGGATTGTTATTGTTTTGTTCTAGAAAAATTCCACCTGTAAGGTGAGCTGTCAATAAGGAACCAGGTCTTTACTAATGCTGATATGAAACCTTTCTCTGTGAAATCACTCATCTTGGAAAGCTGCCTTCCTAACCTGATCTCTCATCTGCCTTTCCAGTATTCTTTCTACTGTCCACCACACCACTCCTTCACCATCCCTACCTCCCCCCAACTTGAATCTAATAACACCAGTCCTCCTGGCTTTCCCCAGATCCTCCCCTAGCTTGGAATTATCTCCATCTCCTGCTCTTGAAGGCTTCAAGTCCCAGTTAAAATCCCACCTTCTATGAGGAGCCTTTTCCAATCCTCCTTAATGTCTGCTACCTCACCCATCGCCCAAAATGAAACGATTTGCCCAGAATTCACTGCTGGTCCTTCAACAAGCATTTACTAAGCTAGGGATTTTTTAACTTCAGGCTTCTTTAAAAAAAATAATGATTACCTTGGATCGATACAACTTTTTTAGAGTAATCCTAGGACTTTTTAAATGCATTTAAAAACATCAGTCTAAGAAGCAGCCCAGTACAAAAACAAATAAAGGAGCGAGGATTTAAGCACTTACTGTGTGAGGGGCACAGTGTGCAAATCCAAAGAAGCAAAACCTGACCTAAAAGTCAGTAAGGCGTTTATTTTAGTAAGCACTTCCTAAGTGCAGTACTAAGCTTTGGGGATAGAAATATCAGGAAAACGACACTCCTGGCCCTCATGGAGCTTACATTCTAATAACCCTAGATCCTCGGACTCCAAGTAACCATTTCCAGACTTCCTAACGAGAATCTGACCACCTTCCTACCTCTATAAAGCAAAACTAAACAAAACCAACCCCCAAAACCCTCCGTAGATTGAAGTTGGAAAGGCTACCTTTGAGTCCCAGCTAAAACCTCACCTTCTCCATCCCCTTTTAATTCTCATGTTTCTCCTCTGCTAATTATCTCCATTTTATTTTGGCTTTAGGCTGCTTGTGGATAATTGCTGGCATGTGGTCTCGCCCCCCTCGCCTTAACGAGCTCCACGAGGGCCGGGCGGGTGCAGGGCCCGTAATAACGCTTTGTGGACTGGCTGGAAGGTGGTGCTTGTTCTTCCCCACAGTGAGATTAAAGCCCGCCTCATCCTGCGGTGCGTAGCACCGGCTGGGGAGGGGGGGTCCTCCCCCGGCCCCAGAGGAGCTGCTGCCGCCTTTCCTGGCATCCCCCGGCTCGGCCCGGCGTCTGGCACTCAGCAAGCGCCTAATTAATATTGATTACCAGGCTCTCGCACAGGCAGTAAACAGAAAGGACGGCCCCGCCCAAACCGGCTGGCCTGGGTGACTAAAGGAGAACAGCGACGACCCGCTCTCGGCCCGTGCACTTCCGAAGAGAAGATCCAGGGGTTTCGGAAACAAGCGGGGTCGTTGGGGTCTGGGCGAACCCGCCACCCCTCTTCGACTCTGAGCGCGTCGCCCCCAGGCCCGCGAGGCTGGAGGCGGGCCGGGGAGGAGGCCGGAAGGGCAGACAGTCGGTGCGGCGCCCGCCCGGGCCCCCATCCCCCCCGCGCCAGCAGGAAAGGAGAAGGAGGGGACCCGAGTGGGGTCCGCGGTACCGGGGGCCCGTTTACGCGGGGGTAGGTGGGGGGCAGCGGGTCCTTCCGGGGACGGGCCGGGGCGGAGGCCCTGCAGGGCTACCTGAGGATGTTGTGCGCCTCCATGCTCCGGTTCTGGTTACTCGAGCACACCACAGCCACTCGCAGCGGCGACGACGGCATGATGGCTGCGGCGACGAGGGAGGTGGCGGCGACGACAAGGGGATGCCGCCCGCAGCTGAGGGCCTCGCGCGTCTCTCCCGTTCAGGGCACCGGCGGACGTCGCGACAGCAGCCGCCTCGGCTCAGCGCGAGCAAAATGGCGGCAGCGCCCGCGGCCAGCCCGACCCAAGCGACGCGGCGACGTACGGGACGTCGGGGGAAAGACGGCGACGGCGGTGACGTCACGCGCCGAGGCGTGACGCTGCCTGCGTGGCTCAACCCTGAAAGCCAGGGGTTGGAGGGAACCGGAGTCCTGCGCAAGCGCAATGGAAGCCAAGCGCGAGCTCCGCCCTCCGCCGTTCCCCCTCCCCCTGAGGAGATGGGTGCCGCTCCTCAGCGACTCCGCCCACACCCAACCCCCTCCGCCCCGCCCCGAGACTTCGCCTCCGGCTTCCGGTGGGCCTCTCCTTCCTCCTCTGGCTCCTCCTCCTCCTCCTCCTCCACCACCACTTCTTCTTCTGGCCCCCACCTCCCCCGCCTTTGGCGGCTGGGTGGTCGTGAGTTCGAAACCTCCTCGAACTAGCCTGGACCTTTTGCGAAAGGTTTGGGACCTAATGTCCGGTCGCGGCGCCCAGCTCCGCCTCGGACTCCGGGCAGACTGAGGCGTTTCGGCCGGGCTCGCGCGTCTTGTCCTGCGTGAGTGACATCATAACGCCCCGTGGGTGGGCGGTACAGAATAGTGATTGTGAGGCCCTGGGGGCCGGGGGGCAGGAGTGGTGAGGGGGGGGTCGGGCTCCCCTCCCCGACATCCCCCCGGGGGCGTGGGCAGAGTTTTTGCCCTTCTTTGTATCCCTAGAGCAGCTGGCACACAGTAGGCGCTTAGTAAATGCATCTTGCCCGCCTGGCCCCCCGGGGGACCTGCGGGTGGGGCAAGGGGTGCAGGTCCCAACTGCCCAGTGACCTGAGCTGGTACCTTTCTTAGGCGGTGGGGTCCGCGGTACCGGGGGAAGGGGGAGGCCGAGACCTTTGGCTTGGGTCCGAGCGGGAGCACAGTCCTGCCCTACTCTCCATCTAGGAGCCCTGGGCTGAGGTCGGGTCGGGGCTGGACACTGGTTCCCTGCCCTCCGGGATCCCGACGTGGGTTTATAAACCCCAGGCATGCCTCCAGTCAATAATCATCTATTAAAGAGCACTAGAGGTTTACATGTAGAGGCAACAAGTCCTGGCCCTGAGTAGGGAGGTCCATTCCTCGGCCTCAGGGAACTCTAGTTCTCAGACCTGGATCAGCTGGCAGGAAACCCCCCTTTCTGAAGATAAAACCTGAGCCCATGATGAAAAGACCTCCATCTCCAGATCTCCAGTCCTAGCTGGGGAAGACAAGCCTGAGCTATTGCAGACCAAACCCTCAAACGCTTCTGACTCAGATTATTATATTATATTATATATATATATAATATATATTATATATTATTATTAAACTAACGAAGCTATAAAGAAAGGAAAGAGATAAACAAAGATAAATAAGATAACCCCTGCTCTGTTTCCAAAAATTTCAGGATTCTTATGAGTTATTGCCAGTAAAATAGCCATCACAGAATACAGATAGGTAAACTCTAGCTTATTCACTCAAGAATGTGACACATATCATCAGTGGGTGATAGACATGTGTGCCCCATCACTTGACAGAAGATGTATATCCTATATTTCTAAGTATATAAGTATAATCAGCTCTTTCTCCATCTTCCTCTCCTGGTGTCTGCCTTTCCGCTATACGATCATCATTCATTGATAGGTACTACTGGCAATCAAAGCTGTCAGCACCAAGAGATTTAGAAGGCAAAGCCCAGGTATGTTATATGTGCTTCAGTGTAGGCTCAGAATTCTCAAATAACTCTGGGCCATGAACAGATTCCTTAAAATCTTATGTAATCTGGGGCAGCTAGATGGTGCAATGAATAGAGCATGGGCCCTGGAGTCAGGAGGACCTGAGTTCACATCCAGCCTCAGATAATTAATACTAGCTGTGTGACCTTAGGCAAATCACTTGACCCCAATTGCCCTGCCTCCCCCTCTCCAAAAAAACAAAACAAATAAATAAAGCTTATATAATCTCCAATTACATCAGAAAAAAAGGAAAAATGTATAATTTTAGATTATAACCAATAACACTGCCATCACTCTGGTGCGTCACCTAGCACCTAGACTATTGCAATAGCTGCCGGTGACCCTACCTGTCTCAAGTCTCTCCCTGCTACAGCCCATCCTCCAGCCACTAAAGTGAGCTTCTTTTTTTTTTTTTGTCTTTTTTTTTAAATTTTATTATAGTTTGCATCATTCATTTCCACAAGATTTTGAGTTACATATTTTCTCTCCCTCTTTCTCCCACCCACCGCCCCAAAACAGCCATCCCAGTGT
>CM053588.1:32876644-32903595 GCA_028646515.1 Pseudochirops corinnae
TGAAAACAATCGCTCAGTCCCCCTGCTTTCTGCAGGCCGTGGGCGGGAAGCTACAAAGCAGAGGCGGGTGCAAAACCTCTTGCCTTTTCGCTTTTCCACTCTGGAGACCTTTTCGGCCAGACTTCTTATTTCCCCCTTTCGCAATCCCCACTCGCAGCTGGTGCTAATCTGCAGCTGGTGCTAATCCTCCACTCACCTGAAAGGCTCTTCCGCTGCCCCCAGGGCGCAGCTGCAGCTTCAGGCCAGGCTGGTTTCGGTTCACAGTGCTGATATGGTTCCTCGTAGCCGGGCTGACTTTAGTGGGAAGTATCCTTGTGTGCGTTTTGGAGTTGTAGGATTGGTTTAGAGTCCTATTTTATGGGTATTTTGGGGTGGCTATGTGAGAGCTGTGATATGTTGCTGCTGCTACACCGCCATCTTGGCTCCGCCCTATAGGGATTCCTTCTTCTCCAAGGGTGAGCTCTTTGGCCCAGAGTCACATATGGCCAGAAACAAGAACCTCCCCTTGACCAGTTGGGTCAGGGGCATTGAAGAGAAACTAAGAGATGTCTCCAGACATACCCAGGCCCCACCTACTTGAGGATCTGTTGTTTGAACACTCCTTCCTTATGCTCTCCTTATTCTGTCCCCTTGTTGGGAAGGGACCTGTTGATGAGCCAATTTTCTCTAGTTAAGCCTCCCAGATCTCCCCATGTTCCCTTAGGAGTGTGGGAGATAGTTGAATGAATGGTTTGGGATCAGAAAATTCCTGGGTGAGCTATTTCTGCCATCCCAGCATTTGTTTTTGGCTCCTGGGTCCTAAAGTGTCCCCCCACCGTGGTCTATAGCCAATTAAACCCAAGGCCTAGGAGGGACTGCAGCCATTAATGGCTACTCAAGGCCCTGACTCATTCTGTCCAGAGTGGGGCCTAGAGCTGGTGAAAGCTTTTCAGACTTTGCAGCTTTACCCAATAGTCTCTATGATGATGGAAGGAGAGAACAGGCTCTGGGAGTTGTTGCCTGTTTTTGAAAAGCTGCTATTGCTTTCCATGTGCCAAATGTCCATGGAGCAATTTGGAAAGGAAAGGGATATCTGGCAGCATTTTGGCCTTGCCATAGTCATTTTTAATTCCCAGCAGGGAAATTGTTCTTTCTCTATACTTTTTTTGTGCCTGTTTTGGTCTTTGTTTGCTTAACCTCTTTGCCAGGTTTGTCTCCTCCAGGGTTTAAGCCCCAAGTTCTCCAGTCCACTGGACCTGGCATCAGGCATGTTACAGAGTCTGACCCCTTGGATGTGAAGTATGACCCCCTTGAATGGGACCCAGAGAGGCAGGGACAGCTCTACGCCCCTTGCCAGCAGGAAGCCCTTTCAGAAGCTGACACCTTCGCCCTTTACCCCAAAGGAATTTGGGTCCCATTTGTTTGAGGGGGGAATGATGAGGTGTAGGCTCTGGGACCCCCCCTTGAGTTCTCCTTGAATCTTTGAGGTACAGGCTCTGGGAAACCCCTTGAAATCTGATTGAATCTTCCTACTTGATGAGGCATTTGCAGAGGCCACAAGTATTCCATTGTGGCTGGGCCCAAACCTCTGTTATTAGCCTGCCCCTCCATTGTCCCTCTGCTTCCCACCCTTGAGCCTTTCAAAATATCAATCTAGTCTCACATTGACCTCATTAACTCCTCCTGAAGACCCTCCCCAAACTCATTACTGGAGTCTGACCTCATTGACTTCTCCTGAAGACCCTCCCCAAACTCCTCCTCTAGACCACCCCTAGATTTCTCTGTGTATAAGAATCCCATCTCCCTTCCATGTGGTGTGAGAGCACCGCAGAAGGCCCTAGCACAGACTTGCTCTGTGAGAGCACCATAGAATGACCTAGCATAGACTGGCTCCTTAAGAGTCTACCCCATATGGCAAACTTTTAATGAACTTTCAATAGACTTTACTTTTCTTTGGCTGAGAAGACTTGAGTCAAATTCTTTTGGCAGGACCCGGCATGTTGGTATTTTGGGGTCTCAGGCAACCCTAACCCTCTTTGGGTAAACCTCTTCAATACAACAAGAAAATCCTTCTTCAGGGCTTCTGAATGAACAATAAGGTTCCAGGATCTCTGCAACAACAGCATCGTCCTTCACCAGCTGACAAATCTGGCAAAACAACATCAAAACAGACAGACAAAATACCGGCAACACAGCCATGCCTCCTCAGTTCTTGGCAGTTCCAGATGGCAGTTCACAAAAGTCCTGGGCAGATCCAACTGGCCCTCAGCAGTCTCTCTCTCTCTCTCTCAGCAATTCTGGCCCCCAGCAATTCTCTCTCTCTCTGCCTCCACAATACCATTCCCCCCAAATTCTTCTGGCCTCCTCTGCTTGGGGCTTCTCTCTAAATCCATGGTACCAGATCCTCCCAGTTCAGCCCTCTCTCTTCACATCAACAAGTCCATCCCACAAGTGGGATTCACAAGCTCTGGGTTTTAACACTCAACCCAAAAACCAAGCAGATACAGAGGATCTTTAAATTCCATTACCATTTCAAAGACCTTAGCTTAAAAAGGTCAAGGCCTCCCGCTGCATCCCAGGCCATCTTTAGCTGTCTTGATCTATATCTTGCCACTGGATGTCAATGGTTCCAAGGAATAAAGTGAGGCTGGTGACTTTGTACAGCCCTGCCTCACTTATATCCAATTTACTTGTAAGTCATGGCATCACCTCCCTGATCAACAACAAACATTCCTTAAGTAAAAACCATGTTCAAGGTACCCTGCAAGGCACTGGGGGTTTGCAGACAAAAATGAAACAGTCCCTGTCCTCAAGGAGCTTATATTCTACTACATAGATGAGTTCAAATCTATAATCCCTACCAACTCTATATCTATGATTCTGTGAAAGGGAGAAACCCATCAACTAATCTCAGACTTACAGATAGACTGTTCACTTCAATTCAAGTGAAATTAAACTCAATAAAAGTGTATAAAACTCTAACAACAACAACTAATATTTATACAGAACTTACAATGTGCCAGACGCTGGGCTAAGCCCTTTACAATTATTTGATCTTCGTGGCAACCCTGAGGTAGGGGCTGTTATGATTTCCATTTTATAGATGAGAAAACTGAGGTGAACAGAGATTGTGACTTACCTAGGGTCAAACAGCTATTAAGTACCTGTGGTCACATTTGAACTCAGGTTTTGCTGGGTTTGCCACCTCAGAAAGGAAAGTTTACATCTTTAAACAGAATGGTTTGTCCAGTGAAATCGACAATTGAAAACTTTTAGGGGCGGCTAGGTGGCACAGTGAATAGAGCACCCGCCCTAGAGTCAGGAGGACCTGAGTTCAAATCCGGCCTCAGATAATTAATACTTATTAGCCGTGTGACCTTGGGCAAGTCACTTAACCCCAACTGCCCCTCCAAAAAAAAAGGCAAAATAAAAGTTATAAGGATGGGAAGTCCTAGCTATCACGTGGTCCGACAATTGAAAACTTTTTAATTTTTTTTTTTTGCAAGACATAGTAAACTCAAGGGCTTAAAATAGTCAATGGAATAGATGGGTGTGAAAACAAATAATATTAACTCCATGTCTTCCTAGCCTATGCTGGGATCCTGGCTCTGCCAATTATCACCTGTGTAATAGGTGAAGAATGGGAGGGCATAAGAATTTATTAAGTGCCTAATGGACACCAGGCACTGTGCTAAGCACCTTACAGATATGATCTCATTTGATCTTCAGCCCCCACCCCTGAGAAGCAGACATTGTCATGTGTTCTGTTTTCCAGTGGAGGAACCTGGAACAGAAAGATGTTGAATAACTTACCCAGGATCACAAAGTTAATGTCTGAGACTGGATCTGAGGTCTCTGGACCTCAGTTTCCCCCAATGTTCCACTAGAGGAGTTTGGAAGTCCCTCCTAAAGCTCTGTCTTGGGTATTATGATGGGGAACCCTATCACTAACCACCATTCAGCTCAGTTCATGTGAAACTAACCTCACTGAATCCTGAGCTTTGTTGGTGGTGGCTGGAGACTGTGTTACCATTGTGGACTCGTTTCAATTATATCTGACTCTCCATGACCCTGTTTGGGGTTGTCTTGGCAGAGACACTGGAGTGCTTTACCATTTCTTTCTCCAGCTCGTTTTACAAATGAGGAAACTGAGGCAAACAGGATGAAGTGACTTGCCCAGGGTCACATGGCTACTAAGTATCTGGGGCTGGATTTGAACTCAGGTCCTCTACAAACAAAAATGATACAGTGTTTGTCCTCCAAGGGCTTACATTACACAGACAGGACACACTGTTTGAGAAAAAACATTCAAGGCGATAGGAGGAGGGTAATGGCATTTTACCGGCATAATGAGGGATGTTGAGCATTGGCATTTGGAGATGCAGTGGATAGAGCCCTGGGCTTGGACTCAGGAAGAACTGAGTTCAGATCCAGCCTCAAACACTTCCTGGCTGCATGACCCTTAACTTGTTTCCTCAAAGGTAAAATGAGTAAAAACCTACTTCCTAGGGTTGTCTTGAGGATGAAATGAGATCATGTTTGTCAAGAGCTTAGCACAATGCTTGGCACACAATAAATGTTTCTTTCCTTTATTCTGCAACCCATTCTGAGTTCCCTTCAGTGATTAAGGCAAGGTAGGAAATGAGGCAAAGAATGGTTTATTTTACCTAGTCAAAAAAAGAATCAGGGGCAGCTAGGGGGCGCAGTGAATAGAGCACAGGCCCTGGAGTCAGGAGGACCTGAGTTCAAATCCAGCCTCAGAAACTTGACACAAAAACTAGCCGTGTGACTTTGGGCAAGTCACTTAACCCCAATTGCCCTCCAAAAAGCAAAAAAAAAAAAAAGAATCAATCTGGGAGGGGAAGAACCTCAGGGTTTCCCGCCAAAACAGGAGCAATTGCTATTTACATTCACTCTGAACTGAAAGTGAGGCTAGCAACTTTGCACAGCCCTCCATCACTTCAATCCAGCTCACCTGTACGTCATGGCATCACCTCCCTGATGTCATGGTCCTCTTTGAGAACGAAGGACAGACAGCAACGACCATAACAACAACCCGAGTCCTAAAGCATGCCCAGAGAACCCCAGGCTATGCTTACTTCACATAAGGATCAGTTGAGAGACCTTGGGATGCTTGGCCTAGATATGAGGTCTTGGGGCCCAGGATAGCTGCCTTCTCCTTGGTCTTAGGGGGGCAGAATCAGGAGCAAGTTGAAAAGAAGCAAATTTAGTCTTGATATGAGGGTGAGAGTGGGATGAACGGTGCTGCTATAAGTAAACTGGAAGGTAGCATGTTCTGTCCGTGCAGGGGGCGGGGGCGGGGGGGGTGTCTTCAAGTAAAGACTGAATGGCCACTGTTCAGGCGTGCTGTAATGAAGATTCCTTTTGGAGCAAGGGCTGAGTTGTTGATGTGCCTTCTAACTCTAAAAATCCTGTGATTCTGTGACCAACACCTAGAAGGATCTGAGAAATACCTGAGATGAGCCTGGGAGGAAAATAAGCTTCCTGAGATACAAAGTGGAGGAAGGCATTCTGGGAAGGGGACATGGATTATGTGAATGTCTGGAAAGGGGAGAATGGAAGGCAGAGTAGTAAGAGCAGTTTAATAATCCAATTTGGCTGAAATGAAGAGTCTTTGGAGAGCAGTAATAGGAATGTAATGGGAGTAAATCAGAGGAGCTAACTTTTTAGTCTCTCTCTCTCTCTCTCTCTCTCTCTCTCTCTCTCTCTCTCTCCCTTTCTCTCCTTCTCTCTCTCTCTCTTTCTCTCTCTCTTTCTCTCTCTCTCTCCCCCTCCTCTTTCTTTCTTTCTCTGTCTCTCTCTCTCTCTGTCTCTGTCCCTCTCTCTCTCTCCTTCTCTTCCTGTGTATTAAGTATGTCATGACCTTTCAAACTCTCCCTCACACTCATGTTGGGGTAGGGTATGTCTGTCCTCCATCCACCTCCTGAATGGGTGTTACCTCAGTCAACTGGGACCTGTTAAAGACTTTAGCTTAAAAAGGTCAAGGTCTTCCATTGCATCCAGGGCCATCTCCAGTCATTCTGATCTATATGTGATCATTGGACCCAGTTGGCTCTGGAGAAAAAAGTGAGGCTGGTGACTTTGCACAGCCCTGCCTCACTTAACTCTAATTCACTTGCAAGTTACAGGACTCTCCTCTTGATGTCACAGTCCTCTTCAAGAATGAAGGACAAACAATAATCACCCTCCTCCCCAGCAGCAAGGGTGACTTTATGCCACAAGTACATGCACTTACCCAGATAATCCTGAGACTAAATCTCAAATTCCTTGAAACATAGATGAACAGGGATTCTGAGCTGTGCTTCTTTTTAAAAATATTAAATTTTGCTGTTGTTATATAGTGCCGCCTCCTCATTTCTTGCTAGCTCTAGTGGGTCAGGTCCCCAGAGAGCACCTTACTAATTCTCCCTCTCCCAACAACAGTTCTATCCATGGATAACTCTAAGTGGTCACTGGAGGTTTTCTTAGTACTGCTTTGCACAAGCCCCCATCCAGTGTACTTTCCAATAATTGTCAGCTAGTAACCCCATTTAGCTTTTAGGGGGAAAAATAAGTATTTACTGAGACGGTATAGAAAGAATAATTGGCCCTAAGATATCTGGGACGTACTTTCCCACACAGGTCCATGAAAAAAGTGAATTCAAACTGGGAGTACGATACCAGTGAGGCACACATGTAGAATTTGTATGTGCCAAAGAGAATAACTCATCACAAGACATCCTTTTCTCCCTTCTGGACCTTCTCTCCATGAAGTTCCCTTTAGATATTGTTCTCTTCTGGACTTACTTCTGCTGTAGCATCCTGAAGCTTCTTGTCCTTGGTGTATCTAGCTGTCTTTGGTTACCTTTCAGTTCCAGGTTAGACGTATTATCATCTCCTAGTGGTTTAGTCTTCCTGATGATTTGGTTAATGGGCTCATTCCCTTCCTCCCCTCCTGGCTCTCTCCCATCTTAGTGCCTCCTCAAGGTCCTTCTGAGCCTGGAAGCTCCAAAATCTCACCTGCTTTGCTGCTGAATTTCATACTTCCAAACTGGTTTCCCGAATTACACACTGACCCAGATCAATCAATCGACATTGTTGATTCTTTCAACCAATCACAAATTATTTGCTGTGTGGTGTCATCTGTTTTCATCTCCAAACCCAAGAACTTCTCTCTTAACTCTTTACCATGTGCCACACATTGTGCTAAGGTTACAAAGAAAGGCAAAAATACAGTCCTTGTTCCCAAAGAGTTCACAGTGTAATGGGGGAGTCAAAATTAAAACGACAGACAAACGAGGTATATGGAGAATAAATTGGAGATAACTAAGAGAAAGAAGGTGCTAGCATTAAACACCAGTGGAGAAGTATGGGCCTTCTGTGTTTACGTAATTGGGATGGGGATGTAAACTCCCACTCTCCCCCTAGTTTAAACATGTGCGGTCCTTAGTAAAACAGACGGAGTGCTTTTGGCAAAATCTATAAACCCAAATCCTGGATAGCTCTCTAGTGACTTTGAGAGAGGTTCAAACATTGTCTACTTCCGGACCCTCTCCCAGTGACATGTACTACAAAGCTTCGGGACAGGGGGCACAGTTTATAAAGGTAGAATCACGGATAAAGTGCTGAAATTGGAGTCTGGAAGACTTGAATTAAAATTCTGCCTCAGAAACCTTACCTAACTGGGTAATCCTGGTTAAGACAGTTAACCCCATTTGCCTCAGTTTCCTCATCTGTAAATGGCCAAAATAATAACACCCACATCACAGGACTGATGCAAGACTCAAGATAATACATGTAGAGTGCATTTGCCAACCTTATGGTGTTATATAAATGTTAGTTTTAGGCATTTTTCCATACTTCCAAACACATGATAGTGTTTGTTAAGCTGTTTTTCAGTCACGTCTTCTCACTCTCTGAGACCCCATTTTGGGCTTTCTTGGCAGAGATACTGGAGCGGTTTTCTATGTACTTCTTCAGCTCATTTTACAGAAGGGGAAACTGAGGCAAATGGGGTTAAGTGACTTGCTCAGGGTCACACAGCTAGTGTCTGAGGCCAGATTTGAATTCACAGAGATAATTCTTTTTTTTTTTCTTTTTGGAGGGGGGAAGGCAGGGCCCTTGGGGGGAAGGCAGGGCCCTTGGGGTTAAGTGACTTTCCCAAGGTCACATGCCTAGTAAATGTTAAGTGTGTGAGGTTGAATTTGAACTCAGGTCCTCCTGACTCCAGGACCTGTGCTCTATTTACTGTGCTACCTAGCCACCCCCACAGAGATGATTCTTGATACAACTTTGTAAATATATGTAATTTTACAAAATTCTTGCGGGTTACTGCCTGTCTTGGTGCTTACAAAAAGCCTTCTCCAATCCAAGAGCACTTAAGAAAAAAGAAAAGAAAATCAAGGCTCTCTTCTCAGAAGGAAAGCTGAGTTCCTCTCTGCAGAGACCGTTAGAGCACATGGGACTCTCCACCAAGAGTCTGGGGACTTGGGGTAGAGTGAAAGTCATCCCCTCACCTTCCGGCGGGTGAAAACTTCCACAATTCCTTTTCACATATACAGTTATTTCTCTGATTCATGCGGGCACTAGTGCTGAGTGCCTCTATCTTTAGGGTTCTTGCGTTGGGTAACTTTAAGGAAGTTAGGTGGTACAATAGAAAAGGCATAGTAAGATCTGAGTTCAAATATGGCCTAGTTGTACGACCTTGGGCAAGTCACTTAACCTGTTTGCCTCAGTTTCCTCATCTGTAAAGTGGGGATAACATTAGCACCTACCTCCCAGAGTTGTTGTGAGGATCAAATGAGATAATATTTGTTTCACTATTACTACCCCCTGCTCCCATGCACTGCAAAATGAAAGCCTCTTCTAGGATACACTAAAACAAAACAGATCCACACATAGGCTGCATATGAAGATGTATGTCTCATTCTGCACCTACAGGCCACCACCTTTCCGCCAAGAGTTGGGAAGCATGACTCACTTAGCATCAATCCTCTGGAGTCATGTTGGATTTTGCATCAATAATAATTCTCGTGTCTTTCATGGTTGTTTTCCTTTACAGTGTTGTAGTCATTAAATAAATTGTTCTCCTGGTTCTTCTCACTTCACTCTGCATCCATTCATACAAGTCTTCCTAGGTTTCCCTGAATCTATTTCATCATTTCTCATGGCATAATGACATCCTATCACAGAGATATACCAAATTTTGCTCAGCCACTCCCCAGTTGATGGACACTCATTTTATTTTTATTTCTTTGCTACAAGAGAATATACTGGTGTTTTTTGTTTTGTTTTTTTTTCCTTTTTGGAGGGTGGTTGGGGTTAAGTGACTTGCCCAAGGTCACATGGCTAGTAAATGTTAAGTGTCTGAGTCGGGATTTGAACTCAAGTCCTCCTGACTCCAGGGCCGGTGCTCTGTTCACTGAGCCACCTAGCCATCCCAAGAGAATATACTGTTGTAAATATTTTTGTGCATATAGATCTTTTCATTCTTTCTTTGATCTACTTGGGGCATAAGCCTAGTAGTAGTATTGCAGGGTCAAAGCATAAGCACAGTTCAGTGATGCTTTGGGTACAGTTGTTTTACAGAACAGTTAAATCAACTTGCATTCCCACCAGCAGCATCCCTTCTACAGCCCCTACAGCAATCCCCATTTCCAATTTTTGTCATCTTTGCCAATCTTACAGGGGTGAGGTCTAGCCTCAAAGATATTTTAATTTGAACTTCTTTGCTTCAAAGGATTTTTCATATGGTGATATATACCTTCTTTTCCTTCTTTTGAGAAATGTCTATTCATATCCTTGACTATCTATTGGGAAATAGTTCTTATCTGTATATGTTTTAATCAATTCCTCACACAGCTTAGATAATAGATATTTATCAAATTAATTTACTGCAAAATAATTTAACTGTTTCCCTTCACATTGTAACTGAATTGATTTTATTTCTGGGAAAAGTTTTTCAATTTTATGTAAAAAAATTATCTGTGATTCTTTCTATTCCTTCTTTGGGTAATAAATCCTCTCTTACCCATAGTGAATAGGTGTCTTCTTCCTTGGTAGATTGGTTGGTTCTTGTCTTCTGCCCTTGAGGAAAGGCAAAATGACATCACCGTGTTGGTGTCAAAGTATAGTGTGTCCAGCTGTGACTGATTAGACCAATATGAACACAGAATGTTCTACCACAGGTCAGGCACAAATAGTCTATATCCCAAGGCCTCTTATTTCTATCCCAAATTGTCTTCTTCCTTGGTCCTCTAATGGATCTTACGGCTGTCACTGAGAAACTCCACGCTCAGGTCTCACTCTTTGAACTTATCTGGATGGTTTTCTGGTCTGTGGCTTCCTTTAAGACAGCTGTATTGTCTCACCTCTACCGTCTGCAAGAAGCCTTTCCTGGAACCCCGGCTTCTAGTGCCTTCCCCTCTGAGATTACCTTCCATTTATTTTATGTGTATCTTGAAATTACTTAGGTATTTACCTTGACTTTGTCACTTATATTGTTAGAGTGCTCTGTAAGGGCAGGAACGATGATCTTGCCTTTTGTGTATAGTAGGTTCTTAGCACAGATTCTGGCACATAATAAACACTTAATAAATTCTTATTAACTCACTGCAGCTTTGTTCCCATGGAAGCAGACCCAGGGACTTGGGAGGGCCACGGAACAATCCCACCACCATCCAAGGCCCGTGGCATTTCCAAAACTGAACTCTTTTCACAAAAGCTGCTCCTTACCCTAATTTCCCTCTAAGGAACCACCAGGACCCCAAGCACTCAAGCTAGGAGTTATCTCTGATTCATCAATCAGTCAGCTAGCATTGGTGAAATACCTATAATGTGCCAGGTACCTCACTAAGTACTGGGATCATTACAGAATCATAGACTGAGAGCTGGAAGGGTCTTCAGAGCTTATTAAGGCCAACTCTCATTTTACATAAAAAGTCTTAGAGAGGTTCCACTATTTGCCCAAGAACACACAGAGCCAGGATTCAAATCTGGATCCTTTGACCTCAAATCCAACACTACTTGTTTGGTACCACCCTCATCCCCATACTGAATAGAGTGGCAAGACTTGGCATTTCTATCTCTGCAACATCTCTTGCATTTAGCCCTGTCCTCTCTTATCCTTCCGCTGTAACCTCCCCAGTAACTTCCCTGTTAACTGGTCTCTCTGCTTTCAGTCTTTCCCTTGCTTCAAAATCCTTCAAACTGTTGAACTCACACCTTCCTCTGGTAAAGTTACTCCTCTGCTCAAAAACCTTTTGTGATTCCCTACGGCTACTGAACAAATTATAAGTTTCTGATCATGGCATCTGAGACCCTCTATAACACACCTTTTCAGCCTTAGGTAGTAATATCCTTTCAGATGTACAGAACCCCAACAACTGTTAATAGGTGTCTTCTTCCTTGGTGGATTGGTTCCAGTCTGGTCCTGCCCTTTCTCAGCTGCCTTTGCTCACATCATCCTTCATACCTAGAATTGACTCCGAACACCTGCCAAATTCTGACTATTGAAGTCTCAGCCCTGATGCTTCCTCCTCCTTGAAGCTTTCCATAAGTCCTTCCTCACAGGTAAAAGTTATCAATTCTTATAGCACCCTGCCTGAACCTCCCCTTTGCACTCAAGAGCAGGGCTGACCTGTATCACATTTATCTTTTTATTCCCAGCTCTAAGCACAGAACCTTGCTTACATTAAGTACTTTATAAATGCTTATTGAGTTTATTTGGATTGAATTCTAGGAAGAGGCAGAGAGACGCAGAGTCAGTGACATCTGCCTGTGAGAAAATAATAGAGGGTTATAAATGATACTAAGAAGATTTGAAATACAACAGTTGTTCTCCAGGTCAGTCTTTCCCACAAATGTGTCCCATCAGTGGAGAAAGTGATCATGCAGAGGGATCAGACATAATCAAAGGGCCCACAGTAGTTCTTGCTTGTATGCTCTGGCCATTTAAAAGTTATTACTCAGTGCTGTAATCTTCTGATCTTATCTCTTCAGAGCCAAGCAAGCCACCCCAGCTTCAGTCTGCTAGGGTATACAGGAAAGGTTGAAAAGCAGGTTGAAAGGGGAAGATGATGAATTCAGTAACATGCTGAGTTTGAGGTGTGGGCAAGAGCCCTAATCTCTCTCTGATATGGGCAATCCGACAGGTCTTTAGTCATAGCTACCATAACCAAATAACAGAGAACCCACTGGGTAAAATCAAATCTTTCCTTTTTGACCCCTATATCTGGGTGGAAACCAATGTCTTGTATTGTAATGTACTAACTTGGGGTTAGAGACTCTTAGCTATTCCCAAGACTCCTTCAGGCTGCAAATTAATTGGAGCCACAACAAAAGGGAAGTTAAGAAAAGTATTAATCATCCATCTAACCTGCATTCTTACCTTCATTGTGCATATCTGTCCTTAATAAAACTTGATCACTTTGCTTATATTTTTTGGCCAACTGGAGAGAAGAACCTCCCTGCAAATGGATTGGGGTGTGTGTAGGAAGGCTGGGAGACTAATTAGAAGGCAATGACAATGGTCCAGCTGAGAGGCAATGAGGACATGAGCTAGGTAGGAAATTTCTAAGGGAATGAGTGGTGAGAGAGATGCAGTGGAAAGAACATTAGACTCAGGAGACTCAAGGTTGAATTTTTCCTTTTCTCCATTAGCAGTGTGACTTTGAGCAAGTGCTACCAAATGAGAAAGAGATAAACACTTTTACTCAGTACCGTGCAGAGCTGTGGGCAATGGGTTTTACTTAAACCATGAAGGAAATGTGAGCTCTTTAAGGCAAGACTTGGCAACTGATTGGATGACAGAGGAGAAGGAGAAGAAGAGATGAAACCCACGCTGAGGGAGGATTCTGGAAGACTGACTGAATGATGATGTCATCAAAAGAAGTCTAGAAATCAGGAGGAGAGGCAAGGTTAGGGGGATGATGATGAGTTCAGGATGGGAGCATGCTGAGTTTGAGGTGCAGGCGAGAGTCCTAATCTCTCTCCTGATCTTTAACCCTAAACCACCATCTGTTGGTGAGATACCCTAGTGGAGATACAGAATAGACCACTGGCAATGCAGGACTGGAATTCAGGAGTGATATGAGGTCAGGAGATGGAGATTCGGCAGGTATCTGCATAAAGATGAAAATTTTACCAAGAGAAGGGTTGAAAACACCAAGGGAAAGAGGAAAGATGAGAGCCTGGGGCAGAATCTCCAGGGTCACCCTCTTGAAATCAGACTTACCAGGCTTCTAGGTAAGAAAGGTCATCAAAGATCTCTCACATATAATGAAAGAACAAATAAGGCATTTACAAAGTGTTTATTGTGTATAACGCCCTGGGCTAAGCACTGGGGATACTATTAGAAAGGTAAGAGTCCTTGCCTTCCAGGAGACAGCATATATGGAAAGTTTCAGAGGCAAGTTAGATGGGAAAATTCCTTGGTCCTTAGGGAGCAGCAGCAAAGCAGACGATAAAGCCTACTGTTAAATGCTCTTTCCATTGATAAAATTACAGCAATTTTTCATATGGAACCATTGGGCAGGGTTAAGAGCTTTCCTTTCCAGGTCTTCAGTAGCTGTGTTTGTCACAGCTGTAGGAGCAGGGGAGATCTCCACAGGCACGCATCTTCTCAGAATGGCTGCTAAAGGCACTGGGCTGGAAGCATTGTCATTCTCTGTCTCTGCCAGGGCCTGAAGGGAGATGGTTGTCAAGGTGGGGGTGATGATGGTCTGACTTGCTTGGGACATACTGCCTTTTGTCTCTCCCTCTGCGTGCCTGCTTCAGCTAGGCTGGTTTGCCTGCCCTATATGTGGTAGTTGGTAAGGTGGCTGGTTCCTTCTCCCTAGGAGTTACTTCCCCAGTAAAAGTATAAAAAGAATGCTATAAAGGAAGGCATTCAAAGTAAAATAATAGTAAATGCTTTCATCCAGCCCAGGACTGTGCAAAAAGACAACAAGAAAGAAAACAGGAACCAGGAGCCCATTGGCACTCCAGGGAAAGAAACTCCAAGGGAGCCTTGAAGCCTATCTCACCCCTGACATCCAATCAGCTCTCAGGGGGAGGCTCCAGGGGAGCCAGAAGTTGGCAGAGACCTGACCACAATAGAAATCCATCCAAGGAGGGTGGTGGTGGTAAATCCTCAGCTTCTTGTCAAAGATGCTCCAGGAGAGACTTCAGGGTTCTGAGGACTTTGGAGGTGGGACAGGGCTGAAGACTAATGCCCTTTGACCTAGCATGATCCAGGGGCTCCTGAAATCTGTGAGTGTACTAAGCACAGAAAAACCAAAGTAGGTCAAAACCAGAAACAGGAGGCCAGGAAATCAAGGTCAGCACCAAACCTGGCTTGACCATTCCATCCAAAGAATGCAGGAAACAGAGAAATTTGGCCCTAGTACAAAGTCCCCAACTAGGAATTGAGGCTGGAGATATGAGTAAACAAAAGAAGAAATAGAATGCAATGAAGAAATACTATTGGTCAAGAACTGCACCAGAAGTAAGCCTGGTCAGAATAAGAGGGTGACTCCTTCACAAATACAAGCAGGTCTGTGGCACATGAATGTCATGGCTATTACTGAACTGTAAAAAGTGATGAAAAAGAAGAATACAGAGAAGCATGGGAAGATGTCTAGGAACTGATACAGAGAGAAGTAAAGCCAAGAAAAAAAATCACACACAATGACTACAATAATGTAAATGGAAAGAATAGTAACCACAAACTAACTGAAAATGAAGATCAGAAAGAGTAAGCTTGGTCCTAAAGTAGGAATCTGAGAAGACACATCTCCTACCTTGTGAGGAATTACAGGCTGCAGGTGGTAATGTTTGAGGCACAGGGTGTGTCTGAGGCCCTGGAATTAGCTGGGTATGTAGAGGTCAGAACATACTGCACCGCCCCTGATCACTTAGAGGCCAGGGGGTACAGCATTGCTCAAGATTCTCTTAAGTGGGGTTACCTGATGCTCCTGATTAGTGTCTCCACACCCTGGGGCCTTCATGCCCTTGTGACTGTACCTGCCCTCTCACAATTCTGTTCAGCTGGGCTCTGTCATGTGGGGTATGTGGATCTGGGACACATATAAGGCTTAAGCCTTGGGGAAGTCTGGGGTCTGCCTTAAGATCTGGCTGTAAGGCTTCCCCATGGAAAAGACTCAATAAACTTTCTCTGTTTGCACCTCCCATCTGTGACTCTTCTGTGTGACTCTTCTGTTCTTAAAATGCGCTAGCGCCTACTTGAGTGAGGTAAGTAACCGGCTGCCCCTGCAGGTAAGTTAAGGTACTATGACAGAGAACCCTGACACCACCTCATTTTAAGATGTAGGGTACCCATGGCTGTGGAACACTGCATACATTGTCACATCCCCACCTCCACCAAAATGTTCATCTTCCTCTTTTTCTTTTCTTTGTTTAAAAAAAAGTTCTTTGCTCTTGGGGATGACTCTTTCTAAGGGAAGAGAGGATACAGGAGGAAATTTGAATGATATAAAACCCAAAGATAGCAACAAAAAAAAAAGACGAAACCAAAAACCCTCATTTTTAAAAGAAACAAGTACAAGTAGATACTCAGAAAAAAAATGACTTGGCCACAAGAACTCCAAGAGTAACTGGGAGGAACTCCAAGAGTAACTGGGAGAAATGGAGCAAAAGACAAAAAATGGAATCATAAGAAATAAGAGCTTTGGAGGAAAGAATTGGAAGCAGTATTGCTTAGACTAAAAGTTGGAAAACTTTTTCCAGGTAGAGGACTCACTGAAAATTAGACTACAATAATCAGAAGTCAAAGAGTCTAGGTGGGAACAAGAAATATTTGAACAAAATCAAAAGACTGAAAAACACAAAAAAAACAATGTAAGGCGTCTACTAGCTAATTAACATAGAAAATGGGTGAGGAAAAAGAGAATTTAAAAATCCTTAGCCTTGGGGCACAGTGAATAGAGCACCAGCCCTGGGATCAGGAGGACCTGAGTTCAAATACGACCTCAGATACTTAACACTTATAAGCCATGAGACCTTGGACAAGTTACTTAACCCCAACTGCCCCTCCAAAAAAAAAGCAAATCCTTAGCCTTGTCATCAACCCTCCTGTACCACCATAAGGACCCATAGGCTTTTTCACCTGCTTTGAAGCTGACATTTTCTGTCTACAGAACAGAGGCTGTCTCACTTCTATTTGAGATCAGACAGATACCACATGATACCATACAGGTAGCAAGGTTAAATTGGGTCTGTGATGTATGAAAAGTTTGAGAGACATAATTTCTGGGTAATTAATAATTTTTATTAATTACGATTCATTAATAAAAGGATTGGTGGTGTGACTGTCTCTCATGAGCCAAAGACCCCTCCTGGATGCCTTGATGCCTATATGTCCTTGGAAGAATGGGTGTTCCTGACAGACTGCATTCAACTCAGATTGGTTAAAAATTAATGAGAGAATGAGTATTATAATGAGAGGTGGACCTATTTTAATGAGGGGATGGGGACTTGACTTTGAGTATGTCATTCTTATTCCCAGAACATCCTCAACCTGAAGCAATCTAGACAAAGTATCTACACTCCCCCAGAAGAACACAATGGGCCTGAATACACCTGGATCAGAGGTTCCCAAACTTATTTGGCCTACTGCCCCCTTTTTGAAAAAATTACTCAGCACCCCACCCCCCTCAAAATCTACTTTAACCCTTTAATGTTTTTTTTTTGAAATTTGCATCAATTGGAAAAAAATACAAAAATTTTTTAAAATGATGCATCTTAAAAATTTAGTAATTTATTGTAAATTTGTGGGTTTTTCCCCTGCATTGAAATTTTGAAGATGAATTATTGCATTATGTAACCATATGGTATCATATTGTAAACAAGTTATTATGCATATATTTCTGCCAAAGCATGTTGGACTTCCTGAAAATGCCCAACACTCTCACCTGCCAACACTTGCTTGTTAAGACCTGTCAGCAGACTTGACCACTGAATGGTTATAACTTCATTTTGTGTGTTTATTTGGAAAACAATATAATCATTATGACTTTAACTCTGTTACACAACGGATGAAAAATGTACAGAAGATTTTTCAAGATTTTCTTATCTTCCTTTCTTTATGCTTCCACAGCCCTCTTATTTTTTATTCAATGCCTCCCAATTGTATCTGAGGCTACTACAGCACCTCCCCCCCCATCATTCCAGTGCCCCTCAGGAGGCAGTATTGCCCACTTTGGGAACCTATGAGTCCTAGACTAAAATCGCTTTTCCTTTTGATCAGATAAAACTTCCCTATTTGGATGGGGTCTGAACAAGATTGAGGAGAATGTTAAATCCAATCTCCTTATCAGATCTAATCTTCAGATGTTGATTTGATCTAGTAAAGAATGAGGGAATCAGAAGGGAAAACACTTTAGTCCTAATTCAATAATTGCTTATTAATAGAAGAGAAATAATCATTTCTCTCAGGTCTGGGACACCCTACCCCGAAGGTCATCCTGTTAGTCGAATCATTCATTGCTAAGGATTTACCTTTACCCTCTATCAATCTAGGCTATGGTTGGATAATGTATTTCTCATTAATAAACTTGCAGCATCAAGCCACCACTGCAGTTCATTAAATATTAACTATTTAATGAAATAGAGAAAACTTTCCCAGCAGTAATTATTCATCAATAATTAAATATTAAAATTGTTGAATAGATACAATTTATTTAACAGACACAAAGACATATGTAACTCCACAACATTTTGGCCATGGCCAAAGTCACAACCTGCATACCCTCAAACGACCTCAATAACTCCTCTTCATTTGTCTATAAACTCAATCTCAAATCATTCTACTCACTCTAGAGAGCAATTCAAGTCTCTAGCTTCATGTTTCTCCTCAGAATTAGTCCTTTCTTTTTGAATTCACTGTAATGAATTCACAGGGTGAAGAATTTCCGAAATATCCTATACCTGTCCCAAAGCCTTTTCAGAAAATTCAATTTATTAGCTTTTTTTCTAACAGTGTGTCACTTATAACCATTTTGATGAGGAAGGAGTTTCACAGAACCTTCTCTCTCATTCTGTACCCTCCACAGATAATCTTCATATAGCCTCATGGATCACAGATAAAATACACATACACACCTCTCCCTGACTCCAAAGCAGGAATTTCTTCATATCAAGCAATTTTCCCACTGATTTTTTAAAACTGCCATCACAAACTGCTTTTCGTGACATTCTATTTTTGGCTCTTAAAGCTATAATAGCAGTCTCTTAGATAAATGCTAGAAACTGGAGTTATATCAGTGCTTGGCATGGTGCATACACCAAGGGCTTAATAAATGTTTTTCCATTATGTTCCATTCTCCTCCTGTTCACTTCTAGGTCCAGCTCTTCCATAGCTGCATGTGTAGTTGGATCAGATCTATGGCCTGTCCCTGTTTGATTAAAAGATTTTTCATACACTTGTTTTTTCCTGGGTAGATGATAGATGCAACTCTTTGGGTCAAGTCAATAAGCACTTCTTAAGCGCTTACCGTGTGCTTGGCCCTGTGCTATAAATTTGGGTAGTTATGGATCTCATTTAGGTGGCTCCTAAACATGGCTGCAGCCAGGCAGATGCCAGACACCAACAGCTGGTGCTGACCCAGAACTTGAAGATTTACAAAGCACTGCATATATATATATGATCTGCTTGGACAGTTGATGCCTGCGGGTGACCTTTGGGCATTTTGCCTGCCCACCAGCTCTTTGTAGGAGGGAAGGTAAGCCTGAATTGGATTGTTAGACATCTCTACATCACCGATTCAGAGCTGGAAGCCATGCTTAGAGGCCATGGGGCTCAAGCCCCTCATTTTACATGGGAGGAAACTAAGGCCCAGAGATTAAGTGATTTGCTCACAAAGTATTTGAAGGAGGATTTGAACTTAAGGTCGAAGCTGCCTCTCAAGACTGAGGGGAGAGGGGCGCTAGGTGGCGCAATGAATAGGGCACCGGCCTGGAGTCAGGAGGACCTGAGTTCAAATACGAACTCAGACACTTGACACACTAGCCATGTGACCTTGGGCAAGTCACTTAACCCCAATTGTCTTGCCTTACTCCCTTCCCCCCCAAAAAGACTGAAGGGTGAATATGGGTGGGAAGGAGTTGGGGAAACTGAGACATCGCTCCGCCCCATGGGCGGAGTCTAAAGCAATTCCCCGTAGTCTTCAGCGGGAATGCCTCTCTAAGCTCCGCCCCCCGACGCTTTTGGCCAATCATCCCCCGGGGCCGGACGCCACCGGTGACGTCATCGTGACGGAATGCTCTGCGGCGACCATCTTTTTTCTTGGAAGCCGATATTTGAGGCCTGCAACGGTCCTTATACATGAGTTTGCTGAGCACGCAGCCTCTGCGGCTCCGGCAGAGGACGCGGCGCCCAAAGCGAAGGACTGCGGGGCACAAGGGGGAGGGAAGGTGGCACAGGAGAATACCCCGGAAGTGGGAATATCGTCTGAGTGAGGGGTGGGGCCAAGAGGCTGTTTACGTTCGGCTGGTTGTTTTGCGCAGACTCTATTTCTATCTGGCGCGTGCGTACTTGCGACTTTTCAAAGCCCTGCTCCGGGAGGGGGCGGGGACGTTGCTATGGTGACGGATGCGCTCTAAGTTCCTTGGAGATCCGCGTGCTGGTCCCTGATGCTGCTCGTGGGCTCGACACTCAGGGAGGGATGGGCACAGGTAAGGCAAATAAACGGACCGAGGAAAGTCAGGAGAGGAATAGGAAGCTAGCTTCCTCCCACCTGCTGGGACTGGGTCCGATCCATCTGCGGAAAGTCCCCGGCTTATTTGCATATCATTTACATAGCGTTGGAAGTATTCCCAGGCTGCTGCGTGCGGGGGCTGCTGAGGCATTGAGCTCATGGGGACTGGCTTTGAGCCAGAACGCTAGTTCCCGCAGCGCCTAGCCTAGCGCGGGAGTCGGTCTGCACACAGTAGCTACTTAATCACCAGGCATTAATTAAGCGCCTACTGTGTGCCTTGCCCTGGCACGCAAGGAAACAAGTGAAAGGGAATGTGTATATGCAATGCAGTTTGGGGAGCGCAGGCACTGCCACGGGGGGCATCATGAAAGGCTTTGGGTAGAAACTTAGTTGGGCTGAACTAGGAGTTCTAAGGGGTAGGAATGAGAAGGGAGAGCGCATTCCAGGCAAGGGGGAAAGCCAGTGCAAAGGCATGAAGATGGGAGATAGAATATTGTATGTAACAGCGGCTGGTTTGGAACACATAGCGTTTAAAGGGAAATGATTTTTTATAATAAACCTGGAGAGGAAGATTGGAGCCAGGTTGTAAAGAGTTTTAAATGCCAAAAAAAGGAGTTTATATTTGATCCTAGAGGTAATAGGGTAACCCTAGGGGTAAGAATTTGTTTGTTCAGACTCTGTGTGACCTCATTTTATGGTTTTCTTGGAGTGGTTTGCCATTTTCTTCTTCAGCCCATTTTTACAGATGAGGAAACTGAGGCAAACAGGGTGAAGTGACTTGCTCAGGGACATACAGCTAGTAGGTGGCTGAGGTTGGATTTGAACTCAGGTCCTCTTGAGGCCAGGCCCTGTACTCTACTGACCTTGAATAGGGAGCTCCTGTAATTTATTGAGGAGAGAAATGAGATGGTCAGATCTGTGCTTTACAAAGATCACTTTGGCTACAGTGTGCAGAATGGATTGGAGAGAGGGAACATGGAGGCTGATAAAGAAGTTACTATAATAATTCATGGGAAAAAAGGTAAGAACCTGATATGTGGGGTAAAGGAGAGTGAGGGAGGAATCAATCCAGTGTGGAGAATGGGAGTGACTGAAAAAATGGGAGTGGGCTTGGCAGAAATTGCAAAATTGGGAGGGGAAGAGTTGAGAGAAACAGATGCAAAGATCTGCTTTGGAAGGTCTAAATCTGAAGCAGCCCAGCCTCTGAGACTCCTCTTTCCCAATCTCAAGTGTGGCATGGCTGCTGTTTAAAGAGCTCTCAAGAGAGACTCTGTGGCTGGATATAGAGAGCTTGCTGCCATCTCTAGAGAGATGATCTTGAGTCCAGGAGAGCTGATGAGCTCATCAAGAGAGAATAGAGAGAAAAGGGAAGTTGGTCCAGGACAGAACCTTGGGGGACAGCCCACCGTGGGACAGATGATATGAAGAAATAGAAATCACATTTGGGAAGATGATATCAGGAGGAGCAGCTGAATCTGACCGAAGATAGAAAGCCATCTGTGCTAGAAGTGACACGGTGTGAAAGGCACTCTGACCTCAAGTGTCAGCATGTCCCAAAAGAGTCAAGAGAGATCACAGCCTTCTAAGAAAACAGACCCAAAAAATGTGACCCAGAAAACATCAGCAGCTACCCATCCAGCATGCCAACTTTACCATCTCTCTAAAACCTTTTGGGAAATGGACCATCTGTATCTTTGTTGCAAACAAGAGATGGGGAAAGGGAGGTTTTTGCAGATGCTTCTCCATGGCAGATCCGGTCTTCACAGTAGCGCAGTGGATTATGGTATAGGGACAAGACACCCTGAACCCATCTTCCAGCTGCTGGAATACTTCCCAAACCACTTTGTGTTCATCTTGCATATATCCTGCGTTGTTCCTCCTATTAGAATGCAAGTTCCTTGAGGGGAGAGAATGCTTTATCTTTGTATCACCAAGCACACAGTGCATGGCTTACAGTAGGCACTTAATAGATGCTTGATGATTAAACAGACTGACTTGATAACAAAGAAGTATTTGTGTCGTAGCACAGCTGCACAATTAAGGGCTCACCTGCAGCTGGAAGGCTCCTATGCAGATGTTAAGATCCAGAAGGTTCCATGATAGATGCTTGGCTTTGGCAAAGGGAAGGGCCATGACTTCATCTGAGACTGGAGTGCAGAAGATGGTGGGAGATGATGCCTGAATGATGTGAGATGAAGAGGGAGGGAGGGAGAGGCGAAAGCTCTCGGAGAAATGCCTCCACTTTATTCAGTGAAATTTGAGGCAAGATTCTTGGTTGAAAGGGTCTGGGGAGGGGTTGCCTTGGGAACAGTCCTTGTGGGGAGTAGGATAGCAGGCTGATTAGGGGAGGAACAGAATGCTTACCTTGCTGTGGTGAGGATCCACTTGAGATTAGAGAACATATGTTGACTGTTGGCCCAATCTGTGCATGTCAACTTTCTAATCACAAGATGTACGGATGAAGAGAGGAAAGAACCTTTGAAGCACTTTCCAGGTGAGGCCACTGAGGTCTGGGGAGTTGCTGTCACTTGTCCAAGGTCACAGCGGTAGTAAGTAACCGAGCCAGGATTCAAACCCAGGTTCCCTGGGTCCAAACCTGTCACTCTTTCCATTGAGCTGCTTGTTACTTTGCTTCTTGTCTTGCCAGATCAGTGGAGGACAGGAACCTGGATGCCCCAAAGGACCCAGAAGAGGGGTTTACATAGTCGTACAGTGCTGAGCACTGGTGCTTGGTAATTCTTTCTTATATGGCAGGAGCTGGGTTGGCTTGCACCCTATGGAATGTACATGAGGATGACATGCATGGTCTATCCCGTAGAATGTGTGCAGAGCTTTCCTGGCAACCTTTGGGGGGATGCAGTAAATCCTGGGTGGCCCCTTGGTCCTGCTGCTCCCCAGCAGAGCAGCATTTGGGTGGGCACTGAATCTGTTAAAAAGGAAATCCAACAGATTTCCTCTCTTTTAAGTTTCTCCCAGGGGGCAGGGCAGCAGCCTTATGACTTCTAGCCCAGGTGTACATAAGATTGGAGATTCCTTTTCTCTTCTGTTTCTTACCTGAGTGTATGATTCTGAGAAGGATGTTTTCAGCTTTGAAGGTTGCTTTGTGGGTTCTAAAATTCGGGATCCTCCAGGTTCTCTTCAGGTGCTGGCTGCCGTTTGGGAGGAGCTTCTAGATGTGCTTCCCCAGCCCCCCTTGGAGATGACCACCAGTGAGAGGTTGAGCCCATTCTCTGACCAAGCTCGTCAAGAGACAGGGCCCGGAGGAGTTGGTTTTGGCATGGAAATGCTGACTCATCCCACACGTCCCACAAGATGCTTCGTGTTTTGTTTCGATGTTTTGAGTAACAGTCTCCTGGGAGAACATAACTGTGGTTCTAAGTTCCTGATTCTTGTTTAAGGTTTTGTTCCTGGTTTTTTGGTCAATGAAGGCTTGTGACCTTTCTGTGTTCTTTAACATTTCTTGGGTGTGGAGGAAATCAAGACCAGGTCTTATACACTGGACATTGAGTACCTTTTTAAAATTTTTATCTTTAATTTATGGAATAAAACAAGCATTTCCATGACATTATGATTGCACATGAAACTTCAAATCTACTGTGCACAATTTGCTATCCCATTAAAATATATAACAAAATTATCACGTAAATTTCTTTTTTTCCTCTCCCCAGATTGCTACCCTTACACACACATGTACACATATACATACATACATATGTAAAATTATTCTCTATATATTTCTGTTTATCAGTTCTTTCTCTGGATGTGGTTAGTGTCTTCCTTCATATGTCTTTTATAGTCAACCCCCCCACCCCATAAAACTGTCATTAAATACCTTTCTAAATCCCCCTTTTGGGGTTGACCCTTAACACGAAGCAAATTTGATCTTAAGTGATTTTATTCCTTCCCCTGTGGCTCTGGGGTAGGGGTGTAAGTGCAAGAAGAAAAGGGCCTTGATCACTCTCTTCGGGGGCCCTGACCCCCCCACCCCCCAGGACTGAACCTGGTCTGTGCATGTGTGGCCAGAGCTAAGAACTCCCCCTAGTAGAGAGGGAGAGGCTAAGTGTATCAGCCCCTCTGTGGCCAAGGAATGGGCCTGGGTGTGTTAATGAACCCCTCCTGCCCTGAGTCTTGTCTAGGTTTCACTGTGTTTGGTTTTATATACTTTGGTTCCTTTCCTTCAGAGGAAGTGGTACAGTGGTACAGAGGAATAGACCCGGTTTGGAGTCAGAGATCCTGGGTTCTAATCCAGGCTCTACCACTTTTTGTATTTGCATATAATTTTACTCTCCTGCACCTTATCTGTCAAATGAGGCTAATAATACCCATAGTACCCAGTTCACAGACTTTTGCGAGGATGAAATGGAGGTTTCTGACATGAAATTAATGTATATGTTGAAGCAGCATGGTAGAGAGGGTGCTGCATTCAAATTCTCCTTTTTCCATCTATTAACTGTGTGACCTTGGATAAGTTTCTTGTGACCTCTCTGGGTCTCAGCTTCCTGATTCATAAAATGGGGGGAGGTGTGGACTCGACAGTCTCTGCTGCCCCTCCTAGCTCTTAAATATCTGTTCCTGTGATCCGCCATAATTTTTACTTTTCATCTCTCTTTCCTGTCACGAGGAAGCCTGTCTGGAAAAATGGGGGAGGTCGAGCCACCTCTTCCTTTCCCCTTGTGGAATTTGCCCGAAGAAACCCGGGAGTTATTTGCATTCTGATCCCGAGCAAATGCTTCCTTGCATGTTTGGACAGGGTCATGCATCATTTTACGGCTGTCTTCAAGCCTGGAGAATAGAGACAGGCTAGCTGGAACTGGGACAGACTTCCTAACTCCTCCTCATCGTCATTCTTTCCCAGAACCTGCTCTCTGCATCTCGGAGTAGAAAGACACTGTATTCGCTGTCACCCATTGTGACCAGGGCAAACTGTCTTTATCCATTCCCACCTCTCTTGCAGCAATGAGGTCACAGATTGCTCACCTTGCCAGTAATCTCCCCCTGTGCTGCCTGGGAATTATTCAAGTTAAGAGGTGGGGCATGGTGGAGGCTGTGGGTGGGGGGAAAGCTAGCTGCTGGGCAGAAGCCCGCAAAGCTGGAGAGGGAATGTTCTGAATGGGTCCTCTCAGCACCCTGCCTGCGTGCGTGCCTGCGTGTGCTCTGCTGGAGGAGCAAAAGCCTTTAAAATTATGCCCCAAGAGCAAGGGCCCTGCTGAACAAAGAAGCCACAGCCAGAATGCAGATGCTTGCAGCTGGGCCCTGTTGATTGCTCCTGCAGGAGAACAAATGAGAGTCCTGTGGGCCACTCTTTTCTGCTGGGAGGATCAGACTTGTTTCCCAGTGCTTGTCTACATAGTCCAGAAGAGTATTTTCTATGGTTCAGTTAGCGGGAAACACATGGGATCCAACTTGGAAATGTGTACCCATTTCCAAGAGCAACATAAAATAGGATGCTACATCCTGCATCCAACATTCCCATCCAACTAGCATTTATTTATCATAATTGATACTGTATGTCACATGAGCCATGTGGACCTGGGCAAGACACTTCACCTCCATCTAAGTTTGCTCGGCTGTGTATATAATATGACAGCGCCTCATTCCCAGGGTTGTTGTGAGGATCCAGTAAGATCGCATGGAAAACTCTTTGCAGATTTTCCAGTGCCATATAAATGCTAGTGCTGGTGATGTGCTAACCTCTAAGAATATGAAGGTAAGAAAAAAAATAATAATAGAAAGAGCCCCTGTTGTGAAGAAGCTTATGTTCTAGGGGCAGCTAGGAGGCTCAGTGGATAGAGCGCTTGTCCTGGAGTCAGGAAGACCACCCTCTGACACTTACTAGCTGTGTGATTCTGGGCAAGTCACTTAGCCTCTGTGTGCCTCAGTTTCTCTCACTGTAAAATGCAAATAATAGCAGCCCCCCCCTCCCCCCCGCAAGGGATTGTTTTAAGGATGAAATGAGATAATATTTATGAAGTGCTTAGTGGGTACCTAACAAATGCATATTCCCTTCCTGTCTCTTCTACTTTTAACATTTTTAGTCTCTGGGATTTCTTATCCCAATTCCCTCTCCACTGGCAAGTTGGATCCCCAGAGCTTGCCTACACAGGGTCCTAGGGGTATCCTTGAGGGGTTCGGGTATTTCTTCTAATGCTCTTGGCTCAAGCCCCCGTTCTGGGGTGTCCTCTTCAGTATCATTGTGATTGATTAGTGCCCCAATAGAATTTAACCCATTGATGTCTTCTTCATATTGATAGCTCATTAACATCAGTTAGCTTTTAGAGAGGGACATTTACTGCAGAGATAGAGCAAGAACCAAAGTCTTACACCCCTGAAACTGGGGGCACCTCCCCTCCTTCCTGACCTTTGGGATCTCTTCGAACTTTTCAAAGCTCACAAGGTTGACACCCAGACACTGAAAGACAACAAGAAAAAATGGAATGGTCCCTGCCCACCAAGACCATCAACATAGAGTTATATTTCTTTAGTGTTCTTGGTTTTAGTAGCATGGAACTATGCATAGATGGTACTGATCATTCTTTTTATTTCTTCTGCTTTGTTATGATTTCACCTGCTATTTGATGTTTTGTTTGTCATTTGATTTTCTGTCCTCTTTTTAATCACACTGACACGAAGTTTATCCATTTATTACTCATTTCGAGGAAAAAGCTTTTAATTTAATTTCTATGGGTTTTTAGGGGTTCCAGTTTATTTATTTTTTGATTTTTAATATCTCCTCTTTTGTGATTACTTTGTTGTTTTTGTTCAGTCATGTCCAGCTCTTCATGACCGCATGGACCATAGCATGCTGACCCTTCTATCCCCCATGATCTCTCAAAGTCTGCCCAAGTTCATATTTATTGCTTCTGGGATGCTCCTTTCCCATCTCATCCTCTGCTGTCCTCTTTTTCTTTTGCCTTCAACCTTGCCCAACATCAGAATCTTTTCAGTGAGTCCCATCTTCTCATTATGTGGCCAAAGTATTTACACTGCAGCTTCAGTATGCGACCTTCCAGTGAATAGCCTGAATTAATTTCTTTGAGTATTGACTGCTTTGATCTCCTTGCTGTCCAAGGGACTCCCAGCATCACTTCTCCAGCATCACAGTTTGAAAGTGTTGATTCTGTAGAGCTCAACTTTTCTTATAGCCCAGCAGTTCTCAACCTGTGGGTTATGTTCAGTTTGTAACAATGAAAATACATCCTGCATATCAGATAGATTCATAACAGTAGCAAAATTACAGTTATGAAGTAGCAGCAAAAATAATTTTATGGTTGGGTGTCA
>CM053588.1:32904095-32914201 GCA_028646515.1 Pseudochirops corinnae
TGTCTTAATTTCATGACTGCAGTCACCATCTGCAGTGATCTTTGAGCCCAAGAATATAAAATCTGACACTGATTCCATTTTCCCCCTCCGCTAGAAAGTAATGGGACTAATTGCCAAGATCTTAGGGTTTTTTTATTCTTTATGTTAAGCTTGAGGCCAGCCTTTACACTCTATTCTTTCACCCTCATCGAGAGGCTTTTTAATTCTTCTTCACTTTCTGTCATCAGTGGTATCATTTCCATGTCTGAGATTGCTGATATTTCTCCCAGTCACCGTAATTCCAGCTTTTGATTCATCCAACTTGGCATTTCCCATGATGTACTCTGCATATAAATTCAATAAGGTGACAGTATACAGTCTTGTCATACTCCTTTTTTGATCTTAAATCAACAGCTGTTCCATGTTCAGTTCTAATCATTGCTTCTTGACCCGCGTACAGGTTCCTCAGGAGACAAGTAAGATGATCTGATTCTCCCATCTCTTTGTCACATCTTATTGTGATCAAAGTCAAAGGCTTTACTGTAAGTCAATGAAGCAGAAGTAGAGGTTTTTCTGAAACTCCTTTGCTTTCTTCATAATCCAGTGAATGTTGGCAATTTGGTCTCTAGCTCCTCTGCCTCTTTGAAAACCAGCCTGCTCTTCTGTTAATTCTCAGTTCACATGTCACTGAAGTCTGGCCTGCAGAATCTTAAGTATAACTTTGTTGGTGTGTGAAATCAGTACAATTATTTGGTCATTTGAACATTCCTTGGCATTGCCCTTCTTTAGGATTGGGGTGTAAACTGATCTCTTCCAATCTAGTGGCTACTATTTTGTTTTCCAGATTTGCTAGCATACTGAGCAGCACTTTATCAGCATTATCTTTTAGGATTTTAAATAGCTCAGCTGGAATTCTGTCACCTCCACCAGCATTATTGTTAGCAATGCTTCCTGAGACCCACTTGACTTCATTCTTCAAGATGTCAGACTCATACCATCACAGTCACTGGTGATAACATCTTTCTTGTATAGTTCTTTGTGCATTCTTACCACCTCTTCTTAATCTCTTCTGCTTCTGTTAAGTCCCTACCATTTTTGTCTTCTATCATGCTCATTTTTGCATGAAACCTTCTCTTGATATCTCTTAATTTTCTTGAAGAGATCTCTTGTCATTCCCATTCTGTATCTCTTTGCATTGCTTATTTAATAAAGACTTATCTCTCCTTGCTATTCTCTAGAATTCTACCTTCAGTTGGGAATGTCTTTCCCTTTCCCTTTCTCTTTTACCTTTCACTTTTCTCAGCTGTTTATAAAATCTCATTAGACAGTGGTTTTGCTTTCTTGTTTTTCTTTGTCTTTGGAATGTTTTTTGCTGTTGTATCCAATATAACATTGCAAACCTCTGTCCACATTTCATCAGGCACCCTAGCTACCAGATCTAATCCCTTAAGGCTATCTGTCATTTCTACTTTATATTTGTAAAAGATGTTATTTAGGTTATGCCTATATGGTCTGATAATTTTACCTCCTTTCTTCAATTTAAGTCTGAATTTTGCAATAAGAAGCTCACAATCTAAGCCACAGTCTGCTCCAGGTCTTGTTTTAACTGACTGTATAGAACTTCTTCACCTTTGGCTGCAGAATATACAAGTAATCTGATTTCTATATTGACCATCTGGTGATGTCCATGTATAAAGTCACCTTTTGAGTTGTTGGAAGAGTGTTTGTTATGTCCAGTGAATCATCTTGACAAAACTCTGTTAGTCTCTGTCCTGCTTCATTTTTGAGATTATACCCAAGTACTGCTTTTCTTCCCCTTTCCTTCACCATGAGGACTATCCATTTCTTCCAGGGCAGTGGTTCTTAACCTTTCTAATGCCACGACACTTTAATACTCGTATGTGGGCATATCTGTATGTGGGCGAACCCGCCTGGAGACCCATAGAGGAGCAGTGTCTTGGTTCCTAAGACCATCAGAAATACGTGTTTTCTGATGGTCTTAGGCGACCCCTGTGACCCCTGTGAAAGGGTCATTCAACCCCCAAAGGGGTCGCGACCCACAGGTTGAGAACCACTGTTCTAGGGGATTCTTGCCCTTAGTAGTATATTTAATTAACTCCTGAATCAAATTCACCCATTCCTGTCCATTTAAGTTCAACAACACCCCAGATATCGATGCTTAGCCTTTCCATCTCCTGTTTGACCACAGCCAGCTTTTCTTGGTTTATAGACCTTACATCGCAGGGTCTTGTGCAATATTGGTCTTTACAGCATCAGACTTTGCTTTTGTCATCAGATGCATCTGCAGCTGAGCTACCTTTTGGCTTTGACCCAGCTGCTTCCTTCTCTCTGGAGCTATCCGTACTTGTCCTCTGCTCTTCCCCGGGAGCATGTTGGACACCTTCCAGCCTGAGAGGCTCACCTTCCAATGTCTCTCTTTTATCATTTTAATGCCGCCCATGGGGTTTTCTTGGCAAAGACACTGCAGTGGTTGGCGGTTTCCTTCCCCAGTGAATCATCTTTTGTAAGAGCTCTTGACTGTGTCTTGGGTAACCCTGCGCAGCATCGCTCACGGTTTCATCGAGCTGCACATGACAAGGCAGGGATCTGGGTGGGGAATGGGGGCTGTGCGTCATTGGACACGAATTTTGCTCACTGTGTGTTGTGGTAGCTACATCTCGGAAATTTAGATACGCTGTTTCATCATTATTCTTTTCTTTTTTATAAATTATTCACTTGTAGTTTTCAATATTCACTTCCGTAAGTTTTATATTGTCTCCCATTCCCTCCCCCCTCCCCAAGACAGTGTGCAAGCCGATATAGGCTCTACATTTACATTCTTATTAAATATATTTTCGCATTAGTCATGTTGTATAGAAGACTTAGAATGAATGGGAGGAACCATGAGAAAGAAAAAACAAAGCAAAACAAAAAAGAGAGCAAATAGTGTGCTTCCATCTGCATTCAGACTCCATAGTTCTTTCTCTGGATGGGAATGGCCTTTTCCATTGTGAGTCTTTTTTTTTTTCTTTTTGGAGAGGGGAAGGCAGGGCAATTGCGGTTAAGTGACTTGCCCAAGGTCACATGACTAGTAAGTGTTAAGTGTCTGAGGTCAAATTTGAACTCAGGTCCTCTTGACTCCAGGGCCAGTGCTCTATTCACTGCACCACCTAGCCACCCCTATCATGAGTCTTTTGGACTTGTTTTAGATCTTTGCATTGCTGAGAAGAGCTAAGTCTGTCCAAGTCATTCGTCTCGCAATGTGACTGTTGCTGTGTACAGTGCTCTCCTGGTTCTGCTTTCTTCACTCAGCATCAGTTCATATAACTTTTCCCAGGTTTTTCTGAAGTCTGCCTGCTCATCATTTCTTATAGAATAATTTCATACCACACATTCATACCAGAGACAGTATTTAAGACCAGGTCCCGTAACTCCTGAGACGGGCCTGTTGCCACCAAACTCCAGTGCTTAATCATGGCCAATTCAATTAAATTAACTTGAAAAGATGATGGTATCATGTCAGTGTTTCTGTTTTAGCAGCACCTCCAGAGCCTGTGTCTTACTTGACCACAAGCCTCCTTGGCTTTCCAACCCTAAGTCTTTTTGTCTCTTTCTGGTCCCTTTCCTTGGTCCCTGATCATCTTCCTCACAACATCAGAGAGATTAGAGTTTCCACTTTGGTCCAAAAGGATCTCAATTGGGCAATCAGGGCTGCTGGATGAAGGGGCTGCCCTCCAGAATGGTGCCCTCAATGTGGGGGAAGATCATGTGTCTGGAAAGGCTCAGCTGCCATATTGTCTTCTTCCAGGCTTAATGCTGCAGAAGTCAGGTCAGCTTTTCCCAATCCAGAATGGTCCATGGGTGCTGTCTTTGCTAGACTCCTCACATATCTGGAACCCTCAGTATCTGTAAGACTCAAACATCTGGGAGGAAAGCTACTGTTCCTCTGAGAAGACAGCTGTGCTTTTACTGAAGGAAACCTGAGGGCCTTGAAAGTTGGTTGCTTTTTTACTCATTCATTCTATGCCCACTGCATGGTACAAGCCTGGTTAGGTCCTGCCTCCCCACAGATTCTAGGCTGAGGATCCCTAGGGCGGCCCCCAGAAGGCTTGCAGTGTTAAGAGAATGTGGAAATTTTCTTTTCAGAACCAAAGCAGGATCATTGATATCAAACACTAGCTCAGTGTGAACTGCCTCTGACTGAGCCTGGCAGGGGAGTTCAGACATCTCTTGTTCTAACCCTTTGATGTGACTGTCTCCCCAGGCCTCCAGCCATGGCCTTTACCGAACTGTTCCATCCCTCTCTCTCCTGCTCAGGTCTGGGAGCCCCAGGACGTGGCAGAGAATAGTGGCAAAGCCATGGCAAGAAAACCACAAGAACCACCCTTCCCTGGCATGTGGGCCAAGCTCCCCCACCCCATGCTTTCAGCTTCCTCCCAGGACGGCTGGCTGCCCAGCCAAGTGAGATTCTTGTGTCTGGGGTTCATTCCTTCTCCCTGTATCCTGTTCCCTCTCTGAAACCCAAAGACAGTTGCTCTGTCATGTGAGAACAGACCTCTTTATAGCCTTAAAAAATGTTGGAGAACTCTCACCACACACTTCTGACAATCTTGCTATAGTTTTCAACACATGTTATCTTTCAGAGATTCTTGGTGTTTTCAATGCAATTTTGATGCTAAATTCAAAAATACAAACAATTTCTGTGTCACCTACTGCTACTGAGTGACGTGTGAATTTTTATATGAATTATGCATTATGAATAAAGTTTGCTTCAGTTGGTAGGGAGGGAAGAGGCAGAGATGTGAGAAGGCTCTAATTGGCTTATTCTTGTGTGCTGGGTGGGAGGGGAGGCGGGGAGAAAGCATCTTTAGTTAAGAGTTAGGGACCTTAGAGGCCATCTGGTCCATGCCCCTCATTTACTGATGAGGGAGATGAGGCCCATCGAGCATCGGTGACGTGCCTGAGATCACACAGGCCACACAGCACATTCACATATGCTCAGTCACACAGCCAAGCTCTCACCATGGAGCCTACCTTCTCGTCTGTTGTATGCTGGATGTCACTGGGCAAAAGTCACCAGGGTTACTGATTGTTTAGTTCTGTATCTGGTGCTTTGTAGACACTGCTCTTCCTTACCTCGCATCTCAGTACACCTCCGAAGTGTGGCCGTCATCTGAGTGGTTTTCACTGGGTATTGGGGAGCTCACTTTTAGGTCTCAGAGACGAAACATTGCTCCCATGGTGAGACAAGCAGATGAACATATAATGGGGGTTCACGGTAAGGCTTGGACCCTCACTGATTTGTATTAGGCCACTAACTAGATGAATGCATGGATCTTATCCTGTGCCCATTGTGGTTCCCAGGATCTGGAGAGAAAAGAATAGGCCATTCAACAGATTGCTATTTTTGTTTAACAGATATTTCAAGGATTAACCCAAGGCTTGTGCAATATACAAATCTACTTTCTACCAGAAAATTATCAAGAAATTGTGGGTGGCTTTTTCAAAGCCAATAAAGAAGAGGTGTACTGGAGCCAGGTGCTAGAGAGCTGGTTGTTAAATTTTTAGTAGGAACATTAATACTTTGGAAGTTCACAAAACCTACAAATCAAGGCTTGATTTATTGTTTTGCTGATTGTCTACACTTTAAAAAGTGATGGAAAAATATTAATAATGCAGATTCAACTTAAAAGTGTGTCCTGTGTACATTCCCCTCTGCCCCCTAGAGAGCCGCTTGTTAAATGTTTATCAGTAAGTCACTGTTGTACAAGATCTGACTCAAGATCCATTTCTTGGATTAACATGTGGACCTTTTTTTCTCAGAAAACCAAGGTAATACCAGTTCTGAGGATGAGGAGCACTTCCATCAAGAAAAGCAATGCCAAGTCATCAGCTAATGGCTTTTCCATGCAGAGGATGGATGTTTTGTGGGCAAAACACAAAAGGAAATTTTAAGATGGTACATTTTAGGTAAGTTAGACAAGCACAATTTTTTTTTAGTTAAAAAAAAGATTAAAGGTATGATTCCTGTGAAAACAATGGGTGACAGACAAAAATCTGAAGCCATATGAAATCAGCACAAATGATATTTACAAGGTGTTATATTAAGAAAAACAAACACTTGTCTGATTCTCTTAATATCACAGAATTGGGGAATCTAGTCCTGGGGTGGGAAACCTGTGGCCTCACAGATTCCCCAGCCCTGGTCTAGTCCAATTTACACCGGATGAAAGGAATCCCAACTTTTGCATACCCAGCAGCCACCTTTTGAGACAGACAGCCCATTCCACTTTGGAACAGCTCTCCTTGTTAGGAGGTTTTTCCTAGCATTGATCCTAAATTTGCTTCGCCGCTTTCCACCATTGCTGCTGGTTCTTTGGCACTCTGAGGCCAAATGGAATAAGTCTCCAGTCTTTCCTCTACGTAATAGCCCTCCAGAGCCTTGCAGACAGCTCTGCTCTGACTCTGGGGTCCTTCCATCTCCAGGCTAAACATCCCCATTTCCTTCAGCTACTCCTCATCCTCTGGGAACTCCAGGCCCTTCATTAGCCTGGCTGCCCTCCTCTGACCGTTCTTCAGCTCATCAATGTTCTCTTCAGCAATGGTGATGAGAGAAGGTCTGACAAGGGCAAAGCTCTCATTTCCCTCCTCCTAGAAGGCTGTGCACAGCTCCTCTTAATGCAGCCCAAAGCTCATTCGCTCTTTTGGCTGCTGACTCCTAACAAGCTTCCAGCCCACTAAAAGCCCCAGATCTTTTTCAGAACAACTGGTGGCTAACCATCCCTCCCCCATCCTATGTTCATGAAGTTCAGTGTTTGGGCCCAAGTATAGTATCCCTTGATGTGAATTTTATCTTGTTAGATTCAAACCAATTGTCTGACATGTAGATCCTCTTGGATCCTTGCTCTTGATTGAGTGTGTAGCCAACCCCTCCCAGCTTGGGGTCCTCTGGCACATCTGGTCAGTCTGCCATCTTCATCTTTATCCGAATCATTAGCCAAAATGCAAAGCACAGAGCCCTGCAGCATTCTGCTGGAGGAGACCTCTGGCTGCCTTGACATTGAACTCTTAACATAGCTTAGTGGACTTGTCTGCAGAACAAAAGAGAGTTAGTCTGGGATAACTTGTTATTTTTAAAACTTTATTTGTTTATTTACAAGCAATTATCTCTTTTTTCTGTTGTTCCCAATACCTATCCAACTGACCAGTAAAACCAAATTCACATAGTCAAATCAAGCCAGTGCTCAGGTTGGCCATGTCCAAAAATGTTTGTCTCAATCTGGATTTCAAGCTCGCCTTGTGATCAGAAGAGGGAGAGGGGCAGGGAAGGGCTCTCAAGGCCCCTGGATTTGTGGTTTATAATTTCATCCATCAGAGTTCTAAAGTCTTTCCAAGGTGTCATTGCAGTTCTGTTCCTCCCTTCAGTCAGATTCCATTCATAGAAGTGTTCTCAGCTTCCTCTGAAATTGCTCGAGATTTGTTTGGGCAAAACTTTTCCAGTTTCATATAAGTCCCCTTTGGCATGACCTCTTCTGGGGGAGGCCCTGATGCCTCTTGCTCATCACTGCTCCTCTTTCCAAGTGTTCTCCAACCCCCTCCTTAATGACCTGGTCTAGACTTTTCTCAGCTTTGGAGTTGAGCTCACCAGCCCATAGTTGGCAGCTTTGGTTCACTTTCCTTCTTTGAAAAGCTGGATAACAGTTGCCCTCCTCTGGTCTTGTGGTGCCTCTCCTATTTTTCTTGATTTTTTTTATCAACAGTGATTCAGCCTTCACAGCTGCCAGGTCTTTCAGAGTCCAAGAATGTAGTTCATTGGAGACAGGGGACTGGAACTCACCAAGGGCAGCTGGTATTCCTTGAGTGTCTCCTTACCAATCAATTCCCTGTTATTCACTTTTGTCTCACCCCTTCCAAGGTAAAGGTCATTCTTCTTCACAGAGACACAGAAACAAGTAAGGTCTGAGTCTTCTGTTTGCCATCACTTGTCATTGGCTCATCTACCCCAAGAAAAGGTTCTTCATCTTCCTTAGTCCTCCAAAGAGGGCTCTACTGACGGAGGATGTATTTTTAAAAGAAATGCTTGGGGTTTTTAGTCAGTTTTATAGCTATCTTTTATTATTATGTCAGTTAGATTGTCAAAGTGTTATCCTCTATACAAAGGGAGAAAAAAATTTTGTGCATAACAAATATATCCAAAAAGTCTCACATTAAATGTGTTGTTTCGCAACCATAGTCTCTTCCTCCTCCACAAAGAAGCTGAAAGAGGTGCCTTCTTATATTCCATTGTTGGGACCAAGCTTGGTCACTATCCTTTGACAGCATCCAGTTTAAATTATTTTGTGGTTTTTCTTTCCATTTACATTGTTGTCATGATTGTGTTTATTGTTTTCCTGGTTCTGCTGCCTTCAGTTTGTATCAGTTCATATAAGGCTTCTCATGATTCTCTAAATTCATATTGATGCAGAAAATGAAATATGGGATGACAGAAAGCAACCATGGGTTCCAGGAGGTTTGGGAATAAATCAGTATTTTACTAATCAAAACTGTGACCCCACATATTTGAAAAAACATAATACCGTAGTATTCCAGAGAGATTGTTTATTCCAGCTACAGAAGAGATTGTGGGGCAGTAGAAAGGGGGCTGGATGGGAGGATAGGGCCAGAGTATGAACTCTCGCTCTGCTGTTTGCTGCCTGTGTAACTTTGGGCAGATCACTCAACTCCACTGGGCCTCAGTTTCCTTATCTGTAAAATGAGAAAATGGAACTAGATAACCTCTAAGGTGGGAGTTTTTAACCTGGGGCCCATGAATTTTTAAAGAAATATTTTAATAACTGTATTTTGATATAATTGATTTCCTTGGTAATACAGTGTTTTATTTTATTTTACACATTTAAAAATATCATTCTGAGAAGGGGTCTAGAGGCTTTACCAGATGAAGTCAGTTGGGTGGCGCCGTAGAGAGAGTGCTGGGTTTGGAATCAGAAAAACCTGGATTCACATCCCACCTTTGACAATCTGGAGACCATCCCCAGCTGGCTGGCAGCACCCTCCTTCATGGGGGTTTGGTGAAGTTCAGATAAGATCTCAAATGAAAAACATTAGAGAAGTATCAGCTCTTTATTCCAAGGTCCTAAAGACATGCCCCATGTTTTATGTGCTGTGGCCATTTCAGCCAGTTTCAAAGAAAGGAATGACTTCATTCTTCCTTTTCCCTCCTGACCCTCTGGGCTTAGAGATGAGGCAGGAGAGCAATCCACAGCCTGTTGGTTAAATGGAGCTCTATTTCCCTGCAAGAATTTGACAGCTTATACCATACAAAGAAGGGCGTTCAAAGCAGCCTCTGCTCTCAGGGTGCTCATACTTTTGTGACCCTGAAAAGTCTAGGTTGTTTGGGTAGTTTTTTTAAAACAAGGTTTTAGCAATATCTTTTGTTTATTAATTTATCGATTTATTTATTGCCAGATCTGTCTTATAAGATTTTATCTCATCAATCTGGGCATTCTTGGAATGGACAATCCATCAGTCTGGGTAATCCTGGCCTTTCTTTAAGAGATGTTGGGGAAAAAGTCTTTGTTACATGTAATAGCTCTCTGAGACAGGGCAAGAGATGGGGGTGGGGGAGGGGAGATTTAGTCAATACAAAAACAAAAGGTATCAATTAACATTTAAAAAGAGACTTTTGCTAATAGCCCACCCAAATCCCTCCAGTTTTAGGGCTCTCTTCCTCTAAAGGAATCCCTTGTATTTACTTTTCTGTGCCCATATTGTATCTTGCTGGTAAAATGTAAGCGCACTAAGGGCAGAGACAGCCTTATTTTTGGTTCCTGATATATGAATGGGTGTTTGATAGAAGTTTGATGAATTGAATCAAACTGGTCACCAAGACATATCCAGTGTGGTCAGAGACCAGGCCTTGTGTAGCCCTCCCTCCAGCCAGACCTGGCTGAGACCTTCCCTGGTAGAATTGATGAAGGTGAATGTTTTCAGGGATTTCTAAGAAATCCTTGAAGGGTTCTTTTAGTCTGAAATGAATTCCCCAGACTCAAGCAATCTTGGCAGTGAGGATTGTAAAAGTTTATTGTTACACTGATTTTGCAGCAGGCAGGAGAGGTAGAGGGACCTGC
>CM053588.1:32914301-32925018 GCA_028646515.1 Pseudochirops corinnae
TAGATGTTGGGAAGCTGGGCTAATTGGAGATCCAGGATGTGCTTAATTGGGAAGAGTTAGTTTACTGATAGTGCATTGAACAATTCATAGGTTGCAGCTGGCCACTAGAACAAAGGAGGTATACATTTCTCTAAACTAAAGGGTTTGCTTTATAAAATGCTTTAGTGAAGGATTCATAGGTATAGCTTGTTATTATACGAAGCAGGGATAAAGGAGTTCATAAATTACAGCTAGGCAGAGTGCTTGCTCAGGGGAGAGGCAGAGTTAATGCTTTATGGCTGAGGGAAGTGTGATTTTTACAACTTAATTGCACAGGCTTTTACAAACATAGGTACCCAAACACAAGTGAGATTTTACAGACTGAAGTTGAAACTGAATATTACAAACAAAGGCACCCCAGCACCCTATCAGAGTCAGTGGAGGAAGTTCAGACCAGTCCCACAAAGCCTAATCTATCCTGTGGCTCGTTCCTAGAAAGAAATGTTGCAGGGAATGTCTTAAGGGGGATGATGGGACAGGGAGGAGAGTGGGGTAGCAAAAATGGTGGCATCCCTGCTGTCCTCAGGAAAAGCAAAGGACCAGAACCAGAAACCCTGGCACTTTTCCCAAGCACTGGGCTAGGAAACATTGCCTTCTCATTGTCTCTGCCACATTGGAGGCTCACAAAGAACAAGACTTGAGTCTTTGGGAGCTTCTCTTTAGTCACATTTGTCTTCTGGCTCCAGTATGGGCAGAGCAGTAGCCTCGGCAGCCAGGGGATCACCCTAAGAACTAGTGCCAAGAGGTATCAGTGAGACCCTCCAGTTACATCCTAGTGAGGAAGCACTGGGCAGAGGAGTACAGGATCAGAGATCTGACCCAGTCATGGAGTCCAGCCCTCTTCATTTTACAGATGTGCTGACTGAGGCCCAGAGTGAGGCAGTGACTCAGATCAGTTATTAACATTTGTGTCAAGGCCAATGTGGCTTGTCCTTGAGGGCTGTCCCCTGCATGTAGCAGGGGTGTGTCTGTTTGGCTCTGGGGAGCAAAATAGACACCTCCAGCCAATTCTTCCCCCAAGGTTTTTCCAAGGGAGGTTTCAGTTCCTGTCAGGAGCAGAAGTAAAGGACTGGGCCAGAAGACTGGCCACTCTGCTCTCCTCAAAGGGAGTACTAGAATTATATCTTTCTGCTCCTTTGAATAGTATTTGTCCAGGGAATAAGTTTTTCAGGTTCAAGCTTTGTGGTCACTGTTCGTTATTGGGGAGAAGTAGGACCCCAAGCTTTGTCCCCAAAACTTGACCCCTTTCCCATCAAATACTAGTTCTGTAATGAACATACATATCACTTAGCCAAGAAATCCATTTATCCAAATCAGTAGCAAAATAAATGTCAGAGTGTACATATGAGGATAAAGCCCAGACAATCTATAGTGAAGGAGTTTTCCCACTGGGAGCAAGATTACTCAGCTCGACCAAGAGATGGAGTCCCTGAGCTCAGCCAAGGGGAAGTTCCCACAAGCCTTTAGTGTTGCAAGCTGGGGATACAGGCATGATGGAGCCTGCTCACTCCTCTCGTGTTGATGTTTTACCAGCAACCTGCAGGGAGGTTGGCATCTCCTGTCTTCTGTCCAGAAGCCTAAAGTCTGAATAGACTCTGCCACTGGAAGCCAGTTTGGAGAAGCCTTGAAGCCTCAAGAGAACTGAAGGGCTCTCAGTCTCCACTATTCCTCCCACCCCTGACACAGGATAGGACATTCATCTCCACCAGTTAGGACAAAATCTCACACCAGTGAACTTTGGGACTCAGGCTATATTTTTGTGAAGATTCAAGGAGAGTTTTTCAGACCAGCATGGTGACACAATGTCTTCTTTCCTCCATCCTTCCCTTCCCTTCCCTTCTCTTCCCTTCCCTTCCCTTCCCTTCCCTTCCTTTCCCTTCCCTTCCCTTCCCCTCCCTTTCTTTTCCTGTCCTGTCCTTTCCTTTCCTTCCCTCCTTCCTTTTTCCCACCCTCCCTCCTTCCTGTTTCCTTTCTTCCCTCCTTCTCTCCTTTCCCTCGTGCTTCTTCCCTATCATCCAGGATGGAGATGCTTCAACCAGTTCTAATTCTGAGCAGCCCAGGAATTTTGGTCTGCTCTCCCGCTGCCCTTTAGACAGCCTGATGGTGTCCCCTCACCCATGCCAACACCCAATAAGCTTCAGCCCTCCTACAGCTCAGAATCCCCAAGTTCAGGTGATCTCTCCCCCAATTCAGAAGCAGGGAGTGCCCAAACGCACCATCCTGGCCAACACCACAGTCTGAGGCTGCTGAGTAGCAGACCTCTTCCAATAGCGCCTGTATGCTCCTGACCTTAACACAGGAGGTTATTTCTTGCTAAATATCTACAATGTTACTGGGCAGGACATAGCTGTTACCTCATGGAGATAAGCTCAAAGACCTCCTGTTGTGCAAACAGGGGATGGGCACAATGTTTCAACTTCCAGAACAAATTACTTAGGTTTCTCTTGAATGGCTCCTTCCTTCTCTTTGGAGTGTGCCCCCTGCTGGAGAGTTGGGGGCCCTTTTCGTGCCACTCAGTGATGGTTGTGTGAAGAATGAGCAGATCTGAAGTGGCTAGGAAAGCGTGTGTGTGTGTGTGTGTGTGTGTGTGTGTGTGTGTGTGTGTATGTGTGTGTGTGTGTGGTGTGTGTATATATGTGCATGTGTGGTGTGTGTGTGTAGTGTATGTGTATGTGGTGTCTGTATGTGTGTGCACATGTGGTATGTGCATGTGTGTGTGTGTATGTGTGAAGGTTCTGGGCTGCTACCTAATGCCAGTTTGTATTAGGGCTCTAGGAGATGTGCACGGTATAACTTTTGGGATGGGGCAGAAGGGCTGGTAAATGTTTAACAGCTGGTAGGGATGACGTACTTCTAAGGTTAATCTGAATTATTACTGTTTTCTCCATCACTGTATTGAGTCTAGACAATGAACAAATCAAGCCCTCGTTCTTAGCATTTCTGAGGTATAAGTGCCCACACCGAAAATTGAACAATCTACCCAGTTTGACCTGGTCCAGGATGCCCCTGAGCAGAGCCTGAGATGATCCTAGTCCATGGGAGGGATCCATCAGTTAACGAACAAGCATTTATTAAGCCCCTCTTGTATGTCAGGCACTGGGTTACATGGTTCAGAGACAGAGAAAAAAATGTAACGGACCTTGTCGCAAGGAATTGACGTTCTGGTATGGGGGCAAAGAACAAGCACATGTATGAGGAGATGCAGAATATGTACTCAGTGAGTACAAAGTGATTTGGAGGCAGGAGGGCCTAGCAGCTGCAGGGACCAGGGAGGGCCTCGTGGAGGAGGTGGCACGTTAGCTGAGCTTTTAAGGGAGCGAGGAATTGGGAGAGGGAGAGCAATACGGGAGCAGGGGACAGGAGAGCGCTGTGGCTTCTGTGCCAGGCAGGATGAGGGACTTCTCAAAGCCAGCCAGGCGCATGCCCCACTGCCCTTGAGGGCATGGCACAATGCCCACAGTGGCACTGGGTCACAGGACCCCTCCCTTGACTCCCACCCATACCTAGTGCATGGAACTCGTGTTGTTTCAGAATGAACGAATGAATGAAACAGTGAATATTGGCAGCGGTGGCTGATGGTCAGGGAACTGCAGGTGGTACCTGGCATTGCTGCTATTGGGAGCCCAAGGGAGACGCCAGGCCCCCCTCTCTTCTATGGGCTCCCATTTGTGCCTGCTGTGTCCACAAGGCTCCCTGTAGCCACAGGTTCAGACGGCATTGTTAGGCCTGGCACCAGGATCCTTCCTTCATCTCCCTTTTTATCTCTGCCTAGCATAAGGTCTGATATAAATTGATAAACATTTATTAAGCACCTACTGTGTGCAAAGCAATTTGCTGGTGATAAAATGACAAAATTAAACTTTCCTTGTCCTAAGTCACCTTACATTTTATTGGGGTGGGGGGAGAGGAAGAACGACATCTACACACATAAGGAAATTGGAAGCAATGGGGAGACACCCATCAAACACAAAGGGCAGAGGGAAGGGTGGTGTAGGGTTAAGGGAGGCTTGGAGCTGGCAGTGGACGGGGAATGAAGGCAAGGGAAGGCAGCCTCTGACCCAGAATCACAGGGATTTGGAGAGAAGTCACAGGCCAGCAGATTACCACAAACCTGACAGTAACAAAAAAAATATTGATTGTTCATCAGTCCCTGAGGAAGAGGCGGAAAATGGAAGAAAAGGGTCACGGCAGGTGTCCAGTCTCTGGCCATCCCAAAGGCCTTTGCAGGGGTGATCAGTGGAGTCCCAGTACCAAGCCACTTAGAGAGGAGTGAGGCATGGTGGAGATGTCCCCCTCAGCCAGGCTGCCTCTGCCTGGGGACAGTATCTTAGCCCCCCCTCAGCTACTTGAGGTGGGGGAAGGTACTTAGGTGGGTCTTTTCTCCTGGACTGGTGGCCTGTGTGAAAGAGGAGGGAGGGCAGGGCAGCTGTCCAGGCCCTGGCTTGCCTGCTAGTCAAGCTGAGGGTCAGTGGTATGCTGGGGTCAGTGAGGTGACTCCTCCTCCTTCTCCAGGGTACAAGCAGTATTTCCTACTGTTCTTCATAGGATAATAGACCTGGAGTTACAAAGGACCTTTCTTAGACAGCATCTAGTTCAACCCCTGCTTTCTAAAGGTGAGGAAACTGAGGGTTAAGTGATCTGGTGAAGGTCACAGACATGAGAACAGGGGCTAAACCTTGAGCCAGAATTGAAACTCTTCCTCCAAATTAAGTGTTCTCTCTAGCATTGGTACGAGCAGGCCCCATCCTGTCCTGCTACTTGATGCTGAGGTAGATTCCAGGCCTGCATAGACTGCAGGCTGGCCAAGCATCCGTGGACTCAGCTGGCTGGAAGGAAGCCCAGGGCAAGTTCATCTCTTCTCCACCCCCAGATTCACCCCAAGAGAGTCAGTTCTTACCTGCACCTTAAGCACAGAACATTTTGGATGTAGGAGGGACCTCAGCGGCCATCTGGCCCAACCCATGCCTGACAAAGAATCCCCACTTCAAAATTCCCAGCAGATGGTCACCTGCTCCTTCCTTGTTTGTTCAGACATTTCCAACTCTTGGTGATGCTGTATGGGCACATACATGGGCAAAGATACTGGAGTGGTTTGCCATTTCCCTTTCCAGCTCATTTTATAGATGGGGAAACTGAGACAAACAGGGTTAAGTGACTTGTCCAGGGTCACACAACTAACTAGTAAGTGTTTGAGGTCACATTTGAACTCAGGTCTTCCTGACTTCAGGCCAGGACTCTGTACACTATGGCGCCACCTAGCTGCCCTTTGTGTCTTTGCTAGCCCCCTCCAATGAGGAAGAATTTGCTCCCTCCTTTAGAGACCTGCCCCAGTGACCAGTAGCTGTAATTGTGAGGACTTTTTTTTCCTTTACATCCTGACTGGATGCTGGAAACCTTGCGGAAGAGGCATTGTGGGGAGCCCTTTCCTACAACCTCCCTGCCAGTGTCCCGTCCCCTTCTCCAGCTGGTGCTGACCCTGCCCACCCCCATTCTCATGAGACACAACCCAAAGCCTCTACCCCACTGCAACCTTTGGTTACTACCCCCTCACAACAGTCTGTGGGCCCGGCCCTTCGGGTCAAGCATGGCCACTCACACTACTTCGATGAGCAAGGAGTCACCAACTATGGTCCTTCCAGTAAGATGGAGGACCACTGGATCGCATGCTCTGCCCTACCCTCCGTGCCCTGGGCATTGCCACCCACCCTGCTGCTGAATCTTCCTACATGAGTTGTTTCTCCCAGGTAGAATGGGAGTTTCACTTAATAAACCCTTTTTTCATTCATTGATCAAGGCCAAATTTCCTTCCTTCTACCCCCATCCCTTCCCCAAATCCCAGCCAGGAGGTTAGGGCTGGCTTGAGCAGGTAGGCCCTGTTTCTGCCAGCACCTTCCTTTCATCTCCAGGCAACAGCTGGGGCTGCTCTCAGGCTTTGTGAAGGGGGCTGGAAGCAGAGAAAAAGAGGATGTGCCATTCCAGAGCAGGGGAGAAGAGGGCCTGGGAGAAGACGTTAAGAAGAGAGGGAAGAGGGGAAGAGACGGCAGATTGCCCCACTGCTCGCCTTTAGTTTATGATGCACAGCATGCCTCCCTGCCCATTTCTGCTGGTGTCTCAGCTGCCATAGAATAGAGCTGCCCAGAAAGATGACGGCCTTGGGGATGGAGATGCTGTTCACAAATACACTTTTATCTAGTGGATGCCTTCTGGGATTAAAAAGCTCTGGACACAGGCCTGAGAATGAGTCAGAAAGGGAAAGAGGAGGGCTGGGGAGTGAGCCCAAAGGTGAGAGAAGATCTTCAGGGTGGAGATTTGGAGAGGAATGAAGGATAATAGGAGAAGACAGCAAGCTGATCTAAACTACAGAGACTGGGGAGGAGGAGGGGCCAGAGCAGTCTAAGGTGTTCTGGGCCAGGAACCTGGGAATGTGATTTGCATTCCTCCTCAGGCTTTTGTGACCCTTTAATCTCCTGGCTGACTTCTCCTTAGTCCTTTGGCTGAATCATCATCTGTCCCCCACACTGGGAGTGTGGGTTCCTCCCTCTTCCAATGCCCCTTCCTTCCCCCCCCCAGCAAGGTCTGTCTGTGCTGGATTCTCTTCTCTCTACACTCCTTCTCTTGACCATCTCTCTTAATGGCTTTGATTATCTTCTCTATGCTGATGACACCCAAATCCACATAGGTAGCCATGTTCTCTCTCCTCCCCCACCCTCCCGTTATTCAGGATATTTCAACCCTATAGGAATTTAAATCTCTTGTAGTGGTAAAAGCACCAGATTTGGAGTCAGAGGACCTGGGTTCAGATCCTATATTCTACTTCCTTACTTGACCTGCCTGCCCATTACTACCCTTTCCTGTCCACCCACACTGGCCTGCTCTCTGTTCCTGTATCACCTTCATACCTTTGCACTGGCGGTCCTGAATGCCTGGAATGCTTTCCCTCCTCATCTCTGTCCTGGCTTCCTTGGTTTCCTTTCAGGCTTTTGCAGGAGGACTTTGCTGGTCCCTCCAGCACCTTCCCCTGAGACTCTCTTCCACTTCTGTGTGGCCATTTACATCCATGCTGTACCCCCATTTGGAATGGAAGCTCCTTGAGGGCAGGGGTTAGTTGCCTTTTTCCTGGCATATAGTGACTGCTTAATAAATCCTGGTTGATTGTGTGACTCTTGGCAGTTACTTCCTCAGGAACTTGGTTTCCTTATCTGAAAAGTCCCTTCCAGCTCTGTATCTCCAATCCTGTGATCAGTGTCTGTGTTATCTTCCTTTGGCAGAACAGAAGTTTTTTGAGGTCAGGAACTTTTTTTCCTTGTTTGTCTTTGTAACCCTAACTGCTTAGTACATAACAGTCATTTAATGTTCATTGAGTTTAATTTCATTTTAATTCCTGTATGCTTTGTCTAAACTGAGTCAGTCCTTCCTCTCCCTCTAGCCCACTCTGGACACAGCTACCAGAATGAGCTCCCTAAAGCACAATTTGGGCCACGTCACTTAACTTTAGGACCCTTAGGTGGCTGTGGCTCCCTATTGCCTTTGAGCTACAATGCAAACTCCTCGGGCTGCCTGCACCCCATTTTTACAGACTTCTTTGGCAGCACTCTTTGTCCCAGTGATGTGCCTAGCTCCTGCGGTATTCCCCAAACCTGGCCTTTCCCCTTGTCTTTTCCAAGGCTGTTCCCTCATGCCTAGAAGGGCCTTCTTTCTCATCGCTACCTCTCAGCATCCTTCCTTCCTAGTTCAGTTCACGTACTATCTCCTACAGGAAGCTTTTCCTGATTTCTCCCCAGGTATTAGTACTTTCTCTTCCTCCCCCTCAAATTCTCATCTACTTGTGTATATGTCTTTGACCTTTTCTGCATTTTGGATCTCTTAGCAAAACTGAGGTTGCTTTTTCCTTTGGTCCTCATATCTCCAGTGCTAGGTACTGGAGCCTTGCATGCAGTGGGTGCTTAATAAATGCTATTGGCCTGTATAATACACTGTCTCCCTCAGTGAAGAGAATAGTAAATGTCTGTTGAGTTTAAGGGCCTTTGAAGTTATAGAATATCTGGGAGGGACCCCCTTGGTCCCTTAAACCAGTATCTGTTTGAAGCCTGAACTCCCACTCCATTCCCTAGAAGCAGGTTCTGCTTAAACACCTCAGAAGCCCTAATGCCTGTGACTTGTCTGTCTCTAAGGGCCAGACAAAGTACCCTGGAAAAGAGCAGCTTCTAGCAGGGTCTATGCCTATTTTGTGGTTATGCAGAAGTGCCAGCAGCACATAGTAGGGCCTTCGTTCATGCATGCTTGTCTGAGGTCACACACCGTGTTCTGTTCTGAGCCCAAGATCCCAGCTCCCAGTCCAGTTGAGAGCTTAGAGACCCAGACAGCACTTCTGAGGGGGAGAACCCACAGGTCTGGGCATTCTGAGCTTCTCTGGGCCTTTTCCACTGCGGCAGCCACGGCTGCCTTATCCTTCTTAGGCTGTGTCTGGCACTGATCCATGGCAGGAAAGGAAAACCCCAGAAGGGACAGAGTTGCTCCCTGCTGTTCCCAGGCCAGGGAAAGGGGGGAGCCACTTGGAAGTCGACTGCTGAGCAGAGGGCCTCGGGCTAAAGGTGTACAAGGGGAGAGGGAGGAGAAGCAGCGTTAGAATGGGCACTCTCTGGCCAGCCTCCCTCCTGTCTAGAGAAGGGAGAGGAGGTGGGAGGGCCTGGGACTTCTGGGTTGGCAGGAGCAGGTCTGGGAACCGGATGTCCTTTTTGCCTGGTGAAAAAGGAAACAGACCAACTGGGGCTGCGGGGAGCTGAGAGCAGACCTCCGTGAGGGCCGGGGGGTGGAGGGTGGGGGCCGAGAATCTGACTGGTCGGAGGGACTGGGGGGCGGGGAGGGGGGGCCCTGTTACTGTTATTCTTCCTCTCCTTCCCTTTGACCAAATCAAGCTGGGTTTAAGTTTTGAGCTTTCTCCCTGGCTCTGGAGGGGACACATCTGTCTTCCACTGGACTGAGACCGGAATCACTCATAATCTGGCTGACCCCTGAAAAGGATAAACATGTTCTCCTCCTTCTGAGGACCCCAAAGAGATAAGGGGGGAGAGCAGCTTCCTTCCTTCTGGTGTGGAAGGATGGAGAGACAGAGACCTTTCTGCTCCCAGGAAGCAGGAGTCTGCCCCTCCCACCCAGCTGCATTTAACAGTTAATTCAGAGAGGGAGGGGGAGTCTGAATGCAGAGCAGCTGCCTTGAACTGGCCAGAGATTTAGTGGAAAGAGTACTGGATTTGGATTTAGAGGATCTGGGTTTAAATCTCACCCCTGTGGGACTACCTGGGGGACTTGGGCAAGTCCTTAATCTCTCTGGGCCTCAGTTTCTACATATGTAAAATCAGGGGTTAGACTAAGCAGTCTCAAAGGTCCCTTCCTCTTCTAAATCTGAGATCCTATGAATGAGATGAAAGGAGAGATTAAAGTTTGGATGGAGTCTAGATTCTGCCACCAGCTTGTTTGACCTTGGAGAGGTCACTTTTCCTTTGCTGGGCTTCAGTTTGACTCATCTGTGCCATTAAGCCAGCATTTATTAAGCTACAGCTATGGTCAAGGCACTGGGGAGAAAAAAGACAAAACAGTTCCTGGCTTTGGGCAGGAGGCAGCATTTAAAGAGATAAATAGAAAATGGGATTTTTGTTTCAGGAAGAAGCCAGAAGTCCATTAGCAGTATCTGCACAGGATATATACAAATGTGTGTATGTAATTCTGATGTACCCAATCTAAAGGTCGTCTTTACAACTGCAAATGAGGGCACTGGATGTCCAGGGGATTTTGCAGCTGGAAATCACTGAGCCTACTGAACTGGAGAGCGAGGATATAACCGCAGGTCGGGGAGTTCAAATACAGCTTCAGACGCTTGGCAGCAGTGTGATCCTGGACAAGTCACTTTATCTCTAAATGTAAAATGGGAATAGAAGCACCTACTTCCCAGGGGTGTGAGTATCAAATGAGATAAACCTTCATATGTTACACTAGCTCTTATTTTCTTCATCACCATCATCATGATGTCATCAGAGAGCCCTGCCAACTCGGGGTACTAGGAAAGCCTTGTGCAAGAAGAGGTGGGGAATGAGAGGGTGGCATCTGGAGGAGACTCTGAGATCACTTCCCCCTTCCACCCTGCCCTGCCACAATCCTGCAGGTGCCTTCCAGCTCCAAAGTCAATGATTGTCAGTCATTTTCATAGGATGATAGGCAGAACAGGATAGGACAGGACCCCAGAAGTCACCCAGGCGAAGTCTCCCATTTTACAGTGAAGAAACCAATGGGCACAGAGCGTGACTTGCCCAAGGGTCACTGGCCGACCTAAGGCTGAATTCCGAGGCAACGGCTCTTTCCATAGCCCTCCTAGGGCCTGTTTTCTCGTTTTCTCACCAAATGGAAAGAAACACCCCCGGCCTGCCTTCCCCTTGAGAAATGAAAATCATGAAGCAGTAGGCTTGCTTGTGGGAGATCCAGGGGCAGCCGATCTCGAGGGGGCAGAAAAGCCAGCCACGGCCCTGGGCGAGCAAGGCAGCACTGCCAGACCCGGAGCCCACAGAGGTGCTCGCGTGCCCACGTAGGAAATCTCTGGGATCCCGGGAAAGGGCTCTAGAGGAGCACCTGGGGGCCAGGCCGACCCCGGAACCTGACCTCAGAAGACGCCCCGCCCCCTCCACAT
>CM053588.1:32925118-32978544 GCA_028646515.1 Pseudochirops corinnae
GGGGGGGGGGGGGGGGGGTGGCCCTGCCGGCCAGGAGGGGGCGGGACCCCCGAGGCACTGGACCCCGGAGTCCAGCGGGGCGAGGCCGGGCCGGGACTGCGAGGAGCGGCGGCGGCGGCCGAAGTTTGGCCGGAGCGGGGTCAGCGTGCTCCCCATCCCTCGGGGCGGCCCCCAGAGCCGGAGCAGCGCGGACATGCAGCGCTGGGGGCCCTGAGAGCCGGCCCGGCTGGGCTGGGGGCGGGGGGGCGCCCGGGGGCCATGGGCTCGGGCGGCTGCTCGCGGCGCCACAAGGGGCTGGTGCAGACGGGCTTCCTGCTGACCGCGGCCCTCGGCCTGCTCGGCGGGCTGCTGCTCTACGGCCACCTGGAGCAGAAGGCGCGGACCGCCCAGGCGCTGGCAGCCACCTACCGCGGCCAGCAGGAGGCACTGTCAGCGCAGCTGCAGGGTGAGCTGGGGGCGGGGGCGGGGGGACTGGGAGAGGGCTGGGAGTTGCAGGGGTACGTGGGGACTGGAATAGGGCTAGGGAGACCTAGGGACTGGAAGGAGGCTGGGAGATGCGGGGGGACGTGGGGACTGGGAGGGTGCTGGGGGGACCTGGGGACTGGGAAGGTGCTGGGGACTACCTGGGGCCTGAGAACAGGAGCTTTGTGAGACTTAGGGACTAGGGGGATGGAATTAGGGGTAGGATTAGGGTTACTATGGAGATCTAGACCAGACAGGGACCCGGGGACTGAGAGGAGTCAGGGTCTCCTCGGGCCTAGAGGGGCACTGGGCTGCAACCTGGGCTGCTGGGGGACTTTGGGGACTGGGAGGGGGTGTAGGCTGCTAGGGGGCCAGGGGATTGGGGGAATGAAATTAGGGTTAGGGTAACTAGGGAGATCTAGGCGGGCCTGGGACCTGGGGATTGCAGAGGGAAGCAGCTAGGGAAGACTGGGAGGAAGTGAAGGGACATGAGGGGTAGGGGCTAGAAACAGTGCAAGCTAGACGGCAGCCACCAGGGGGCTGGGGGCAGAAGAGGGAGGAGAAGCTGGCTCAGGACAAGTAGGGGCCCAGGAAGAAGAATGGGAGCTCTAGAGAGAAACTGAGGGACTTGGGGATTACATGTGTGTCTGTGTGTGTGCTCACTAGAGCACCAGAACGAGTTTGTTTGGTGAATGTGGAGGGGAGAAGTCTGCCTCCTTCCTGTGGCCCCCTGTACCAGTTATGTTTTCTGAGTGGGATCTGGACCCCTCACTGTTTTGTCAGGCAGGAGCTACAGAGACATCTTGCCTCAACTCCCATGGCTAGGGGAATTTGGAGGGGAAGGACAAAACAGAGAATGGTTGTCCCAAGGAACTTTTCCTGCCTGGCTCCAGGGGCCGGGGGAGGGATTTGCTAATCTCTGACTCAGCTGTGCCAGCCCCATTCCTAAACCCCCCCTTTCCCCCCCAAAGCTCTTCTTCCTGTCTCTTCTTGGGCCTTGGGCAGGCCTGTCTAAGAGTTAGTGTGTGTGAGGGGGAGAATATAGGGAGGAGCCCGTGGTTCTTAGCATCTCTCTCTCCCTTCTTTGGTCCTTGAGTTGTGTGACTGATTCTATAGAGGCAGGGACAGAGAGTTTAGATTAGAGGGCTACTGGGAGGTAGGGTCCTTGCCAAGCCCATTGGTGTCTCTGTGCTTGGGCCCAGGGAGGTCCTGTCATCCCTGGGGACAGAGAGAACCAGGAAAGGGTGAGGAGGGAGAAGGGCCACGTGAGGGGCTCAGAGCCAGCTGAGCTAGTGCTGTTCTCCACCCTGGGCCTGCTGGGATTTATAAACACCCTCCTGCTCACTTTCACTCATCCCATAGAGGTCTTCTGGGTGGGGAGCCACAAGGAATTTGCCCAAGAAGGGATCTGGATCCTTCAAAGGTAGAGATACTGTGGCTGGAAGTGGCCCAGTTGTTTGAAAGAGATTGCAAAGTGAGCCAGGCACTAGAGACCCAGGGAAAGCTTCTATCCTTTTGTCCCCACGGCCCTCCTGCCCTCCCACACTTCTCCCAGCCGATTCTTTCTGGACCAGGTCATTAGCTTTGTCCTAGAAAGATTCATCTGAAAAAGCCTCTCTAATTGGCCCTATGCCCAGAGCAGAGTTACCTGGTCAGGGCTCCACCAGCCTTCCCTGCTCCAGTCCCAAACTGAGGCCCCTGAATAGAGAAGATCCCCAAGGGCACCCAACTTCAGAGTCATTCAACCTTCTGCTCTTCCTGAAGTTAGTAATTTGGGATCTCTGACCTCCAGTCAACCCTCCTCCAGTGTGCCCAGGTCTGTGTCAGGCACTGAATGAAAAGACACATTCCCTGCCCTCAGAGTGCTTATACTCGATGGGGCTTCTTGTCTCCTCAACCAGAGTGCTGCCCATGCAGTGAGAAGAGAAGGGCAACCAGGCTGACTCTTTGGCAAACCAGGCAAAACTCAGCTGTCCTTCAGATGGGATCGTAAGGATCTGTCCTCTTCTTCCCAACGGGCTGCCTTGGCTCCAGCTTCCTTTGTGAACAGCCAACCTTGAAATAGCAGCTGGCATAGAGCACAGTTTGAAACAAGGTGCACTGGAATGTTTTCAGCCACAGCAGCCTTGTTGGAATAGGTGCACCACTGCCCTGGGGACTACTTTGAAGGGCAGTACTCATATGAGATGTGGTTTATTTAGTAAGCAATTGATCTCTATCACATTGCAGTGATATTGGGCAAGTGATCTGTATCCTAGTAGTCAGGAGGTGGATGAATGGAGGCAGGTAAGGTCATCTCACCCCCACGCCTGAGGGAGCTAGACCTGCAGATGGGCCCTGAATGCCCCAATAGGTGCCTGTCACTGCACTGGGCATGTGAGACATGAAGACCTTGGGCAAGTCCTTTCTCTTCTCTGGGACTCAGTTTCCTTACCTGTCAGAAAGGTTGGAGACAGCATATTGAAATGAAGAGACTTGAATTAGGAATGAGAGTATCTGGTTTGGATGGACCCCTGGCTCTGCCTCTTCCTCAGCTGGGTGACCTTGGACCTGAACCCTCCAAGTCTCAGGTTCTTTAACTGTAAATGACGGATTTGGTCTAGGTTATCTTCTCAGTCCTGTCGTCTCTTGTAAGGGAGCCAAGTCCCCTTCACTCCGAATTCTGGTCTATTTCTAAAATCAGCCCAAGCCCTAGACTCTGTGTGTGTGTGTGTGTGTGTGTGTGTGTGTGTGTGTGTGTGTGTGTGTGTGTGTGTGTGTGTGTGTGTGTGAGTGAGATCCTTGGCCTTCTACTGCCACCAGCCCTTTTCTGTCCTTTGTCCACTGGACGTAAAGATGGAGTTTTTCCAAAGGACTTTCCTAGGTCCCAGAGAGGGAGATAAAAGTCCATCCTTAGTAATGTCTCCCCTCTTTGTTAGCACAGGCCCTCGTAGCCAGACCTGGCCCGTCAGGACTTCCTGAATAATTGTTTGAGGTCACTGAGCCCCACACAACTCCCATCTTTGACCGCTGCTGTCCTTGCCTCTTTCCTTGTCAGGGTTAGTGATCTGGGAGGAGGTGATGGGTGAAGTGTGCTGCCCTCAGCTTCTCTGAGCAAGAAAGAGGTGCTTATATTCATTTGTGAGCATGAAAGTAACTGACATTTCCATGATGCATAAGATCTACAGAGTGCTTTAAGGACATTATCTCATTTGATCCTTTACAACAAGCCCAGGAGTACACTGAAGGTACAATAATATTATCCCCATTTTACAGATGGGGACATCGAGGTTCCAAGGAGAAGGGACTTGTCCAGGGTCACACAGCTGGAGAGGCAGTGTTCCTGTAGTGCATAGAGCTCAACTGGGAATCAGGAAGAACTGAGTTACCTCAGAAACTCACTAGCTGTATGACCCTTGGCAGATTACTCTGGGCCTTGGTTTCTTCCTCTGCAAAGTGGGAATAATTATAACGTGTTAGCTTGTAGCTTAGATGTGTGGGTCAAGTGAAATAATATTTGTGAAGTGTTTTCCAAAACTTAAAGCAAGCTAGAAATATAAGTTATATTTCTATTACTGGCATTTTTTTTTTGGCTATAATTGTCATTTCTCATTCCCAGATCCAGCCCTGTATCTGTACAGTATCAGATGTGTGTTTTGTAGGAGCATACTCATGTTTTCACATGGATTAGCATGCATGAGATACATGTGCATATGCATGTATTAACAGTACATGGGTTGGGGGGGGGATGGAAGGGGCTGGTTACCTGATAAAGTTGGCCTTTGTTTCTGGGGCTCTGAGCATAGACCAGTAGAAAGGCTGGAGGCTGGGACAGGAGCCTCTCCACAAACTCTGTGTGTGTGTATGGGGGCGGCAGGCAGAATGATCAGATTTTGATTTGGGAGGCACTTTAGGGATCATAGAATCCAACAGTCTCATTTTATAGAAGAGAGATCTGAGGCCCAGAGAGATCAGGAATTCCCCCAAGGTTCCCATGGCAGTCAGAAGCACAGCTGGGATTTGGACCCAGATTGCCTGACTCCAAAGCCTGTGTTCCTTCCTCTTCCCTGGGCCTTGCAAATGAGAATGTTTTTCTGCACATGCCCTTGGGAGTCTGGGAAGGAGCCGGTGACCCAAGCAGGCTGATGAAGCCATCTGGGGTTCTTGGCTGGGGTTCACGGTCCTTGTAGGGAGAGGCCTGGGCTCCCACAGACAGCTCTGTGTGAGGGGGCACATCCTCCTTCTTGTCCTAGATTCTTTGAAGCCATTTACTCATGACGAACACTGTGTCCTTCTGAAAAGGAGCCTGTTTGGGAGGCCAGCTGCCCTGTCTGTCTCTCCTAGCCCTGTATCCACCTCTCCCCAGCACCAGCTGCAGGGCTCCCCTTGAAGAAGAGGGTTTAATTATCTTTTGGGAAGCCTTCCCTGTTGACCTCTCCCTTTGACCCAGGTTAGGGATGAGACCTCTCTTCACCCCTCACTCGTGGGGCCTTCCTAGAAGCCCATGGCTAGGGTCCCAGTGAGAATTGAGAGCTGCAAGGAGTCTCTGAGGGCAGCCAGTGAGGAAGTTGAGACCCAGAGGGCTACCCAGGCAGTAAGAGATTCAAACTAAGCAAGGCCTTTGCCTCCAAACACAGAACTCTTTCTTCTGGCTCCCGAGAGCTGCCTCAGTGGCTAGAATTGTCTGTTGGGTCTTTCTGGGGGAGAAAATCCATGTCAGCCAGCCTGCTTCATCAGCCAACTTCATTCCTGGCCAAGGCCTCATTTGCAGAGTTGTCTTGTTTCTCTGTTGCTTACCAGAGAGGCCCAGCTTCTGTGTCTGGCCCCCTCAAAAGCTCAGAGTCATAACTTGGGGTCTCCCCATCTGGGGTCCAAGACCGGATTCCATCGTTGGAAACCAGGCGACAGCATCAGAGCAAAGGGCAAGGGCTGTGGCTATCCGTACACTCAGTCTTTTCCTCCTTCAGCTGAAGGCCAGGAAACTTTGGCCTGGGGCCTACTCAGGGAGGTTGGAGTGGGGCGGGGCCTGGGTTTCTTCAGTGGGAGTTTGGGGAGTATTCTGTTTCTGCCTCCTCTCGGGGCCCTAGAGAGTCCCTTGGCTGAGGACTGGGTAGGTAGAGAGCCAGCCATGATGAGAAACAAGCTGCATTCTGTCTCTGTTGGGAGCCAGGAGGCAGTGCTGGGCCTGGGGGGAGGTGGGGGGGAGCTATAATTTTCCAGATTCAGAGGTTTCCAAGCAAGAACAGAAGCTTTTCAGGAGTTGGCAGTGTCTGTTTTCAGAATGTGTTTGTGGCCTGTGACTTGGCATGGGGAGGGAAACGGGAGTGGGGGTGCAGATAGGAAGGGAGGGAAGGGACGAAGAGAAGGAGGCCTGGAAGTCTGGTATGTGTGTGTATTCGCTCCCCCAGAATGCTTAGCTCACTCCCCATCCCCTTCATAGCCCTAACTCCCCCTGGAAAATTGTGAGCTGGGAAAATGTATAGCAGTGGGGTCCGATGGGTAACAGGAAGCCAGAGCAAGCCCTCAGTTTATCCATCTAAAAGATGGACACATTTCTCTCCCTTCACTCATTCATCTTCACCTGGGCCATTGATCCTATCCCTTCCCTGGGAGGTGGAACAGATCCTCTCCCCAACCTCTGGCCTCTTCCCCACAGTGGTGTATGAACATCGATCCCGCCTGGAGCGGTCCCTGCAGAAGGAACGGGTTGAACACAAGAAGACCAAGGAAGGTAAGGTGCCTGTGGTGGCTCTGGGACTCCAGACTGGGGTTCTCACCCCAGGGACTCTGAACATCCAGACTGGGGAGGGATGCCTTCCATCCCATAAGGAGCCAAGCCTGGCCTTGCCTCCAGGCACCTTGGGTCCCTGGCTAATACGATCGTTGGATGGGATGGGGTGAGATGGGCCTGTGTCCTTGGGTGACTTCTGGGCTCCTGACTACTCCCAGACTGGAAGCTGTGAGCCTAGGCCTCCGTCTACAGAGGGATTCTGGTGACTCTGTCTGGGGTGATTCCTGAAACTAGACAGTGGGCTAGGGTGGGAAGAGAGAGTCTTGGCAGTGGGATGGAGTGCATGCCAAGGCCCTCTCCTCTCCAGATTTCCTAGTGTACAAACTGGAGGCACAGGAAGCCCTCAACAAGGAAAAGGTCAGTGGGACTGAGTGGGAGGGGGCATTCTGTACTCTAAGAATAGGAGGGACCCCTCCCCCCCAACTGCTGAGCTGTAGCTGGGGAGTGGGGAATCTCTGGAGTCACATGCCTGCTATCAGAGCATAGCATAGTAAGGACATTTTGGCATCTTCTGGGAATATAAAGTGTGTCTGGTGGCTTCACAGCCTGGGATTGATGGGGTTGGCAAGGAGGAATTAGTGAATTACAGTGTTTGAAAATAAACCCAATTCTGTGGCTTTCACTATGATAATGGGCAGTGCCCTGGGCTGGGAATCAGGATCCCTGGATTCTAATCTTGATTTTGACTCTAACTTGCTGTGTGACCTTGGATAAATCACTTCCACCCCCTAGTCCTGGGGGAGGGTGAGGGGGCAGGATGGGAGTTTTTCACAGAATTAAGGGTTGAGAGGATTTGGACTCAGTGATCTTTAAGGTACTTGAAATTGTCTGCTCTGAGGCCCACCAAACAGCCAATTCATGGGCCTTAGGCCTGGCTTAATGAACAGGTGAGGAGGATCTGTGATTAGCAGGATCACGGTTTATATGTGGGGCTCCCATGATTCTGGAGAAGACGAAGAAAGATGGTCAGTGACCTCAGTTTAATCGAGGTCCTTGTGACCATCAGACTTGGCCCAGGCTGGGTCCTTCATTGTGACAAGCAGGCATGCTGGGAGTTCCTGTGGCTGGTCAGCTGTCTGTGGACCGTTAATGAGCTGATTTGCCCTCCAGACACAAGGCCATGATTGACTCTACGGGCACTCTGGGCCGTTCTTGTGTGGCCTGGACTTCTTGGGCAGTCTGGTGAAGTCTATGGACCCCTTCTCAGAATCATGTTTTTAAATCTTAAAACATATAGAATTACAAAGGAAACCAATTATATTGGGAATGAAGACGTAATTTTTTTCCTATCCAAGTTCACACTCTCAGAAATCTGTCCACAGACCCCTTGGGTGTCCATGGACCCTCAGATTAGAAGCCCCTGGTGAAGAGAGAGGTGTTCCCACCTACTTAACCACTGTGTTTAATGAAATGTCTGTTCTCTCTTCATGGACCTGGGACCTGGGCTACAGCAAGACTCGATGAACCGCTATGGGGCCCTAAGCTCCCAGCACAGGATCCTCAAGGCAAGGAAACCAGGGGAGAAGGGAAGGGGCTAGAGTGGGGACAGTTCATTTCCCCGTCTCAGGATCACCCCCTTTCCCCACTGCTCTCTGGGACCCTGGTCTTGCTCCCTCCCCAGTGTTCTAAGCCAGGCCCAGGAGTTGGGGGCTGGATATTGGCCAGGGTGGTTGGATGCCTGGTTCTGAGATGGCCCCTCATCCTGTTGGGCAGGGCTGCACTCGGGGAGGGGTCTTGTGACAATGCAGGTGACACCTGTCTGGGTCAGTGACTTTCTCCACCGGGATGGCAGAGCCAAGGGAGGGGGGGGGATGAAGATGGGGGCTTGGCTCAAGCCTAGGGGAAGGAGTAGGCCCTTGGTTGTGGGGAGGCTGCTGTGTTCTATCCTCTCTCAGAATCTCTCTGGTGTTTGAGGACCCCAAAGGACTTGGCTGTGGGGCAGAAGAAAAGCTCGGGATGGGGGGAGGGGAGCTGGTGCTTAGCCTGATGTGGAGGCCCCCTTCAATTCCCAGAACCAACATGAAGATGTGAAGAAGCAACTGCTGGACCTGCAGCTACAGCACAGCGGGCTGAGGCTGGAGCATCGGATGGCACTGGAGAGCCATGGGCAGCGCTATGCCCAGCTGCAGCGTGAGAAGGACAGCCAGGTGGCCAGTCTGCAGGGTGAGGCCCAGGCTGCTGCAGCTGAGCTTTGGAAAGGCAGGGCCTCTGGCCATGGGGAGTCCTCAGCTGAGGGGCAGGTGGGGCCCCTGGCCTTGGGGAGCCCCCAACTGAGGGGGAGGCAGGCCCTTCCCCTTATGGAACCCTCAGAATGAGGAGGAGGTGACATTGCCCAGCTTACATAGAACACTTGGTCTGAAGGGCAGAGCCGGTCTCTCCCTCGGGGGAGCTGCTGCTGCTCAGAGAGCAGAGATTGCCCTTTTTTCCAGGGCCTGTTGATCTAACATGTCCTAGATATGAGGGAGGATTTAAGGCAGGGGGAGAGGAAACATCTATACGAGAAACAGACCTTTGTCTCAAACCAGGCCTCCCCTGAGCCGATGTGGAGCCCTGGCCTCTGGAGAGTCCTGAGCCTGTGACTGATCTCCTTTGGGGCTGACGGGTGGCCAGGAGTCTGCAGAAGGATGGACTCAGGGGGACTCCCTTCCCTAACCCACTCAGCGCTCGACTCTCTGCCCACAGACACGGTGTACAAACTCCGAGAGGAAAGCAAGCTCCTGAGGAAGGCACACCAGGACATTCACACCCAGCTGCGCAGTGCCCAGGTGAGGGCTGGCCGGCTGTGCCCACATCCCAGCTGCCAGAGGAGGCAGCATAGCCCAGTGGGGAGAGGCCCGGGTCAGGAGTCCAGACACCTGCAGTGAGAGTCTGCCTCTTTCCCATTACCTTCTGCCTGTGTGACCCTGGGCAAGTCACCAAGCCTCTGTTGCCTCGGTTTCCTCAGCTGTAAGATGAGGGAGTTGGGCCTGCCGGCTTTGAAGGCAGTTTGGAAACACAGTACACAGAGCCCTGGACCTGCAGTCAGGAAGGTCTGACTTCAGATCTGGCCTGAGGCACTTCCTAGCTGTGTGACCCTGGGCAAGTCACTTAACTGCTACATGCCTCAGTGTCCTCAGCTGTCAATGACGAACATCATAGCCCCTCCCTCCCAAATGAGATATTTGTAAAGTCCTACATAGTAGGTGCTTAACTCGTGCTTGTTCCATTCTCCCCTCCCCCTTCCCCTCTAAGGTTTCTAAACCTCTGACCTTTTGACCCTCCAGTGAGGGGAGAGAAGGGCTGGTTATTTGAGTGGTGAGGACATGGGCAGGTTAACCCTATCAGCCCCACCCTGTCCCCTCTTCTAGTCCCAGATGGAGGAGTTCCGCCAGCTTAAGGAAGCCTTGCAGAAGATGCCCAGCTTCCAGGAGCCCAGTGCCAGCCAGCGGCAGCAGCAGCAGCAACAGCAACAGCAGCAGCAGGTGGTCCTCCAAGCCCCGAGGCAGCAGGCTCAGCTCAGGAAGCCTCAGGTAAAGAAAGACCAGGGCTTCTCTGAGCTCCTGAGAATGAGGGTGGCATAACATGAGGGTCTTCCACTGGGAAAAAGTACAGTCTAGAACTGAGAACTCCAGTGCTGTGCCTTGGTCTGTTCAGTAGTAAATGGGGTCCCTTCAGGGACACCCAGGGATCATAACATTTTGTTGGTTTACTTGGATCCTAACCCTGAGTCTAATACCACCTGAGGCAGCCCACCCCTTCGAGACAGCTTGAATTATTAGGAGATTTTTCCAGACAAGCTGAAATTTGCCCTTTTGCACCTCTCACCTGTTGGTCCCACCTATTCTGTCCTCCAAGACCAAGCAGAAAGTGGCTACTCCTTCCACATAATAACTTTTCAAGCATGACTAGATATCTGTGATGTCCTGACATGAGCCTTCTCTTCTCAACTAGAAACTAACTTAATTCCTTCTGCCAAAAGGTTTTTCAACAAAATCCAACACATGCTTGTTAAAAACACTAGAAAACATAGGAATAAGTAGGCTTATTTTTTTTTACTTAATAGTATTTTGGACTTATTCTTAATATAATAAATGTTATCTATGTAAAGCCAAGAACAACTGATATATATATATATAATGGAGAAAAGTTAGAAGTCTTTCCAGTAAGATCAGGCATAAAGCAAGGATGTCCATTATCACCTCTACTATTTAACATATTAACATCTGTTATAATATGCTATAGATATCTATAAACTATCTATAGCAATAAGAAAAGAGAGAGAAATCGAGGAAATAAGCTTAGGCAAAGAAGAAATAAAATGATCACTTTTTGCATATGATATGATAATTTAGTTAGAAAACCCTAAAGACTCAACCAAAAAATTAATCAAAATAATAAATTCAGGAAGTTGCATATTATCAACCAGTTCCTTCTGCAGACCCTCATAAAGCATGGATCCAAGGCACCCTGTGTGACCTTCAGCCTTATGCACATCATTTGTCCTCAGTGGACCTCAGTGTTCTCATTTGTAAAATTAGGGGGTTGATTGAACTTGGGGACTTATAAGGTTTCTTACAGCTCCAGATGTATGGTCCTCTGTCCATCCTGGTCCCCCTACCTGGTCCACTCACTCTCCAGCTGTCAGTGGCCTTTCTTAAGTATAGAATCCCAAACTAAACACACAATAGTCCAGACATGTCAAATAAGATATCAGGAATATTGCCCAACTTGTTCCTTTTTGGGAGTCTTCTGCCTAGAAGTGGTAGTTGAAGCTTTGAGACTAACAAGAAGACAGAACCCAAAGGTAGACCTTTGTTGAACAGCCACATTAAGAGGTCCTGAAGAAGTTGAGGGTCTTCCAAAGGAGAGAGAGAAAGAGCTCTGACATTTCAAATATGCCTTATTTGACTGCAAACTCCCTGAGGGCAAAGACTGACTGGCATTTTTGTATATCCTCAGCCCCTACCAAAGTGCCGGGTGCATAGGAGATGCTGGAAAAATAGCTTTTTGATGATTGGAGTGATATTGAAGAAGAGGGTTTCCAGTAGGGAGGGGGTGGTTAACAGTGCCAGACACTATAGGGAATTCATGAAGGCTGAACTGAAAAGAATCCACTGGATGGAGAGGATTATGGGACAGGGGAAGAGGGGAAGCTCAATTACAAAGGGTTGAGGAGATGGGGGCACTAGGGGTACATGGAGTAAGGAGATCAGTGAAAGCAGGGAGAGAGATGAGTTAGCAAGGTCAACAGAAGGGATTTTTTGTATTGAGGAGGTGGGAAAGGGGAGAGATTGAAGATGTAAGGGGTGGGGTGGAGAAGGGAGAGAGACCGAGACAGATACACAGAGAAACACACAGAGGGAAGGGAAAGGAATAAGTGTTGAGTGCCTACAGTGAGAACAAATGGATTTGTTAAGTGGTTAGCACGGGGTTGGTGCTTAATGCTCATTCCCATCCCCTTTCCTTCCCTCCTACTCACTGGTGGATACAAAGACATTCCAAACCCTGCTACCAGACCCCTGATGGTCCTCCCTAGCCTTTCACCTCCTGGAAGATTATTTGTACTTGTATATATTTGGTGTGATCTGCTCTGGGCTCATGTGGATCCCCCTTGGGAGAATGTGAACACTCTCAGGGGAAGGACTCTTGAGTTTTGGGTCTTGTATTACCTGGCCCAGTGGCTAGCACTGTTCCTGGCACTTTCTGGGCACTCATTGAGTGAACGAATGGAGTAAAAGGCTGGGCCATCTGTGTTTGGGAGCTGTTGACAGGAAGAAGAGAAGGTTTGCAATATTTACTTTGGAGGAAGTAATAAGGAGACTATCAGAGTAGAACAGAAGTATCTTAGCAGGGAAAGCCTGGCTGAGGTTATTTTCCAGGATTTTGTAGTGAGTAAAATCAGTTTGATTTTGTAACTTCTTTCTGTGATGTTCAGCTGCCCTGGGGGATAGAGTTGAGAAACTGGACCTGACCTGGTGATGCTGGGTCCTAAGAGCCAGTGGTGGGGTATCTAAGCTGGGCTCCAGTGTGTTCCCCTACCTTCCTCCTGCAGGTGTTTGTTGCCACAGGCTCCAGACTGGCCCTAAACCCCCAGGAGCCAGAGTTGGCCCCTCGCTGGAACTCCCAGGCTGCCTTGCCCCCTGCGACACGGGCCTTGCCCCCGGCTAGGCCACCTTTCTCAGACCTGAAGTTGCCTTCTTCTGGGCCCTCTGCCTGGCCCCAGAAACCCATCGAGGGCCATGTTCTCCGCTTCACCAGAACTGTTAACAGCCTTCCAGTCAGGCCCCCAGTATGTCTTTCCCCACCCCCTGCATGCTCTGGATGGTTCTCTGACTTGTGGATGTGGCTGCCAGGGTTGGAAGTCATTTAGACAATCACTTCTCACCAGCTGTTTCCTCTTCTTCCTCCCCAAGACTGGAGGTGTTTTGTCTTGTGGAGGGAAGGGAAGGCCCCAGGGGGTGGAGTCACGGGAGCTAGAACTCTATAGAGTGACCCCTGCTTTCTTGGAGCTCCTTTGAAATGGGTAGTCTCTCAGGGACAAGAGCTGGGTCTCTGGCTTGTCCCTGGGAGTCCTAAACCCCAGAAACCAGTTAACCAGTGTTCTGGGTTAGGCATAAAATGTATCACTAGAAATCCAAAAATTTCCCCTTCCCCTTCAGCCTTAATTCCTCACCCCAAGGTCTGCTCTGCCCTCCTTCACCAGCTGATAACATTGACTGTGCCCTGGAGACCAGAATAAGAGCTGCTTAGTGAATAAAGAAGAGATTTTGGGGAAAAGGCTGGGGGATGATCTTTGGCCAGGGATGCTGAACTGCCTCCCCCTGCCCACAGATTCAGCAAGTAGTGGTGGTGGCAGCCCCGGTTTCTACCTCCCCTGAGAGACCCAGCCCTCGGGGTCGGCCCCCTCAGCAGCAGCCTCCCACAGGGATGGAGAGAGAGCCCCAGGCCCTCCCAGCCCCTGGTAGCCCCCAGGTACAGATGCAGAGGTGGGTGTCTGGGCTGGGGCCAGAGGTGGGGGGAGAAGAGGGAAACGGGGCCGAAGGGATGAGCATCTCCCCCAGCTCCCTTAGGCCTGACCCCCAGCAGTTGAGAAGTCCTACCTGGTGCCAAGCTCTAGGATCTGTGCCGTCTTTCACAGAAAAGTTGGGTGCTAGCTATAGATAGTGTCTGAACAACCTGGCCCTTCAGTGTTGGAGTGGTTTTCAAAAGATTCATATAAACAGAACTCAGGGCTCTTTCCAGGAGAAAATGTTGAGACTTATTTTCTCCTGTTATGTAGGAAATTTGCTTAGTCCAAAAAGTTTGTCACACGTGGCGGTTTTTGAATACAGGTTGGCTTAAATTTGTTCTTGTTTTCCCCCCAATTCCAGGGGCTAGATTTGGGACCAAAGAACCTAGATTTGAATCCTGGGGAGCCTCAGTTTCCTCATCTGGAAAATGAGGGGGTGGGATGATGACCTCAAAGGTCTCCACCAGCTCTAAACCCCTAAGGCTTTTCCCCATCCCCCATCCGGGCTGCATCTCTGGGCTCTTGGATAAGTATTGATACTTTTAGTCAATATATACCAAGGGCATCACACACCCAAAAAGTGCTTGGGAAATGCTGCTGTTGAGATTCTGGCGTAGTAAAGATAGGAATGGATGGAGAGGGGGTCAGAGAAACCTGAGGTCAGATGCCATTAGGAGCTCCATGATCATGCAGATGATCATTTGCAAATGTTACAATGCTAGAGTAGGTGTTACTTGTAGGTCTCTTGCTGGTGAACCTTCCCTGAGATCTAGCCCTAGCCCCTTTTCCATCCCCCAGCTGGCAAGATATTGTCAACAGAGTGAATGCCCAAGAGAAGAGCCAACAGTATCCCCCGAGCAGCCAGCCCCTGGGGCAGGGCCAGCCTCTTCCACCCGCCAACCCAGGAGAAGGGGCAGAGCGCCCAGCCCCCACCAAAAAAGCCCCCAGAAGAGCAGCACCTGATGAGGAGGAACTAGAGATGGGTAAGTGTGACAGCCCCAGCCCCAGTCTGGCTGCAGAGCCATGAACCTGGGTCCCTTACTGTCTGTGAGACCTTGGGCAAGTCCTCCTCTCCTTTCAGTGGCCTTTGATTTCTTCATCTGGAAAGTGAGAGGAGTGGACCAGCTGGATCTCCAAGGTCCCTTCCAGCTCTGTTCTCCGAATCAATGACCCCTGGTGCTCAGGTTCTTCAGGGGCCTTGTTTCCTCCCCTTGTCGAAATGGAATGAATTCCCTAATGGTGGAAAGGGACACAGGGTTGCCAGTTAGGGGACATACATTGTTATATATTGGGATACAATGTTACACATTGTCAAGTATATTGGTTGGCAATTGGGAATAAATTGTCATAAGTCAGGAGACACAGAGTTACATGCCAGGAAATATTTTTTAATGTAAACAGTATTTTATTTTTTCCAATTACGTGTAAAGATTTCGACATTCATTGTTCATAAGACTTTGAGTTCCAAATTTTTCTCCCTCCCCAAGACGACCAGCAATCTGATATAGGATATGTGTGTGCAATCATGTTCAACATTTCCACATTAATCATGTTATAAAAGAAGAAACAGAACAAAACAAAACAAAACAAAACAAAGAGAAAGCAGTCGGCTTGGATCCGCATTCGGACACCATGGCTCTGGAGGTGGACGGCATTTTCCATCATGAGTCCTTTGGAATTAATTGTCTTGGATCACTGTATTGCTGGAAGAGCTAGGTCAATCACAGTTGTACAATGTTGTTACTGCATACAGTTGGGACAAACCGCTACATGCCTGAAGATACATTGTAACAAGCCAGTGGGCCACACTGTTGCACGTTAACAAGCCTTTGGGGCTAGGAAGAGGCTCTTCAGGCTCAAACTCTTGTCCTTCCCATAATTCCCTTCATCCTTTTCTTGAAGCAGCCACAGGGAATCATAGGTTACTTTTATCGGATTGCCCTGACAAGGCTGTCTGTCACTTGAAGTCATCAAGCACTTATTAAGCCCTACTGTGTGCTAGGCATTAGGGATACAAATGTGAAATAGCTCCTTACCCTCAGAGAGCATCTGTTCTGCTGGAGGGAAGAACAGGTACCTTGAGAAGGAGATACAAACTAGAGAAGAGGTGGAGTAATTTGGGGGGCGTAGAGATCACCACCAGCTGGGGAGCTTGGGCCTTGGACCTGGGCTCAGAAGGAAGTGAGGGACTCCACAGGGCAGCGGTGAGGAGGGAAGGCATTCAGGTACAGTGTTCAAAGGCACGTAGGTGGGAAAGTGACATTCACATCCCAGGAATACCAAGTGGGCCAGTGTGCCTTCAGCATAGAGTGTGAGAGAGGTCAGTCTGAAAAGGTCTTATGAGCAATCACCAGGCATTTATTAAGTACCAGCTGGATACCAGACAGCTAGATGTTGCAGTGGATAGAGAATGGGGCTTGGAGTCAGGAAGACCAGAATTCAAATCCTGCCTCAGATACTTATTAGTTGTGTGACTCTGGGCAAGTCACTTAGCTGCTTTCTGCCTCAGTTTACTCATCTGAAAATGGGGATAATAATACCCTTTACCTCACAGGATTATGAGAATCAAATGAGTTACCATGTGTAAAGTTATTTGCACAGAGCACTATATAAATGCTAGCCAGCTGTATCCAGCGCTGTGACAGGCACGAGGTTTGCAAAGATAAAAAGTTCCTGCCCTCAAGGAGCTTCCCTTTTCTCTGAGAGCATAATCTATTAACAGAATAAATGCAGATGAGCCAGGTGCCAGTTGTCTAGATTGTGAAGTAAATGCCAGGCTAAGGAGCTGTATTTTATCCTGGATGTATTAGGGGGTCACTGATGCTTCCTGAGCAGGGGGGTGATGGGGTTAGACCCACGAACTAGACAAAAACAAGTCTGCTGTGTGGAAAGATGGATTGGAAATATAAGCTGAATTGGCCAGGCACTCCTGGTCAGAAATTCTTCAGGCCCCCACCCCTACCCCATGACTTCATCCAAGGCCCATTAAAAAGTCAGCCACATTTGTTAAAGGGGTGGAGCGCTGAATTGATGGCGCTCTTTCTGGCTGGGTCCCCAGCATAGTGGGCGACTAGGGGGAAGTGGGATTATTCTCCCTCACACCCTGACTCCCTTTCTGAACATTGACTGGGGTCTTTGGCTAGGTGGCATTCCTCTCCCCCCCCCCCCCAGTTAAGGTAGTTGGGCTGATCCTTCTGCCCTTCTCCTCCCCCCAGATGCTGGCATGATTGAGCGGGAGGAGAACATACGACCCAGAAAGGAGTCAGAGGCCCAGGACCCAGTGGTGAGTATAGGATCCCAGGAGCCTGAGTTGAGTACCAGGGAGGGGGGGGTCTGGGGTGGCACCTGGAGGGTTCTTCCCACTCTTACTTCTCTCCAGGGACCTGATGCCCTTGCAGACCCTGCCCATGATCCCAACAACCAGGGTGAGGATGAGTTTGAAGAGGCAGAGGTAGAGCAGCCAAGGTTGGAAGAGGGGGCCCCAAGGCTCCAGCAAGCTCAGGAACCCCAGGAACAAGGACTAGAAGAGCAGGGCCAGGTGATGAATGAGGTGAAGCCCAGACCAGGGGGAAGTGGGTACCAGCTACTTTGACTGAGAGGCTGAGGCTCTCCGAAGCCCAGCCTCATGACTTTTGCCCCTTGGTTTGGGACCACAGGCTGGAACAAGACCCCACAGGACTAGCACTGAGCTACTGAGTGATTACCAGGATGATCAGGAACAGGTAAGGGCTGAAGGAATGAGGGCATGGAGGGGCTTGGTCTGGGGGCTCCCAGATAGGCTGGTGGTTGGGATGATGGTGGGCTGTGAGATGCTTCCCTCTTCTCAGTATTTTTCTGGAGCCAGAGGTCTAAAGGTCTGGAGTCATGACCAGTGCCTAGGAGAAAGGCACTGGTCTTTCTCCTTAGCTTCCTAAGGAAAGATGGAAACCAGAATTTGTTAGTCACTTACAATATACCAGGCCCTGTGCTGTGTTGGGCCACAAATACGAACATGAGATCATCATTCTAGAGCCGAAAGGGACCTTAGGATTTGTTTAGTCTGAAGGAAACGGAGGCTCAGGAGGTCCAGTGACCTGCCCAGGGTCAGACAGGGAGTGGGGAGCACACTGGCTTGGGAGTCAGAGGCTTGGGTTCAGGTTTGTCCCCTGATGTTTCCTGTGACTTTTGGCAAATCACTTGACCTCATCTCTCAAATGAGGAGGTTGGACAAGATGATGTCTGAGCACCTACCAGCCCTAGACCGTGGAGTCTGTGATTCTAAGTGGCAGAGTCAGGATTTGAACCCAGGTTCCCAGACTAAATTCTTTGCTCCTTCTACTTCCCACTGATGTCTGATGTCTGTGTATCCCTCCTCTCCTCTAGGATGAGAACCCTGACCTGGAGCTGGTACCTGAGACCAAGAGTCACCCAGAGGCCCCTGGCCAGAAAGACAATTACTACTGACCCTCCCCTCCCCCTTCTCCTGAACCCCTATGCTTCCTGTCCTCCTGAAGGGACCCCTGGAGATTAGAGAGAGCATAGAATGGTCGGAGTCTAGGCTTCTAGGTGAGAATGGAGTCAGCTCCACTTTCCCTCTGCCTGCCTCAACATACACTAAAGGGTACCCCCTCCCTTCTCTCCTACCCCAGCACACACTCTGGGGCACCCCTTTCCCTTCACTCCTACCCTAGCACACAGTATGGGGTACCCTACTTCCTGCCTTCCTACCCCAGCACACAGTCTGGGGGTACTCCCTCCCTGCCCCAGCACACACCCTGAGGATTATTCTACATTCTTTACTTATTTCTTCAGGACAATCTGAGGCTGTGTGGGCCATACAGCCTTTAAGGAGAACAGCTGAGCTAGGAAAGAGATCTTTGTAGCCCTGGGCATCGCCCCTTGTTCTCCAGCCCTTAGATATCAGCTCTCTCTGACCCACTACCCATCCACATCTTACACGTCCCTAATGTTAGGATTTGGACAGCTCAGGGCCTCAGATCCAAGGCTTCTTTAGAAGTAGAGTAGGGCAGTGGGGCCGTGACTCTGGCTTCCTTTGGAGATAAGGATGGACTGCAAGCCAGGAGCTGTTGAGGGGAGGGTGATGATTTTAATTTCTAGCTTGTCAGCCTTGTCTTTAGACGAGGAGAGAGAGACAGACAGTCTGCCTTGAGCACACATGTGAAACATGGGTAAAGGAACATCTTTCCTCTGCCAACCAAGCTCATTGAAGCCCCAGCTGGGATGGACAGAGTCCTACAGGGCCAAATCTGAGTTCTGTGCCTGAGACAAATCCAGAACTCCAATGGGTGCTGGAGGGGAGAGCCTGGGAACCAGGCCCTGGTTCAGCCCTAGGGACTAAAGGGAGACTAAGGTGGCTCCTGAGTGTTTCCCCATTTGCCTTCCCTGACATTTCTTCCCTCCAGTCACTTTCTGGGGATAGGAGTCTAAGGGGTAGACTGTCATTCTACCCACCCCCAGCAGGATAGAGAGAGTCAGACCCTAGGTGGGGGTGCCAGATCTTTAACTAGATTCTCTGTGGCCAAGGCCCAGTAGGGTAGAGGGTCAGGCCTTGGATGGAGGCTCTGCCCTGACTTAGGACATTCTGAAGCTAGGTAATCCACAGCTTCTCTGTACATAATGTATAGTCAAGCTTTAATATCCATTTTGTACACACAGAAAATAAAATTTTGAGTTAAATCCACTGTCTTTGGGTGTTGCTGACCTGTGAGAAGGAGACATAAGGCCCTGTGACGTGGGCACAAATGCCATGCTTAGTCTCCACCATCACTAAGATGTCTGGAGTTTTTCTTGGGAAAAGGAAAAAGATGGGACTTATCCTTGTCTGTCACCGATAGTGTGTGTGTAGGGGGGAGGGGGAGATCTCCATATAACAGAACTGTGTCTGCTCTTTCATTTCTCCCAATCAGAGAGAGAGTGGGACAAAAGTTTGAGGTCAGCCATATGGCAGTTGAGTTGCTGGATGGTGTGCCTAGCCTGCCAGGTTGCAGTAACTGCTCCTCTCTCTCCAGGCTGCACAGAGCAGCAAAGTGGGGTGGGACCCATGAGCCAGGGAGGTACCAGGACTATGGAGTCAGAGGACCTTGGTGCAGATTCCACCTCTAGTGCTCACCTGTGTGGCCTTGAGCAAGGAACATGCATTCCCTGAGCCTCAGTACCATGGGACAGTGGACTAGGTGAGATGACCTCTAAGGGCCCCTTCAGCTCGAGATCTCCCTCCAGTCATCATCCCCAGAATCCTTCTCTGATGCTTCCATGAAGTGCGGAAGGGACTGATCCTAGGATCTTTCTGGAAAAGGTTGGATTCATTTCCCTATGAGCCCCCAGTAATAATAACAATGAATCCTCTGTCCTGTTACATATTCCCCAAGGTAGACTGAGGTCATCTCCCCATCTGGGCATTTTACTGGAGGAGAAAGCCACAGGGCTTGGAAACTAAGCCGTCTATTCTCCTGGGATTGACCCAGTTGACCTTAGACCTCTGTTTTGGCCACATTTTCCTGCCAAGGTCCTCTTCTCCAAGTTGTATAAGCCAATCTGCTTATACACACAGACTTCACACAGACTGTGAAGGCTCCCCAGAGACTCCATGGGGAATCCTAGGGGAGATGGAGGGAATGTGAGCCAACAAGAAGAGCTCACGTTCCACCCCACCCCCACCCCCACTCTGCAAGCCTCTACTTTGGGAAACCAAGAAGTGCATTGGCAGCTGAGGGAGAAGGTAGCTTTCTTGTCTGGGACTTTAAGGGCCCCACCCCAAAGCTCTGCAGAATCCACATGGGGCAGTGCTGCAGAGATGCTGGGAGTGGGCTTAACCATCTTGGATGGGGACCAAGGTTGAGATGATTCAAACAGTGGAGCTCTCTCTAGAGAGCTCAAAGGACTTTTCAGATGCTTCTCAGCACTGGCTGTCTGGTTCATTCACTCACTCATTCATTCATTCATTCACGTGTTTCCTGAGTGTATACTTTAGAACCAATACCTTACTCTAGGTCCTATGGAGGACACCAATAAGCCACTTGTGGTAAAGTTCAGTCCAACAAATTGTAGTCAATAAGGATTCATTAAGTGCCTACTGAGTGTCTGGAAACTGTGCTAGGGGATACAAAGAAAAAAAATCCCTGTCCTTGGAGAGCTTACATTCTACTGGAGAGATCAAACATGTACCCAGATAAGAGAGAGATCAAAATGCTCTGGGACAATTTGAGGGGAGAAAGAGGTCTAAGAACTAGGGGCATTTGTAAAGGCATGAGGGAAGGGGTGGTGGGAACCTTGAAGGATGGGAGGGAGAGGGGAGGGCTTTCATCACACTTTGGAGCTAAGTGCCTGAACTTGCAGTCACAAGGCTGGCCATGGTGAATGAGCTAGTTATAAGGGGTAGTTTGGAATAATGCAAAGACCTCTAGACTGGAGTCCAGAGGCCTGAATTCTGGATCCAGCTCTGTTCCTCACTATCTGACCTTGGACAGGTTACTTTGGGGGGACCTTCAGTTTTACATATCTGCAAAATGAGTTGAATTGCACTGTCTCTAATTCTAATGCCTTGAGATCTCATGATTATGAGTTCATGGGAGAAGGAGATCACAGTGGGCTAGAACAGTAAAGGAAGACTTCTCAGAAGAGAAAGAATCCATTTTCCTCCTCCCTAAATGGCTGGCTGGTTCCTTCCCAGCATAGAATGGTTTAACTCCTGCTCTTGGGGCTAGCTACTGGTTTAGTCATCATTCCCCCCTCCACCTCACCCCACCCCCACCTTCTATCTCCAACCTTTGGGAAGTTTCTCTAGATGAAGACAATGCAGTGTAATGGAAAGTCAACTCAACCAACATGTCCAGGCACTGGAATCCCTGCCCTCAAAGGGCTTCCATTCTCCAGGAGGAGATGTACAGTCTTACATATATGTTTAAGAAAATGCAAAGGACTCTGAAGAGTGAGAGAAAATGGACAAGTGACAGCCTTCATGGAGGAAGCGGCACCTGGCCCAGGGCTCCAACCAATGAGGAGGAAGAGGTTCATGCTGGGTATTAGAACCAGCCAGTGAGAATCCCTGGGGGTTGAAAGGGGCAGGACAAGCTCCCTTATCCAAATGGGCCAAAACGTCATTTCTGGAGGGGAATCATGTGAGAGGCAGTGTAGTACAGAGACTAGAGGACCAGATCAGGAAGACTGTGACTAGCCAGGATCACACAGCCAGTATGGATCAGTGTTACTCATGCCTTCCTTAGCCTGAGGACCGCCGGAGGCCAGCTTTCTTGTCAATTTACTCTACTGCCTCTCTGGGGGATAATAATCCAGCCATAAAATTTTAGTATTAGTCATAAAATTTTGGAATTGGGAGAGAGAGAGGTCTTGGAAGTTCGATCTATCCCCCAGGAACCCCTCACTTTATGGATGAGCTTCTGAAAAGGTAAGGGTCATACCCAGGGTCACATAGCTAGTGTTGCTTAGGCAATATCTGTGCTGTTGGACTTGAGGTCAGAAAGACCTAGGTTCAAATTCTGCTACTTCCTAGTGGTGTGACCTTGGACAAGTCACTTCAACTCTCTGTTCCTCAGTTTCCTCATCTGTCAAATGGGGATAAGATAGCTTGTCTAACTCAGGGAAGTGATTTGAGGCCCAGATGAAACAGTGTGTGTAAAGCTGTCTAGTTTCCTTCCAAGCTCAGTGGCTCTGGCCAGTTCACTTCCCATCTACTGCATCTGCCCTCCATGCCTGAGATGCACTCCCTCCTCATCTCCAACTCTTAAAAGGCCTAGTTTCCTTTAAGGTTCAGTTAAACACGGTCCTTGACAGAAGAGAGGCCTCTCCCCTTCCTCCCCTTACCTCCTTTTGGTTTGGCATCTATTCATGTGTGTCCACCTTATGTGTGCACACCCTGTATGGTGCAAGAAACTTCCAGAGGGGTCCAGACTCTTCCAGGTTAGCCCTTTAGGCAATTCTCTATAAATTACTGACCTGTGTCACCAAGTATTCCTTAAATACCTGCTATGTGCTGAGCACTGTACTAAGCACAGAGGGGAAAAAAACCCACAAAGCGTAGCCTTTGCTCTCAAGGAGTTAACAGGCTAATGGAAGTGGAAGCAGGATGGGCAAATAATGATGGACAGACAAGCTAGAGCAGGATAAATTGGAGATAATGGAGGGGGGGGGGGAGGAAGTCACCAGCATTAAGGGGGATGGGGAAGGGAAAAGGGGAGGGAGTTTCCTCACTCTTTATGCCAAAAAAATCCCAAGTCCTGTCCCTATGCCTAGCCCCAGTACTCAGCACATAGTAGGCCCTTAATAAATATTTATGGATTGATGCAGTCAGTTACTCTCCATCATTTTACCTGGGGCAAGCACACTTAAAACATCAGGACCCTCCCTGCGATTGTCACCCTTTCCCAGGGACACAGAGAGGGAGAGTCAAATCCGTCCTGGGCAGGGGAAGAGCCCTGAGGCGTCCTCCCGAGGTGTCCCTTTCCCGGTCTCTTTTTCTTCTCCCTCTCCCCAAGGGGCAGGGCGATGTCGAAGCTAGGGTTAATGTAGGCTCCGCCCCCACCACGGCGGCGTGGCTCGGGATCCCGCACTGGGCGCTGGCGGGGGCGGGGAAGGCCAGCAAGGGGAGAGAAGAGAAGAAAAGGAGAGACCAGGCGAAGGGAGAAGAGACTAGCGGAGGGGAGAGGAGGGAAGGGGAGGGGAAGGCAGGGGAAGGGAGTGGAGAGGAGGAGAGGGGAGGGGGCGCGGGACTGGCTCAGCGGTCTGTCCGTCCGCCTCGCCAACGCGCTTGCCTCCCAGGCTCTGGCGGCGGCGACGGGGGGCGGAGACGCGGGGAGGAGGGAGCCGGCTGGCCGCCACAGCCGCAGCGAGCCGAGCGGAGCGCGGGGAGAGCAAGAGGACCATTCCGCTGCGGATGCAGGATCGTGGGAGCCGGGGCACTGACTGAGCGGAGCCCACCCATCCTCCCGCCTGGGAGATGCCCCGGGGGCACGGAAGCTGCTGCCGCGGACCGGGGCCCGGAGACCCGCGCTGCAGCGGCTGTCCCAGCGCGGGCTGTCGCTGTCACTGCTGCTGCCGCCGCCGCCGCCCTCGTGACCTTGGCCCAGGGCTCGAGGCGCCGCCGCCCCGGGGGTCCCCCGCCTCTCGCTGAGCCCCCAGCCGCAATGAGCGCGCCCCGCCAGCCGGTGCCTTGGCCCTGGCTGCTGCTGCTGCTGCTGCTCCTGGCCCCGCTCCCCCGCGTCCACGGCGACCCCGTGCCACGGGTGCCACCGCCGCCTAGCCCGGAGCCCGAGGCGGAGCCCGGGCCGGACCCCCCGTGGTGTCCCTACAAGGTGCTGAGCGAAGGCCAGGAGGCCGGCACTGGCCGCCTGTGCTTCCGCAGCCCGGAGCCCGATTTCCGCTGCCAGCAGCGTCTGTGCAAGGCGTACCGCTCGGCGGGGCGCACGCTGGTGGCCAACGTGCTCCGCAACAGCAGCGTCCTGCTGCAGTGGCGCCCGCCGCCCGCCGCGCCGGCCCTCGAGCTGCGCGGCTTCGCGCTCAACTGCTCCTGGGACGGCAGCTATACCCGCTTCCAGTGCGACCGCGTGCAGCTCGGCGCCTCTTGTCGCGACTACCTGGTCCCCGACGTGCACGACAGCGTGCGCTACCGCCTGTGCCTGCAGCCACTGCTGCGCCGGCCTCGTCGGGAGCCCTCCCCCCCGGGCGCCCCGCAGTCCCCGACGCCGCCGCCGCCGCCACCCGCCGAATGCGTGGAGTTCGCGGCTGAGCCGGCTGGCATGAGGGATATCGTCATCGCCATGACGGCCGTCGGGGGCTCCATCTGCGTCATGCTCGTGATCATCTGTCTGCTGGTGGCCTACATCACTGAGAACCTCATGCACCCTGCTTTCGGGCGCCCCAGGGGCCGGAGACAGCCCTGACGGCCTGGCCACGGGGTCGGGCCGCTGCTGCCCTGGGGACAGCGATCCCAGGCCCAAATAGCCTGCCAGGCAGGTGGGCACAGACTGTGATTGTACTTGGCCCCTGAAGTGGGACCAAGTACCTTCTGCTCTTTCTAGGACTTAGCCCTGAGGGCCCCCCCCTCCATGGGACTGACTGGACTGGACTGGACCGGGTGATGTGGGAAGGGGATTATCAGAGAGCTGGACAGGGAAAGCCTAAGACCCAGAAAGCATTCTGGTTGCTGGGAGGGGGGATGCATTTGTTTGAACCCAAATCAAGCCCCTCTCCCCTCTCCCCGATCTCTCTGTTCACATACCCTGTACCTTGCCTCATGTCTCTGACCCATCTTCCTTCACTTCAGTCCCCAGAACTGGGGCCAATGCATTGGAAGGTGGGGTGCAGACTACCCTGAGATCTGGAAGGGTTAGATTGGAAGTCTGAAGAGACAAGATCCACCCCTTTCCCCCTAACCCCAGGTGACACCAGGCTTGTGGACCTCGGGTAGGGGTCCATCGGAGCTGGGGTCCAGGGAACTTTGAAAACATCAATTCTTTCCCCACTGGCCCTTTCTTTCCCATCAGTGTTCAGTGATTTTGACTACATTTCAATCCTGACTGCAGCTTCCAGGGCAGTATTTGGGATGGAGGGGAACTTGCCCCTCAGAGGGAGGGGGAGGATGACCCACAGCACCTCCCTGGTATTTTTCGAAGTTAGAGGCCAAGTAAGGGGACTCAGTTTACTGTCCAAAGTGTGAGTAGGGGCCTGGGGGGTCTTAGGCTAGTCAGCACCAGCACACAGCCCTTCAGATTCAGCTCTAGAGACAAGACCTGTTTATTCCCTCTGAGGCCATCTCTCCACACCTCACCACCACATTAGAAATAGCCCTTCTGAGCTGCTTCAAATCCCTACCCATTCCCACTTTTCCCTTTTCAAATGGTCACTTCTCTGAAATCTCTTTGCATCACCTAATCCACAGACTCCCAAACACCTGGCTGGGCAGTACCTCAGGAGGCCCCTGGGTTAGCCTTTGAGAATCACAAACCCAAATTCATTTGAATTTTCAAAATTAAAGCTGTGCCATCTGTGGGGGAGAGAAAAAAAATCCATCACCTAGACGGTGGGGTCAGGCAGCCTGAGTGCATTTTGTAAGGAAAGGATTCCCCTCCTGCCTTCTGTGCTGTCTTCTGGGTTGAATTTTCCTGAGAGGTTTGAAGGCCTGTTGAGAGATCCTCCCCAAAGTTCACCATTCTCGGACCAGAACTGGCTCCTTGAACCTAAAATTGCCTCCCAGGGATAATAGGGAGCAGCTGAGAGGTTGGTCTATGAGCATGTTCCAGGAGTGAGAAGGGCAGATGCTTCCTCCCCTCTGGAGGACCTTGGGGAGAAGGGTTTTGAGCAGAAAGTTGCTTCACAATCCACCCAGCTGGTTATTGCCTATGCCTATTATAAAAGATTGAGTCCAAGAGCCACAGTACAGGAAGGACGGTCTTACACCAAGTGCCTGTACAGACCAACTTCTTGTTTGCTGGGGGGGAAAAGCAGGCCTGACCAGTAGGAAGGTGGACTGAAGGGCTTCCTTGCCAAGGGGAAGGGGTGTGGGAAGGGAAGAGGAGGATTTTTCTAGTTCCTCATCTGGACCAAAATCCCCGTTGCAGTCTCTTCCATGAGTCTAGTGACTAATACGGATAACCACAACCTTGCCCCACAGGGCACTCTAGGAGGTGATTCAGCCCAGTCTTTGCCCTTTTCTCCCTCCTCCACACCCAGCCTGTAGCGAGCTTGGGCTCTTAGCTGCATCACTCCAATACCTACTATTATCTCGTGCCTTAGGGTGGAAAGTTTACCCTGTGGAGACCCGCCCATTTGTCCATGTTAGGAGCTTTGTCCATCCAGGATCTGTGTTCACTTGTGTCAGGAGCCAGTTTACCCTGATGGCCTTTGCTTTTGGCTAGACTAATGTAAAGAATAGTGGATTTGGAGCTGTGGGATCTGGGTTCAAATCCCTTGCCTGCCACTTGCCATGTGACTTTGGGCAAGTCACTTCATATATCTTGGGGATTCCATTCCTTGTCTATACACTGAGAAGAATTAGAGTAGCTGACCTACAAAGTCCTTTCTGTCTCTAAGTCTATAGATCTCTGGTCTAGTTGACTGGCTCCCTGGGACTGGCAGGTTATGCTGTGTGTGGTATGTGTGTGTGTGTGTGTGTGTCTCAGTCTGGTTGCTGCATGTCCCTCCTTCCTCACCTCCTTCCTTTTCCCCAATCAGATCTTGCCTGATAAGATTATTAGCACCCCCTTGTTGCCCTGTTTCCCCAAACACATTAACTAGACTGTGGTCATCTACTTTCCATTCCTGTTTCTGCTTTTCCCCTCCCCCACCACTAGGAAGTGTGATGAGTGACTGCCTTCTGGACTAAAGTTGCTTCTGGATAAATTTTCCCCAGAGGTTTGAGGGCCTCTTGAGAGAGGCAGGTGGCTACATCCTCTGTAGCTTTGTGTTTTTCCCTTGCTGTGAGTATCTTGTTACTGGTATTTCCCAGCTAGGGATTGGGGCTGTTTGCTAGGGAGGGAGCCCATAGCTCTCCCGGGGCAAGGCCAACTGATCATCTGGACAGTAGAGGGGTGATTTGAGATTCAGAAAACAGACAGAAGGAAAATCTCAGTATGTGGATTCAGGGGAAGAGCCAATTCCCACATCACCGTTGGTTAGGAGTATCTTAAAATAATTCTACATCTGTGGCCAGTGCTGCAACCGGCTGGACTTAATGGCTCCATTCTGAGGCTCAGCTACCAGGCTACAGCTGGACACTGAGACCCAAAACATCTGCCCATGATTCGGTAGGGCCTGGACCATTGGGGTATGGGAATTGTCCAAGAAATCACCTGGACCCTTAAGTCCCAGGACCATGGGTTAGCCAGGAGTATCCACAACACAACAGTTGCTTCTAGGCCAAAGAGGGACCCAAGAGGCTGTAAATTGTAGAGAAGTAGAAGGAAGACATCTGAGAAAGTAATTCTCTTGTCTTTGGGGAAGCAGTATATGTGGACAGGGGAGCCATGGGGATTCTGGCTTTTTCCCTGGAGACCCTAGCATCTTAGACAAATCTTGTCCCTGGACCCAACTCTCGGGGGAAGCTTTTGGCCTACCCTTTGCTGCCAAGTGGCCCATACAACTGCTTGGTCTAAGCATCAAGGCTCAAGAGGGATTGGTCACCAGGTCACGAGTCATTGTTGATCAACCTGCCTAGCTCCATTCCCTCTTTCCTCTATTGAGGGAGGGGGAGGAAGGCAGAAGACTTCAGCCTTCTCCTTACTTAGTGATTCATTCCATACCTCTTCCTGGCTGATCCCTCTGCCACCACAGAAGTGACTACATCATATACTCGTGTAATGTTTGCTATTGGAAATGATCTTTGTTTTTCTGTCTGGATAGATTGAAGGAAATATTGCTGTGTAAATATTGTGGGTGGGATACTTATTTATTACGGGATGGTATATTTGGGTTGGTTTGGGAAGATAATTCAGCCCAAGAGAGGATTCCTCTTTCTCCCTAGCTCTTTCTTAGATGTTTTGTGCCTCAACTTCCCCATCTGTGAAATGGGACTGCCTGCCCTCCAGGGCTGTTGTTCATGGGGAGTGTGAACAAGAACAGCTCCTTTCCTCCCCATCTTGCTCCCCCAAGGGGCAATGTCTGCCCATCAGTAACCTTGGTATTGGGGTTTACCCCCACTCCTGCTTTGCACTGTGTCCATGTGTCCAGCCTGTCTAGTGTCCATGTGTAACTGCAGCCCTTTGGTAGGGGAGTGGGAGAGGGAGGAAAATGTGATTTCCCAGGTGTGCTCTCCCTTCCCTGTGGACTGTGGGGCCTCTCCAGATTTGCTTGGAGGGGGTGGGAGGTTAGAGGTCCACTGCTCCTGTCCACATTGAGCCAGCCTGCAAATAAACTCATGTTCTCAGTTCTGAGTGTTGGTTCCAGGTGCATATATGCTCTTCTGCCCCCTGCCCTACCTGCCAACCCAATAGGCCCATTTAGGGAGAATGAGGCCTCTAGGGATTCAAGCTGAAAGCTGGGTTGGGTGCAGGGCCAGGCAGTTGTGCTTGGTGGTATTGAGGGGGGCTGGGGGAGGACAGATAGCTCAGCGCCTGCTGCAGCTAGAAATAAACCAAGCGTCTCTCTAATGACCCATATGAGCATGCTGGAGAAGGAAAGGCGGCAATTAAGGGCTCCCAGAATGGAAGGGGGAGGTGGGTCCCCAGCACCCCACCTGGCCTTCCCACAAACTGCAGACTGAAGCCTAGGGCAGGTCAGAGACAGCCCAGAAATGTGTCAGGCAAGCTTGAGCCCTGTCCTTGGTACTGACAGGTTGGAAAATGCTCAGAGTGCTATAGGGCCTTCAGCCATGCTCTGTCCTTGCCTTGAGTAGGCTGGCTCAGTCCCTTTTCTTCTCATTATAGCAAATGAGAACAGGTGGGGTCCAGGCCAGAACTATAATGGCAGTTTTGGCACTCAAAGCAAACAGCACCAAACACAGTCTCAGATTAACTTTTAATTTAAATTGAGTTGAAGAGGCCAGAGGAGACCCTGGGACACTGTCCCATGGAGGAACACAGATACCCTGAGGAATGAGTATCAGGACTGAATTGGAGATGGCACTCATCCAGGGTGGAGTGCTACCATAGTGGGGAAGGAGTCCAACACCTGGTAGCTTCACTTTTTAGCCATGTTGTTGTTAATGTGCTAAAATACTATAGAAAGGACACATAGGTGCTGTTAGTGCCTGGGTCCAAGCTCTGGTCATTCTACCTTTCTTTTGTCAATAGTCCAACCCCCTGGAGAAGATAGGTTGGCCTCAGGAACTGGAAGTTGTCCCCCAACAGAATAGGGAGATTGGGAAGGGGGTACGATCGATGCTGGTTAGGATTAACCACATGAATTCTTTGAATAATGGATATGCCATTAGTCATGAGGACCTGGGGTTCAAATCCCACCTCTGCCATTTACGACTTGTTGATAGTAGGAGCTAGGTACAGGGATGTCATAACCTCTTTTGGGCATCAATTTCTCCTCTCATAAAATGAGGGTGATCTCCATTGCCCTTTCTGTCTATAAAATGTTTACTTTTTTAAGGTCTTGTCCTTCTCTGGAAGACTGCCTCTCACCTTTAATCAGGACAGCCCTGCAGAAGAAAAAAAAAAAGCATGGTGCAGACAGGAGAAAGCAAGAATTTCAATTATCTACGGTCTGGACGCCTATATTTACTAGCTGTGTGACCAAGGACAAGTACTTAACTTACTAAGTATAGGTTGGACTAAATGAACTATAAGGTCTCTTCCAGCCCTAAATGTCATTTCTCTACAGCCCTATGAAAAGAGAGCAGAGCAGTAAGCAAGCTGTAAATGTGAATATGAGGGACAAAGTTTTAATAAACCAGAATTCAGGAATAAGAAAGAGATGGACAAGGCAGAGAAATGAACAGCTTCTTTGTTCCAAAGAACATGGATCATGGCTTTAGAGCTAGCTGGGATCTGAGGGGTCACTGAATCCAGTCCCCCACATGTGAGAGAATCAGTGGCATCCACCAAGACCTGGCAGAGGGCAACTCCATCCCAACATACAAACCCAGGTGGCATATGGGTGTGAAGCTGGTATCTACCCTCAGCTACCCTCTGGGTCTCTCTCCTCCTTTTCCTCCCTATCCTTCAGCTAAAGGGCCCAGCCAGGCAGGGGAATTACTCATCCCTGGCAAGTGGCAGATAAATTACAAGGGTTGGAGGGAGGGAGGGGAGCAGAAGAGAGAGACTGACATTTTCAGGGCAGTCTGGCTTTCTGCCCAGATGATTAGGGAATGGTCCAAAATCAGCAGATGTGGCAGGGATGGGGCTGGGGGATGGGCTGAGGTGGGCCTGGCTTGCCTTCAATATCACCTAGTCCTAGGGTAAAGAAACAAAGGAGAGAGAGTAGGGAAGCACAGGGCCCTGTAGCCAGCAAGCACTTAATAAATATTCAAATGAAATGAGCACCAGGCTGCTCTGTGCTACACCAACTGACCGATCAACAGATATTCCTTAAGTACCTACTAAGTACCAAGAGTGGTGCTAGGTATGAAAAGTGAGCCAGGCAAGTCAAAGAGCATTTATGAAGCACCTGCTGTGTACTAAGCCCTGGGGATGCAAAGACAAGGAAAAGGAAGGTACAGGAAGGGTCAGTTTCTGTCCTCAAGAAATGTACATCCTATCAAGGGTGACACATCTGTAATGATAAAAATGGTAGCCAGTATTTATAGAGCGCTTTAATGTGTGCAAGGCACTTGAGGCATATTCTCATTTCATCTTCAAAACAGCCCTGGGGGGAAGTTCTATTATTGGCCCCACTTTACAGATGAGGAAATTGAGGCTGAAAGTAGTTGTGACTCAGCCATGATCAGCTAGAAAGTATCTGAGGCAGGATTTGAACTCACACATTCCTGACTCCAAGCCTGGGAATTCCTTCCAGGATACCACATTGCTTCAATATATATGTATGCATACAGGCATATATATTACTTTTTTTGTTGTTTTTTGGTTGGATCTGACTCCTCATAACCCCATTTGGGGATTTCTTGGCAAAGATACTAGAGTGGTTTGCCGTTTCCTTCTCCAGCTCATTTTACAGGTGATGAAACTGAGGCAAGCAAAGCTAAGTGACTTGCCCAGGATCACACAGCTAGTAAGTGTCTGAGGTCTTCCTGAGTCCAGGCTCAGCACTCTATGCACTATGGCGCCCCCTAGCTACCTCAGGTATATTACGGTGGTCTGCTGATAAATGTTTAACAACGGTGGTGTTGGGAGGTGGGTAAGATGTATGCAGGACACACTTTTAATTTTAATCTGCCTTTTAAAAAAAACTTTTCTCTTAAGGTTACACAATCAACAAAACAATACATCAAGTGCTGATTTGTAGTATTTGTTGATTTCTGAGACACTAAAAACTCAATAATAAGATGCTTATTAGCAAACTTTAGCATAGCCCAGGATATAGGATAGCTATATGGCAGGAAAGACTTCACTCAGGAAGTGGCACTTGGGAGAAACTTAGGAATTACCCAGCCATTCCCCCTTAAACTCCATTTCCCTTGAGCATATTTACCCGAATCTGAAGCAACCAGTGAAAGGGAAGGACACTTGGATTCTTGGATTCTCCTCCCACTTCCCCCACTGACTTACAAGTCAAATCACACACACAAACACACATACACACACACATACACAGATAGATATATGCATATATAGAGAGAGATATATGTATACACACATATACTATATATACATATACCTAGATATAAATATATACACATACATACTATATATACATATATAGAGATATACATATATACACACATATACATATAGAGATATACACACACACATGTACTATATATACATATATTGAGATATCCCTTTTTAGCCCTTAAAGTGCTATAAAACATTATCTATTATTATTATGTAATGAGCTACTGCTCCTCTTTTTTTCTTAACATACAATAGTTTTATTTTCCCCTAATTACATGTAAAAACAATTTTTAGCATTTGCTTTTTCAGTTTTGAGTTCCAAATTCTATCTCCTCCTCCCTCCCTGAGATGGTAAAGCAATCAGACATAGGTTATACATGTGAAAGCACATAAAACATTTCCATATTAGTAATTTTGTAAAGAAGACTAGAATAAAAGAAAAAGAAAGAGAAAAATAGCATGCTTCAGTCTGCATTCAAACACTGTAAGTTCTTTCTTTGGAAGCAGATGGTGTGCTTCATTAGTCCTTTGGGATTGTCTTGGATCATTGCATTGCTGGGAATAGCTAAGTCATTCACAGCTGATCATTGTACAATATTGCTGCTGTTGTGTGCAATGTTCTCCTGGTTCTGTTCACTTCACTTTGCATCAGTTCATGTAAGTCTTTCCAGGTTTTTCTGAAATCATCTTGCTTGTCATTTCTTATACCACAATACTATTCTATCACAACCATATACCACAGCTTGTTTAGCCATTCCACAATTGATGGGCATTCCCTTGACTTACAATTCTTAGCTGCCACAAAAACTACTGCTCCTCTTTTGACCTGTTTTTCCACTAGGTCCACAAGTAAAATGGCAGATGTTGTTTTTACTGCACCCCCATAAATAAGGTTCATTTCAATTCAACAAGGATTTCTTGAGTATATGCTCCTTGCCCAGAACTTTGGAGACAAAGTTGAAACATTTCCTGCCTCCAAGAAGCTTACCTTTCATTGTGGAGAGGAACACAGAGATAAGTAAATATGAAGTATTTTCAGGATCAGGACAAGATGAACACTACCACCTGGGAAAATTGATACACTAGTCTAGAAGCATTTATTTAGGTTCTGAGTATTACACTGTGCTGTGTCAAGGGGAAAAAGACAAAAAATATATATATTGCCTCCTCTCAAGGCATTTGCTGAGTTAATATAATCTGTCACTAAGATGTACACAGGATAATATAAGATAGTTTTGAAGGAGGGAACTAGTAGGTGAGACAAGGAGAGGTTTCATATTGATGTCAGCTCTTGAGCCAAGCACTGAAGGAAGTAAAGGAGGATGTGAGGAGGAGAAGGCACCTTCCAGGCAGAAGAGCCAGTGCAAAAGCACAGACATTGATGGAGAGTCGTGTTGGAGGAACAGCAAGAAGCCCTGTTTGGTTGGATCATAGCATATAGGAAAAATACTATATATTTCTAATGAGGCTGGAAAGGCAGGCTGGAGCCAGGTTGGGAAGGATTCGAAAAGTCAAAGACATTTGCTGTTTTCTACTGGGAGCAATAGGAGGCCACTGGAATGTACTGAACAGGAAATTGAGATAGGCAGACCTTAGAGAAAGTCACTTTGGCAACTATGTGGATAAGATTAGGGAGGGGAAGAGACAAAGCATGGAGACCAATTAGAAAGCAATTGTAACAGGTCATCAGCTTTGTCAATGTATTGATTAATTTTGCTAACTTGTTTTCTCTTCTTCTTCCTCTTTGTCCTAAAAATGCTTTGTTATAACAGGTACCTCTGGAAGAGAGAGAAGAAGGATGTAATTTAGGTGATGTAAAAACAAAAGATCTCAATAAACTTTATTTGAAAAAAAAAAGGCTAGTGATAATGAAGGGCCAAACTAGGCGGTGCCTATATGAATGGTGAGAAGTAATTGGATGTAAAAAATATTGTGAAGGTAGGGATGGTGAGATATGGCAGTTGAATGGATACAGGTTAACAGACAGTGATAAGTCAAGTTTGAAACTGTGATTGCAAACCCAGGAGACCAGAAGGAATGTAGCGCCTTCAACCAGAATAGGGAAATGCAAAAGAGGGGAAAGTTTTAGGGAAAAAAGACAATGAGTTCTGTTTTAAACATGTTGAGTTTGAGGCATTCCTGAGACATCCAGTGTCCAGGTCCAGAACTGCACCTCAGGAGAGAGACTGAGGAATTAAGAGAGGGCTTTTGAGGAAGGGGTGGTGCCAGGGTTCTCTTTCAGAGTACCGTAACTTATCTGCAGGGGCAACCGGTTACTCACCCTACTTAATTGACACTAGTGTACCTTTTAGAACAGAAGAGTCAAGGCTCTGAGGTCCAAACCGAAAAGGTTTATTAAGGTCTCTCTATGGGGAAGCCTTACAGCCAGATCTTAAGGCAGGCTTCAAAGATACCTCCAAGGCTTAGATCTTATATATACCCCAGATCCATCTACCACACATGACAGAGCCCAGCTGAACAGAATTGTGAGAGGGGGAATGCAATTACAAGGGTATGAAGGCCCCAGGATATGGAGACACCAATCAAGAATATCAGGTAACCCCACGCAAGAGAGTCTTCAGCAATGCAGTATCCCCTGTCCGGGGATGGTGCAATATGCTCTGACCTCCACGTGTCCCAACTAATTCCCAGGCCTCAAACACTTCCCTGTGCCTTGACACAACTGTTTGCAATCTGCACGTATTTCTAATCCTCACAGAGTGGGGCACTTGAGCTGGACCTTGAAGGGAGCTGGGGATTCCAAAAGATGGATGTGGAGGGAGGAGTTCAGAACAAGAGAGAGAAAGAGAGAGAAAGGGAAAGAGGGAGGGAGGGAGAAGGAGGGAGGGAGGGAGGGAAAGAAGGAGGGAGGGAGAGGGAGAGAGGGAGAGAGACTACCTATTTCTTTTTTCAGATGTCCTACTCCTAAGTAGTGTGTATGTGTGAGAGATTGGATGTGTGTATAGGGGAGAGACAGAGAGTCAGACAGACGAAGAGAGGGAGAAACAGAGATAGAGACAGGAGAGAGACAGAGAGAGAAGAGAAAAGGAGAAAGAGAGAGATAGACAGACGGAGGAGAGAGACAGAGATGGAGAGAGACACACAGAGAGAGAGAAAAGAGAAAGACAGAGAGAGAAGAGAGAAGGAGAGAGAGTATGTGTTCCAAAGTAAAAAGCTAGTGAGTAACTAGTGAGTAACACAGAAACTAAGATGCTTTTTACTCTCTCTCAGGTCATTACTTTTACTTGGGTTTCTGACTGAAAGCAATGTGCGACTTGCCCTTGAATCCTAGAGCTTTGTTTTTTTTTTTTTTAAAGGGACTTGAAGAGGTGCACATATAAACCAATTTATGCAATACGATCATGTATAAATTTACATATAACATGTATGTGCATACCTGTGTGTGTATGTGTGTGTGAGCACTGATTGCCGTGAGGCTCAGATGAGATAATCGCTGTGAAGCTCTCAGTGCAATGCCTGGTGTAGAGTAAGCGCTACATAAACGTCGTTGTTGTTGCTGTTGAGTTGTTCAGTTGTGTCCAACTCTTCATGGCCCCATGGACCACAGCACACCAATGCTGTCCATGGGGTATTCTTGGCACAGATACTGGAGGGGTTTGACCTTTCCTTCTCCAGCTTATTTTACAGATGAGGAAACTGAGGCAGATAGGGTTAAGTGACTTGCCCAGGGCCACACAGCTAGTAAGTGTCTGAGGCCACCTTTGAAGTCAGGTCTTCCTGACTCCAGGCCCAGCGCTCTATCCACTGAGACACCACACTGCCTTCTATATAAATACTGGCCATAACTATTATTATTTATACATAGTTTCCCAAAAGCCTTGGTGCAACTTTAACAGCTTAAGTAACATAACTTAGGTTAGTAAGCTTTCGTGGCTTCAGATCGCACTAAGACTTCTGGAACGCCTTCTATGGCACTTTATAATGTACAAAGTACTTTACGTGCATTCTCTCATCTGAGCTTCACGACAGCCATGTCAGGAGGGTGCTATTATTGTCACCATTTACAGCTGAGGAAACTGAGGCGGAGAGAACATATCACAAACCCCTTTAGTCTATCCTATATAGTCCATCCAGCTCAAGAGAGTCTTCTTCTCAGGGCGCCCCATTCTGAAACGAGCAGCACCAGTCAACCCCGATGACTTTGCATTTACAGTGTGTGTTTTGTGCGTGTAGTTCTTTTCACACGTCTTTCTCATCAGAATTCGAGCTCCTTGAGAGGACAGACCATGTTTCTTTGTATCCCTCGTGCTTAGCGCCATGCACACAACATAAACTCAGCCTTGTAACGAGGCTGTGAGCTGGTGCAATGGAGTCAGGAAGACCCAAGTTCAAATCCTGCCTCAGACACTTACTTAACTCTTTGTCCCTGTACAAGCTGCCTGGTCTCCCTTAGTCTTAATCTAGTCATCTGCAAAATGAGGATAATAGCATTTACCTTCCAAGGTGGTTTTGACAATCCAGTGAAGTAACAGATGTAAAGTGTCTTGCAAACCTTTATAAAATTGTTTGCTACTATTGTTATTAACTTATCAGATGCTTATGTATCTTTTATATTTTTTTCCTCCTTGTCATTATACATAGACTTTGTGGATATCTAAATAAGTCCTTGTGTGGCCTTCTTCCTTCTTCCCCAGGTCTTAATTATGCACATAACCATACACAATACCGCCACCAGGAGCATCTCCCCCAACCTTTACCTTTTGATACTGAGCAACCCCCTCATCCATTTCAAAGGCCCCCAGAGGGCGGCTAGATGGTGCAGTGAATAGAGCACTGGCCCTTGAGTCAGGAGGACCTGAGTTCAAATATGACCTGAGACACTTAACACTTACTAGCTGTGTGACCTTGAGCAAGCTACTTAACCCCAATTGCCCTCCAAAAAAAAAAGGCCTCCAGATATCATGAGGTTCCTCCAGAGCCATAAGACATTGCATCCATCCCCCTCTCTCTACATAGCAACATGTTCTCAACCAGGCCTCAGTTTTCTTCTCCATAAAGTCAGGGTGTTGGACTCAATAGCCTCTTATGTTCTTTCCAACTCTAATTATATGTGATCCTGATTACTTTATGAACAGTGGTCAGCAAGTCTGTCTTGAGGAAACCTGTAATATCTGGTTTTCCAGGGCATTACTGCTGAATAGTGTTATTTAATATGTTTAATTTTTATATTTATATACACATATTTATAAATGTATAATATTTGTATAATTTAATATTAATAAATAGTGCTATTTAATATGTTTTGCATGACTACACATGTATAACATATATCAAATTGCTTGCCTTCCCAATAAGGGGCGTAGGTTGGAAGAGAATTTGGAACTCAATTTTAAAAACAAATGTTGAAAAAAAAATTTTATGTGTAATTGTGGAAAAATAAAATACTAAAGAAAAAAAGAATGCTATCTAAGCTATTAAAGTTTAAAACCGCATCAAGACTTTTGGGACCAATACCACTTCTAGGGCTATATCCCAAAGAGGTCATAAAAAAGGGAAAAAGACCAACATGAATAAAAATATTTATAGCAGCTCTTTTTTTGAAATTGAAAAAGCATTGAAAATTGAAGGGATGCCCTGTAATTGGGGAATGGTTGAACAAGTTGTGGTATATGAGTATAATGGAATACTATTGTGTTATAAGAAATGATGAGCAGGCAGATTTCAGAAAAACCTGGAAAGACTTACATGAACTGATGCTGAGTGAAGTGAGCAGAACCAGGAGAACATTGTATACAGTAACAGCAACATTGTGTGATGACCAACTTTGATAGACTTAGCTCTTCTCAGCAATACAATGATCCAAGACAAAAGACTCATGATGGAAAATGCTATACACATTCAGAGAAAGAACTATGGAGTCTGAATGAAGAAAAAGCATATTATTTTCTGTCTTTTTTGTTTTTTCTTTCTCATGGTTTTTCCCCTTTTGTTCTCATCCTATTTCACAACATGACTAATGTGGAAAGATGTTTAATATGATTGCACATGTATAACCTATATCAGATTGCCTGCCATATTGGTGGGGAGGGGAAGGCGGAAAAGAGAAAATAATTTGGAATTCAAAATCTTATAAAAGTGAATGTTGAAAACAAAATTTAATTAATTATAAAAAGACTTTTGGGACACTTTGTATAAATGATAATAGCCAATATTTATACAGGGGGCAGTTAGGTGGCTCAGTGAATAAAGCACTGGGCCAAGAGTCAGAAGCCCTAGGCTCCTATGATCTTGGTAGAGGCTCTGATTAGTCCTTTCAAATGCTCTTCTGTTGACACAGTCTGCTGCCATGTTTGTGAAATTCCTGTGCATGTATAAGGCTTATCTGATAGCTCCAGATGGTGGGCCCTGGGCAGGCAATCAGATAGTCCAGGAATGCCTGGTTGATATTAGACACTGGTTAAATTGAATTGAAGAAAGCAGCAAAAGATAGGAGGTAAGCCCTAGAATACAGCAAACCTGTTTATTTACCCAATATACTGTCTTATTATGGTCCTTTGTGTGTATGAAGTTTCGAAGTTTTCGCTTTGGTCACCAATAAAAGGTGGGGCAAAGGTGGCTCTCCTCAGCACATTTGTGCTCTGAATCCCACCAGGAAACTCTGAGCTGGGACAGTGTCGGGGAACCTAATGAGATGGGCTTTGAATGCAAAATGTACACTTGCCAAAAAGACTATTTTATGGAGAACTCACATAGGACAAGCATTCACCTGGTGCTCAGAAGAGCAATACAAGGACACTATCAAGGTCTCTCTCAAGAACTTTGGAATTGCTTGTGTGATATGGGAGACACTGGCACAGGACCACTCAGCATGGTGTGCCCACATCAGAGAAGGTGCTGTGCTCTCTGAGCAAAGTGGATTTGAAACAGCTCAAAGGAAAGGCAGGATGTGCAAATTTAGAGAATCCACCCCCAAATGTTCACCTGGACTATTTGTGCCTGACCTGTGGTAGAGCATTCTGAGCTCCTATTACTCTGATCAGTCACAGTCAGACATAGTGAAACTTGACTTTAGCATAGTGATATCATTTTGGTCCTCTTCAAGAATGAAGGACAACAACCAACCAATCAGTGAGTTATCTAACAATTGAAATGAAGGGCAGGCATGGACATTCTCTTCTGATACTAGTGTCCTCCAAGATGAGAGAGACAGATATACAGATGAGGGTGGGGGGGGGAGAGAGAGAGAGGAGGAGGGAGGGAGAGAGGGAGAGAGAGGGAGACAGAGAGGGAGAGAGAGACAGAGACAGAGAGGGAGAGAGGAGAAAGAGAGAGAGAGAGACAGACAGACAGACAGACAGAGAGGGGGGGGGGAGGGAGGGAGAGAGAGAAGAAAGGGGAGGCAGGTTCCCGGTAGAGGTTAAGGTATAAGGGAGGCTCTTGGATTTCTGAAAGGAAGGACTAGGCAGCATCGGTTCCCAATGTCCCCATAATCATCAACAATTTAGAGCTAAAAAGGGACCATTTAACGTTCATTTATAGGTTACCTAGTCCTGTTCCTTCTTTTTGTAAATGAGAAAACGGAGGCCCAGGAGTTTAAGTGAATTGTCTAGTGACACACAGGTGGGAGAAATCAGAGGCAAGATTCAAACCCAGGCCCTCTTACTGCAAAACCCATGGCTCTTTCCCCTATATCAGTGGTTCCCGATGTTTTTTGTTCTTCAAGTCCCTTCTAACAAAAAAACTGCATTGTGAACTCCCAGGGTAATTTAGCATACTATCCATAGTGGCTTTTTTTAGATTTATTCATTAGGTGCTTTCCCTAACTTCATAACTTTTGCCCACAAAAGCTCCAGTAAAAATGTATATTATATAATTATAATTACAAAATATAAAATTTTATTCTACTTCTAATTGTGAAAATTCTAAATAAGAAAGTGTAAAATTCTACTCATAAAATAATTATCAACATTTTACGTGGAACATTCTGTAAGGACTAAAAGTAATCCAGCAAGACTTCATATGCTCGCTATTATCTGTAAGATTTCATATTAAATTCCCTTATTTTAAACTTTTTGTCAAACAGACATGACATTTTTAATAAAATGAGTTACGTCTTGGAAGATATTCAATGTAATATAATAATCATATATAAACCAAATTTCCACGTTGGACTTTTTATTTGAAAAAAAGGTTTGCCACATTTGGCTGAACACCAGACAAACACAGATCTTAAATCTGGTTCTGTTTGAGCTTATCTCTGTATTTTGATTTAACACAAGAATAAAGTGAAAATGCTTCTTTGCATGACTGTGTTGCAGGAAATGGTAGAATTTTACAAGCTCTCATGATGAGAGATGGAAATCAAATTTTTTAAATTTTTAGTTACCTAGACAATTGATGAAAATGAACAGCTCTTTACAACATAAAATATTTACCTTTCTACTGACTGATAAGCACCTTATTAAATTATAAATGTACCTAACGTTCAACTTCATAGATTGCTTCATTTTAAAAGTGTTTATATATAAACTAACCTCTGTAAGGAAAGAGTCTCTTCACAAGTGACTTGCTTCGTTTCTATCATCTGGACACCAGCTACGTTTTCACGAAAACTCTACTGAATGATTGCTAGGGTTGCCAACCATTTCATTTGAAAATCCACCAGATAGAAAAATGATAACATAAGCAGAGGATAAGTTTAAATAGGGAAACAGCAATAATACTACAATAAGGGACAACATTAAGGTCTGTTTCAGCAAAATGTGTGCAATGGTCCATGATGGTTTCAAGATGATTTGTAATGTGAATCGCCAGCAACCATGGTTTTCCCACCAACTGACATTTGTGCTGAAAGAATACAAATGCTCATAACATGTTGACCAAATGGTTACATGGCTGATGAAGTACGATCAGAGGGAAGCAGAGAGGAATGAGGGAGCTACTTCTATACAGTGAATAGAAAATAAATTAGGGTATGTGCATGAGTTTCACCATCTATTAGGAATCAGTTTGTGCTCCAATGTTGAGTCCTTATGGAGAATTTGGAAACAATTTGATGACAAGTTGAGGAACTGTAAGGGCATGTTTCACTTTGTTAGAAGTGGTTAGAGTTTGATGTAATCTCTACACACATGATCTCTGAGGAAGAAAACTCATAATGCTTCAAACATGCACATGCTTGTTCTCATAGAGGAAAAAGATATTTGTAATTTAATTGGGCAATCATTTGCTGCTTAAGGCCCCATTAAAGGATTTTTAGTATGGACCATCATGGTGAATCCAATGAGAACCACTGCATTGCATGGTGTTGCCTCATACAATATAACTGACACTCAGTGCATTAAGTTTTATCATATACATGATGTTTACATGTATTATCTCATTTGATCCCAACAACATTATGAGGAAAACACTACAGATATTATCCTTATTTTAGAGATGAGGAAATTGATATGTAGAGAAAACAAGTGACTTGCCCAGGGTCACATAAGATTCAAGGCAAGATCTAAGCCCAGCTCTCTTCCATGGCCAAATTGAGGGCCCCTGACACTCTGTCGTGCTATTCCGTATGCCTCCATACCAGATTGCCTTTCCCAAGCTGGTCCAAAGTCCTTCAGAAGCATCCAGCATATGATGCCCTGGCCTTGGTCTCTCTCTTAGAGACTTGAGGAACTGTTCCCCCCAGCCTCACAATGCCCCCCATGCAGATATAGGGAGTTAAAGACAGTTCTAGAGTGAAGATGGAATTGGCTCTACCCCAGCATGACAGAACTCCTCCAAAACTATTCACACCCAGCAAAAGTTTAGCATTAGCCATGAAGAGGTTGTCTCCCGCTGGAAGGGATCCCAGAACAACCCTGGTTATTCTCTTTATAAAGTAGCTCCCATGGCCATCTGGGAGCTTCCTCCTTCTGCTTCCTCACCACAAGAGCCCTTTTTCCTCATTCTCTCCTGGAGCTCCTAGCTCCCTCCCTGAGCACCCTATGCCAAACTACACTTAGCACTCCTCCATTTACTTAGCATCATGTTCCAGTCACTGGACTCTTATCCCTCTCATTAAGTATCCTCTTCCATTCATTTGAGGCTCTCTTTCTCCCCCTCTCAACATGCCATCCTATTCACTGAGCCTTTATCCCTACCTTACTCAGAACACTGTCCTATTCATTGAAACCAGACTCCTCACTGAACCTTCTTGCTCTTTTTGGATGCCTATCCCACTTACTGAATCCTCATTCCTTACTAGCTCAACATACTGTCTCCTCCATTGAACCTTTATCCCCCTCCTTGAGCCTCAATTCTCTCTCTTTGAACTGCTCTTGCCCTCTCTGAAGTCTCATTCCCCTCACTGCACCCCCATTTCCTCCCATCTTTTTCACTGAATATACCATTCGTTGGGCTCTCCTGACCTCTTCAATCAGCACACTGTTGCATTCTCCGAGCCTCCGTCCCCCTCATAGAGCACCTAGCCACAGACCTCCCACTTACATCACTGAGTCCCCATCCTCTCATTGAGCCCCACTCCCTCACAAAGCCTTCATCCCCTCACTGGGCATCTGGCTTCTTTGGAGCTGTCTAACCTCAGCTCCACTGCAGCAGCTTTCACCTTTCTCATTTTTGTGAGGCTCCTGCTAGTGCCGTATCAGTGCCAGGAATGACTGGCTGCCTTTGTCCTTACCGTCCTAGTGGGGGAGGAGGGAGCCACTGGCAGAGAGCCCTCGTCATGACAGAGAAGAAGAATGGACCATAATGTCTTCAGTCTCCTTCTGAATGTCAAGATCTAGACCTCAAACAAACCCTGCCAGGGAAGCATTAGAACTGCCAGAGCCCTTGGAGACCATCTTCTGGGGCCCTCCTCTTGTGTTTAAGAACCTTGTCTTCCACTTATTTGCATAAATGGTAAATGTCCTTGTGTGCTCCCCTCCCAACCCCCACCTCACCTCCCTATTAGACAGAAAGGTCCCTGAGGGAAAGTACAGCATTCTAACTAGCTGAACTAGTTAACAGTTAGTAACCATTAAACCTAGTCAATTATAGTAGAAGGAGAAGAGGACAGATTTGTGGCTTCATTGCTCTAGGGAACTCCTCCAGGAGGAATATGCCTCTTCTCTGTAACTTCTAGACTTAGAAAGTTGCCCAGAGCCAGTACTGGGAAGTTCCCAGACTTCCTCAGTCACACAGTTTATATCAGAAGAAACATTTGAACCTTAGTCTTGTGGGACTCAGTATCCCCTATCCCACGCTGCCTCTAATGGAAAGATTTTCACATTTCAAATCCTAGCCCTGATACTTTTTTTCTAGCATTTACATAATACTTTAATGTTTGCAAAGGTCTTTAGAAATATTATCTCTTTTTATCCTAGGAGGTAGGTGCTACTGTTATCCACATTTTACACAAGAGGAACCTGAGGTTGGTAGAGGTCAAGTGACTTGCCCAGGGACACACAACTGGCAAGTATCTGAGGTAGGATTTGAACTCAGGTCTTCTTGATTCCAGGGCCAGCACTCTATCCCCTGTACCACTGACAGCCTGTGTGACTTTGGGCAAGTCATGGTAGCCTGCTGAGACTCTGTTTCTGTCTCCTTTGGTCCTTACCACAATCCTTGAGGCAGATGTGATTATCACCCCCATTTTCTAGATGAGGAAAGTGAGACTCAGAGAAGTTAAGTGACTTGGTCAGGGTCTCACAGCTAGTAAGTGTCTGAGGCAAGATTTGCACTCAGGTCTTTCTAACTCCAAATTCAGTACTCCATCCATTATACCACCCAGTCAGTCTCAAAGCCAACACTACCTGGGTTCCAATCCTGCCCTTGACACTAGAATGGGTGTGTTACCACGTGCAGATCATAACCTCTCATTGTGCTATGAGCAATTGTCTTAAACAATGAAATTACAGAGCATCATACTGGACAGGCCTTTAAACACCGAGCTGGGGAATCGACACTTTATCCTAGAGGCAAGAGGGAGCCACTGAAATGTCTGAGGGAGGGCATGACGTGCTCAGATTTCTGTGGAATACACACACACACACACACACACACACACGTCTATATGCACACACATACATTACTGTTGTGTAGAGGACTGGGCTGGAGAGGGGAGAGAGTACAAACAAGGAGATAAATTAATTAGGAAGTTATTACAATCAGGATTGAAAGGGCCTGGTTGAATGTGAGAGAAGGAAGAGCAGATAATGACTCTAGGCTGGAAACCTGGATGACTAGAAAGATGTGCTGGAGCCAGCTCTTACCAGCTTGGAGAACTGATTGTTAAATTTTTAGGTAAAGCATTTATATCTTGGAAATCAGGACAAATCAGGAAAACTACCAATCAGAACTTGATAGATTGTAGTGTTGATTATCTAGTCTTTAAAAAGTGATGGAGGAAATGTTAGTAATGCTTCTTAAACTTAAAAGCGAATCCTGCAGACACTTACTCCCCCCATTCCCACCCTTGGCAAGCTGGTTGTTAAACATTTGCCAGTATACCTCTGGATGGGGATGCTCTCATCAGAATTAGGGAAGAGTGATAAGGGAAAGACTGGGGTGGGGAAAGTTCTATTTTGGACCCATTGAGTCTGAGATAGACACAGGAGAGATGCACCTCTCTGGGAAGTGCCCATACCTGAAATCATAGGTTAAGACTTAAAAAAAAAAAAAAATTATATATATATATATATATATATTCTAGGCTTTGTGCTAGACCAGGAGATAGAAAATTCAAAGGCAAAATGTTCAACCTTCTCAGGGAAATGTTGTACCAGTTATATAAAAATGAACAAATGAATTCAAACCAACCTCCCCACTTTACAACTAGAGAAACTGAGGCCAAGAGACTCAACAAACAATGAACAAACACTTATTAGGAACTTTGCATTTGCTTGGCCCTATGTAGTTACTGCAGGTATAAAGAACAAAAGAGTCCCTGCCCCCCAGAAGCTTGTCTTCTCCCTTGATTAAAGAACCTGTACACATATAACTGAATGAAAAATAAATATGAAGTAAATGCCAGGTAATTTTGACTTGCCCAGGTGACACAGGTTCTGTGGACTCACCACTCAGCGTTCTCTCTGAAATGTGTTCTTCCCTTCCAGCTCGGGGTGAAAGAACAACACCCTCCTGGAGGGTGGCTTCTTCCCAGACCCAGAAAAGCTACCTCCTTCCTTCCATATATACTCCACCCCTTCCACTGGGCATACAAAGAAACACAAAAGACAGTCCCTGCCCTCAAGGAGCTCACAGACCAATAGAGGAGAACAGACAGTACAAACAACTATGTACAAACAAGATAACAGATAATTCTAAGGATGAGTGCTTGGGTTGACTGGAGGCATGCAGGACATCAGCAGAAATGGGGAGATTAAGGGGAGAGAGAATATCAGGAGTTCCCTTCTGGAAATGCTGAGTACTTTGGTTGATAGTGTTCTACCCAAACTCAAATCCCAGGTCATCACACACCACCTGATTTGTGGCCCACCATTAAGTCCCTTTTTGTCATAGCTTGAAAACTGCTTAAGACATGACTGAGCATATTGCTCAAGGCATAGTTCCCTGACCCCTCCTTCCCTAATCAGCATTTTATGGATTCTCCTTGAATCGTTATATTGTATGAGGTTCATTATAGTGCAAGGATCTTATCTAGGGACCACCCTGTCCTGTCCCACTGACCAAGCCACCCTCTTTGCCCAGAACATGACCCTAGCCTGTTCTGGGGAATTCCAGTCCCCTTTACCCCATGGCCCTCCACCCTCTTCTAGGAGGGACCCCCATGACACGGGAAGGTTGCACCCTTGTACCCTTGTGCCATATTCCCAAATTAGCCCTGAGCTATAGATCTAACCAATGGCTGTTCTTTGCTTCTGTACGTCATGGCTTCTGCTGGCTCTCCTCTCTGATTGTGGTTTTTGTAGTTTTAGCCTATGTAATCAAGTCTGTACCCCCAAAAGATTACTGCCTGATTTGAGTTTACACTCCAGGTGGTTGGGTGCTTGATCAATAAATCCACACCCAAATTTATCTTGAACCTAGGTCTCTGCTCACTCTTATTCTCTGCACAACAATAGTAGAAGTGTTCTGTGCCTCTCCAAAGTCCTGTGTCTGCCACCCTGCCCTCCCCTGGCCCAGTCACTGAGAACAAAGGTGAAAGGGCCAGCAGCTTCCAGATGCATCGGCTAGGAGAGCTGGCTCTGAGTGTGGATGTTCTCAGTGACAGTGACAAGATCCAGCTTTAACCCTGGCCACTTTGAGAGCTGAAGCTAGGGTCCTGTGTGCCTGCATCCTCCCCTGACCTGGCCTGTTTGCAAACAGGACCATGAGGTGGGGAGAATATTCCTGAGGGACACAGGAAAGGCCCTCAATGATGACTTTAGGGCAGTTACAGACAAAAGGAATTTGTCATTATAATGATTGCCTTTGAAGTCAAGGAATGTTGGTAATATAGAAGGCATAAAGTCCTTTGACTCTGTGTGTGTGTGTGTGTGTGTGTGTGTGTGTGTGTGTGTGATAGACAGTCAGAAAGGAGAGAGAGACAGCCAGATCCTGGAGGAATCATACGATCCTGGATCTCCAACTGTAGGAAACTGACATCCAGGGAGGGTAAGTGTCTGATCATGGTCATGGTCACACAGGTACTAAGGGTCAGAGGGGGAATCTGAATCCTGATCATCTGGGTCCAGATCCACAGGACTGTACGGCTTCCCTGATACTAAGGAGGGAACCCTATGGGCTTCCAGAATTGACCTCTTCCACACCCTAGAAAGCTCTATAGGAACGGCTGTAAAATGGTATCAGGTTGAATTTGCAGAGCTGTTGACAGCTGGCAGATGAAGCTAGGACGCTGCTGGGCTTATTTTCAGAAACAGCCGCTAACCTGATGGATGGTTAGAAGGACACTGCTGCCCTCTAGTGGGCAACACGGGTTCCGGTGGGACCTCTCAGGAAAATTGGCTAAACACCAAGGGGTAGAAAAACAGTTTTTGAACATGGTAAGGGAATCTCAGGGGCTTCTTGGGCAACGACCACTGTGTACACCATTGTGTGGCAGAATTAATATGTGAAAAGTTTTCAAAGATTGAAATGATGTGAAGAAATTAAAGTAGATAAAACTCCCTTGGGATAAATATTCCCTGTTCGGGTACAAAAAATAGTTTATCCAATTGCCAGATGGGGACGATCTAAGCATCCCAGAGTTTAGGTGGAAAAGACTTAGGGGTTCTCTTGGCCTCAAATGAAATATGAGTCAGCAGAATGATGTGTGACAAGGCTGCTTACAAAGAAATGTGAATGTAATCCTAAACTGTAAGAACAAAAGTCTAGGGTACAAAAAAGTGATAATGTGTACTGAGCAGAGCTGTAACAAGCAATTTTAGTACTAGAGGAACAGCTGCGTTGGAGCGAGCATCAGCAATGAGGGTAGGGCACACCAAAGGAGCCCTCTCCTTCTGTTCAACTTTGTCATTCATGATGAGGGGGGACCCTTCTATTCTGAGAAAAGGGCCCATGACAGAGGTAGCATTTCCAATTAGGGAGCATTTGGGCAATGCACTGAAAAAGAAACTAGTTCAGAAGCCCATTGCAGCAGTGGTGTGGCTCAGACCCAGGCACAGAGTCTTAGTTCTAGCTCAACCTACAGAGGGATAACAAAAGCAGGTAGCCCACACCAAAGGGAAACCAACAATTCTGATAGGAGCAGAGTCCAGTAACATGACTATACCTAGTGCAGGAACTTGCAGAACTTAGATATGGGGCAGCAATCAGACTTTTCCCTTGATCAGACAACTTTGGGAGCACTAAAAGCTTGCTCATCCCTACCATGTCCCTGATCACTTACAATCACACAATACTCCAAAGAAAGCATCAGAACTAGCCCAGACCTTTCAGACACACAGCAGAACCTAACCCTAACATCAAGTCTAAAATCAGGAAGTAGGTTGGGAGACTAAGAAAAAAAAAATCCCACCATACTGTGGTAATATGGTGTTTGGAAAACTTAAGACACAAATGAATGTGAGAAGAGAATGACAAGCAAGGCCTCAGAGAAAAGCACAGTTTGGGCATAAACCCAACTAGAATGCCTAGAAGAGATGAAGCAATAGTGTTAAATATGTTTTCAATAAATGGAATAAGAGCACTTTTAAAAAATTGAAAAAGAAATGGGAGCTATAGAAGAAAAAATTGGAAAGGGAATTGACCATTTGGTACAAGAGGTAACAAACCTGCCTATGCAAACAAACTCCTTGAAAATTAGAATGGAACAAATAGAAGCCAATGAGTCAATGAAGCAACAAGAAATATTAAAACAAAGTTAAGACTCCCCCCCACACACACCCTATCCTTTTGCTAAGGAGAAGATCCACAGGTGTTATAAATTACATGTTTAGGAGTTTTTTCTTTTCTTTTTTTTTTTTAGAAAAAAATATTTATTTTTAGTTTTCAGCATTCACTTAGAAGTTTTTTCAACATAAGGACCAATGGTGCTGATCTTTTTTCTCCCTTAAAAAATACTATCTGTCATATAGGGTGGCTCTCTTGGAGGAGGTGGGGGAGAGATACTTCGGATAACTATAGTGATGCAAGAAGCAGAAAATATCAACAAAAAGTTATTTACAAAAACAAAGTCAAGAGACTGAAAATATAGAAGAAAATATAAGCTATTCTAATTAAAAATCATTGAACTATCTGAAAGCTACAAATTAAAAAGAGCTTAGACATGCTATTTCAAGAAATCTTGAAAGAAAACAGCACAGATCTCTGAGAACCAGAGGGCAAAGTGGAGATAAAAAAGAATCTACTGGCCATCTCCTGAAAGAAAGCTCAAAAGGAAAAGTCCCAGAAACATCATAGCCCAAATCCAGAGCTTCCAGGTCAAAGGCAAAATACCAAAAGCAGCCAGAATGAAAGAGTTCACCTACCAAGGAGCCCTATTCAGGATCACACACAATTTAGTAGCCACCCGCCCTGTAAAGGAGCCGGGACATTGAAATTTAACATTTCAGAAGGCAAAGGATTTGGTAAGCAATTACTAATGACATATGTCTCCCAAATTTTGTAAACAACTGCTAATGATATGTATATGTCCCCTAGATTTGGGAAACAACTATTAATGATATGCGTTCCCCAGATTTAGATTTAAACAACAGTTAATAATGTGTCTCAAATTCCCTTCTAGAGAGAAGATTAAGGCTGATCCTGTTGCTGCTTTCTTGGGGTACTGAGTACCCCAAATTGGGTAAACAGCTGACAGACACTTGCTAAATTGTGTTAGCTTTGGCTGATTCTTTTACAATAAACTTAGGTAAATCAATCACCAATCAGAACTTGGTCTGATTAGATCAGTTAAGGTCTAGAACCAACTATAAGAAACCCATTAGAGATCCTTAATCTTCAGCCTGATCTTGAATCTCCACTGAGTCTAGCTTCAGAGCCCCACCCCAGTTGAGATTCAAGCATCCCTGTGTTTTCTTGAGGGCAGCACTGAAATGCCAATTTGTCAGGCAATCACCTCAGAAGGAGACACCGATCCTCCAGATAGAGAGGGAGCCTTGTGTGTCACTAAGTAATGGGGGTGAGTGGGAGGGTAACTAGGTGTCACAGGGGATAGAGCACCGGGCCTGAAATCAAGAAGACCCGAGTTCAAATTTGGCCTCAGAAACTTACTGGCTGTGTGACCCTGAGCAAGTCACTTAACTCTGTTTGCCTCAGTTTCCTCACCTGTAAAATGAGTTGGACAAGGAAATGGCAAACTGTTCCAGTATCTCTGCCAAGAAAACCCCAAATGGACATGATAGAACAAGAAATACGGTAGGAAATACGTTTACTGGGAATGGGTTCTTGTTATGCCAACTTCACAGAAAACCATTATTATTATCTTCTATATTTATTTTTTAATTAATTAATTAGTTTTTAGTTTTCAACATTCACTTTCCTAAGATTTAGTACCCCTTGGGAAGTCTGGCAGATTGACCAACCTAACAGAGAGATGATTCCCATGGGTGGAGGCAGCAACTAATTAGACTTATGCTGATCAGTGCTAGCAGTCAAACTATAAATGCACGCAAACATTATTTTTTATTATCTATTGGATAATACAGATATTACCCTCATTAAGAACAAACCACCATCCTGATTTCTTAGGACTTCCCAGTAAGCATATCACCTACCATAGAAAACTCCCCTCCTCAAGACAGTCCGCAATCTGATATAGGCTATACACGTACAATTATATCACACATATTTCCACATTAGTGATGTTGTGAAAGAAGAATCAGAACAAAAGGGGAAAACCATGTATCTTCTATATTTTTTAAAAGTTCTTTTAAACATATTTGCATCAATCTTTTAACAATTTAACAAAAGAATCAAAGAAGGGTACACTTTTCTAATAATATTTCTAATACAGCGAACTATCTAATTAATATTAGGTATTGTCCTTACACACATTACAAACCAAGTAACAGGTAAGATGGCTAAAAACCAAACAGCTCACAAGTTTGCTAATCCATATGAGAAATTTGAGGAGGGATATATTTTGCTTAAAATGAGACCAGAATAAATTCGATTGTACTTGGATCTATTTGCCAGATGGTATCATACAGAATTACCATTTATAATTTCAATCATTTAGTATCATATTTTATACAAGGGCCATTTATTCTAGCCATTTCATGTCATCAGATTCACTATTTAAAGTTAATCCACTGCCAAAGATTTTTAAAGTGACAGGATTCTATCCCGATTATCACACTTAGGAACCAATTACTCATCAAATTTCTCCTAATCTTCTATCACTTTCTCTATTGGTTTTCTCTCACTCTTTCTACTTACACAAAATCAAAGTTCCTCATGCCCTCACAACAACATGCTTCGATTTGACATCTGTCATAACTTTAGTACACACTGTTGTGAACCTCTCTCAAGGTGTAGAGTTCATTTCAACCCAGGTGATTTTCTTCGTTAATTTACCTATCACAATTATAACCTATTGTTTGCTTAGCTGCAATTCAGGCAGCCTCTAGGAGATCAAATAGCTCCAAACATCTCTCATTCTCCCAAAAAGGAGACCGAATTTGCATTGCCTTCCCCTAGTCACAGAAGTTTGTGGGACAAGTCCTTTTTTAAAGAAGAAACCATTAAGATGTTTTGGGTAATTAAAAAACTTTTAGGAGCCATTTAGTGGTTTATATTCCTGGTGAAACACAAGAGTAAAGTTCTGGCTTCTCTTAACTTCACTGACAGCTTGGCTGCCCACTTAACATGAAAGATTTGTTATATTGCCTTCAGAGATGAACTCAAAGCAATTTTCCAAATTAAATCATATTTACTCTCTTTCTCTCTCTCTCTCTTTTTTTTTTTTTTTTTTTTGCTTTTTGGATGGCAATTGGGGTTAAGTGACTTGCCCAAAGTCACGCAGCTAGTAAGTGTTAAGCGTCTGAGGCTGGATTTGAACTTGGGTCCTCTTGACTCCAACGATGGTGCTCTATTCACTGCACCACCTCGCCACCCCACTCTCTTTTTTTTTTCTGCTTGCTTTCTCTTTGCTTTTCAGAATCTGAAGAGATTCTGAACCCTAAGTTTAGAGTTGTATTTTTTAATTCTTACCAAAATTTTATATATAAACAGCTTTTACAATGGTAATAAACAGTTTAAACATAAATTGAGTAAATTCTAAAGTGACTACATTTAAGGATGCTATAGAAAAACCTAGAAAAAAGTCTCTTAAGGAACAAAAACTTATTTTTGCGAAGTTGAACACATTTCCCTGAAGTCAGATGAATTGGGTGGGCAAAGAAAGTTTCCCTGGATTTAAACTGAACATCATCTACAAACTTTAGTTTTGAGATCCAATTAAACCTGAATGTGTAAACTTTCTGTATTCATGATCATTTTCCAATCAAAGTTTTTAACCTAAAGATCAGGAAGAGAGCTTACCCTCTAGCTCAGTGGTTCTCAACCTGTGGGTTATGTTCAATTTGTAATAATGAAAATTCATCCTGCATATCAGATATTTACATTACAATTCATAACAGTAGCAAAAGTACAGTTATGAAGTAGCAACGAAAATAGTTTTATGGTTGGGGGTCACCACAACATGAGGAACTGTATTAAAGGGTCATGGCATTAAGAAGGTTGAGAATCACTGCTCTAGCTGCTTCTGAGTTTAGATCAAAATTTCTTTCCACACTTAGCTTCAGTTAATCCCTTAGCATTTATTAAGTTTCTACTGGGTTTCTTGATAGGAAGAATAGTTATTCAGCCTTTAAAATTGGTGAAGAAATCGCCTGAGAAAGAGTGGGACTCGGATCTTGGGGTCTGATCTTCCTTTACTTTCTACACAACCTTTCCTTTCTCCTGCCTCACTAGATACCATACCAACTAGGGTGTCTGTTAGTGAAATTTTTTTTTCAACAAATGGGTAGATTAACAAGGTATATTCTTACTTATAGTTTAACACTTTTGTATAACCTATTGTAAAATGTTTAAGAGTCTCACCCTCTTCTTGTGTTGTTTCTTGAAACTTCTATACTGGGGCAGCTAGGTGGCTCTATAGTGGATAGAGCACCAGCCCTGGAGTCAGGAGAACCAGGGTCTAAATCTGGCCTCAGACACTTAAACGCTGTGTGATCCCAGGGAAATGTGGCGGATGATTAATTTGGACCCTATTTTATTCCAATCAGTATTAATCAGTTTGATGTGATTACACAGGGGTAGTGATCATAAGTTTTGATAGTAGGTCTCAAATCTGTCAACTGCAGATTGTAAATTCACCTGCTTAATCACAGGAAGCTAAAGCAGCACTTTTCAAATTGTGAGTCGCGTCCCCATATGGGGTTTAAGAAGTGCTGAAAGGATCTTGAATGGAAAAAGTTTAGGAAACCCTGAGCTAGAGGAGGTCTATCATTGTTATTCCTTGTTATGGTGACCAAGCCCAGTGTGGCAGAGGTGACTCAATTACTTGGAAAGCCTCCCCTCCCCTAGTTATTTTCATTCCCCTATTGCCCAACATGGAGCGATGACTATGAGCATTTGGCCAAAGAGTGACTCGTTGCCAGACTGCAGGCCCACCCTTCAATGGCCTGTCAGCCCGTGTAGCTGTTTTGACATCTACTCATCAGCCCAGCTCCAAGAGCCTGTTCATCAACTTTAGGGCCTCCAGGAAAGTCAAGATAGGGCTGCTAAGGTCTGCTCACTAGCCCATTTGTCAGCCAGTGGAATTCTTTATGTTGTGTAGACCCTACTGGAAGGGCAAGGGCAAGGTCTATCCACCAATGAGACTGTAATTTTGGCCTGCTCCACTGGTATTGTCTGGATATATAAACTGTTGTTGTTCATCCTTAGTTCTCTAAGAGGACCAAAGACATCAGGAGGGTGATATCTTAACTTGCAAGTCAGTTGGATTTAAGTGAGGCAGAGCTATGCAAAGTCATCAGCCTCACTCTCTCCTCTAGAGTTGTCTGAGTCCAGTGTCAAGACGTAGGTCAGGATGTCTGGAGACGGCCCCAGATGAGGGAGATCTTGGCCTTTTTAAGCTAGATCTTTCCCAGGTCTCAGTTTGTCTGAGGCAATATCCCTTTAGTGATTCAGTGATTTAAGGTTAGGTGAGAAAAAAAAGGGAGGGGAAAAAAAAAGATTAGGTAAGAAATGAGACCAAAGATGGCCCAGTTTGCCTACTCAAAAAACAACCAAATCAATCTGGGAGGGGGAAGACCCTCATGGTTTCTGGCCAGCACAGAAACAACTGCTATTTACACTCACTCTGAGCCATCAAAACCCAAACAATGAGCAAGTAAGGTTTGGGCTGCGACCAAACTTATTATTATTTAGTAAACTTCATCAATTATTATTATTCTACTTCATTAGAGGAGACTATGGCTCCTTTAATAAGTTTATTATGATTGGTTAATCAGAGAGAGACAGAGTGATGTGGGTATAGGCATAGTTAAGTAGTTCCATTTGATAAATGGTCTTTATCAAAGTCTGGTCTTCCAGGGCTCTTATTTCAAGAAATCATAAATGAAACTATGTGGGACAGAAGAGTTAATTGTCGCAGTTTTTCAAGAAAAAA
>CM053588.1:32991942-33096179 GCA_028646515.1 Pseudochirops corinnae
AAGCGAGGAGCCTGGGAGACTGTGGCGGAGGAGGCCCTAAGCCAGGAGGAAGTGCGTCCCCCTCATTCTGATCTCCCGGCTGTGACCGCCTCGTAGTCGTCGTAGACCTTGTCGTCTGGGCCAGAATTGAGCTGTCTCCATTCTCCTTTGTTCTTGACATTCCGGCCCATGTAGATGGGGGTTTGTGAGAATTGTTCTTGCTCTCTGCATCTGGAGGGCGAGGCTTCCTGTGGCATGACTTTGTCTGGGAAAGCCTTCCACAGGAAGGTTATCATTTTAAATACCCCATGACATCATCTGGCCCTTCCTTCCGGGCAAACTGTGTTTGCTGCTTTGGGAAGACCACTTTCTGGGTGGTCTGTGCTCCCTTGTCCGTGTCCGGCATTTTGGGCCCTGTTGACTGTTTTAGCATGGATAAGGACATTCCCCTGATTTAATTTGCTTTAAAATTTTGTGGTGGTGGTCAGTCATTTCAGACTCTTTGTGACCCCATTTGGGGTTTTCTTGGCAAAGGTACCAGAGTGCTTTGCTATTTTCTTTCTTATTTTACTCATTTTAGCTCATTTTACAGATGAGCAAACTGAAGTAATCAGGGTTAAATGCCTTACTGAGGGTCACACTGCTTAGGGTCTGAGGTCAGACTTGAACTCAGGAAGAGGAGCCGCCCTGACTCCAGACTGTGCACTACAGTGCCACCTCCCGGCCCTGGCTTTAAGCACACAAGTTCAATTTTGAAATGATTTATTGTAAACACCTGTGCCCCTTGAACCTCCCGGGGGCAGGGGTGGAGGGTAGTGATTATAGAAAGTTATAGGATCCAGACCTTGCCTCCTGGGAGTTCCCAATGGAGTCAGGGAAGCCACAGGCAAGTCCTGGCCCCTGAGAACTGTCTGAAAGGGGGAGACAGAGGAGGTGATTGACGGCTGCTGGGTGTGTTCAGGCAGCAGCCCCGACTTCCCTGCTCTTCCATCAGACTGATCCCCGACTGTCTTTATTTGCTTTGGCTGCTGATCCCACAGGAAGGCTTGTTTGCTGACCTGCCTGGTGAGCTGGGAAGCTGAAGGAGGCCCTGGGGGCAGAATCTCCGAGGAGAAGTTGCATTGAGGTTAAGGTAAGTCCTGCTTACCTGTGTGCCATAGTCCAAGCTGCTGTCCCTTTTTTCCCCACTCCCCACCTCAGAAGTTGTGGCTTTGAGACCAGAATGACCAGGAGCTGAGCGTTCCAGATGGCTATTTCTGTGAACCCTTAGCTGCTGGGCATGAAGATAACTTGAAGCATCTGTGATGATTTAAAAAAAAAAGGCTCGGTGATTTATATGTGACTTGGTGATCGTAACAGTGCCATACGTGTGAAACAATCCATATTGTGCAATTTTAGGAGCCAGGTTCTCTATTTACAAGAAAGATAATTAGGAAGTGCTGTGTTGGCAGTTAGCTTCCTTTGTGGCTTTGAAAATGGGGTTTTAAATGGCCGGGCATAATTACTTGTGTATTTACATCTGCCAAGTGATTCTGAAACTACTTTGGCTGAGAGACCAGATTTGGGGAAGTAGACAGAGCCCTGGCCCTGGAAGCAGGAGGCTTGCCTTGGAACCCCATTTCAGACATTAGCAGTGTAACCAAGTCACTTAAATTCCCCAGGCCCCAGTTTTGTCCTTGTTAAAATAGGAATTCTAATACTTCCACTCCCCCCAAGGTTATTGTGAAAAAACTGCTTTGAAGGCCATAAAATACTATATCAATCAACAGTCAACCATTTATTAAGCACCTACTGTATCGAGTTCTAGGAGCTGAGATAGGCACTGGGGACACATAAGGCCCCTGCCCTTGAGGCCCTTCCATTATACTGATGAGGAACCGGCAGGGAACCATACCCAGCTGTCCAAGTAAATGGTACTTTCTTGTGGGGTATTACTAATAGCTGGGGTGGGTGAGGTAGAATCAGGAAGGGCCTGGATGTAGCCCTTGAGCTCAGATTTGAAGGGAGCCAAGGATTCTAAGAGGCTATGAAGTGCAGGCATGGGAGACATCTGGGCAGGAAAAAAAAAGCTTGAGATGTGTTTTTTAAAAAAGGGAGCAAGTCAGCCAATTTGATTGGAACCTAGAGTGTGTGAAGGGGAAGTGTGTGTAATAAGCCTGGAAAGGTAGCCCACAGCCAGCCTGGGTTTTAAATGCCAGAGTGAGGTTTGTGTTTTTATCTAAGAATTACTAGAGTTTTTGGGATAGGAGAGTATTGTATTCACATCTGTGCTCTTTGCAGTTGGTTCTATGTAGAGAATGGGTTGGCAAGGGGAGAGACTTTAGGCAGGGACGCCAGTTGGGGGTGGCTCTTACATGATGCGGGTGAGAAGGGATGAGGGCCTCAATCAGTGCATGCCATGTAAGTGGAGAGAAGGGGACCAGGCAGAGGCTGTGGGGTAAATGAGAATTTGGCCTGAGTGTGGGAGAGACGGGGGAGGGAAGAGGGAAGATCTAAGCTTTCACATCTGGCAGGAAGGAAGAGCAGGTACCCTGAACAGAGAGAGGTAAGAGAGGAAGAGGGGTAGGATTTGGGGGTGGGAGAGATGAAGAGTTCTTTTTGAATATAAGTTTAATTTGAGGTGCCCACAGGTGATTGATTGAGTGAATATTGGAGACTGAGACTAGGTCTGGATTTGTACATGTGGGCATCATCTGCAGAGAGATGGGAACTGAGGAGATCACTGAGAAAGGGCCCCTAGAGAGAAGAGGGCCCAGGACAGAATCTTGAGGTGTCCACATACACACAGAGAAGGATATAGGGCATGGTTCAGGAAAACTCAGAGAAGTGGGAGTATCCAGGAGGTCTTCAGCAGTGTTACGTGTTACATAGAGGTCAAGAAGGATGGGGACTGACAAAAGACTACTGCATTTACCAGTTAATAGATTATTGGAACTTAGAAAAGCTATAGTTGAATGGCTGAGTGGGAAGCCAAATTGCAAGAAGCTGAGGAATGAGTGAAGGGGGCCATGAGTGTAGATGGCTTGCTCTAGGAGTTTGACTAGGAAAGGAAGAAAAGACTTAGGATGATATCCTGAGGGAATGGTAAGGTCAGAGTATTTTGTTGTTTTTTTTTTTGAGGCTGGAGAGAATCTGGATCCTGGAAAAGAGACAAAGATAGGGAGAGACTGAAGATTAGAGAAGGGGATGATGGTGGGAGCAGCCTACTAAAGGAGGTGGAAAGGGATGAGATCAAGGGGTTGGCCTTGGTGAATGCATACATAAACCATCCTGACATTGGAGAGCCTTACTGGCATTTAGTGTCTGCCACACAACTTGGCTTCTAAACCCCTTGACCCAATCTACTTTTTTTGTATCCTCTGTGGGAATAAGGTGAGTATAGAGCTGAGGACATAGTCAGGAGACTTTCCTTAGGACCTGAGCCTCCTCATTCCCCTCCCATTTTTTTGTTTGTTTTCCTGGACCTATGACTCCATGGAGGTAGCTCCAAAAGTGCCCTCCCTGCAGCTTCTAGTCATAGACAGTAGCTCAGGGCACTGAGAGGTTAAGGGGCTTGCCAAGGCCACACAGCCAGTTTGTTTCATTGACCCTAGGTCTTCCAAACTTGGAGGCTGGCTTTCTTTTCCTTCATTCTGCCTCTACTTCCTCTTCTTTGTGACTTGAGGTGATCCTCCTCCCTAAGCCAAGGGCCCTTGGAAGAAGAAGAGGCCCCTGGCCTCGTGGCTTACCTACTCTGGGGCTCCATGACAGGCACTAGGCTGGGCCCTAGGGAGCTGCAGATGAAAAACAACATGGTTCCAGTCCTCTAGCAGCCTGGGGTTTGACAGGAAAGATAGAAGAGACTGCAAGGTGAATGGGATTGAGGCAATGAGGAGGCCTGGGTACCAAAGCTGAGGCCTTTTCCATGGTGATGAGTTTTTCCTGGATGGACCAATAATACTGGAGTCAAAACCAAGTTGGAGAGTTAGCAGAGGCTTCTGGAGGAGACAGATGTTGTCCTGGGTTTCCTTTCAAGAGTCCTCATTGATGAGCCCTAAGAATCGGCTTTCCTAGTGGAGTGGTGGTAGCTTTGTCAGTTGGGCCCTGCTTGGACCACAACAAACCTATAGGAGATAGGCCTTCCCAGAGTCTCAGCACCTTGGTGAGAGAAGCACATTGAGCCAGTGTTTGACAAGTTCTAAAACGTTAAAAGTTGCCCAGTAGAAATGCCAGCCACTCAAAGAAACGGAAATTGAGGGGATGCCCATCAGTTGGGGGAATGACTGAACAAGTTATGGTACATGAATGTAATGGAATCCTGTTGTTCCATAAGAAATGCTGAGCAAGTGGGCTTCAGAAAAACCTGGAAAAACTTACATGTACTGATGCTGAGTGAAGTGAGCAGAACCAGGAGAACATTGTATACAGTAACAGCAACATTGCACAATGACCAGCTTGGTATCAGGGAGGTGATGCCATGACATGCAAGTGAATTGGATTTAAGTGAGGCAGGACTATGCAAAGTCACCAGCCCCTCTCTCTCCTCCAGAGCCATCTGGGTCCAGTGGCCAAGTATAGATCAAGAAGACTGGAGATGGCCCAGTATGCAGTGGGAAACCTTGGCCTTTTCAGGCTAGGGTCTTTAAACAAGTCTGTTTGTCCATTCAGTCATTAAAGCTAGGTAAAAATGAAGCAAAAAATGGCCTCTTTAAAATTTAAAAAAAAAAAATAATTCTGTGAGGGGAAGACCCCCAGGGTTTGTGGTTCCCCTCTGACTTCTGTCACACTCACTGCCTGCCCTGCCCTGTCCTAGTTGTCCCTAACTTTTGATTCTTCTGCTTTTGGATTCCTGCCATCAGGCCTGGCTCCTAACCCACTGACTAGCCTGTCATGCCCCCAGCAGATACTCCCCATGCTTTGTGCTGAGGATGAGGCCCAGGAGGAGAGGAGAGAAGGGCTCCAACTTTATCTGTCTGTAGCCTTGGAGAGCTCCTGGAGCTTGGCATCTCTTCTCCCTTGGCTTTCAGCACGTGCCCTCAGCTGGTCCTCTGATCTTTGTGATGCTCTAGTGTTTCCTCACATCCCTACCTGTGAATTTCCCCTGGCCCAGCCTGTGTCCCATTGGCTCTCATTTGCAGCTTAAATTGTCTCTCTAAAGGTGGCTGCTGGCCATTGCCAGCTCAGACTTCCTCCCAGCCTCTCCTCTCCAGCTGCACATACGCCACAACTACAAATTCAGCCTGTCTGTATCACCTCTATCTGATCAGTCACCACATTCTGCCCATTCTTCCTTCCAGTGCCTTAGATCTGTCTCTATATCCCCACAGCCTCTGCCCTAACCCTGTGCCTGTGTTACCAGAGGCAGCCGCTCTCATTACCTCCCAAGCTGCAGGATTAGTCCTCCTCAAGGACATCTCTGATCTGATCACTTTCTTACTAAAGGATTTATGGATTCCTGTTGCTTCTTCCATCAGATCCAGATTTGTCAGCCTGACATTCCAGGCTGGCCACAGTTTACCTCTTCAGGCTCTTCCCATTGCCCCTTCCACCCCTCACCCCCCCACCCCAGTCTCTGAGTTTGATTCTTTGTGCCTGGAATGCTCTCCCTCCTCTCTGCATATCTCCTTACCTTATCTCCTTCAGAACTGAGCTTGAGCCTCTTCTTTTCTGTGAATCCTCTCCTGACTCAAGCCAGCCTTCTAGCCTTTGGACTGGGCTTGTGACTGTCATGCCCTGCTCTTCCAGATTGGCTTATAATTTGGATTAGTCATGGATGTGCCCTTCTTTGCTATTAGACTAGACTATCCACTCTTCCTTCCCTCCCAGTGGCACTTAGGGGGTCCTCTCCCCTGATCCTCTGGCCCTGCATCCCCTTCAGAGTTCTGCCCTGGGCAATTCTATACTCAGTCAGCCAGCAAGCATTCATTAAGCACCTCCTGTATGCCACACATGGGACTCCCAAAATAAAAGTGAATAGGCCCTGCCCTCATGGAGCTTCAACACTCTTCCCAACTCTAAGCCTGAGAGTACAGGGTGCTCTATCTTCCCTGGGGTCTGGCCATCCCAGAGATCTTCAAGCCCTGCCCTTGCCTGCCTCCTTAGTCTGAGCCCTCCTGGCCACCAGAAGAAGAGGAGGACACCAGGCGACTCCCCACACCCTTCACCCCGAGCCCCCTTCAGACCTCCTGGGCTTGGCGACTGCTGGCAGGCTTACACCTGGATCAGATTCTTGGTGCCTCAGGCCCTCTGGCCCATGGCTTCCAGCTCTTGTTGGGAATGAATGGTCTGCCCTGCCACGCCCTTTCTGTCTGTGTCTCGCCCTGCTACCCCACCCCGCATTGTTCTTCTGCCCTCCTGCCTTGACCCTTGCTTACCCAAGCAGTCCCTAGCTGCCTTTGTCTTCTGCCTGCCATCCACCCTGTGACACCTGTGGCCAACAATACCCACCCACCTGCCTGCCTCCCTCCCTCGCACTTCCCAACCCAGCTTGCTCTCTTGACTTGTTCTGGTCAGATAGGATGGCATAAGGCTCCTCTCCGCAAAGCAGCTGACATCTGAGCAGGGTTTCGGGATTTTTTGGTGGGGAAAATAAGGTAGGGGAGAAGGGGAATAAGTTATGTTCAGACCTAAAATTGAAGCTGTCTTGCTGAGTCTAAGCCAGCAAAGCCGGGTATTACATGGAAAGGCAGGCCTGTGGCACCAGTGGCTTCAGGGTCCGGGCTGCCTTTCTGGCCTGACTTGCCAAACCCTTTTCTTAGGCCTGGGCTGTGACTTGGCCACCATCTGGTGCTATGAGAAGGACTGAGCGATCTAAATGGGCCTGGTTGTAATCAAAGCGTAATTATCTGTACCTAAGATGAAGGCAACTGTTGGTTCCCAGCTGGGTTGAAATCTGCAGACACCTGATCCCCACTAGGGACCAGAGCCCGACAGCTTTGGCCCTACCCTTATCCTGTGGGGAACACTGGCTGGACTGAATGAGGTAGACACTGACCCATAAGCCCCTATTTCGCCAGCTTTAACTGGATCTGGATTTGGGAGTCACTGGGGAAGGCATCTATTAACAGAAACCAGAGCTATTTATTTTTGGCTGGGCTGGAATGGGTGGGGGGCACTCCTTGTGGATGAGGGGATGGGGCAATAGGCAAGGTTCCCTCGGATTAGCTAGCTGCCAGTGTCTGTTTTTGTTTGGAAGGCTGACTTGCTCAAAATACTTGGTTTTTGTTCACAAACAGGTACCCTGGTACAGAGAGTAGGCCCGAGTTACTGAGGCTCTGGGAGGCCTTGAATGATGAGGTCCCTGCCTAAGGTCTGCTTATCTTAGCTTGGGATCTCTGCTTGCAGGTGCCTACTGCTGAGTTCCAGGGGCCTGAGCCAGAGATCCCCATTTTTTACTTGTGGTGACATGACCCTGCTGTCCAGAGGGCACCTTTCCCTTCTCCATTAGTGTCTGATCTCTCCCCTTAAGGTTCTGCTTCTAATCCTTGGTCCCTCTGTGCTTCCCCAGATGACATGGACAGCCTGTGTCTGGTCTCGGATCTTTGTAGCTTATGGGAACTCCACCCCTGCTCCTTTCTGGACCAGGGAGAAGGCTTCCCTGTCTCCCTGCCTACTCCTTAAAGGCTAGACTCTGTGCCTCCAAGCACTGGGAGATGATGGGGCAAAGGTCGTGCATAGTCAGGCATGATCATCTGCCCTGCAGAGCTGTTCAGCATTGCTGAAGATGGATGGGAAAGCTAAGTCAGAGCTAACCAATGGAGGGTACGACATTTGTCAAGGATGGCGCAGGTGAGCAGAGGAGCTACAGGGACAGATGCCCGCTGTGGGTCTGCAGGGATTAACCTGCTGGGCACCTGGGGAAGGAGGGGAGCCAGAGATGGAGGTGACAGAGGGGTTCTTCTCCATCCTGGAAAGGCTGGTTTAGCACCCTTTGGGCTGGTGAAGCCCTGCTGATTGACTCCTAGGCATTCAGGGAGGCGGCTGGTGCTGTAGCAGAGGGGCCAAGCTCCAGACTCTCTTACCCCTAGCTAATTCCCAGATGTGGGGAGGAGAGTCAGGAAGAGGGAGCTCTCTCCCTCTTGAGGTCAGGGCAGTAGTAAGCCCAGGGGCTTAGTCTTGGCCTAGGCAAATGCCTGACAGTGTGTTGCTAGAGATTGGCCCCTGGGCATACACAGTAAGGGAAGAGAATGTTTGCCCAGTCCATTGCCTGTGATACTAAGTTCTCTGGAATATCTCGTGTACCCCTAAGTGAACAGCTCTGTAGTTTTCAGGAGGGGCAGCTGGGGAAGATGGTAGAGCCTTGGCCTGGGAGCAGGGGGAAGCCTGTGCTGGAATCTCTTCTTGGATAGTCACTGACTCTGGCCCTACAACCTTACCACTTCATCTCCGAACCTTAATGCCCCAATCTGAATGCCAGTCAGAGGATGGTCACGCCTCAGGCCTTTCCTCCCTGAAGGCTTGCAGCAGAAGCATTGGATGTGAAGCATTGGCAGAGCCCTCAGATGCCCATTCAACACTGATGGCCAGCCCCCCAGGAGAGATTGGAGGCAGTGAGGAGGGCAGCACGGAGAGTCAGCCCCACCCCAGCAGCCCAAGACTCCTCAGGTAGAAAGGTCGTTTCTGATCTGTGTCTGCCAGAGTCTCACACAGCAGGTGAGGTCTTTCTCAGTCATTTCCTGTGGGCCTAGCCCCATGCCAAGGTGCTGTGGGGGAGATACTTATAGGAGAAGACAAGGCCCTGCTTTCAAAGACTTTATGGTCTAACTGTCTAAGAAGAGAATGCCCACAGAAAAGAAAATGCTAACCCGTTTGATGCAGTGAACACTGAAAGGAGAGAGTGAGTGGGCAGCAGAGAATTCTGGGTGAGGTAGATCGACCCTGAGCCAGCATGTGGAGGGTGAGGAAGTTCTGGCAAAGCCCAAGGGAGAGGGCCTGCCAGGGAGGAGCACAGCATGAGCAGAGGTCCAGGGAGCAGAGAGTAGACAGCCTTCACTGGAGCAGGGAGCAGGGAGGTGGAGTCCCCTTCAGTGCCAGGCAGAGGAGGCTGAGTTTCATGTCGTAGGCAGCAGGCTGTCCTAAAGAGCGTTTTCTGAGTAGGGGAGCAGGTGTGATGAGAGCTTTTGCAGGAGGCTTTCATTACATCTGACTGCAGGAGAGATTAGAGGAGGGAAATTGTACCTTGAGACACCAGTTCAGAGGTGCTTGGCAGCCATCCCGGTGTGTGCGTGTGGGAGGGGTTAAGGCCAACGCCTGCAGTGGGCAGAGTGCGGGGTCTGCAGGTCCGGGAGGCTCAGACCCTGGGTCTGTTGCTCTTAGCTGTGGGATCTTGGATGAGTTTCTCTTGGACCTTGGACATCATCCCACCTCGACTTATATGATCTAAATGACCTTGGGGAAATCTCTTCATTTCCCTGAGCCTCAGTTTCTCCTTTTAGAAAAGGAAGTTGCACAATTCCAGAGGGCTGGTGATGAAGCAGACCCCTGACAGAGGTGGGGCTGAAAGGTGCAGAAGAGAGGAAGCACCCATTCTTGGACATGACAGGTGTGGCAGGGGCTTTGTTTGGCCGAGCTGGTTATGAGGACTTTGGTTTTTCTTTTTTCTTTTTAATTGAAAACTAGGGTGAGAAAGGGGGAGCTAACCATAGTGTTGTATCGGGGAAAGAAAGAAGGCCATTGAAGCGTTTGAAAGGAGAAGCACAGAAAAGAGCAGAAAGGAGTTCAGAAGGAGACACAGACAAGCAGGACAGCTGTGAAAGTGACATGTTGGATTTGTTCTGTGCTTTTTTTAAGGAAGCTGGGCATAGTTGAGACATGCAGTTTCTTACATGGGCCTTTTTTTTCTGTTCTACTTTGTATACAAAATGTGTATTTACAGTACAAAATTTTTTTAAAAAGTAAAAAAATAAAATGGTGTTAAATTATGTGGCCTCCAGCGTTCCTTCCTATGATTCTGTGATCTTTGGGCTTCGTTTTTCTCCATTGTAAAATTAAATATTTTAAAGTTAGAAAATTAAATTTAAAATTAATTAAATTTCATATTAGAAAATTTTTTTAAAATTTTGGAAGTGGGAAGGCAAGGCATTTTGGGGTTAAGTGACTTGCCCAAGGTCACATAGCTAGTGAGTGTCAAGTGTCTGAGGCTGGATTTGAACTCAGGTCCTCCTGACTCCAGGTGCTCTATTCACTGTGTCACTTAGCTGTCCCAGAAAATTTAAATTTCATATTAGAAAAATGACTAAGACCTGACTCTAGAACTAAGTACTGCGATAGCCATGTTCCAGCACAGCTGGGCTGATGGTGTCCAAGGTCATGTAGACGGCCTCAGCACCGAGATTTGAACCCAGATACTGGCAGTCCTGGTCTCATACTCTGCCCAGCCACATATTCCCTACAGGTTTATCATAGGCAGCTGGTAATAGCCTGGCATCATTTGCACAGGTTTAACTCTTGCATCCCCACGTTCCTGGATGGCTCACAAAAGCTTCCAGGCTGGTCCGTTCAGCCTGCTCCAGTCCATCAGGCCCACAGATGGTATTGGGGAGCCCAGCTGGGGGTCTGTGCTCAGCACCGTTTCTTGTTTTCTCCCTCTGGCTGCTTTGCTTTCTCTTAATGGCACTTTCTTCCCTGTCTTGTGCCCTCACTTTGAGGGAGAAGCAAATTCCAAAGGGTTCGATCCTGGAGACTAAAATTCTGCAGAAGAATTGTCAGGAGATGCTCCAGAATGGAGTTATGAAGATGAAGAGAAGTAATTGGAATAGAGGAACCCTGGGCTTTCTTTGAATGGGAGAGAAGAGGAGAGGAAGGGATGCAGCACTGCACTAGCACCTGCCGTGTGCCAAGTGCTTTACCAACATTGGCTTAGTCCATCAGATTGGGTGGATGCAGATTTTTTTAAAAGCCCAGAAGCTGGAACCAAGACCATGTAACAAGGGGACGAATCTAAGCACGGCCTGGCCCTGTAAAAGAGAGTAACTGGGATGTAGCATGTCGAAGGAAGGTGGGCTTGGGGAGGGTGAACTGAGGACAACAAGTCCTATGGGGAGGGAAAAGGATCAGAGAAGGCCTGGGCTCTTCTCTTGGGTGGACAGAACGACCAATAGAAGACAGAATAGCTCCATTCCTAATTTGTTCCCGTTTCCTCTACAAAGGGGAATCACCTTTCCACTGAAAGGGCCAGGGCCAGAATTCCTGGTGGGCAGTTGACAGCTGGAGCCATTCCCCTGGCCCATGTGCACAGGAGCTGGGAGAGGGGGTGACCGGGCTACTGACAAAGATCTTGGAAAGGTCATGGAAAGAATGGGGGAGCAGCCATGGGCCTGGAAAAGGACAAATGTTCCAAACTTCAAAGAAAGGGGAGAGAACAGTGCGCAAACTTGAGACCGGTAAGCTTGAATTTAGTGAAGATCCACAAAGAGATGGTTAACCTGGGGTAGAGAGAAAAGCGGCGATGACAGAGATGCTGGACGATCTTCATTACCGCTTGTGGCAGGGTTTCTCAGCTAGTAGATGGGAGGAATACTGTAGATCCAGGTGACCTAGGGTTTTGAAAGGATTTTCGTGATGTGTCTAGAACCATTCTTATGGAGCAGATGTGGAGAGATGTGGATGAAACAATGTTTGTGTTGGATCTGGGCCTGGTTGTTTGGCCAGACACTGTTGTTAATAGCTCAAAGTGAAAGTGGCAGGCAGTCTCCAGGAAGGGCCACAGGGATCTGTGCTTCAATGACTTTTACAGATATCCTCAAATATTACTGAATTAAAATTATTACAGATATTACAAAAGAAGACGTGCTTCTCAGTTATGCAGATGACACAAAACTCGGAGGCTGCTTAAAGATCCTTGGCCACAGCATCAGGCTGAATCTAAGAGAATTCATTAGGGAGAAATGGAGTCTTATCTTCACAAGTACAGAATGGGGCAGGCCTAATTAACAGTTTGCCTGAAGAAAGAGGTGGGGGTTCAATGAGTCAGCAGTGTTATGGGGCCACCAGAAAAGCAAACGCCATCTTGGGCTACCATAAGAAAGGCAGAGTCCATGAAAGACTGGAGGGTAACCAGGGTGACAAGGATCTTGAGTTCATGACACATACAGGTTAGTTGGAAAAACAGAAGATGCCTAATCTGGAGAAGAGAGGACTTGGGGATGTGATGTGGTGTTGGGGTATTGGAAGGACTGAAGTGGGAGAGGTGTGAGACAGGGTCTGCTTGGCCCCAGAGGGCAGGACCAGCTGTGGAGAGCCATCCTGACGCAGAAGGGGATGTCCTGCCTGCTTACTTTTGCAGACTCTGTTGGGCTGTGGGTTGACCTAAACAGCCACCAAGGTCCCTTCTAGCCCTCAGAATTCTGTGGCAAAGCCTTGACTCCCGTGTTGGCCTTAAAGAGAAACAGCTTTGTGGGCACTGGGTAAAGGAGCCCTTGGCAAGGCTTTGGGAGGTTGCCGTTGGGTGTGTGCCCCCTACTTGTTGGGTATGATGAGATACATGTCATAGTCTTGCTGGGCATGGAAACTCAGCATGGCTATCCCACCCAGGCTGTGTCTGCTCCAGGGTCAGTCCCCCCTCTTTTTGTGGACTCCCCCTTTGCTACGTTCCACTCTCATGACTAAGCCGCATTCCTCACCTGCCTTTTTTTTCCATAAGCTCATGTGACATGATCTTTTCTGCCACTGTCTACATCTGTGTGCTGTGGATCAGCTCTGTGGTTGTTCTTAACTTTGGGCCCCTTCCTAGGGCCCTGAGATCAAGTTGTGAGGTTTGCCTAGTAGGCTAATCTGAGGAGGGGCCAGGAAAAGGCATCTGGCGTTTCTGGGTGGCCAGCCTGGGAGCACCCCTCTCCCAGATTCCTGCCTAGCATCTCCTTTGTGGCCTGGCCAAGGACAGGGAACAGCTCTGTCCAGGACTGTAGAACATTGGAGCTAGAAGAGACTCCCTTACAAATGAGAGAGAGAGAGGAGGTGGGAAGCCCAGCATCCCACAGCCACTCAGTGGCTGACCTGAGACTAGAGTCCCATGGGTCCTGAAAAAGATCTGGGGGTACTGCTGGCCTCCAAGCTCAATAGATGTTAGCAGTATGACTTGGCAGCCCAAAAAGCTGATAGCGTCCTGGGCTACATTGAGAGGCAAAGCTTCCAGGAAGTAGGAGGAAATAATTTGGCTCTGCTGTGACTTGGGAAGACCACCATGAGAGTAAGCTAAAGGGGGCCGCCAGGATAGTGGGTGAACAAACGAGCAAAAAAATATTTAAGCTCGTGTTGTGCCTGGCTCTGCTTAATGCTGGGGCTACAGATGTAAGAGTTCCTGATCCCTGAGGGCTTTCACTGTCATGGGGGACACAGCACCTGGGGGTGGAGGGATGGTAGCCAGGGAGGGATGTTTTAATCTGGGAAGTCCCAGGGATGGCAGATGGGGTCATAGGGCACTCAGTCGAGCTGCCCTTTCTTTTCATCCAAGCCACCATGGTTGGATGGCTTGAGCCAGGGAGATGGGGTGAGCTCTCCCCAATCAGGGCAGGAGAATCTGTGTCGTTAGAAGAATGACAGAAGGAACTGGGCTCATTTAGACTGAAGAGGTACATAGGGCCTGACCTTCTCCAGCTCTGCCCCAGAGGGCAGACACAGGAACAGAGGGGGGAAGGTGCCCAGGTATAGGCTAGATGTGAGGACAAACTTCTTGACAGTGAGAGCTGGGCTCCCTTGGGAGGCACTATCATGGCTTTCCTCCCTGGAGCAGAGGCTAGCTGGCTACTTGTCCAGTGGGTTAGATTGGGCATTCTCTTTCAGATGGGAGCTGGGTTGGGTGGCTCCTGATTGAGGCCACCTCTAAAATCCAGGGGTTCTGGCTCTGCCCGACCTGGCTCCATCATCTGGAGAGAACTGCAGACATGGCTTAGCAGGCACAGGCCGGGGTGCCTGGAGGTGTGGAGCATGGCTGGGTCACTGAGACCCAGTGACCTGACTCAGCTTTTTGGAATATGGTACCAGCTCAACAGATCAAGGCCTTATTGCCTCATCTCACTCAGAGCTGTGCACTGGCAAAGAGTCATTGGCATTCTAGTGTGGGAAAAGGTCTGCTCAGGGACCAGGGGTGTGTGGGGAAAGCCTGAGGCACCAGGCCTGGCAAGGAGGACAGTTCCAGGAAGTGGCAGGCCTTGGGTATGGGGGGGTGGTGTCAGGCACTGAATTTGCTTCTAAATAATAGTAGTTATATGCTAGAGGCAGCTGGTGAGAGGGATGGGCTGGGAGTCTGGGAGCCCTGCATTCAAATCCAGCCCCAGATATTTACTAACAGATCACTTAACCTCTGCCTCAGTTTCCTCAGCTGTAAAGTGGGGATAAATAAAGGGAATTTAGCCCCTCCCTCCCAGGGCCGTGGTGAGGGATCAAGTGAGATAAGGTGTAAAGTGCTTAGCCAGTGCCTGGCACATGTAGCAAGTGCTATATAATGGTGATCGTATTAACACACAATAAGAATACTTCTTATTCATTCAGAGATTACATTCCTGTGACCTGAGAGAAGTCGGGCAGAATCTGAACCTAATTAGACTACAGACTATTTCCTGTTACCTTCAGGGCCTGTGATGCTTCAGGCTGCTCACTGCCTTGAGGGGGTGGATCAGAGAGAAGGGTGGATCCTAGGAAGAGGATAACTGAGCTGTGCCCCTGTCCCCGGTCCCCAGGCCGAGCCGCACCCAGGTCCCCAGGCTGAGCTGCACCTTGGTCCCCAGACCGAGCTGCGCCCTGGTCCCAGGTCCCCAGGCTGAGCTGTGCTTTAGTCCCCAGACCGAGCTACGCCCCTGTCCCAGATGCCCAGGCCAAGCTGCACTTTGTCCCCAGGTAGAGCTCCAGGCTCCTCTGTCCAGAGCCAGCACTAGCAGAGGAGATGGGGAGGAAGCTGGGCTTTGGTTGCTTTCATCAGCTGAGTTACCTCTAAGATCTCATTTAGCCACAAAAAAGAGAGGAAAGACAGAGAGATTAGGGTAATTGCCAGCCACATCGGACTTTTTTTTTGCTACCTCGGCAAAAATGCAGCCAGTTTGGAGAGTTTCCTAATTAGGGAGCGGGTCAGGAAGGTTCTTCATCTCAAATATTTAATGACTTTCTTCAATGAAGCCAAGCTCCAAGGGATTGAAAGGGGAAGCTCCAAGCAGAAAGAGCCGTTGAGGCCTGTGTAATGGGAGGCCCTCTTAGCTTTGTTGAGTTTGTGTGGGTTTCTTAGCTGTAAAGAAAAGACAGAATGTCATAGAATGTCTCTTCCCTTCTCAACTCGAGGAAAGGCATTAGGGCCCCAGCTGATTCTGGCAGCCACTGGGAGGAGGGCTGATTCCCTGGGGAGACACCCAGAGGTCAGGCTAGTGAGGAAACTTCTTCCCTGGTAGGTCAAGTGTTTGGGGTCAGTAGGCTCATGGTTGTCCTTGGTTTTCTGGCTTTAGGGCCAGCCTGAGGCTCGCACTGGGTACCTTGGGTTGGTAGCCACCAGGGATGAGCATTAGCCCAGGCCCTGACTTTGAAGGGGCCAACTCTCAACCCTGCTTATCCACCCTGGCTCCATTTCAGCAGGGCCACTGGAGAGACTCCCCTCAGGGATGTCAGATTGCTTCTTGAGCCCAGCACAGGCTTGCTAAAACAGCTCTAAGAGCTCGGCTAACCTCTCTTCTCTCTCACGTAGCCTGGTTCCATTATGGCAAGTGATCCTGAGCCAGGCTGCTTGGGAAGTGCCAAGCCACCCACTAAAAGGTGGTACTTCAGTGGGGGAGTCCCTGCCGGCAGAGCTGCCCTGCCTGGGACACCTTCCAGCTGTTTTTCTCCATCTGCCCAACCCCTGTCTCCCCGCCCCCTCAGTTTCCTAGCTTCCAGCCTTGTAGATCAGCCCCCTGGCCTTGTGTCCCTTGTCCCTGCCTTTCTCCCTCTCCCTGTCTAGCCTTGGCCTGTCTTCTCCCACTTCCAGAATTCCAGGCATCGATACCAGCTCCTCTGGCCAAGGATCTGTGTGTGCTTTCAAGGCCCCAGCTGGCTACTTCATGTATGTCCTGCCCTTCTGTTTGGGTCAGGCCACCTCTCTGCATTGACCACAACCTGCTCGCCTGACCTTATTGGGCCCTGCCTGGGAGGCAAGTCCCAGGGTTCACCCCAGTGAATCTGGGGCAGAAGGAGACTAAGTCTGAGCCAAGAGTCAGAGTGGTTTCCTGAGGCTGGAAGGGAGGGGGTTAAGGACAGACGAGAGACACTTTGGGCCCTTGACTTTAGGTGAGGGCCATGCAGGTCTTTGGGGAGCTGACTGTCACCATACAGGTAGGGAATCCTTTTGGTTCCTGTGGAATTAAGGACCAGATGGGTATGAGTTGCCAAGTTTGGGCCACAGTGGCAGGTGACTGGAAGGCATCATTTGAACCTGCCTTGATAAGACTGCTCTTAGTAGAGATTCAGGTGGAGGCCTGGGCAGGCAGGGCTCTCGTAATGCTCAGGAATTCTCCCCAGGGCATCATGTGGGCATCTCTGCTGGCCAGGCTGGCTTTCATGGCCCGAGGACTCGGATTTCCTAAGTTGCCTCTTGCCTGGCCCCTTGGATATCTGTCCCCAGGTACTTGACATCAATCATGCCTGGTCCCCATGGCTCTGGGGAGAGCCTGTTGGGGTGCCTGTCACTTTAAATACCAGTGCCTGTTTTCTGTGGCTATGCTAAGTGACAGCTGGGGAGGGTGGGGAGAGAGAAAGGGGAGGCATGAGCAGGACTGGATGTGTGCCTGCCTGCAGGCACAGCTCAGCTCCCTTCTTGGCCCTGCGTGGACTGTATCTGTGTGGGCCAGCCAGCACCCCGTCTGGGGGGCAAGGCTACAGATGGGACTTGGTCTGGGCACTGATGGGCATTGGAAGGAGAGCTGACTGCCCTGCCCTTCCTTGTCTGGGAAGTGTGTGGGGGCGAGGGATCAGCCTCTTTTCTTGGATTGCTTTCCTGCCAAGGAGGAGGGCACGCCTCCCAGTAGCCTGGGTTGGCCTGGGGGGGGGCACCCACCTGCTTCTTTTGTCCTGTACCCTGGAGCAGGTGGGCTCCTAGAGCCAGGGCTCTAGAGCTGAAACTCTACCCTGCCCTCATCCTCCCATCCTCCAGCGTCTGCCCTGAAGTGGGTTGGTGGTACTGGACCCTGGAGGGTTCTGGCCAGTGGAGTCAATGCTGACCCTGGGAACTGAATCTTCCCCCTCACCCAGCTTCATTGTGTCTCCTTCCCTGGAAAGACCCAAGATGTGGGATGCTGGATTGATATCTGGGCAGGTTTTGCTGTGGCAGCTCCTAAGGGAGAAGCAAGCGGATTCCTTGGTCCTTTGGCTGGCCTTCTGAAGGAGTGGGAGACCTGAGGCTGGGGCTTCTCTTGGGTGCTCCCCAGCTGACTACTTCCTGCCTAGGGCCTCTAGGCACATGCAGCCACTCGGCTTCCAACAGGTAAGGGAGCTCTGCAGGCCAAGCTTTCCTGGGATGCAGACTGCCACATGCAGCTGCTCTGGCTGTTGGCAGGAGCATCGTGACCCTTTCTCTTCTCCTCCCAACCTTAAGGCTTAGGGAGGGCTGAATGAGGCCAGGGGTGGGCCCCTGGGCTAGGCTGTCTGGATTCCAGCGACTTTCACCCCCTTGGAGGTGCCTTGTACCCAGGATGTTCTTAATTATCATTTATGAATTAAATGGGATTCACTCTCTCCCTAAAAAGGTAGCCTTGTAGGGTCCAGATGGGACACTGGCTATCACCCGGAGTCGGGAGAAGCTGGGAGTCGAGGCTCAGTGAGGCTAGACCTTGGCTGCCTCTGGGGGATTTCTGTGTTCTGCAGTGTCCTGGGCCGGCAGAAGGCTGATGTGAAGGGACAGCCACACCCGGGCAGGCCAGGATCCTCTGCCCCAGGAAGTGACAGGGAAAGGAGAAGGAGCTGCAAGGTCACCAGCTGAGAGAGCAGCCAGTCAGTCAGCAGCCCAGCCTTTGGCTACAGGGATGAGAGGAAGAGATTTTGATCTCCATGGAGACACAGCCTGCAGGTAGCGATTGGCCAGGTGGATTCCATTCAGTTTACTTCAGCAAACCCTTATTGGATGGATGAAGCTGTTGTAAGAAGACCTTTTCCTGAACAGGAAGAGGTGGTCCCTGATACTAGTTCAGACCCACGCTCATTCTCATGCAGAGTAGCATTCTGGGTATGGGGGCAATTGAGGCCTCTTTCTAGAAAAGCAGACTCCCTTCAAATTAGCCATATAAGGGGCCCGGCCAGTCACTGTGTCTGCAGCCTCAGGTGGCCTTGGTTTGGAGAAGATGCCCACCTTTCCCTATGGGATGGGGGGTTTAGGGGCTTAGTGCCCAGAACAGTCAGTCTCAAGAAGCTGAACCTGGGCTGTCCCAGGGGCAGGGACAGAGATTTGGGAGAGGGTGGAGGCAAAGAACTGTTCTGCTTCTGCCTAAGCTGGTCTTAGATGTTAGAGACGGCCTACAGACATGTCTTTCGGGACCTGCTCTGATGTCAGCCCTGTGATTTGCAGATTGATGCTGCCTTAGGGTACTTGGTAACCTGTAACCCTGGGGTTCCTAACATCTGCAGCCTGGAGGCTCTGTCACTCTGGTGACCCCACTTTTCAGATGTAGATCTTGAGCTGATGGGGCCCTTCCCATCCCCGGCCCCCTTGGCCTTGGTGTGGGCTAACCTGAGGCCTTTCCAGAGAGGTCCAGAAGCTTAATAGAGGTTTAAAGACAATGGCTAAGAACTTGGTCACTTGGATCTTCCTGCGCTAGGTAAGGGGAGGGCTTTTCTCTTACAAAGAAAATTGAGCATGTGTCAGAAGAGTCCTGATCTTCCAAGGCAACTTTGACCCCTCTCGCCACCAAGGTTTTCATCTTTGAAGGCTTGATGAAATATGTCACTCCTGGTACATCAGCCTTGGCCATGGGACCTCCATTTTCCTCTGCCTACCTGCTTCCCATCTAGACAGTCTAATGCCTGCGCTCCAGGGCTGAAGCAGTTGGGGAGGGTGGCTGGGCAGACCTGGAGAAACCATGTGTTGGTAGGATAAGCTAATCCCATAGAACTTTGTGATGACTCTGTGTCCTGGTGCCGTTATGGTGGTGGGAGGGGGTGGCTAGAGAGGGTAGTGGCCCCCTTGGTTGTCCTGTAGGAGGATTGGGTGTGCCACATTTTCCCATGGTCTCTTTGTCGAGTAGAAAGGAGCAGTGCTCTGGACCAGCCTGTCCTAGGACGACAGGAGAATCAGGGGCCTGTCAGGGACAGCAGAAAAGTCTCTCCAGACTGTTCCTGCTCAGAGAAGCCTGGGTCACAGCACCCAGCCAGAAGTCTTGTGGGAATCATGACGTGGGGGATGAGTTCCCACTGAGCCCTATGCTGAGAAACATGGCTGAGAGCGAGCCTCTCATATTGCTTCCTCCTGCTGGGCTGACTTCTGGGCTTTGACAAGCCCTGGTGCTGGAGGGTAAAGGGCAGAATCCAGGGCTCTCTGGGACGGGGGCAGCCTGTGTGGTTCTCAGCGCCGTCTCAGGGGCCATCTTAAAGCCAGACATGGGGGGAGGCGATGAGACTCCTTCCCATGCCCCTTTCTTGAAAATGCTGTCTGGTCACTTCCTACCTATGTGACCCTAGGCAAGTCACTTAACCCTGTTTGCCTCAGTTTCTTCATCTGTAAAGTGAGCTGGAGAAGGAAATGCAAACCTCCCCAGTATCTTTGCCAAGGAAACCCCAAAAAGGATCATGAAGAATGAGACACAACTGAAACAAATGAATAACAACAATCCTTCTTGAAGGATTCTTGCTGCATTTGACACTGTTCACCACCTTTTCTCTGAGATACTGTGTTTTCCTGAGATCTATTGCATTGTTTCTCTCATACAATTCTTTGTTGGCAATGTATTGAAGCCATCTCATTCCCACCATGAGACTCTCAATTGTCCTGTGGTTAACCCTCAACTTGATTTCTCTTGAGATGATATGCCTAGAACCCTTAGAGCATCATTGGAAAAATATCCTTGTTAAAAAGATGGGCCTTTGTTTCAGGAAGATGCTTGGTGATAGGATAAGGGATAGGACCTGGATAAAGAAACTCCCTCCACCAATGCAAGTCAACACTTTCTGTGCAACTTAGCATCTTAGGGGAGCACTGAAAGGTTAAAGGACTTGTCCAGGGTCCCAGGGCTAGTTAAGAGTCAAAAATGAAACTGCAATCCAGATCTTTCTAGCTCTGAGACCACGACCCTACGTTGCTTCTTGTCATGAACACAACTGTGTTATTTCTTATAGCAATCTAACTTGTTTTCCTCTTCAATTCTGGCTCCAGTTCACTGTCTACATACAGTGTCTAAGATATCTGTAGTAGTGGTAATAGTAGCTGTTGTGCACTGTTTAAAAGTTTGCAGTGTTTTTCATACTTTATTTCATTTGACCCCTGAAATAATCCTGTGAAGTTGGAAAAAAAAAAGAAAATGCTGTCTGGTCTGAGTAGAGGCATCAAAGGAGCGGCTGGGGCTTCGTGGGGTGGCCCCTCATAGCCATTGAGGAGGGTTTGGGAGATGGGCGGGGGGGGGGTGAGGCCACAGGCAGGCACAGTAGGCCTCATTAAATCCCACACAGAGCCCTTTACTGTTCATAAGACACAACACAGGTGTTCACTCTTGTCATGTTCTTGCTAGAACGGGCCTTCTCTCGGCACCGTGGTGACCCCGGGCTGGGGGCAGAGCAACTGGGGCAGTATCAACTTGGGGACTGTGGGCCAGGCACTTGGTGTTTCTGAGCCTCAGTTTCCTTAGCTGTAAAATGACAGGGTTGCCCCAGAGGGCCTTGAAGGCCCCCTCCAGCTCGGAATCACTGATCCTGGCAGCTGGGAAGCCTTTGGGCCTATCCACATTACCGGAGGCTGATGGCCAGCTTGGCCCTGAGCTGCTCAGCCACTGCTGTGTTGTGCTGCGTGTGTAGAGGGAGTCCCCACGCAATGAGCCCCTCAGCTGATTGGAGTATGCAAATGTAGCAACGTGCAGTAACCCCAGTGGTGGCAATCTGTGATGCTGGCCTGGTCCAGAAGTGATACAGGCCTGGCCAGGCCAGGGGGCATGCAGACTGAGGGACCGTCAGAGAGCATTGTAGAGAGGGATGATTGATGTGGCCTGGCCCACTTGGAGAAGGTGAGAGAAGGGTCAGAACCAGAAGCCCCGAGTGGGGCCAATCTCTGGAGGTGTTGCTGGGGGGGTGCTTCTCTGAGGGGTCACCAGTGACTTGACCTCATGGGCTCCTTTTTGGCAGATTCCTCACACGGAGGCTGGGCCTTGCTCTTAACCATTTGGGGGCCTGGCTGCTTGATTTATCTTCAGTCTTCATTGGAGCTGGCAGTACTGAGGACTGCTTAGTCCCATATATGGGGGGCAAAGTGCAGCCAGTGCCCCAGAGGCCTGTGAGGTCACAGTCCCCAAAATGGTTGGGATGGGCTTCGTCCAGCTCCTGCCATGCTCAACCAGACTGGCCTTGTCTGACTCTGCCTCTGCTCTTACAGAGGCTTGGGAAAATTCCCCCCTCAGTCTACGGACCAGAAAACTAGCCTTAGCACGCCAGACCACCTCTGAGGACCTGTGACCTGATGTCCCAATTTTGGTCTGTGGTCATAGGGCGGGACTTGTCTGTCAAATTTCTGGCTTTACCATTTATCATCTCAACACTGCCCCCTCCTCTGCCTGTCCCCAAATTGTGAGCCAGCCCTTGTGACAAGAGCCTAAAGTAGAAGTGTCCAGTTCAGGGTTGAAACATTGATCTGTGCATGCACTATTCTGCCCTGGTGGTCCACCACCTCTGCTTCTTTGCCATTTCTCCTTTCTCCTTTCTCCTTCATTGCCATTTCCTTGAGGAGTTGCACAGACTCTTCCCCTTCTTGTGGCCTCTGTCAGCTTTCACTGTGGGGTAGGAGAGACCTCGGTTGTCTCCTCTGTTCTAATAAGGTTTTGTAGCATATTGGTGTGTGGCCACTTAGAGTTCACAGTTCTGATTTAAGAACCGGTTTGCCCCTTTGACCCCTTAGCTGATAAGGAATGCCTTCGGTGCCAGAGGCTTGGGTCAGGGCTCCCCCTCCAGGGCTGGGAGATCATACCCTCCTTGGTGACACTGGGTACGAATGTCTCTCACTTGAAGATCTCTCTTCCAGTTCTATTTCCGGTGATGTTTATGCAGGAAGAGTGACCTCTCCCGGCTTTTTATGGCTGCAGAGCATTCAGATTACCTTCAGATGAGTGTTAGGGGTTCGGGTGGGGGAGAGGAGTTCAGAACAACTTGGTGTAAGGATGTTTGAGCAGCAGGAGGCCTTGGGAGGTCAGAGCTGCCTGAGCTTTGGTCTTGGCTCTTGTTGGAGGAATGATCGTGGGCATGAACTGTGATCCTGGCAGGTTGGCATAGCCCAAGCAGGGCAGGGGGTTGGGTATAAGCTGGGCACTAAGCTGGGGGTAGGAGCTGGCTTGGAGTAGAGCCACTGGCCAGTCTGTTGTGCTGACCGGGCTCAGCTTCAGTGGTGCCTTCTCCATGCAGCCTTCACTAATAGCCCCATTTCTCATTGTACTAGCATGTCGCTCGTGGCTCTGAGAACATCCTACCCAGAGCAACTGTCTGGCTCCGTGTCTAATACCCTCTTACTGGATTCCAAAGGTGGGGAGGATGTTCCTTTGTCTTTGTCCTGTTCCTCTCCCCGATTAGAGAAGCAGAGTGCATCTTGGGTAGAGCACTGGCCTTGGAGTCAGGATTATCTGGGTTCAGATCCAGTGTCTGGAGCGAGCTGCGTGGCCCTGGGCAGATCACCTAGTGGCTCTGCTTATGGCCCAGACACAGTGGGCTAGGGAGCCCAGGAAGATGTACAGACACGCATCTGGTCTAGGAAGTTTGAGAGGAGAAGGATGCATTCCAGCTCTCTGAGGTCTTTTGTAACAGAGGGCTGAAAATAGAAAGGGGGAAATTCCTATGGCATCATTGGCCCCTTTTGGAGTGGGCCAGCTGTTAGCTGGCACTGGCGCTCTGTGCATGTGGCCCTGAGTGTGTGCAGGTCCAAACATGCCTGGCTAGTCAGATGTGGTGCTGCCACTGCTCCTCACTGAGGGCACCAGGAGGCCCCATCCCTTGTGTGAAGAGGCCTCCAGCTCCAAATGCATGTGGATGGGGGAGTCAGGGGGAGCAGCTGCCTCGGGTAGTGGCAGGATCTGTGGCCTGGACAGTTCATTTACTGTCTAGAGCTTGGGAGTAAGCCAGGGCAAGAAGGAAGCAGGAATGAGAGGGTCTGCAGGAGCCCCCTCCCCTCTCTGCACACTTGGGCAGGCAGAGGAGACAGTGGCCGAGTATGGGGCTTTTCTGAGGCCGCCTCCCCTTTCATTCTAGAGCTGCTAGGAAGCACCCCCCAGGTTGGAGCCCATCACCCTCTCCCCACCCTACCTCCCAGTTCCACATCTACCTGGTGTATTAGAATGCCAGGCCACTGTTAGCACCCAGTACTGCTGTGTCCCTGCTCGGGCCTTTGACCAGGGGGTCCTGCTCCTGGGGGAGCCTGTGACCAACAGTCCCCTTTCCTCCCATGCAGGAGGAGGAGCATGCAGGAACCTCCTGACTCCATGCATGCTGACTGTGTGGGAAGGGTCAGCAGCAAGCCACTAGTTACCTCGTGTAGCCAGAACCCACAAGGGAAGAAGCAAAAGGAGCCCAGGCTCTATATTCAAGCATTGTTATGCCGCAACACAGCAGCACAACCCAGTCTGATCCATGCAAGGTTTAGTCACCAGGAGCTGCTGCTGGGCTGGTTCATCTGTTCTTTTTTGTGAAGATTGAATGTGACCCTTGGAACAGGGGAGCTTTGCCTATAAGAGAGCTTGGGCCTAGGGAAGAGTGGGTGGGTCTTCTCTGTCTAGGATAGTGGAAAACATGTATTTTCAGTGGTCTTAGGAACCGAGACACTGCTCTTCTATCTGCTCCTCTATCTGTCTCCAGGTGGGTCCGCCCACATGCAGATACGCCCACATATGAGTTATTAAAGGGTCACGGCATTAGGAAGGTTTAGAACCACTGGTCTAGGACTTCCCAAGGCCCCAGATGCCCAGACAGACCTGGCCATTCTTTCCTCCCTCCTCTCCCTCAAGGAATTTAGGTAGTTATTCATTTTTAAAATATATTTTGTTTTATTTCATTAAATATTTCCCAATTAACAAGTAAAAATTTTAACAATCCTTTTTAAAAATTTTTGAGTTTTAAATTCCCTCCCTCCCTCTTGCCCCTCCCCATTCCTTGAGAGGGCAAGCATTTGAATATCGATTTTATATGTATACAGTCATGCAAAACATATTTCCATATTAGCCATGTTGTAAAAGAAAACAGTAAAAAAAATAAAACAAGAAAGATACAGTTTCAAAACTGTTTCAGTCTGCATGCAAATTCCATTAGTTCTTTCTCTGGAGATGGATAGAAATTTTCATCATAAGTCCTTTGGATTGTCTTAGATTATTGTATTGCTGAGAAGAGCTTAAGTCATTCACAGCTGATCTTTATACAGTGTTACTGTGTACAGTGTTCTCCTGGTTCTGCTCATTTCACTTTGTATCAGTTTATGTAAGTCTTCCCAGGTCTTTCAGAAACATCCCCCCTCATTGTTTCTTATAGTACAATAGAATTCCATCAAAATCTCATACTACCATTCCCCAGTGGAGGAGCATCCCTTGATTTCCAATTCTTTGCCACCACAAACGAACCCTTATTCCTTAAGGGCTGTCCCCTCCATCTTGAGAGGAGGAGGTGTTGTGTGTGTACTTGTGTTCATGGGCACATCAGCTAAAGATGGTCCACTTTCCCTCTGTGATCACAGGAGATGGACCTGGTGGGCAGTGGGTTCTATTGGCAACTTCTAGGAGAAGGGGCAGAGGGCATTCTGGGTAGTTCTGAAGAAGAGTGAAAGTTGGCTGAATCTGTAGCAGGGATTCTTGAGCCGAGGTCCACAAACCTGGTTTTTTACATATGTTTGGATAACTGTATTTTTCATTATTATTGGCTTCGATATAACAGTTGGCTTCAGTATAATAGTTCAATATAATTGGAAGTGACACGGGGTGCCACAGAGCATAGAAGAGTGGGCCTGGAGTCAGAAAGACCTGAGTTCAAATTTGACCTCATGCATGATAGCAGTGTGACCCTGGGCAAGTCACTTCATCTCTGCCTGCCTCAGTTTCTTCAACTCTAATATCAGGATTAAAACTAGCACCTAGTTGCCAGGGTTGCAATGAGGATCAGATGAAGGAATGTTTGCCTAGCACAGTGTATCTGGCACATAGTAGGCATGTTTCCTTCCCTTCCTCCTGTTGTGATCCTATGGATTTTATTTTATGCATTTAAAAACCCGGTTCTGAGAAGGGCTTCCTCAGCTTTCCCAGACTGCCACAGGGGCCTGGGACACAGAAGAGTTCCAGGACTGCTGCTGTTTAGTTCATTTTTGGGCAAAAATTTTAGCCACCAGGGAGCTGTAGAAGGTACCACCACCTGGTCCCGACCTAGTGCCTGCCGCTAGATGTAAATACAGGTGAACATGAACTCTGGGGAATGAGAATTGGTCTGGGAATTGTTAACATCCCTTCCCCTTCTTTCATTCCATGGCCTTGGGTTAAGCACAGAGTTTGAAAGATGCCTCTGAGGGGAAGATGGGACAGCCCAGATTCTGACCCATAGGCCCTGTGGTTCTGGGTTTGTCTCAACATATGGAGGATGTGGGCAACAGGCGCTGTAGGAATTGGGAGGAAGGAGAAAATGCATTAAGCTCGGCGACCAGTCAGGGAAGGCTTCTGGAAGGAGGTGGCAGACAGATGGAGAAGAGGGCCTTTCAGGTAAAGGAAGTGGTGTGAGCAAAGGAGTACAGGTGGTGTATTAGAAGGCCTGCCCCCCAGCAGAGGGGGTATGTGGCAGTGGAAGATGAGGCTGGCATAGGTAGCTGGTGCTGGGTCATGGAAGGCCTTCAACAATTCTAAAAATTTGAGATGGGAAAGTACCACACCCCAGCACCAAGGCTGCCCTGAGTGCAGGGAGAGCAGGACTTGGGAGGGGAGGCTATTTCCTGGCATGGGCCCCTGGCCCTCAGCCTTCTTGTGTTGCCACAGCTGTGGGGGCCTGGGCACTCCCCGTCCTTGGAGTTGAGAGGCCATTGCTCAGCCTGCTTTGGGGCAGCTCTTCTGTGCAGAGGAGAAACAGCCTTGGAGCTATCCCCTAGCCCTGATGAAGAGGGACAATGGTCAGCTCGATTGAACCAGTCTTGGCTTCTGTAATGGGAGATGGAAGGCTCCATTAGGGGTTACTTGTGTCCTGGTCCGTCCCAGGTCCCTCACACAGAAAGCGCCGACCAGAGTCTCTTTCCCTGGGCCCTTCCAAGGGAATCGAGAAGGCACCTCCTCTCTGGGAGGAGATTGGAGTCCAGCACATTGGAGTCCTGGTCAGTCCCAGGTCCCTCACACAGAAAGCGCCGACCAGAGTCTCTTTCCCTGGGCCCTTCCAAGGGAATCGAGAAGGCACCTCCTCTCTGGGAGGAGATTGGAGTCCACCAACATTGTTGCCCAAAGGTTCTGGCTGGTGTAGCAGAAAAGGTGCAGGGTCACAGCCTTGGGCAAGCAGTCTCAGAGAGAGAGAGAGGGGAAGATCGAAGCCTCTAGGAGCCTAGAGAAACCTGGTGCTTAGCCCAGGTGCTGCCACAGTCTTGGCCATCCTGGGGCAATCAGATAACTTCTCAGAAACATCCATTGCTTTCTTTTTAGAGTTTAAAATTGTTTCTTTTTATCACACCCCTTTCCCATTATGTCTCCTGTCCCTCCTCCCCATTAAACACCCTTCCCCTATAAAACAGGAAATTGTTCAAGAGAACCAGTCAGCACTGGAGCTGTACTTGATGGTGGATACGACATTTGGCACCTGTAGGCCCCCACCTTTCCTTATGTCTTTTCCAGTTTATCTGAGCATGGCTGCCATCCAGTACCCCGTTCTTGTGGCCATCTTTTTCTTAGTTCTGAATGCTCCTCACCTTTAGTTCACGTATCTCCCTGTACTGCTAGGAATCCCTCATACTTGTAATTAAAAAATAAACATCTGAACCTGACTTGAGCAAATTAGTAGAGGAAATTCCCTCTGCTGACACAGGTCAGCGTCCTCCCAGCAGCCAGCCTGCCTTGGCAGGGGGCAGGACTAGACCCCATTCTGGGGAGGCTCCCCACCCTGTTCCTATGCCATTCTCACAGCCCAGTTTTTCAGCCCTTTCCTAGTCGATGGATGGGTTTAGAGTTCTTTGCTACCACAAAAAGCACTTCTGGGAATATTTTGGTAACGTGAGGCCTTTCTTTCCATTTTTGGCCTCCTAAGGACATTCGGTGATGTGACCTCTAGGTCAAAGGGTATAAACTAGGGGTAGGGAACATGTGGCCCTCTAGGTCCTCAAGTGTGGCCCTTTGACTTCACCCAAACTTCAAAGGCCACACTTGAGGACCTAGGGGACCACATGTTCCCTACCCCTGGTGCAAGCAGTCGAGTGCAGGGGTTGGCACACTACTGCCCAGCCCACCACCTGTTTGGCTGGTGCTGACCAGCAAAGGATTTTCACATTTTTAAATACAACTTTCCTTAAACACATCCTTAGCTGAATGGTGACAGAAAGCTTCGAGCCGCCACCTGCATTTCGCCAGCCTGGCTTTTAGGGTTTTTCTTGCCGCCTTCCCAGGGGTTTTCCAAAATGGTTGGATCAGTTCAGGAATTAGCCAACTGCATGAGAGTTTGGCTGCCTCTTCACAGGCCTCTAATAGTGAGTGAATGTAAGGAAAAACCTTGAGTAAGCACTTCCTAGGCCTCAGGCCTGTGCTGACCTCTGTGGTTATACTTACCAAAGGGGGACTGCTCTGCCCTCCCAGCTTTACAAAAGTGCTCACTGGGGGAGTTGTGGCCTGGGAGGGTATTTTGATTTGTGGTGGCAGGGTACACACACAGCCACACACACACACCACACACACACCACACACATACACACACCACATACATACACACACCACACACATACACCACACACATACACACATACCACACACAAACACACACCACACACATACACACACCACACACACACACCACACACATATACACATCACACACATACACACATCACACACATACCACACATACCACACATACCACACACACACCACACACATACCACACACACACACACTACACACACACACACACCACACACATATACACACCACACACACACACACACACACACCTTCGCCCAGAGAGTCTTTGCATTGGTGAGCGGCTAGAACGGAACACAGCTAGAGGGAGTGATGCGATGGCGGTTTCCCCAGGCTGGGTGTGCGGTGGCAGGGCAGACTATGGCTGCAGTGAACTAGTTCTGTTTGTGATATTCTTTGGCAGTTTGCTGAGTGTGAGGTAAAGGTTCGGAGTTGTTTTAAGTGTTGTGTGTCTTTTATCAGTGATTTGGAGAATTTCTCCCATGTGGTTGTTGAGCGTTTGTAATTCTTTTGAAAACCACTTGGAACTTTAGTGTGTTTATCTGTTAAATGGGTATAACATTTATACTGCCTGCCTCGCAGGACTGTGGTGAAGAATGTGCTTTGTTTACCCAAAAACCCTCTGTAGATGGCACCTGTTATTACTCCTATGGTCCAAGGCACAGAAGTGGTGTCAGAGGAGAGCTAGTGGTATTTTTTTTTGTCCTGATAAGTTTAAAAGCAATTTAAAGATTTTTAAAAAAACCAATTATTAGCAAACATTGCCTTATTTAAAAAAAAAAATGCAAGAACTGCAAAGGGGATTGTACAGGGAGCTGAAACCACAGGCTTCTCTGCCACACTTGGGTGTGTTGCCTGAATTAGCCCACCCAGTGGCCGTTTGACCTGGATCCAGTCTGGGTAGGGGCTGCTTGGTGCTTATTTCTCTGCTCTTTCCTCCCTTGGAGCCCACTTGCCTTCCCATTTCAAAGGGCAACTTTGCTGGTTTCGGCTTCTGCTGTTTCTTCAATTCAAGGGACTGGTTTTCCCGGGCCCTACACCCATATTTTCCTGTCCCTGGGGGGCAGGTGCCCTCCTGTTTGGGGTTGGGGGGCTTTGTTCCTCTGCTTTTCATGAGGCTGCAGATTTGGGTTCAGATGCTATCTGTTTGGAGTAACTTGGTATTATTCTTCAGGTGGAAGCACCCGGGACCCTCTCACAAATGGACCCCCCCAGAACTACCTTAAATTACACATAATTTGTGGGTCGGCTTCCACTCAGAACCGTGGCTCACAAGCCCCACTCCCAGCCCTCCTTTCGTTTCTTTTCCTAATTCAAAGCAAAGGATTGTAATCAGACCATGGAGCAAAAAAGGGGACCCAGGGCCCATCTACACTTGGGGGCGCGAGGGAATACGCACATGGCCGGGGAATGAGCGAGTGAACATGGACGGATGGTGCCCAGCTGGGAAAAATGCCCATGAGGAGCAAACCCAGGTGGGCTGGGCAGCTCCCAGCTGGGAGCCTCTGGGCCGCTGCTGCTCTCTGCTGCCACCTGCTGGTCATGGTTTTCAAGTCAGTGCTGCCGCTGCGCTGCTACTGGGAAGCACAGGGCCTCCAGCTGTTGTAGAGCTCTTCACAGGTCCAGACCTCAGCCTGCCTCTCCCGTAGGTGTTTAAATCTGTCCTTTGCCCAGTCTAAAGTTATATTTGACTTTTCACTGTCAAGATGCTCTTTATGGTTTAGGTGGGAAAGGAAGGAGAAAGGAGTGAGCATTTTTAGATAGCACCTGCTGTGGGCCAGAGACGGCTAAGTGCTTTACAGAAATGGCCTGTCTGGGCCTCACAACAGTAACCCGGGGAGGTATAGACTCTTATCATCCCTGTTGGATAGTTGAGGAAACTGAGGCAGGTTAAGTGACCCTACCCAGTCACACAGCTAGAAGTGGCAGAGGCTGGATCTGAATTCAGGTCTTTCCATTTGCAGGTCTAGCACTGGTGATGACTGCACTCTTCTCCCTCACCCCCAGAAATCAATCTGCTGTACTGTGTGTGTGCAGAGCAAAAGCCAAGCTGGTGGGCAGCCATGTGCCTGCCTTAGGTGGCTCTCCTGTCAAGCTCTGTCTCTCTGGCCTCCTCCAGGCAGCAGAAACAGACATTTGGACAGGCTTCCTGGGGTGGGGGGGGGGGGGGAAGGTAGAGAGAGTGTGCGCGCGTGTGTGTGTGTGTGTGTGTGTGTGTGTGTAGGAGAGAGAGGAGTTGAGGGAGCAGGAGTAACAGACAGAATTGGGGGAAGAGAGCAGCTGACCAGAAGTGTTGCCATTGTCCCACAATCCTAAAAGGTCAAAGCTGGTGGGGACCTGGTGAGGTTGGACCCCTCATTTTCTGGATGTGAAAGCCAGGTGCTGAAGCTGCCCCAGGGCACACAGTGATGGAGGAACCTCCCCTCGATTAGAACCCAGGCTCTGACTTTTCACCCCAGAAGCTCCCCAGAGATCGGCAATCCATCAATTCTTTGGCAGGGCTGGCCATGACAGCAGCAGGCTGTCTCCACCAAGGCAGGTTTCTAGCAGAGCCCTGGCAGTGAGGATGTTGGCATCACCACCCTCAGGGAAGTGGAGGTCATCACCCCCCGGGGTGGCTGGAGTGGATTTGTGCCTGGCCTGGATGGTGGGCTCCTCTGACTCTTCCTTTGTGTTCTTTGTCCTCAGGAACATTGGTGAGCTGACCACCATGGACCCTGACTGCTATGCCAGCATGCAGGTGGGCATGCGCGTGGTGCGAGGGGTAGATTGGAAATGGGGCAACCAGGACAATGGCGAAGGGAACGTCGGCACCGTGGTGGAGATCGGCCGGCAGGGCAGCCCTACGACACCTGACCGGACAGTGGTGGTCCAGTGGGATCAGGGCACCAGGACTAATTACCGGACTGGCTTCCAGGGCGCCTATGACCTTCTCCTCTATGACAATGCGCAGATAGGTAAAGTGAGGAACGGGGAGGGCGAGTCAGAAGGGGAATGAGTCATTATAATAGCTGGTGTTCATAGAGCCCATCAAGGTTTACAGAGCACGTTATGTTGTCTCACTCATCCTCACCATGACCCTGGGAGGCAGATGAGGAGACCGAGGCAGACAGATTAAACAACTTGGCCAGGGTCACATAGCAAATTAGAGTCCAAGGCTGGATTTGAACCAAGGTCTTTGTGACTCCAGGTCCAGTGCTCCATGTGTTGGCTCAAAGCCACTGACTCTCTACTGCCCCTGGAGTTGGGCATGGCTAGGTTCCAAAGCCAGCCAGGATGGTAACTGGGCCCAGGGACTCCTCACCACTTGGCCTCCGTGGGCCCCCTCTTTATAAGGCCATGGAGGGAGGGGGCTGCCCAGGCATGCCCCCACCCAGGCCTGGCTCCTTTGCCCAGCACCTCCCATCTCTGCCTTCCCGGTTCACAGAGCTCTCCTGCAGGTGGCATTCCTGGAGCAGGGGCAGGGTGGGGAAGGGAAGGGCAGCGGGTGAGCAAGAGCTGCCCCGGCAGGTGTCCGTCACCCCAACATCATCTGTGACTGCTGTAAGAAGCATGGGCTACGCGGCATGCGTTGGAAATGCAAGATCTGCTTCGACTACGACCTCTGCACACAGTGCTACATGAACAACAAGCACGACCTGTCACACGCCTTCGAGCGTTATGAGACTGCACACTCACGCCCGTGAGTACTGCCCCCCTCAGTGCACGCAGCCCCTACCCCCCCCCCCCGGCGCCCCTGTCTGGCCCCAGCTCTCAGGGACACACTGACTCCCCAAGGCACATGGAGGCTCCCTCTAGGAACGCCTTCTTGGCACTGGAGACACAGTCACCAAAGAGGGAGATGAGAATAACTGACATTTATGTGGCACCTACTGCCTGCGGCACACAGTGCTGAGTGTTTTACAAGCATCGCAACCCTGTGAGAGAGGTGCTTCTATGATCCCCATGACAGATGGGCCAAGATGCAGTGACTTGTCCAGGGTCACACAGGTAGTGACCAGGCGCTTCTTGGCCACCCTAGCAAGGTGCTGTATGGAGGAGACATGGGAACTAGATGAAGTTAGTACAAATCTGTATAAAGGAGCTGGCCACAAGGCACTCAGAGGAAGGGCACAAGCAGGGAGACCTGCAGAAGCTTCATGCAGAACGTGCTGTTTGGGCTGCATCTTGAAGGAAAAAGCAGGACCTTTGTAACGTGGAAGAGAGTGGGGAGGGCATCCCAGGTGTGGAACACGGTATTGCAAAGGCCTGGAGGTGGGAAATGGGTGGTCCTGTGTGAGGAAGAGAGAAGCCTGGATCAAAATATGTGGAGGGGAGTGGGGGGCAGTGGGGTCAAACCAGGGGAGAGAGTGCCTAGGTCAGGGCCAAGTTGGGTGGGGCTGTAAGGACTAAACCAAGGATTTCTCAGAGAAACAGAAAGAAGAAACTAGGTTTGGTTCAATACAGGGGCATCCTATAGTCAAATCTTGGCTTAAGGAAAGTGATTTGGGAGCAGTATGTGAGATGGACTGGGAGGAGGAGCCGCTTGGGACAGGAGGCGAGAGGTGGTGAGGGCCATGTGAGCAAAGGTGTCAGAAATGGGAGCTTTTGGGGAGTGAGGGAGAGCAGAGGGGTTGACACAGTGCTGAGCTCTGTGTGGGACACTGCGGGAGGGCAGAGCCTCTGATGGTCAAATGCCACAAGCACCCCCCAGGCCCAAGCAAGGTTGGGGGAAAGGCCACCCACACCGCCTGAGACCATGTGGACCCTCTCTCCCTCTCTCCCACCCCAGTCCTTTAGCTTTGCTCTGGCTGCACGGATGCCTTTGTCCCTAGGCTGGGATGAGGAGAATAGGAACTCCATCCCAGCCAGCCATTCTTCCAGCCTCCCACCCCTCCAGTTTCCCATCCCCAGGGCTGCCTTGTGACTGGGGGTGGGGGGGAATGGGGATGAGATGCACCTGCCTGCTAGTAGGAAATGCCCAGGCTAGACCCTCCATCCCCCAGCTTGCTGGACCATCACTGGAGCATTCCCAGGCCAGTGGCAGCCCATGGCCTCCCTCTGCTAGGGCTGCTCAGGCCTCCCACTTCCTGTTTCCTGGGGCTTGGAGCCAGGCCCAAGGGGCGGTGGGGGTGGGATTGGCATGGACCTGGCAGCGACACACAGTTCTATGCCTTGGATTGTTGGCCTGGACGCTTTGGGCACCTGAACGGAATTGTAATAAATCACTGTGTTGAGATTAACCAAATCTGGCCCCAGTGACAGCTGAATCCTTAGGAAATGGAATTGGGAAGGCCAAGGTCCCACCACATGAGCCTCACACTAGCAGAGGCTGGGAAATGGGTCCAGCCAAGGAGGCCAGAACCTGGAGCTGAAGCCCTGAGACTCCTCACCTCAACAAGGCTGCAGTGTCTGCACAAGTCACCGCTTTTGAGCCTCACTGGTGACGTGGGTGCAGTGAGGATTATCCCTATTTTACAGATGAGAAAACAGGCCCCCAGAGGTGACCTGACTCACCCAGGTCCCACAGCTCTGTGTTGGGTGGGGGGATTTGAACTCTGGTCTGGCTGGCTCCATATAAATGTTGCCTCTCATTGTCCTCAGCCTCTCCCTCCTGGCACTTAATGTGGGGTGAAGCCCCAGCTCTGCCCCTCATATCAGTAACACACTTGCCCTCTCTTTGCCTCTGCTTCCCCCCTCTAAAGTGAGGGTGTTGGACCAGAGGACTCTTAAGGTCTCTTCCATCCTTATGTGCAGTACATACAGCCCTGAGACAGAAAGCCCCCCCAGGGAGTGGTTCCTGCAGCTTCCTTCCCAGCTGCCTGTGAAGGCAGGAGGAACCCCATACCAGGGCCTTGCTAGCAGCTCCCTCAGGGCAGGAGATTTTCTTTGGGAGAACAGGGAGCTGTGTATTTGAGGTCCTCAGCCAGCCTGTCCCAGGAAATCTCTTGTCTCACAGCCCAGGGCTGCTGCCCTTGGGCTTGGCACCAAGTTTACCCAGACCCCCTCTGGCTTCTTGCTTCCAGTTTGCTCCGTGACTGTCTCTCTGGGGAGCTGAAAAGGACCCAGGGTATGGAGGGAGGCCTGGACATAAAACCCTGATGTGATTGCAAGTGGGGGGTTTCCAGGGTAGGGTGCCTGCTTCCATGTAGCCCCATGGGGGGTTCCAGAAGGAGCCCATTGCTGTGCAGAAGCCAGCCCTAGGCCTATGAGCTGCCATCCCAGGCCACTTGTCTCTGACAGCTGCCAAGGGGCCAAGGGAAGCCCCCCCCCCCCCAGGCTGGTGGGGAACCCCCAGAGCCTCGACCTCTCGATGAGGGAGCAGGGAGGGCCCACTGACATCACTGGAAGCTGACCTCACTGGCCCAGTGACCCCACCAGTCCAGTTTTGTAGACCCAGAGTGTACAAGTTAGAAGGAAGCTCCCGCCTCATGGGGCACTCATAGAAACAGAGGCCAAGCAGCCTGGGGGACTGGCCCAGAGTCACACACATAGCCAACGGAGAGCCCATGTCTTCAGACTCCCAGGCCTGAGCTCTCTAGAGCAACCTGAAGGTAACAGGATCATAGATTTGGAGCTGAAAGGGACCTTGGAGGCCAGCAGGTCCAGGCTCTTCCTCTTACAGATGAGGAAACTGAGGCAAACAGACTCGCCTAGGGTCACGGCTACTAAGTGTCTGAGGCGGGATTTGAACTCAAGTCTTCAAGCCCAGCAGTGTATCCACTGGGTCAGGCCCTGCCTTGTTCAGACTTGGCCCATCTCCTCTGTTGGGAAGGTCAGGAATATGGAGAATTGCTTCCTCCACAGGTTCGGGCTGCTTAGGGAGACTGAATGGCCTCACTTGGGGGCCCCATACTCAGCTCAAGACGTAGGAGCCACAGTCTGCTCCGCTGACCCCCACCTGAAAGGCCTTCCAGCCCCCCATGACCAATATTAGCTCTCCCCTTTACGCCCAGGGTTGGGGTCTCTCCGTGTCCACTGTGACCCACAGGGACTGCTTAACGTCCTCCTTTATGTAGAGGCCACAGGTCTTCCTGGATATTCACTGAATGTGATAGTGGCTCAGTTTGCTCACAGTGTTCCAGCTTAGCCTGGAGGACCTTGGCATTTAGCCCAGTCTCTTCATTTTCCAGCCCTAGCAAGGGTGTGACTGTCCAAGGTGCTATCACTAGTTGGGGCAGAGCCACTGGATGCCCCATCTGCTTTCTTAGAGGCAGAATGACAGGCAGTATCAGGCCCAGAGCTGGGAGGGGAGGCTGGATCAGCCACAGTGCAGCAGTAGGGAGGGATGGACCCTTGTGCTGCTAATGTAACTACAGGACCAGTCGGCCGCCCCAGCCTGTGCCCCTGTGACAGGGAGCAGCCCATGCGCCTCTGTCCCATTTGTATCTTCGGGGGCCAGTCCGAGCAGTAAAGAGCCTGGGCTTGGCTGCATTGCAGGGAGGCCAGACCCCCGTAGAGTAGGGCAGCGAGGCTGGCCTTCTCCAGGCAGAGTGGAGCACAGCCAAGCTGACAGACTTCCTGTTCCCAGCACATGGCGCGCCATCATCTCCAGCCCCTGTGCCTTTGCCAGGGCTGTGGAAAACAATCCCCCCTTTCATCATCCCTGTGGCCAGGCCCAGGAGCTTCACCCTCTCCCGATGCAGGCCTGCAACTCCTTTGTCTGGGCTGCCCACAGTGCTGAGATGTTAAGGGACTTGCCCAGAGGGGCATGACCATGAGGATGGCTCTCTGTCCACTGGGCCTGCTGTCTTTCTAGCTCCCTTAATGACCCCCTCCCCACCCAAGCCAAAGCAGTCTGGTCCTTGGGCCCCATCCCACTATTAGGTTTTATTGGGTGTTAACTTAGCTGAGTGTATGTTGTCTCCTTCTCTGGTGCATAGTGGTGGTGCTGTAGAGGAGGCAGGAGTGAGGAGTGCTTTCCCTGTGGCGTAACAAGGGGGAGGGGAGTGTGGCTCTGAATAGAGTCTGTGATGTGCGGGGCAGGTTAGTGCAGTCCTTAGCTGGAAGCTGGGTTTGGGTTTTAACCATGTGACTGCCTGAGCTGTCCACGGGATCTTGAGGAAAAACCAGTGGTTCAAACCCACACCAGGCTGTGGGTTGCTGGGGCCTGGCTGGCTCTCTGGCATCCACCTCTCTGAGAAGGGGATGGAGCTGTGGACTGAGCCAGGCGAGTGCTCATGGTCAGAGCAGGGGGCCCGGCTTGAGCGGGCCTCCTGCTCTGTGGGAAGAACCAAGGAGCAGGAGACCTTGGAACCTCAAGGCAAATCAGATCCCTCCCTGGCTAAGGGCTTCTGCTGCTGCCATCTTGCCTTTGGAGTGTCTGGGACTGAGTGGGAGGACCTGGGCCTACCTAGAATGTTGGATTGTCACAGTTCTGGTAGAGAGCTGCAGACCTGTTCAAGTCCTGCCCTGTGCTCCGGAGCACCTGGTGGTAGACCTTACCCACCCACCCCACCCCCGCCCCAGCCTTCAGTGTCGCTTGACTTTTAGGCATCCCTAAGCCTTTCCTCGAGTTGAACTGGTCACTCCATTGTGGGCTGGCTCCAGCTTATGCAGGCTCTGCTCTGCAGCCGTTGGCCTGCAGTTTTTGAGCCCCCCCTCATCTCAGAGATGTGTTCTCAGTGCTGTGGCTGAGTTCTTGCCCTCAGGGAACTTACTGGTGTCCAGTTGTGGATGCGGTGTTCCAAATGTGTGGGCTGACCAGCCCCTGACCATCTTCTCTGTCCTTTGGCCTCTGTAGATGGAGGACACTGAGGCCACGTTTGCCTCCTGGGCTGCCACCTCACCTCAGCCACATGGAACGTGCTTATCCTGCCCCCAGTCTCTACTTTAAATTTATCCTGGTTAAGTCTCATTCATTCGGGTCCCTAGTGCCAGCTTGAGATCTTTGTGGAAAATAATCAGTTGTCTGGTCATCTATTTGCTTTCATAGGCATTAAAATTTCATAGGCATCAACATGGGAACAGAACAGTCTAAAAGGACTGAGCCCTGTGGCACTAACCTAGAGACATTCTTTTGGGTTGACCAAGATCTGCTAATCAGCTCCCTTTGAGTTAACAGTGCAGCAGCTCCTGCTCTGCATGATAGGCTTTAAACTTTTTAAAATAGTATTTTATTTTTCATTTCTAGCAACTCTTTTTGTGGTGGCAAGAATCGGAAACTGAGGGGATGCCTAGCAGTTGGGGAATGCTGAGCAAGTTGTGGTATATGAATGTAATGGAATACTATTGTTCCATAAGAAATGATAAGCAGGCAGACTTCAGAAAAACCCGGGAATAGTTACATGAACTGATGCTGAGTGAAGTGAACAGAACCAGAAGAACATTGTACACAGTAACAACAACATTGTGTGATGACCAACTTTGATAGACTTGGCTCTTCTCAGCAATGCAAGGATCTAAGACAATTACAGAAGACCCATGATGGAAAATGCTGTCCATGTCCAGAGAAACAACTGTGGAGTCTGAATACAGATCAAAGCAGACTATGTTCTCCTTTTTTTGTTTTTTCTTTCTCATGATTTTTCCCTTTTCTTCTGATTCTTTTTTCACAACATGACTAATGTAGAAAATTTTTTTACATAATTGTACATGAATAGTCTATATCAGATTGCTTGCTCTCATGGGGAAAGGGGAGAAGAAGGAGCAGGGGAGGAGGGGGAATTTGGAACTCAAGATCTTATAAAAGTGAATGTTGAAAACTAAAAATAAAATAATTAATTTTTTAAAAATACTATTTCAGAAGGAGGAGCAACTAGGTGGAACAGTGGCTAGAGCACCAGCCCTGGAGTTAGGAGGACCTTAGTTCAAATGTGGCCTCAGACACTGGACTCTTACTAGCTGTGTGAGCCTGGACAAATCACTTAACCCTGATTGCCTTGCCCCGCCCCCCAAAAAATAGTATTTTATTTTCTCCAATTATTTGTAAAGATAATTTTTAGCATTCATTTTTACCAAATTTTGAGTTTCAGATTTTTCTGTTTCCCCCTCCCCTTCCAAAGTGCTAAGTGATTTGATACAGGTTATATATGTCCAGTCGTGTAAAACATATTCCGTATTAGTCATGTTATGGAAGAAGAAACGGACACACACACACACACACACACACAGAAAATAAAGTGAAAACAGTCTGCTTCGATCTGCATCCAAACTCCCCAGCTCTTTCTCTGGTCGTGGACACATTTTCCATGGAGAGTCCCTGGGAATTGTCTTGGATCATTATGTTGCTGAGAAGAGCCGAGTCATTCACAGCTGTGCGATCATTGTTACAATGTTGCTGTTACTGTGTACAGTGTCCTCCTGGTTCTGCTCACTTCACTTTGCATCAGCTCACAGCATGCGTCCACTTATGTCTAGTCTTCTCCCCCCTCTTCTCAAGGTTGCAGTGCCTCAGCATGCATTTATTAAGCACCTCCTGTGTGCAGGGAAAGGCCTTTCTGTAGCTCGCGTCTTGGTTGGGCAGAGGCAGTGGGCTGCAGGAGGGGGAGGTGTTAAGGCTTCTTCTCCCACCCACCCTGGGCTGCCTGGGAGTGAGCAGCGACAACCCAGAGAGGAAAGGCAGGGCATAAGCATGAAGCACCTACTGTGTGCCCGGCCCTATGCTAAGCACTTTACAATTAGTGTCTCCTTTGATCCTCACAATAATCCTGGCAGGTAGCTGCTGTTATCATTCCCATTTTACGGATGGGGAACTGAGGCCAACGGGGCATCAATGACTTGCCCAGGGTCACCCAGCTAGTTGGTGTCTGAGGCCAGATTTGAGCTCAGGTCTTCCTGACTCCAGGCCCAGTGCACTATCTCCTGTACCGCCTGGCTGCCATGGCACAAATGTGCCTGAAAAGAAAGATGCCCTGGCCACAGGCATCCTTAGCTCTGGAGGGGGGGAGGCATTGGGCCAGCCCAGGATTCAGCACCATGCTCTCTTGCAGAGTCACTGTGAGTGCCCGCCACAGCCTGCCTCGAATCACCCTGCGGGGCATCTTCCAAGGCGCCAAGGTCCTCCGGGGCCCAGACTGGGAATGGGGCAATCAGGATGGTGAGTGGAGAGAGGGTAGTGCGGGGCGGGCCTAGAACCCTGCTTTTCTACCTACAGTGATAGAGCTCTGGTGCCCATACGTGCCCACAGCAGTCTGGCGCCAGGGAAGCTTGCAGAAGGCAGGAAGAGCGGGTCCCCAGTGGCAGAGCTGGGCCCTGGGAACCTGAGAGGGGGGGAGGGAGTCTTGGGTAGCCGGCTTGTGCTAGGAGGAGGGACCCCTGACCTTGTCTTCCCAGGGGACGAAGGGAAGCCAGGTCGTGTGATCGACATCCGTGGATGGGATGTAGAGACGGGCCGCAGCGTGGCTAGTGTCACCTGGACCGATGGCACCACCAACGTCTACCGCGTGGGGCACAAGGGCAAGGTGGACCTCAAGTGTGTGGTGGAGGCACCAGGAGGCTTCTATTACAAAGAACACCTGCCAAGGCTAGGTATGGGCAGGGGATGCCCTTCAGAGAACATACCGAACCCTCCCACATCACAGCGTCAGGGCATGGCGCCCTAGCAAGCTGGAAAAGCCATGTAAACCAGAGAAGAAATCTGAATTTTTTTTTCTTTCTCTTTTATGAGGTATTTACGGCACCTCATTGTAAAATCTGGACTAAGTGTTGTTTGCTGGCCTTAGCATGTTGTCTGTGGCATCCACAAAACTCCAAAAATTCCCACTTAATTTCTTATGCTGACCCGCACTTTATCAAAACCACGGTGGGGACAGAGGTGATGTGGAAGGGCTAACTGTACTCTCTGAGGGAGGTGCCCAGGGGCTCTCAGGTGGGTTCCCTTCCAGAGCTGAGTGCCGCCTTCTCCTTGGTTTGGACAGTGTGGGTCCTGGGCATCTGAATAGGGAGAGGGAGGCCTATGAAAGTTTCCCAAACCAGCCTTAAACAGGTGATCCCACCCCCCCCCCATATATACTCACATGGGGTGCCATCCACCCCAATTCCAGGCAAGCCTGCTGAACTGCAGCGGAAGGTGAGTGCTGAGAGCCCTCCCTTCCAGCATGGAGACAAAGTCAAGTGTCTGCTGGCCATGGATATTCTCCGGGAGATGCAAGAGGGCCATGGAGGCTGGAACCCCAAGATGGCTGAGGTGAGGTCTGCCCGGGCACTGCCTCTGACTGTACCCCACCCCAGCCATGCCCTCAGGGCATGCCCCCAGGCCACAGCCTTGTCCACTCAGGCCTCTCCTAAGGAGCAGGGTGCTCAAGGGTGGTCTGGGGTGGGGAGGGGGCTTCAAGCCCATTCAGAGCAGTCTTCAGCACAGTGGCTCTTGGTGCCCCTTGGTGCCCAGCTTGGCCCCAATCTCTAACCATGGGAGCCGGCCTGCCCACGCAGCCTTGGGGGGGTGAGGAGATAGGACTGCCCCTCATCAGCACCCCCTGTGCCAGGGGAGCCTCGCAGGAACTTGTCTCTGTCTCCTTTTCTCTGCCCTCCTGCCCTTTTACTCCCATGGGTGCAGTTCATTGGTCAGACTGGAACAGTCCACCGCATCACTGACCGCGGTGATGTACGGGTCCAGTTCAGTAGTGACGCCCGCTGGACCTTCCATCCTGGTGCCTTGACCAAAGTAAGTGCCAGAGACAGGTGCCCAGAGCTCTGCGGGGGGAAGCAGAAAGGGGAGGGGAGGGACTTGGGAGCCCTTCTGTCCCCGATGCTGGCTCACTGCTTCCTGTCCTCTTGCCCTGACTGACTGAACTCCTCCCCTGACTGCCTGCATTTTGGGTTAGGGTCCAGGTCCTGCCCCTAGCCTCAGTCCAGCCCCTGATTTTCTCCTGTAGCATAACACGTTCTGGGTTGGTGATATGGTCCGGGTCATCGAGGATCTGGAAACGGTGAAGCGACTACAGGCTGGGCATGGGGAGTGGACAGATGACATGGCCCTGGTTAGTGCCCCCTGCCCCATGACAGATTTAATGCCATTACAGTCTTCATCACAGCTAGAAGGGGCACAGTCCTGGACAGTGCAGGGACCTTGGTGCTGGGTCTCCCCTGGGGGCTTGCCTCTTATCTGACCCTCCCCCGGGGACCTTCCCCCATGCCCTTTGTCCAGTCCTCCCCTGGGGGCCTTCCCCTCCCCAGCCTGCCTGAGCCTCCTCTGCTCCCCTCAGTCAGAATCCTAGAGAGCCATTGTTCTCTTGACTCCCCTTTCCATTTCACAGGCCTTGGGACACGTTGGGAAAGTGATGAAGGTTTTTGGGGATGGAGACTTGAGGGTGTCTGTCGGTGGTCAGTCCTGGACTTTCAACCCCGCCTGCCTGACAGCGCACCACCTGGAGGCGGACGCCAACCTGAATGCAGCAGAGAGTGCCAAGGAGCCGAAGAGTAAGGAAGCGGTGGGAGCCTGCAGGCAAGGCCCCCCTCGGTGTCCCCTGGCTTGGGGGCTGAGGCCGGTGACTAGCGCATCCCCAGCCCCCCAGGTGGGCAGAGGGTCAGCCAGGGCTCCCTGACTCACTGAGGCTTTGTTCCCCAGGTTCACTGGGCACCATCTTAGAGAAGCTGCTCAGCCAGAAGAGTGACCCCGAGCAGCCGGGCCGCCTGGTAACCGAGGTGGCTCACGGCAATGTCGCCAGGACGCTGGAGCTGCTGAAGAGACATCCGGACAAGGCAAGAGCCCACCAGGAGGACACAGCGCAGCAAGGGGCCCAGGGGTGGGTGGGGAATCCAGGGGAGAAAGAGTCCTCCCTGAGGACCTCAGCCTGCATGGGGCTGCACAGGGCCTCACTGGTGATTGTTAGCATCGTTAATGTTCACACAGCACCTACTGTGCGCTAGGCATTGTGCTGAGCAGGCATGTGACAGACAGCATCCCTTTGGTCCTCACAGCAGCCCTGGGAGGTAGGAGCTTGTTATCCCATTGTACAGTTAAGGAAACTGAGGCAGAGATTTGAGTGATTTACCAGAGTCACAGCTACTGAGTGTCTGAGACTGTGAACACAGGAGGACCCCTGGGATAGGGGGCTCAGCCCCGTTGGGGGTTTGGTCACGGCTGTCAACGCTTTGCTTGCCCAGACACATGCACACACACACACACGCACGCACACACACGCACGTATGCACACACATACACATACACGTGTGCACACATGCTTGCACCCACACTCCGAACCTTCCCTCATAATACAGAAGTGCTCTCAGCCCCAGACAGTGGATGCCCTGTGGCCTCACCCCACAGCCTCACCCCACACCACTCTGGGGCTCTCCTCACTCAGCTGCTGCTTTTCCCTCCTTCTTTTTCATCATTTGTTACCAGGGATGCTCTGGGGAGGGATGGTTATATGAGAACTAAAGAGCAATTAAGTCAGCCTGACCTCACTCCCACCCCTACCCCACAGGTGGATGTCAAAAACCAGGGCCGCACTGCCCTCCAGGTGGCCGCCCACCTGGGCCAGGTGGAGCTGGTCCGGCTGCTGCTGCAGGCCCATGCGGGCACAGATGTGCGGGACGATGAGGGGGACACTGCACTACACTATGCGGCCTTTGGGTAAGGTGCCCGGAAGGGCGGCAGACATGTGGGCGGGCCTCCTTAGCTGGGCATGGCTCCTCAGGACCACCCTCTGCCGCCTCAGCAATGCTGCTGTGTCTCCTCCTCCAGGAACCAGGCTGAAGTGACCCGGGTCCTGCTGAGCCGGGGGGCGAGCGCCAACCTGATCAATAACGCCAAGTGCACTGCCCTGCACGTAGCCGTTCACATGGACTTCCTGGAGGTGGCACGCGTCCTGTGTGAGCAAGGCTGTGATGTCAATATTCCTGTACGTTGTGCTCTGGTCTCCCTTGGGCCCCCCAACCCTCAATCTTCCCTGATCTCCTTTGCTTTGCCCCCCGTCCCACCCCACCTACCTTCCCTGTTCCCCCTCATCTCCCCTGCTCGCCCCATCTCCCCTGCTCCCCCCATTTATCCTGGCCCATCCACCCCTTTTCAGCCATGCTGCCTGGTCACCCAGCTCTAAATTCACTCACATCCATGTAGCATTTACAAGTTGATAAATGTGTGATTTCACTGGATCCTCACAACATACTCATCCCTGGTGGCCGTGGCCTGGAGCTTTTCCCTCCTGTAAACCCTCAGGAGGCCAGGCCTCAGGAAGGGGATGCCCTGGGGGTACGGTGGCACCCCCAGCTTGCAGGAATTTGGGTTTGGTTCCATCTTGCCCTGCACCCTGTGGACATCCAGCCTGTGGGCATGGGGCCTGAGCCAAGTCCTTGGCACTCCCGTAGGACATGTGTGGAGACACCCCCTTGCACCGTGCCATCTCGGCAGACACCAAGGGCATCATTGAGATCCTCACCGAGGTGCCCACCATTGACTTCACCGCCTCTAATTGCCAAGGCTTCAACCTTCTCCACTATGCTGCGCTCAAGGGCAACGTGCTGTGAGTGGGGCCAAGAAGGGGCCAGGAGCGGGCAACGCCCACCCCTGGGACCCGGGGCTGGGTCAGGAACAAGGCCCTGCCCCTGGCTCCCACGGACGGCAGGCTGGGATAGAAAGGGGTGAGTGAGTGAATGGTGGAGCCGTGATGCTCTGTGCCCTGAGCCCTCCTGCCCCTACAGCCTCGGGCCAGACGCTGGCTCTTTGGGTGGCACCAGGGTGGGCTCTGACAAGGAGAGCTTCTGAGGGTCCCTGGTGACCAAAAGCAGCAAAACAGAAGACTTCCCCTTAGCCCTGGGTCAGGAATCCCTCTGCCCCACTGGATGGAGTCCTGGTCCTGGGTTCAGATGCTGTCTCTGTCCCGTCTGCTCTGTGCCTCTGGGCAAGCAGCCTTGATTTTGTAGCCTCACCAGAGCCTAAGATCCTGGCCCATGCCACAATCCTGCACTCAGGACCCCCACAAGCCCCTTTCCTCCCAGCAGGGCTGTCAGGAGAATTCTGGCCCGGGCCCGGCAGCTAGTAGATACCAAAAAGGATGACGGCTTCACGGCTCTCCATCTCGCAGCCCTCAATAACCACCGCGAGGTGGCCGAGATCCTCATCAAGGAGGTGGGCGCTCGTGGATGGGCCCCCAAGCCAGGGGTTCCAGCTGTGTGACCCAGAGCTAGGCTCCGTCTCTCTCTGAGCCATGTTAGCACGGGGGCTTGAGATGGCCACCAGGAGGGTGGGTGGGCCATTCCTGAACAGAGGCCTGCGGATGGACAAGACAGGTGCCTTGCAGCAGCTGCTGGCATCAAATGGCGTCACGAGTGGCCTTTGGAGGCCTCTGGGTCATCTGAATGGGGGGCTGCCCCAGCTGACCAGCCCAGGAGTGGGACTGTGATTCAGCTGGAACTGATTGTGGGCCCCACCTCTAAGCCAATGGTCCTGAAGCTCTGGGCCGCCTGTGCCTGCAGGGCCGCTGTGATGTGAACATCCGCAACAACCGCCATCAGCTGCCGCTGCACCTGGCAGTGACCCAGGCCCATGTGGCGCTGCTGCTCCTGCTGGTGAGCGCCGGCAGCGACATCAATGCCGAGGATGAGGCTGGGGACACTGCCATGCACATTGCCCTGGAGAAGCACCAGCTGCTGGCACTCCCAGCTGAGGCCGCCGGAGCCAGGGAAGGGGCCTCATTGCTCTTTTCCAGGGTAGGACATGGAGTGGGCCTTGGGACCGAGAGCCCTCTGACCTCAGTCTCCCCTCCATAAAATGGGCTCACGCCAGTTGCTTGATCATGCACAGACATTGGGAGGTCTGTGACCTTGCCTGACCAGGCCCCTGCTCCCCCCAGCCCTGCTCCCTGGCACACAGGCTTCAAGAGCCCAGGTTTCCCTGTGTCATCAGCTGCCATCCTCCCCACCCCAAGCACGGCCTACAGCCCTGGGCTACGCAAGGAACCTTTTTCCTGGTGCCAACTGTTTTTTCTCCCCTCCCTTCCCCCGGCCCCAGTAAAATTTCTGGCTTAGGAAAAGGCCCTGTGTTTGAAGGTCAGGAAAGAGGCCTCCAGTCAGGTAACTTGAGTGCCAGCCACCCTCTATCTTCCCCCTCTCTGGCCCTTATCGCCAGCTCTGCCACCTTTTGGAGAATAGCAGACAGACCCCGGGCAGGGGCACTGCCAGGGGCTGTGAGTGAGCCCAGAGTTGGGACCCAGGGATTCCTGCCACCTGGGTCTCTTACCCTCTTGGCCCTGGGTGCCAGCCCCCATGCACTGTAGGGGCTGGGGCAGGTTCTCCTTGTCTTCCTCCCCACCTGCCTCATGGGGAGCTCCTATAGCTATTCAAGCTCTGGGCCAGTTCTAATTAGAAAACCTAATGAGCTGTGCCTGGGGGGCAGGCAGGGCTGAGGGGAACCCTGCATTCACCTAGGCATCTGTGCCCGAGGATGCAGGTCCTTGTATCAGGCCCCACAAGGGCTCTCTGCCACTCAACCCGTACTTTCCCAGCTCCAGGCCTCCAGCTTCCTGGGCAGCATGGAGCTGACTGTGGGCATCGCCATTGCCTGCTTCCTGGCCCAGGAGGGCGCAGATGTAAACTATGCCAACCACCGTGGCAAGTGCCCCCTGGACGGTGTCACTGATGGACGGACAGCCCAGGCTATTCGTGGCTTTGCCCAGAGGTTCAGGTGGGACTGGGGCTGCAGGGGTGGGCTGGGCCTGAGCCCTCCCCGCCCACGCAGCCGGTGACCCTTGTCTCCCTGTCCGCGGTAGGGAGCAGCAGGGCCCTCTGGGCAGCATGAGGAGGAGCTGCGGGCTTCGGAGGATGCACAGCACACCCAACACCATGACCAACCTGAGCGTGGGTGGCGCTGGTGGCAGCGTGCATGGGGTCGGGCCTTCTGAGTGCCTCGTCTGCTCCGACCTGGCCCTGCTGGTGCTTTTCCTGCCCTGCCAGCACAGCATCGTGTGCGAAGGTGAGGGGGCTTTGGGGAGGGAGTGGGGTACGGGAGAGGGAGGGGTCTGCCCTGGACTGGAACCCAGCTGGCTCTCTCTGCTCTGCCCTCAGAGTGCTCCCGCAGGATGAAGAAATGCATCCGCTGCCAAGTGACCATCAGCAAGAAACTCCGACAAGGTGTGTGTGGTGGGGGACAGATGGGAGGGGAAGGGGGGAGACAACAGGGAGGTGGGGAGGGGGAAGAGGCTGCCCCGTGGGGGAGCTGCCTTATGGGGAGGAGAGGCCTATCCTGGTAGGGGGCCAGGCTGGAGAAGCCCCTGTGACCTCCCCCTCCCTGCCCCCATGGCGGCCCCCCAGATAGCACCGAGGTGGAGAGCAGCACATCAGGGCTAGAGTGCGCGGACCAGCGGCAGCTAGTGGAGGAGCTGCAGAGCCGCTATCGGCAGATGGAGGAGCGCATCACCTGCCCCATCTGCATCGACAGCCACATCCGCCTGGTCTTCCAGTGTGGCCATGGCTCCTGCCTCGAGTGCAGTGCAGCCCTCCGTGTCTGCCCCATCTGCCGCCAGGCCATCCGCGACCGCATCCAAATCTTTGTCTGAGAGCCTTGTGAGGACTCGGGCAGAGGCTGCCTGGCCCCTGCTGGGCACCAGCACCCAGGGCCAGGCCCCTGCGGCATTGGGAAGGCAGTGGCAGCCTGCCTGTGGGTGGCCTTGGACTGCCACCGCCAGGCACATGAGCTTAAATGTGTCCGTAGGCCCCTCTCTCCCTGCCCAGGGAGGCCCAGGGTGTGGGCAGGAAGGGGGCTACAGGGCAGCATCCAGGGATTTTGCACTTCACATGGAGGGGGCTCAGCCTGGTGGGCAGGCTGAAGCAGGTGCTTGGCTGGACACCAGCTGCCTGCCTGTGGCCCTTCCGGACTCTTGGGGCCATGCCACGCTGAGGGCCATCCCTGCCCCCACTTCTTGGTCTGGGAGGGCTGGGGGCCAGTGTCCTGCTCAGCTGCGTGAAGGGAGTCCCCTGCCCCCTCAGCTTCTCACTGGCCCATCTGGCTCACGGGAAGCCTTCTGTGTGTCCAGGGGACATGGCACTTCCTGTCCTCTGCCCCACAAGCGCTCAGTGTGTGGCCTGCGTGTTGTGATTCCCCGCTGATTGCCCCCAGCCCAGGTACCAGCTGGGGCCTGTTACACAAGAGCCATTTTTCCAGTATCTGCCTTTGCAAAAACTCCCCTAAACACACACACACACACACACACACACACACACACACACACACACACAACCACACAACCACACCACACCACACCACACACACACGCGCGCGCGTGCGCATTTTATAAAAGGAAAAATGAATTTTGTCCTTGTTGGTGTCTGCCTGTTCTTGGGAGGGGGCATTGGGGCCGCTGGTCGCTTTGGAAGGGAGTCGGTGGGCCTGAGTACAGAGCTTCCAGTCCCTCCGCACAGGGCAGGCTTTCTTAGCTGCCTCCCCAGTGATCAGGGTGAGGGCCCAGCTCCCTCCCTGGCCCCCCACATTCTGCCTTCACCAGCACAGCCCTGTGGGCCTTGGCTTCCCCTGGGGCCGTGTTTGGTTTGGCCGCTGGTGTCTTTGGGAACCCCTCCAGTTCCCTGGCCTCACTTGGCCCCACTGGAGTCTCCAGCTCCCAGGCCATGGTTTGCTCTCAAGAGGCCTCTGGGCTTTTCCTGGCCCCAGCCATGGTGCCACCTCCTGTGGGCAATGTCCCCTGCTTTGTTGCAGGCCTGGCCTCTCAGCCACGTCTCATTGTTCTTTCACCCACCGCTGGTTTATTCTTCTTGGTGCCCTGCATTTAGTGACCCTCCCAGAGCAGTTGGTCTGACCCCTTCCACGGGACGTTTGGGGCCCTCTGTGGGCTCTGCCTAGCCTCGCTTCCCCAGTTCTATGGACGTGCTTGTCTCCTTCCCATAAGACAGTTTGCAGGGAATGAGGACCTCTGCACTTGGCCTGCTGTGTGAGCAGCCATCTCCCCTGGCCAGGTGGCTTCAGAGACCTGCCTCTCCCCATCCCCAGAGCCCTGACCCCCACCCAAATCTGGCCCTACTGAGTGGTGCCCTGCGCTCTAGCATCTGCGGTGTCCCTGGTGAGGCACCCCCGGAAGCAGGTTCTGAGTTCTAGACCCATCTCTGGTCGAGGTGCAGGATCAGGCTCTGCACTGGCCCAGGGTGGGCCCTCATCAGGCATTTTCTGCACCGAGAGACTGAGGTCTCTAAATCAACAAGATCTGAGGAAGGAGAGAACTTTAGCAACTGGGAGGGGAGGGAAGACTGCCTGTAGGAGGGCCCAGGGCCATCTTGATTCTGGGAAGTGGAGGCAGATGGGAGATGTTCCAGGCCAGGTTACCCTGAAGGGAAACGGCCCCTGCCCAAGGGGGAGGTGAGACCTTCACCTCCCTGCAGTTTTGGTGTCCCAGAGGCAGTCTTGTGGAGAGGAAAGGACACTGACTCTGGAGTCCTGTATTCAAATCCTGACTGCTGTTCATTTCCAGTGATCTTAGTCATTTTATGGGATGGGGCAGCTGGGCCTGGAGTCAGGAAATCCGAGTTTGAATCCAGCCTCAGAAACTATCTGTAAAACTATCTGTGTGACCCTGGGGAAGTCATTTCACCCTGTTTGCCTCAGTTTCCTTGTCCATAAAATGGCAAACCCCTCTAGTATCTCTGCCAAGAAAACCCCAAATGGAGTCAGGAGTGAGAAGACTGAACAAGAAAGGGTAAGGGAATAGTCATTTAAATGGCGCCTGCCATATACCAGGCTTGTACTGGCCAGCTTATCCCTTGTCAGGCAGGGGTTGTTATACCTGCTTTGCAGGTGAGGAGACTGAGGCAAGCTTCAGTTTCTTGCCCAGTATCACACAGCTAGTAAGTGGCTCTGAGGTCATATTTGAACTCGGGTCTTCTCGACTCCAGGCCCTGTGCCCCCTGTGCTTCCTAGCTGGGCATGGACAGCCCTTCCCTAAACTCTCTGAACAGCAGCCACTTTGCTTCAGGACCCCTCCCACAGGTGCCATGGATGGACCCTCACTGCTGGAGGTAAGGGTCCGGAGGATGAGGCACCCAGAGCAGGAAAGGCCACAGATGGGAAAAGTGCCATCAGGGAGGGTGGGGAGAGACCAGCTCTGCACTGACCAGGGCAGAAAATGGGAAAGGGGAGAGAGCCCGAGCTTAGGGCTGGGCTGGACACACTCCTCAGAGCTGATCTGCCGTTCTGGGGCTAGAGAGGGGGAGGAGAGATGGAGAAGAATGTGTCTAGACCCTTGCCCTAGGCCCCCAGAGTTCCTAAATGCTCTGCCCTGCCCCCCACCTCCTGTGGGGCCAGGCTTTCACGGACCACCCCAGAGGCAGATAATGCCTGGGGTTTGCCTGATAGGATGAAAGGCCTGAATAACACCACCAGCTAACCTCCTTTGGTCTCCCTCTTGTCACCCCTCCCTTCTCCACCTCACCTCACCCCTTCTGTCTCCTGCTAAGGCAGATGCTCAGGACCTTTTAGGGGGCGGGGGACACACTGGCATCTGGCCCAGTTAGAAACTGGTGAAAGTAAAGATGTAGTTTTCTCCCATTCACAGAGGCCCTGGGGCCTCCTACAGATAGATCGGCCTGATCTATGTCTGGCCGCTGGACCCAGCTGGCTCTGCCGGAGAGAGTGAGGCTGGTGACTTTGCACAGCCCTGCCTCCCTTATACCCAATTCACTTGCACGTCCTGGCATCACCTCCCTGAGGTCATGGGCCTCTTTGAGAGCGAAGGACAGACAACAACAATCCCCATTTCACAGATGAGGACACTCGGGCCTGGGGTCACCCAGCTAGTCAGTGCCCTCTGTCCTGCCTCGGTGTCCAGGATTCTATCCTCTAGGCTGGGCCGCGATTATGACCCAGTCTCCCCTCTCTCTCTCTCTCTCTCTCTCTCTCTCCACATTCACACCTCCTTTTTCCCTTGACCCTGGAAAAATCGAGCAAAGGAAAGAGAGAAGGAAAAAAGGCCAAGGCGTTCCACTCTGCTCAGACTTCGTCCTTGTCTTCACTCTCCCTCTTGTCACCCCTCCCTTCTCCACCTCACCTCACCCCTTCTGTCTCCTGCTAAGGCAGACGCTCAGGACCTTTTAGGGGGTGGGGACCCCACTGACATCTGGCCCAGTTAGAAGCTGTTGAAAGTAAAGATGTAGTTTTCTCCCATTCACAGACCTGAAAACTCCCAGACCCAGAACCCCTATCCTAAGGTAACTGCTCAGCCCCTCCTTCTCCTGTATCCACATTTCATCTGCTCTTCCCTGGCCAGATGGATGGTCTGGGTCTCTGTCCAGACAGAGCCTCCCCTGGGGGAGCTCAACCTCACTCCAGGAAGCATCTCATGGACAGTAAGGTGCAAGGGTCTTAATGTTTCCAGGCTAGGGTCCATCCTCCCCTCCTCCCACCCCCCAAGCAGGCTGGGGGAGCCTTGTGTCTTGGTAACTGCCTGCTCTCGCCTCAGAAGCCACATCCTGAGCAAATATTTGGTCTTGGAAAGGGAAGGAGGGACCAGCTCCAGGGGAGTCCAACCCAGCCAAGAGTGCGGGGCGGCGGCTGGAGGCAGGGAAAGAACCACACTTTCCAAGAATCTCTAGCTGGCCTTTCTGCTTCGGATGGATGGGCCAACCAGACCATTCCCCCGGCCCCCACCTTTCCCAGCCCCATCCTGGCCTGCACATAGACAAGTGGAACAGAGGCAGGGCAGCTTCTTTAGGGCCAAGATTGACTGGGTCTCTCTAACAGAAGGCCGTATAGGGCTGGTTTGGGGTCACTCCCACCCCACCCACAGCGGCTACTACCACACTGCAATGCCCATCATCCTCTCAATGGGAAGGTGGGGCGCAGCCAAGGCGGTCACTTTAGGCCCTTCCAAGTAATTCCCAGTCTCTTGGGACATAAGAATGGGTGGGCACTGATTTCCCGCTTGGTTCCATTCATTTATTCATTTACGAATGGACTCATTCACAACTCACACATCCATTCCTTTATTCACACACTCGCTTATTCCCAATTAATTCATTTCTCCTACGCAAATGTTCATTCTTTCACTAGCCCATCCATCATTCAGTCACTATGCATTCCCTTGTATACGTAGCCGAGAGGCTACAAACACCCTCTCCCTTTGTTTGAGCCTTTATCAGACTTTCCTTCCACAAGGATTTATTAAGCTCTTATGCTGTGTTCCCAGCACTGCGGTGAATGCTGGGAGATGCAGTCAGGATTACATTCTACCTGCTTGGGCGGTCAGCCCTCTGCCAGGTGTCTGGGACTGTGCGTCTTTGCCCCAAGGAACCGACACCCAAATTGTGTTCTGAGAGAATGTTACCCAGACACACAAGAGGACTAGTGATCACGACAAGCCCCAGGTGTGACAAATACAGCGCCAAGCGTCAGAGCCAGTGTAACGGGATGGAGAGACCAGGGAGGTTTTCTGAAGGACGCAGAACTGGGGCAGGGTGGGGCAGACTGGGGGAGACGATGAGTCGGACATTTCCATGTGGAGCAGAGCCCAGAATTGGGGTAATGTGGCAGAGACTGGCCCTGGGTAGAGCAAAGGGCACATAGAGGAAAAGGAAAGAAGCATTTATGTAACTAACCCCTACTGTGTGTCAGGCCCTGGGCTAAGAGCTTTTACAAATACAATCTCGTTGGATCCTCACAACAGCCCTGCAAGGAAAATGCTGTTTATTTTTACAGCTGAGTAAACTGAGGCAAGTGGAGGTTTAAATGATTTGCCCAAGGCTCACACTGCTAGCAAGTGTCTGAGGCTGGATTTGAACTTGTCATTTCCTGATTCCAGGCCCAGCACCATCCATATAGATGGGAACAATTGGCGATGAAAACCTGGGTTCGAATTTAGCTCTGCTGCTAATCCACTAGGTGACCTTGGACAAGACCTTCATTTCCTCCTCCATAAAATGAGCAAGTGAAGATCCAAATGTATTAATTGTAAAGGATGACATCTTAAATGAAGCAGACGAGCAAGGGAGAAATTATCTGTCAGCTCTACGGATGGGGGAAGAGTCTGGCAAGGGAAAGAGGGGCACAAGAGACAAAAATTTTGATTACTTTCAAATTTTCAAAGTTTTTGTACAAACTAAACTAAGGCAGCTAAAATTAGAAGAGAATTAGGTAAATGGAGGGGGGCAGTGCTGAATCTGCAGCAATTTTCAGTGATCAACGTCTTGTTTGTAAGATGTAAAAGGAACTGATTTAAATTTATGCAAATAAAAGCCATTCCCCAAGAGGCAGCTAGGTGGCCCTGGAGTCAGTACGACCTGAGTTCAAATCCAACCTCAGCCACTTAACATGTACCAACTGTGTGACCTTGGGCAAGTCACTTAACCCCAATTGCCCTGCCTTCCCCCTCCAAAAAGACCAAAAAATATATTTTTTAAAAGCCATTCCCCAATTAATAAATGGGGCAAAGAATATGAACAGGTGGTTTTTAGAGACAGAAATCCAATCTGTCAATAGTCATATAAAAATTCTTATTCACTACTAATAATTAGAGAGATGCAAATGTAAACAGCTCTGAGATTCCATCTCATACCTATTAGATTGGCAAAGAGGACAAAGAGGGGAAGTGACAAATGCTGGAGGGATGCGGGAAAACAGCTACATTATTACAGTGTTGGTAGAGCTATAGACTGGTCCAGCCATGCTGAATTTTTTTTTTAATGCAAAGATTTTTATATTTTTTCTGATTACATGTTAAAACAATTTTAACATTAGATTTTTTTAATTTCAAGTTTCAAATTCTCTCCCTCCTTCCCTCTTAAGAAGGCAAGCAATTTGATATAGATTGTACATGTGCAATCATGCAAAACATATTTCCATATTAGTCATATTGCGAAAAAAAACACATGGTCCAGTCATTTTTGAAAACAATTTGGAGCTATGCCCCAAAAGTTATTAAACCATGCAAACACTCTGACCCAGTAATACCATGACTAGATCTTTATCCTCAAAAGATCAAAGACAGAGGAAACAGACCCATACACACAAGAATATTTATAGCATCTCTTTTTGTAGTGGCAAAGAATTGAAAAATGAGAGGATGGCTGGGGGGAGCTTTACAAGTTATGGCATATGATTGTGATGGAATATTATGACGCTATAAGAAATGGCGAAGGGGATGTTTCAGAGAAACCTGGGAAGACTTAGATGAACTGATGCAAGAACCAGGAGAACAATTTATGTCGTAACAGCAATGTTTTAAAGGTAATTAACTTTGAAAGACATAGGAATTCTGATGAACACAATGACCAGCCACAATTCCCGAGGACTCATGATGAAACATGCTGCCCACTTCCTAACAAAGGGTAGATGGACTTGGAGGGTATTTTGAGCCATTATTTCTTTTTGGACGCGAGTAATGTGGGAACTGATTTTACTGGACTACATATGTTTGTAACAGGTTTTGTTTTTCTTGTTTTCTCAGTGGTGGCCAGGGGGAAGGAAGTGGGAGGGAGAGAAAACTGATCTTTGTTTGAAAATAAAGTTTAATTTAAAAAATTGGGGATTTGGATCAGACGATTTTGAAGGTACCTTCTACTCTAAATACTGTGATCACCTATAAGACAGGCAGGGAAGGTTGGAGGGCATTGAATGCCAGGATGAAAAGTTTGGACTTTGTTCCTGTAGTGAGTGAGGTTTCTGAACAGACTAGCTCAGAAGCTCTGGTGTTTGGGGAAGAGGATGCTGAGAGCTTTTGTACAAATGTCCCCCCTCTCCCCACCCCCAGCCTTCCCTCTTTCCTCATCCCGTCCCCACAGCTGCTGAGCAGGAGGAGCTGACCCTGGGCCCAGCTGTTTCTCCTTAACAGCCTCCTTCTCCCTCCTCCAGGCTCCAGCTCCAGCTCCCGCCTGGCTCGGCCAAGTAACGTGATCTTGTTCTTGGCTGGTGTGCACACTTGAGTCTCTTCAGGGCAGGAGCTCGTGAGGCTGGCGGCTCGGCTCCGCGGACCTGGACGGCAGGGGCCACCGCTCCCCCCAAGCCCAGTCCCCCAGCCTGGCCTGGCCCAGCCTGGCCCCAGCCGTGCCCATGCAGCCTGAGTGAGAGCTTTGCCCCAACTTTGGGCCCAAGATAGCCATGGGGCCTGAAGTGAGCCCCTTGGCAGAGCCCCCAGAGGGGGCAGCCAGGATGCCCCCCTCCAAAGCCCTCCTTGGTCTTCTCTGCCTCCTTCCTGCCCTGGCTCTGCTGGTCACCCTGAAGGACACAGCCGACCCCAGAGCGAGAGAGACTCAGGTGAGAATGGAGAACACCCTGGTTTTTGTCCGCTGTCCCATCTCTGTCTTGTCTCTGAGAGCGATCTCTGAATGTGTGTGTGTTCTGTCTGTCCTGACAGCCAGGCTGTCTGTCTGGCCCATCTTCTTGTGTGTTCAAATGAAATGATCCTTGTAAAACATTTAATGCCGAGCGCATAGTAGGCGCATAATAATGTGGTTCCCTTCCCTCCCCCCACCCCTCCCCATCTCTAGACTACTCTGGTCTCTGCCTCTGCCTCTGCCTCTGCCCTTGGGTCCGCTCCCCGGCTGTCTGTACTTCCTCCCCTGAATCTTTGTGTTTGACCTGGCTAGATCTGTCTGCTTGGCTCCTGTCAGCCGACGAGGCGCCTAGATTGCTGGCTAATGGGGGAGGGGATGAGGGAGGGTGGGTGTTGGTGATTCCAGGCGAGAAGAATGTCCCCAGGCTCCCTGGGGACCAACCCAGGGCCGCCTCTTCTGACTCTGTTCTCTTTAAGGAAGATGTCAGCTTGCCTGGCCCCCTCAGCCTCCGTGGTCCCCAGACCCCCCTGGAACGCTCCTTGTCCCCTAAAACCCGCACAAAACGCTACACCATCACCCCATCTCGGCTTCACTGGGACCACTTCAACCTCACCTACAAGTATGGTGTGAGGGTCGGGAACGGGGGTAGAAAAAGGGGTGGGGCAGGAAAGGAGGCGCCCTGATCCCTTTCTCCCTACCCACCCCAGGATCTTGTCGTATCCCCGAAACCTCATCAATCGGAGTGAGACTCGGAGGGGTCTGGTTGCCGCCTTCAGAATGTGGAGTGATGTGTCACCCTTCACCTTCAGGGAGGTAGCCCCAGACCTGCCCAGTGACCTGAAGATAGGTAAGCCTCTGTGACCATGTGTGTGCCAGGTTCTGAGGATGTGTGTGAGTGTGTGTGTGTGTGTGTGTGTGTGTGAGTATGACTGCACACACACCGACGTCCCCATCTCTTTAGAAGTGTGACTGATATAGAAGAGAGGACGCTGGGTTTGAACCTTGTCTCCTTTGTTAGCTGTGTGATGCTGGGCACATCTCTCTGTGCCTTTGTTTCCCCATCTGTAAAGGGGGGTGATAATGCATGTACCATGCGCCTCACAGGGTCAGTGTGAGGCTCCCAGGAGACCATGACTGTCAGGGCACTTTGCAAGCCCTAAAACTCTCCAAAAATCTCAGCTGTCATTCTGGTGATCATTCTTCTCTACTTCTCACCTTTCTCTCCATGGAATTCAGCCAGAAATGGGCCTTGGACAAGTTGCTAATTGCCCTCCTATGCTTTTTGCATATTTAACCCAGACTATTGCACAAAAAGATTTCTTTTTGTAATCAAGTAAAAGGATTGGGATATTGTGGTTTCAAGACCCTGAGGTCTCCTGGCCATCAGGCAAGGCACAGTTGTCCTGAGGAAACTGAGGTCCGGAGTGGGGAGGGGTAGAGAGGGAGGCAGGCCTCCTCCCCTCGGGGACCTCCTGGGTCCTACATTCCTCCCTGCCTTGGCTGGCCCCTGGTCCCCAGGTTTCTATCCCATCAACCACACGGACTGTCTGCGCTCACTGGTGCACAGATGCTTTGACGGGACCACTGGTGAGTTGGCTCACGCCTTCTTCCCCCCGAATGGGGAGATCCACTTTGACGACAGTGAATACTGGATTGTGGGCGAGACCCGCTTCAGCTGGAAAAAAGGTAATGGGAGAAGGCCCGCTCTGTCCTCATCTCGCCTCTTCCTTCCCTCTCTCCAGCCCCCATTCCTGACTCTTCCTCCATCCCTTCGCCCTCCCTCCTCCAGCCCTCCATCTCCCATTACCCATTCCTCTAGCCCCTCATTCCTTCATTCCAGGGCCCCTTGCCCCCACCCCAGCCTCCCAGCTATGGCTCACATTCCTAGGGGCCGAAGTCACCGCCTCAGTTGCTAGGAACCCACCATCAGCTTCCCTGTGGTCAGGCCAGAATCAGCGGGACTGGGAGAGAAGCAAAGTTTGGCCTTCTGAGGCGGGCCCAGCGGCTCAGGCCGCCCCCTGCCCCTCAGCCTCAGCTGCCTCTCGGATGCCTTAGATTGGGATAGTTTATCACCACAGACTTCTCTGAGCTGGGAGCGAGCCCAGAGAAACTCTCCACGGACACCCCTTTCTCCAGCCCTGGGGCCGTGGTCCTGGGGGAGTCCCAAGATAAGGGATTGGGGCAGGGGGAGATTGAGGTTATGAGCAGGGGCCTGGTGATATGACGTAGCTGAAGACCTCTCTGAGGAGCTGACAAGGAGTCTGGGCTTTGCTGGAACTTTCCTTAAAAATCCCTCATTGTTTATACCACCCAGACCTAGGTATCTAGAATAGAAACATTTCATTCTCAGAACAAACAGCTGTTTGGGTCAGACAGGTACAGAACAGACATAGGTGTAAACATGTCCAGGTCAGGCATGTGTGTGGGACAGACACACGTGCTCAGGTGAGCAGATATGTACAGGGCAAATCCATGGGTCTAGGACAGACGTGAACAGGGCACACACAGGCAGGACAGAGTGAATGTTCAGGACATGTGTGTATATGTCAGATGTGCATCCAGATCAGACAGACGACAGAGGGGGAATATACAGGTACCTGGATGGAAGGAAAGGATAGGGTTGCTGCAGAAGAGGGCCCCCCAGCAGCCAGAGTGAGCAGAGAGGCTAGGGGGAAGGGTGGATGCTCTGATGAATCTGGGCAGGATTCAGAAAGGGGAAGAGTTCTCACAGGCTGCTGGAGGGAAGAAGGATCGATTACCTAGCAGGCACTAGACCAGGGGTGTTCTGGTATTCTCAGCCTTAACGGGGAGGTGGCAGGACAAGGGCTGGGGAAAGTGGCCGTCAGAGGTTAGGGGAGGTGGAAGCTGGGAAAGAGTGAAGAAAGATAGGGCTTAACCTGGGGTCTATGAAGTTTTGTAAAAATATTCCAATAACTCTATTTGAATATAATTAGTTTCCTTTGTAATTCTATACATTTTGTTTTATGCATTTAAAAACATTATTTTCAGAAGGGAGAGAACCCATAGGCTTCAGTGCCAAAGGGGGTTTCTCATGACACCAACAGGTTAAGAACCGTTCCCTAGAGGGATCTTTGAGCAGGAACCCAAGAGGGATGGGAATATCATGCTGCTTCATTCATTCATTCTTCCTTCCACCCATCTGTCCGTTTATCCATGTATTCATCCGTCCATCTGTCTATCCACTCATCCATCCATTCACCCCCATCTGCTCATAGTCAGGTAGACATTCACATGTCTGTCCATCCATCCGTCCATCTATCTATCCATGTATCCATCCCCATCTAGCCATCTGTCCATCCAGTCATCTAGTCAGGCAGAGATTCACATATCTGTCCATCCATCCTTCCATCCGTCCATCCATTTATCTATCCATCCATCCATGCATCCATCCATGTATCCATGCAACCATCCATACATCCATACATCTAGCCATACATCCATCCAATCATCCAGTCAGGCAGCCATTCACATATCTGCCCATCCATTCATCCATCCATCCACCCAATCATCTAGTCAGGCAGACATTCATTCATCTGTCCATCTATCCATTCATACATTTACTTAACATTCATTAAATATCTTCTAAGTGCAGAATTCTATGCTAGGCATTAGGGGTAATACAAAGTTTAGCTAAGTTATAATCCCTACCCCCAGAGAGTTTATAGTCTCCTAACTAACTGGGACACAGACACCATTGTTCACAATAAAAGGCAGGATTCAAGAAACATTTATTAAGTGCCTACTATGTTCTTAGCACTGTGCTCATTTCTAGGGATACAAGCTAAAAAGATATAGTCTCTGCCTTCCAGGAGCCCAAAAGATGCACCAAAAAGCAAATACTGTGGGATCTCAGATGGAGGAGAGAGACATGTGGGTGAAGGAGGCAAAGTGGGGGGGGCCACAGATTAGGGAAAGATTGGGATTATTAAATGTGAGATTCTTAGCCTTCTTACCCATCATGGAGCCTTTGGGGGCCTGGGGAGCCCTATGCAACATTTTTAAATCCACAAGATAAAATGCATAAGCTTACAAAGATATCTAGCTATATTGAAATATATATATATATGTAGATACATTTTGAAAAGAGCTTATGGAGTCCAGGTTAGGAACCTTTGATCAAATTCAACTCCATTTTACAGAGGAGAAAACAGGCCCAGAGAAAAATGATTTGCTCAAAGTCATATAGGTTGTAAGTAGCAGAACTAGGAGGCAGACTGGGATCTTTTGATTTCAAATCCAGGGATTTTTCTACCCCTCTGGCTTTGAAGGATGAGTAGGTGGAGGTAAGGAGGGCATTCCAGACCAGGGAAATGAGATAAGCAAGGGTGTAGAGGTAGGAAAGCACATATTCCAGAGAAGGTTAGAAATCTGGCCTAGATTGAAAGCAGAATGTGTAAGAAAGAAAGAGGAGGAGATCCGGCTGCAAAATTAGGTTGGAGTCAGCCTGTGGAGGGGGTTTAATGCCTGACTGAGTCGGAGCTTTCTCGGAGGCACTGGGGAGCCATGGAATGTCCTGGGATGAGAAAGGGTCAGAGTCTTTATAAAGATGACCAGGGTGGCTTTTGCAGACTGAGCTGGAGATGATGGGAGATTTCAGTAAGGTTCTCTTTCCCATGGTCTGGTGTCCCCTGGGCTCTGAGAATGTCTCTCCAGACAAAGCCAGCAATGCCTGGGCTGGAATGAGGTTCTTTAGCTTTTGGGGGTTCTGGCCCCACCCTATGCTGCTCACAGGCGTCTGGCTCACCGACCTGGTCCACATTGCTGCCCATGAGATCGGCCACGCCCTCGGCCTCATGCACTCCCTGAATCCTAATTCCTTGATGCACATCAATGCCACCCTGACTGGGAAGAAGACCATATCCCAGGATGAGATGTGGGGCATTCACCGGCTCTATGGTGGGTATAGCAGCCTGCTAGGTCACTTGGTCTCTTTCTCTTCTGGGCCTTCATTCCTCCTGCATCTGGGAGAAGGGAGAACCTGGTGATCCCAGGAATCCAGACCCGCAGGGTCAGCAACATCCAGCCATTCCGGGCCTTCCCTGGCCGCATTTTCTTGCTCCATCTCTCCTGGGCACCTGGCCCTTTTGGCCTCACGTTTCCCCAGTCCTGGCAGAGGCAGGATGACTCCCCTTCAGAGCAGCTGTTCCCATTCTGGGGGGAGTGGGGGGTTCAGAGGCTCCCCTCCCCCACAGATTTGAAGGATCCTCTTATTTCACAAGAAGATAAAAGGCGAAAACACTAACAGAGACTGGTGGCTTTATCCCAGTGCACACCTAGCCTGGGTGCTCCTGGCCCTTTGTCATCAGCCCTGCATTCTTCCTGGTCTCTATGGGCCTACTTGTGTGTGTTCAGTCTTAGCTTGCTCCGTCCCTGTCTCCCCAGCTGGGTCCCCAGTGACGGTTCTGGTCAGCTCCTGTATGGCCGACTCTCCTCTGCCTAGCCCCAGGTGCCTAGTTCTGTGGGCTCAGCCCTGGCTCTACCTAGTTCCCATTCATTACTTCCTTCCTCACTCTGTGATCCAAATAAGCTTTCTCTCTGTTCCTCACACAAGACTCCATTTCCCCATCTCTGTCTTTGCCCTGGCTGGTCCCCCTGCCTGGAATGCACCCTCCTTACCTCACATTATCAGTCCTCTCCAGGATGATTTTCTGCATGAATTCTTTGCTGATTGCCAAAACTGTTAGGGCCCTCCTCTCCCAAACTGCCTTATGCACACCCACATGTATCTATTCACTTTGCATTTATGCTGTATAGATTTTTTTCATATACTTGTCTTCTCCATTAGTATGTAAGCCCCTTGTGGGTAGTGCTTGTTTCATTCTGAGCCCAGCCCAGTTCCTAGCAGGTGCTTAATAAATGCTAATTGATTGATTGATTGATTTCCAGATTGCACCCCCAGCCCCATGTTGTGCCTGGCTCCCGGTTACTTGTGCTTCCTCCTTCTTCTGCTCCCCTGACTCTGGCTAGCTCACTAGCATCCCTAGGGCCCCTGCATCCCCTGGCAGGGCCCTTGCATTCCTGGGGCCCCTGCTTCCCCTGGCAGGGCTCCTGCCCCTGAGCTGGTTGCTCTCCTTCCCCCCAGGCTGCCAGGACAGGCTGTCCTTGTGTCCATCCTGGGCACGGAGGGGCTTCTGTGATACCCGCCAGAAGTTCATGAAGAAACTCTGTCCCCACAGCTGTGACTTCTGCTATGGTAACCGTGCTTGAGCAAGGGATGGAGCCCAGCCTGGTGTCTCCTATCAGGCAGGGGACCCTGGAGAAGGGAGGGATAGGTGGGGTTGGGGGAAAAATCTGTGGCTTGTCCTGAACCCTGGAGGCAGCAGAATAGCAGGAAAAGGGCATTAGCTCTAAAGTGAGGGGATCTGGGTTCAAATTCTACTTTAGACACATACAGTCCTGTGCTACCTTGGGCAAGAAATCTGCTTTCCCTGAGCCTCCCTTAATTTTCTTGACTGTAAAATAATAATGTTGTATTAGATGGGCTGACAGGCTCCCTCCAGCTCTAGAGCCAAGATCCTGATGGGGCTCTGGAGAGGTCTTCCTCTCAGCACCTGGGTTTGTCATAATGGTATAGACAGAGGAAGGAAGGAGGGAAGAGGGTGGAAAGAAGGAAAGGAGCAAAGAAGGAAGGAGGGAAAGAAGAGAAAAAAGAAAGGAGGGAAGAGTGAAGGGAGAGAAAGGGATGAATAAAGTATAGGAAAGAGGAAGGAAGGAAAGAGGGAGAGAGGAAGAGAGGGACAAAAGAATAAAAGAATGAAGGATAGAAGGATGAAGGGAGGGAAAAGGGAAAGGAAGAGAGAGGAAGGAGGGAGAAAAGAGGGTGGAAAGAAGAGGGAAGAGAGGGAGAGGAAGGTAGGAAGAAAGAAGGGGGGAGGAGAGAAGAAAGGGAAAAGAGGGAAGGTAGGAAGGAAAGATGGAGAGAAGAGGGAAAGAAGGAAGAGAAGAAAGGAGAGAGAAAGGGAAAGGGAAGAAAAGAGGGAAGGAGGGAAGAATGAAGAGAGGAGGGGAGGGGAGAGGATGGAAAGAAGGAAGGAGAGGAAAAAGGAAAAGAGGGAAGCGTGAAGGAATGAAAAGAGGAAGGGAGGAAGAAAGGACAGAATGCAGGGAGGAGAGAAGAAAGAAACAAGCATTTATTTAAGTACCTGCTCTGTCAGGCACTCTTCTAAGCACTTTATAAATATCTCATTGGATCCTCACAACCCTGAGAAATAATTACCATTATTATCCTGACTTGACAATTAAGGAAACTGAGGCAGACTGCAGTTAAAACACTTGCCCAGGGTCACACAGCTACTGAATGTCTGAGATCATTTCTGAATTTGATTCTTCCTGACTCCAGACCTGGAGCTTTATTCCTGCACCCCCAGCCTCCCCTAGGGAGAATCCTGACTGTGTCTAGGGGATGCCACATTGGGGGGGCCACAGGGTTTCCTTCGTGCAGGTCTTTGGCAGCTTCTCCTGGATTACGTGGCGTGCCACCACCCTCTGGGGTTCTTCCCCTTCCTGTGGGGCTTGCCTTTTCGACACCTGGAGCTCCTCCTTGCTGCATTTTCCCCCTCCCGGCATCAGTACAGAGATCAGGAAGTCAGGGGGCATTGGCCATGCTCAGTCATCCTGCCCAGTTGGGGCGTGGGGCAGCACTAGCCCTGCACTGAACTCAGAGTTGCCAGCAGACGCTGGGGCCATGCCTCCATAGTCTTCCACAACTGAATATTCCCAGGGTGCAAAAAATCCTTGTTATGGCTCTGGGTACAGAATCAATAATCTCCTAACTGGTTCCGGGTGGGACAAGGAAGGGACCTGATGCTGCAGGCCTGGTGGGCGGTGTAATCCCAGAGGACTTCCTGGAGGAGTCTTGGACCCCAAAAGACCCAAATGACAAGCTCCCAGAGCCCTCGGTTTCTGAACGTCCACATCTCTTGTCCTCTGGGCAGAATTCCCCTTCCCCACCGTGGCAGCCACCCCACCACCCCCCAGGACCAAAACCAAGCTGGTGGCTGAAGGCAGAAATGTCACCTTCCGCTGTGGCCAGAAGATTGTTCACAAGAAAGGCAAAGTCTAGTGAGTGGTTGTGGGGAGGGCTGGGGTGGAGGGCATGATCAGACCCAGGGGGCCATGCTGTCCTGGGGGTGGATCAGATCCAGAACACAGATGAACCCAAAGAGACCTAGACAGACAGCAAAGGTCTGGGTTCTAGTCCTGCCTCTGGCTAAAGGCTCCAGAGGGATCTTGGTGGACCTCCTTGATGGAGCCCCATTTCTTCTACAAAATCGAGATAATGACCCCACTGCCTGCCCAAAAGGACATAGTGAATGTTAAAGGATTTTATGAATGTAAAACATCTCCCAGGGAGCTTTTGGACTTCTCTCCTCCAATAGAACACAAGGGGCATTTCCAGGAGTCTATGTCCAGTACCCACTGTGGAGACCAGCCCATAACAGGTGCTCAGGAACAGCATGGCTTTGAGACTAGTCAGAAAGACCTGAGCCTTCTATTTTCACATCCCTGGACCTATCACTTAATTGGATTAATTTCTGTCTCGTAATATCTCTGCCCTTCACAGGAGACCTGCCAGATCCCAAGGCAGTTGTGGGGAAAGGTGTGGGATTGAAGAGGCAATTGGGGTCGTCTCTGGGCATTGTTTTTGCCCAAGCTGGGCATAACAGGGGTGGGTGATCACGTCAACAAACGGTGTTCTCTGGGGGAGGCTGGGCTGGCTCCGAGTCCCCCTTCTGGGTAAACTGGGCAGCCCTGACCTGATGAGTCCCCTCTCTCGCCCCCAAGCTGGTACAAGGACCGGGAGCTCTTGGAGTACTCATACCCGGGTTACCTGGACCTGAATGAGGGCTACATGAGCATCATCGTCAATGCCATCAATGAAGGCACCTACACGTGCATTGTCAAGAAGAGAGGCCGAGTCCTCACCACCTACTCTTGGCGCATCCGGGTGAATTACTGATGGCCCAGGGATGAGGAGGAGGCTGGGGGCCAGACCTGCCCCTCCTTGAAGGGCCTCTGGGGTTGGGGGGAGGGGGAAGCAGAGACCCCGTGGGGCCGGTATCTGGAAGGGTGGTCCCCTTCTCTGCCCTTCACTCCCTCTCCCAGTGTGGGGAGCTGAGGGTTTGGAATGCAGCTGATAAAGCATTTTACCTGTGTTCAATTTCTGCCTCCCCTTTCTGAGGCTGAGACAGGGAGACCCTGGGCAGTCCCTGAGGCCCATGTCTGCTGGGCAGACGTGGTACAGGACTGGCTCCACCAGCCTGGGCAGGGTGAAGACTGGCTGCAAGCAGAAGTGAAGTCCAACAGGCTTTGGAGAGAGGGCACGGAGGAGCACAGGCCGAGCACAGGAGGGCTGCAGGGTCCCCAAAGACCCCTGCTGCTGCAGGAGGCCAAGGGCCCTTGAAAGGCAAAGCTCCATTGTGAAGCTACCCATTAAGAATACCCAGCTCCAACGTCTGGGAGTTCCAACTGCCCCCCAGTTCCTGCCCCACCTGCCCCAGCTAGGACACCATTCATCCCAGCCTGTCTGTGTGGGAGGGCCGCCTCTCCCCCCAGGCTGTGGCTCCCTCACAAGGAGCACTCTCCTGACTTTCCCAGCAAGACAAGCTGGGCTTTTCCCATCTAAGGGCGGTAGGGCCTTCCAGGAGAAGCCACTCCCCCAACCCCATCAGAGGTCAGCAGATGCCATGCCACGTGGAGGCCTTGGAGGGCTGCTGTGGGTGGGGGGACTCAACAGAGGCCCTCCCGAGACTCCCAGCACATTCTTGGTGAGTGCTGGCGCTGGCCAGAGACATTCTCATCATAGCCGAGGCCTTAAGTGGGTTTTACTAAAAACATCTGGCTTTTATCAACAACTCCTGGCTTCCTGGGAGTTATTTTCCTAGGCTCCCATCTGAGGCGGGACTCCCCAACTCCCAAAACAATCTACAGGAAGAGTGGAGAGGAGTCCTGGGGCAGGGTGGAGGGCCATGCCCCTGGGGGAAGGGGCCAGGGTGGGCCCAAGCCATGGGAAAGATCCTGCAGTTCCAGGGACCCACAGCCAGTATCAGTGGGGAGGCTGACTGGGCTGAAGGAATAGCCTGGAGACTCAAGGCCTGAAGCCCCTCCTCCTGCTCCCAGAGTCCTTACCTGGCTGGGGTGCCACCAAAGCGGGGTCCCCATTACCTACTCACCCAGGTCGTGTACTGCTCTTCTGGCTCGGGGAAGGGGAGGAGGTGGATCAGGGGGCCTCTCCCCAGGCTCGGTCACTGCAGAGCCAGCAAGCCTGAGTGCCGGCTGAGCCCAGAGGGACGGGCCACCCCAGCCGTCTGTGCCAGACCCACTAAAGGACAACATGCCAGGTGTTTTCCTCCAAGAATATTTTACTATATTTTAAAATTTATGACAATCTCAATATACAAAAACTTCACTATGGCTAAGTTTGCATCAATGTTCAGCTTTGTACAGAAGTGGGATCAGACCAGGCTCCAGGCCCTGCTCCTAGGGCCTGGATCTGGTTGTTAGAAAATTGACACTCTTGAGAGTATAAAACCTGAAGGCTTCCTGCTGATATCTGGGCTGGGGCGACTGGGGGACCCCAATACGGAAAGTGCTGCCCCGTGGTGGGGAGCAGGGGGGACACATAGAGCCAGTCAGGGGTTGGGGGCCCCAACAGGTATGAATCACCAGCTTTGGTTCCAAATCAAAGCCATCATCCTGATGGGCCCAGGGGGCCCTGAGGACTCCCTGCTCTCTCAGCAGCATGGCTGGGTTAGTGCCGAGGGTGAACAAGCTACTTGTTTCTGGGTGTCACAGTGAAGAGCAGAGACCCCCAAGGCAAATGTCCACACAAACAGCCCCTCTGCTTCGGTCATCAGCTTTCAGAACGACCAATCCGCCCCATCGATGGCCAGAGCCATGACCAATGGGGGTCAGGCAGCATAAGGACATGCTGGCTTCACAAGGAAAGCCGGACTTTGGATTCTACAAATTTACAAGCCCAAGTGAGACAAAATGTAAAAAAACCAAACTGCGAACAAAATGCACAAGTTCCCAGAACAAAGCTCCCGGCTCTTCTGAACGTCCCCATCCTCTTGGTGCTCCTTGGCTGCCTGTCTTTCCATGGTGGGCGGGGGAGAGAGCCGCCCCAGCCCCTCGGCACCCACGTGTCCAGGCTGTGGGTCAGCCAGGTTTCCTTTGCCGCGGCCCGGGGCAGAACTTAGAACTTGAGGCTGAAGCCAGGGCCAGCAGCCGACGCCCCCTGATTGGTGGTGGTGAGATGGAAGCCAGTGTCCTTCAGGTCATCGTCCCCCTGAGAAAAGCCAAGAAGCTGAGTGAGCGCTGCGGCAGAGAAGGGGGCCAACCTGTGGGGTGCCTGAATGAGCAAGTGTGAGTGGAGGAAGGCCCCCCACGAAGGCCCATCCAGCTTCTGGCACAGAGCACTTACCAGCTGGCTGTAGCCAAGTCCTCCTTCTGGAGGGCGGGGGCTGGTGCCACGCTTAACCCTCTGCTGCTCGCTCTTGGCCGGCCAAGTGGGAAACATGGATGGGTCGATGGGGAGAGGCGTTTCTCGGAAGTACTCGTGCTTCAGGCCATCTTCAGCGTTGATCCTCCGGCCAGGATAATAGGTCAGAAACCTGCAGATGAAGATAAAAGGCCAGCACAAAGAAGTTGGGCTCAGATACACGGGGGAGGTCTCAAAGGCAGTGGGTAGATGGGAACCAAATAAGAGGCCCCTGGTGCCTGGCAAGAATTTAAAGCTGTATCTGAGATGCCAGAAGGAGCACTCTGACCAAACTGGGATGGGAGACCAACAGGCAGTGGCCCAGTTAAGAGGCAGGTAGCAGGCTATGGAGGACAGAGAGAGGCCGATTAGGGGCAGTCCCGCCTCGCCAGACTCAGTGAGATGAGGATGGGTGGTGTGTGTCATTCTGAGACCAAAGAGCTCAGCTAGTGTGGGGGCAGGGCTGGCCCCTAGGCCCAGAGCCCCCAATCCCAGAGCCCCCAGCCAGATGCTGCCCTGAGCTAAAGCCACTTCACTGGACTCCAGGGAAGGGCCCTGCCTGGGGAGGGCGGGAGGGGAGCAGAAAGCCCAGGCCCAGCCTCAGAGGCTCCTGGGGCCGCTTACTTGTTCATCAGGTCAAAGCCCTGGTCGGAAAGGAGGGCCCCAAATCTTTTCCGCAAGTTATTATAGGGATATTCTGTGAAAGTCATCTTCTTCACTGCTGGAAGGTCATTGTAGCCAGGCCAAATCTTCTCACTGGGGGTTCCCAGGTCCTGTCAAGACAAAGACTTATCCAAGTTACCTCCTCTCCCCAGGCCTCGACGCCAGAGAGACCATGAGCTGGAAGGGTGTGAGGGCCCTGCTCTGGGGATGGGTCAAACATTTGCCCACCCTGGCAGGCCAGTCTAGGTAGTGAACTCCCACCCCTGAATCTGGCCAATCTCCTCATTTGTAAAATGAGAGAGGGAAGAACTGAAAGTCTAATGTCACAGGATGGTTGGGAGATGCTGAGAGTCAGAGAAATAGGTGTTCTCATCGCCCCGGTACCCACCTGTGCAGAGCAGAGAACACTGTGGGCTGGCCTGGCAGGAGCCACATGACCATTGCTTGCCCTCCAGAGGGGCCCTCACATTCCAGGCTGCTGAGGCTGGCCTAACAGACATACTTTTGACCGTTCCCTTCCCCACCAAAGACAGCCCAGAGACCCCTAAATGCATTACCTTGAACACTTTGTTGATCTGGTCAATTTCTGATTTCCCTGGAAACAGGGGCTTCTGAGTTAACAGCTCCCCAAATATACAGCCCACTGACCACATGTCTATTGCAGTGGAATATTCCTGAAAATTCAAGCAGAGAGGTCAACGAGGAGGAAAGCAGAGTAGGAGGGTCCAAGAGGGTTCAGAACGACAAACAAGGGGAGGGATGTAGCTCCTGGAGATGGAGCGCTGCCAGTGCCAGCTCTGCCCCTGCCACAGACCTCACCCACCAAAGTCACCCACAAGGGCCAGGTCTGGGGGGTGGGGAGATGTTTCAACTTGAGTGACTAGAAGCTAAAGGGGTAGGAGAGTCCTTTAAAGACACTGCTTAGAAAGAGAAGCCTTCACCACAACAGTACGGGGCTAGTACCTTTGCTCCTAGTAACAGCTCTGGGGCCCGGTACCACAGCGTCACCACCACAGGTGTGTAAGCTTTTAATGGAGAGCCATATTCTCTGGCCAGTCCAAAATCGCCAACCTGAAAGCATGGAGGAGAATGATTCAGGGGCAGATCCTTCCCACATCTCCAGCAGTACCACTGCCCTTCCCCAATTCTGGCCTAGAGAGACCCTGCCTCATGGTTCCCTTGCCTGTGGGGGAGGGAGATGCAGAAGACACCACAGTATAACCAACAGAAATGGGGGAAAGGCTTTGCCAGACTCGAGATGGGGACGTGCTTCTGGACACCTAGGCCTCTCACACTCCTGCACAAGGTCCACTGGATTATCATCCTTTTCATTAAAGAACAGTGCTTACGTTAATGACAATAGCAAGTTTTAAGGGAGGCAAAGCAATTTACCATAAGCTCTCCCAGGACCCTCACACTGTCCTGGAAGGCCTCAGAGGCCGTTATTATCCCTCCCATTTTATAGATGGGAAAACTGAGGCTGAGAGGAGGGAGGCCACAGGCCACATTAGAACTCGGGTCTGCCTGACTCCAGGCCCAGTGACGCTCGCAGCCTGGGAAATACCAGCTCTGGGAGGGCTTTGCCAGGGCAGCGGTGGCCGGCACTGACGACCAAGAGCTCTGGGCTGGGTGCGAGTGGCCACCCCGATTCTGAGTCTGTGCCCCAGAGCCCCAGGCCCCCTACTTTGAGGATGCCTGCATGACTGAGGAGCAGGTTGGATGTCTTGAGGTCCCGGTGGAGGATCCAGTTGTCATGCAGGTGCTTCACGCCACGCAGGAGCTGGATCATCAGTGTCTTCACTTCACCTGGAGTGGGAGGAGAGAAGGTCACCGGGGGGCCCAGCCTCCCCCAGCCCAGAGACCCTCCTCCCCTCAGCCATAGCTCCCGAACCAGAAACGGCACCAGGCTTGCTGCATGGTGGTGAGGGCCTAAGTGCCCAGGACATGGAGGGGAGGTACCTGGCAGGAAGGGCTGCTTCATGGTCTCCATGAGGCTCTTGAGGTCATGCTCCACATAATTCATCACGATGTAGATCTTGTCCATGTTGCTGCCCACCACAATCTCCTTCAAAGCAAGCCCCAAGGGATTAATTGGGGACCAGGGAAAGGATATGTGCACGAACCCCAGGGACCCCGTAACCTCCTCTGCTGAAGCCTGGCCAGCCCTGGAGGCAGGATGAGGGCTGAGGGTCTGAGACTCGCCGAGGGTCAAACAGTTCATGACCACCTGAGGCAGGGTCTGAGCCTGAGTCCTCTTGCCCAGTGACAGACCTCACTCATTCAGGACCCTCTGATTCAGAATTGGGGATCGCTCTAAGGGACAGACTGAAAGGGATTTCTACATTGCTAGAGTGAGAAGGGCACCAACGGTGCAGCACTAAATTCATTTAATATGCAAATCACAAATTAACAATGCTTGGCCAAGCCCAGCGGCCCCCGCCATGGCCTTCCAGTCACCAGACCTAGTCACTCCACAACCATCTAGGAGCCTGGCCTGGTGCCACCTCCCACAGAGCTTCAGCTGCTGTGGGAAATGTCAGAAATGACGAGCTCCCATTATTCCTTTCAGTGAGCTGAGCCCCGCCTGCCTCCCTTGGTCCACAGGAGCTCTGCAGCCCCGTCCAGTGAGAGTGACCAGGCCCATCCAGCTCCACTGGGCTTGACATTCAGGCAGGTGGAATGCGGACGCCACAGCAAAGCACTGCTGCCGGCTCCTTACACAGCATTTCAGTCTTATGGGATGGGTAACAAAACTGCATCTTACAATTCACAAAAGTCAACACACTTTGTTGGGGCATGGCAGGCCCTTGGTTGATCCTCAATGACTGACTTCCAGAGCATGGCCCTGCCTGGTGTGTAAGGGAGGGCAGGAGAGGTGGGCAGTGGCAGGTGGGCAGGGGAAGGACAGGGTCTCACCCGCACGGTGACGATGTTTGGGTGCTGAGCTTTGAGGATGGTGTTGATCTCCCTGAGGGAGGTGATGGGGAAGCCTTCTTTCTCCTTTTCCATTTTCAAGCGTTTCAGAGCCACGATCTCATCTGCAAAGAAAACATTTTAAACGTTACCTGAGGACGTCTCTCTGTGCCTGCAGGCTGTGGCAGGCACCTTTTATGGAGTCTGGACCCGGGCTCACCCCCCCTAACCCTACATCAGGTTTGGCCCCCCCCCAAACACAACGGTGACATCAGCAAGAGCAGTGCAGCAGGCATGCTGGGTTGTGGCGACTCACGGAAACCTGCCTATGAAGCCCCTGACGAATGCTAGCCCGTTACCTGTGTTCTCTGTAAAGACTTGTTTGGTTTGGTTTGGAATACGGCAGAGCAAGGCTTTGATGAGAGAAAGAAGGAGCCTGAGCAGCCACTCGGCACAACAGCAGGGCTTCATTCCCCCCAGCACCAAGCAGTTGCCCTGGCTCAGTGGCTCATTGGGATGCGCATCAAGCCGGCCTCTCTTCATAGGACTCACCACAGGGTGCAGGCCATGAGACCAGCAGACATACAAACGTGCTTTAAAAGTTCCAGAGACTGCACCCCCCGCAGCCCCCCACACCCTGGCGATGGCCAAATATAGCTCAGGGCCTCATTGCTCACCTCCCCCAAGACACTCTCTTCTCATTAAGACACAGCTCCATCACTAAGCCCTTCTTGAAGACTTCCTGACAAGCCCCCTTCCCCAATCCTTTGTGCTTTCAGGTTGTTCATCTGTCTGCCTCAGTTTCCCCACCTATAAAATGGCAAGGACAACACCTCCCTCACAGAGACAACAGGTAAGGCATTCTGCAAACCTCAAAGCACCATGCAAGCAAAATGCTCCCAAACTACCATGTATTTAAAAAAGATCCTGAGCTCCACACCAATACAGGGAGCATTTCCTCAGACACAAAAAGAGAGGATCCCTGCGATGGCCAGCTCAGCTGGCCCTGGACTGAGGGCTGAGGTGCTGCTCTCCTGGGTGCGTTTTTTTAAAATCACGCTCTTTCGTTATCTTGCTTTTCCAAATGACCTTGTCTTTGGCTATTTTATACTTGCTGGATTTATCCTTCGGCCGTGTCCCTCCCTGCAGGATGGAACTGTTCTACCTTCTGTCCGTGTGTCCCCTCAGCACGTAGCGTGGGGTCCGCAAATAGTACGTGCTTCATAAACACTGATGAATGCTGGGCCCTGAAACAGGGGACGAGTCTCCTGGTAGAAGCATTCACTCATCTCGCCTCAAACTGCTAAGGGTTCAGGACCGAAGCCGACTTCTAGCCCAGTTCAGGCCCCCCTCAAATAACCTGCTGCAGAGTACCCAGAGTGGAAGCTGTCACAGACGGGCCTGGCCTACAGGGCTCCTGAGCCCAAGCCCCATGACTTGTGAAGTGGCCAGAACCAGCTTTTCATCTGATCTCTGTCCTTGGAGGGCCATCACAAACACCCATTCGAGCACCTCCTATTTCATGGCCCCAGACTCAAGGTTTTTGGCTCCTCTCTATCCAAGGAGAAGCACCAACTATGCATGATGAAGGGCCTAGAGAAGTGGGACAGCTGAGAATAATATCCCAGCGTCCCCCAGTGTGTAAACCTCCCCAAGCCCCAGACCTGATGGAACCTGCTGTCAAAGTTCAACAACCACACCTGACTTTGTTTCATGGGATGGAGACAGACTTGCTTCACTGGGCCAAGACCAATGACCAAAATGCCTAATTGGGGCAGAATCAAAGCCCTCATCTGCCCCTACCAAGAAAACTTCTTTTTAAAATGTCATCTTCTCAGTCCTAAGAGTGGTCTGTGGTGACACCTGCTGGCCAGACACTCTGACTGGCTGCCTGGTACAGGATACTGGGGGAAAGGGAGTTGGGAGGAGATGCCACCAATGGTAAGCGGTACACTGAGCTGACATCAACCAACTGGTCCAGTAAGGACGAGGAATAATGGGGGCAGCAACAAAGGGCAGGAGCCAAGGCAAGAGAAGCGTGTGCATGTGTGTGAGTATGTGGTGTGTATGTGTGTGTGTGTGTGCATGGGCACACGTACGGACACGTCCTACGCGGGGACAGAAAGCTTTTCTGTTGAGCACATCTGGGCCAGCGCAACATGGGAATAATTAGTAATGTAAGGAAAAGGACTTTTGCTCAGAGGAGATGGGAGACAATGCAGAGTAAGAGAAGGATGTTTCTCAGAAAGGTCTAGCCAGGAAAGGAGCTGACCTGGAGGACTAAAGTGACTGTCCGTCCCATCCACTACACCAAGGCTGGCTCCGTCTGGGGGCAGGCACACAGGGGAGCCTGGCCCTCAGTCTCTGTGTCTACATTACTAGGATCAGGGTGGAAGAGTGGTGCTCCCCTCCAGCTCCACCCACGGGGCCACGCCTGCAGTGAACCCCCCTTGCAGTGTGCACTGACCAGTCTTTTTGTCCTTTGCTCTGTACACCACACCATATGTGCCTTCTTCGATCCTGTTCAGACACTGGAATTCTTCCACGCTCCGGCAACCCTGGGGAGGAAAGGGTGAATGTGTGAGTGCAGTCTCCTGGGGGACGGGGGGGGGGAGGGGGGTGTCTCTGACCCTGTCCAGCTCCCTGAAAGGAAAGGATAGCCTGCAGCTACCCGACAAGGCTTGCTTGGCTGGGACTGTTCCTCTGGGTGCTCAGGGTGTCGCTCTGGACTTTCTGTCCATTACTGCAGATTCTCCTGCTGCAGAGAACACTCTCCTTTAGTCTGGGACTCTCCTAGTTCACAGGTGAGAGTCTGGCGGAACCCTGTGATGGGCTGAGGAACTGAGGAGGTGGTGACACCCCTTTTCCTACCCCAATGTCCCTGACTCCAGCAGCAATGAGACCTTGATGGCACATGACAAGGTCTGCTGGGGACATCAAGAGAACAAAACCAACCAAACGGCCAGTGTACACCAGGCTCTGAAGGCCAAAGCCAAGAGCTTCAGCACGCCAGGGGAGGGAACTACAGATGTCTCTGTCCTGTCCCTTTTATCTTCTGTCAAGAGAAAACTAGTTACTGAAAAGGCAGTTTCTTTATGAGAACGGCAGAGTTCCATCCTGCATCCATTTCAGAGGTGACAGGATTACAAAAGGGGCAACGGCACAGCCCTGGAGCCTCCATCAATGGACCAGTGGCAGGATCCAAGACCCACACCTCTAACTTGAGCAAGGACCAAAGGGCACCCAGAACGGGGTGCCCCCCATTCTCTGAAGGAGGCAACCCAGACAGACATGCTCTTTGGAGAGCAGGATCTGGCCAAGGGAAAAAGTTCCATACTTCCCATGGCCCCCACAGACCCATCTGAGGCTCCCGAGAAGGAGGTGGAAAAAAGGAGAACTGGGAGGAATCACAATGGCCAAAGGAGTAGGCAGGAGAAGGGAGCCCAGGCAGAATGATCCTGCCAGAGGACAGTGCTGACCTGGAGGGCCGGGAGGTATTTGGGAAGCTCCTGCTTCAACTCGATGGGAGATAGGGCAGGAGAGTCGGGGATGTATTCGCCTTCTGTCATGGCATTGGATTGTGGCGTCCCCTCTGCTACATCTTCTTCACCTTCCTCGCTCTCTCCCGAATCTCGGTCAAACCTTGACTCTGTAACTTTAAAAGTCAGAATCAAATCTAGCACAAAGTAACTGCCAAGTATCAGTACCAAGCCTCCAGCCACAAGGAGAGGAAAGCCCAACAGAGAGCGGCTCTGCCCCAGAGAAAGGTGGTGAGAAAAAATGGGTCAGATCGACATTTGCCACTTCATGGGAGATGCCATCTGAATCTCTGCAGATCTACTGGGTGCACACATGAAGGGGCCTGCCTGCTAAGAGAACTCCCTGGCTTCACGGGAGAAGCTGAACAGTAGGTGACAGGGCTCCTGAAAAGACCCAGGCACCATGGGCGCAACTCCAGGGGTAGGTCTGGTAGGGTGGAGCAGCCTGACATCCTGTTTTGAATCCCCACCCAGGCTTGGCTCTCCTCCCCTGCGCCTATATCACCTCCACTGGGAAGCTCCATGAGCGCAGGGCACATAAATGTTTCTGTAGCACAGCCTAGCACACAGGAGGAGGAGGAGGAGGAACAGAGATCATAATCACCACAGCTGACACAGAGAATACTCTAGGGCTTGCAAAGCAGACAATAAACACTGATCCTCCCCAAGGACATGGGGAGTACACCAGTTATCAACCCCACTGTATGGATGACGAAACTGAGATTCAAGGGGTTCAGCAACTTAAGCGGTGTCAGAGAAGGGACTCCGGACTCCAAGCCAGCCGTGCTGCCTAGCTTTGTGGGGTCATCAGTATCCACTTGTCCTGAAGACATTCAACGACCAGCCAGCTGGGCCCTCCTAAGAACCTTCCTAGCTTCCAGAATGAGGTTCTGGGAAAAGACAGCAGCAACCGAGATGCTGGCTCTCACTCGCTGCCGAGCACAGTGGCCACTGAGACTTAACAGGTTTTAGGACATGGCAAGCACTTCTGCTCAGGGACAGTGTCTTACAACAAGCACCTTTCTGAGGCAAGAGAGCGTGAGGGAAAAATGGACCCAAAGTTTCAAGGGAGGAGTTGCTCACCAACTAAAACGTGGTTCCCGTTCTCTCGCTCTTCCTCTTCACTGATCTCTTCTTCACTCACTTCTTCTGCAAATCAAAACAAACCCGGCGGCTCAGAGGGACAGAGGAAAACCCGACCTCACTGTGGCTCCTTCCCCCGTTTCTTCATTTCCTTCCTAAACTAGAGCAGCTCTGCGCCTCCGGCAGGCCTGGCACTAACCAGTCACTCCACAGGCATGTATTAAGTGCCTACTGTGTGCATGCTCCATGATACACTGGAGATCATGGGATGAAGCCCCAGTAGTCTGTGACCTCAAGAAACCTAAGTTGTAGTGAAAGAGACCACATGCATATGCGTTAAGTCTACAGAGACTGCCCAGGATGAAGGCAGGCTAACTGGGGGTGGGGTATGACAGGCAGGGCACCAGGGAGGGCTTCCTATAGAATAGGGGTTGTTAACAGAGGTCTGTATGGAGACTCCAGGGAGGATGTGATTTGTGGATGAGAAAAAAACAAAAAACATCCTCCTTTTTCATGAATTTTCAGCTACAATTGAGCACTTGCTCCAATCACTTAAAAACATTATTCTGAGGCTGGGGATCCATGAAGAGCCCCTGCCTTGGAAGGTGGTGCTTGGGCCACCTCTGGAAGGAAGGAGGGGTCCAAGCGGGTATGAGGGAGGGCGCTGCAGGTCTGACAAGAGCCAGCACAAAGGCTGGGCAAGGTGGGACAGAGGGCCACGTGTGAGGAGGGTCACGTGTCAGGTGGGTGTGAGTTTGGGTGTGAGACCGGAAAAATAAGCTGGAACTGGGTTGTGAATGGTCTTACTTGATATATGATGCTCAAGTCCACAGGGAGCCCCTGGAGTTTATTCAGCAGGGGAGTAATGAGTGATTGGGTCAAACCTATGCTTAAGGAGAATCACTTTGGCAGCTACATGAAGGATGGAGTGGACGGGAGAGACGTAAGCAGGGAGACCAACTGGAAGGGCCCACAGTGGTCTGAGAGGTGACAGCTGTGGGAGGGATAGGTGTAAGAACTGGGACAGAGAAAGAAAGTGTGAGCTTTGCCAAGGGATCAGACCTGGGGGTTGAGAGAGGATGACGCTGGATGTACAATCCAAGGAAACTAAAGGCACAGCGGTGTGTGAAGGACACTCAGAGAAGGCCTAGGTCTGGGGAGAAAGGTATCGAGTTCTGATTCAGTCATGCCAAGAATGAGATGGCCAGCCATATGATGTGCAGCGTCCAGCAGCCAACTGGCAACATGGGCCTAGCTCAGGAGAGAGAGTGTGGGGCTTAGCCATTCACACACACCCGAGGGAGCTGATCAGGTCACCCAGAGAGACAAACACACAGAGAAGAGGGCCCAGGACAGAGCCTGGCAGAGATTCACTTAGTGGGTGTCACACGCAGGAGTTGTGTCAGGACAGGCAGGAGGAGCATCATGAGGGAACGTCCTAGAAGAAAGGGTGGTCAGCAGCATCGAATGCTGCACAGGCCAAAGTGGAGGACGGCTCAGGAGAGACCATGAGATCAGGCAGCTAAGAGACGGCCGGTCGCTTTGCAGAGCAGTTTCAGTTCAATGATGAGGTTGGACGCCAGACTGCACAGGAAGCCAGGCTGAGGAGTGCATGAGAGGAGAGGAAGTGGAGGCACCGAGTGTAGACAGTTGTTTTCTAGGAATTTGGTCGAGAGAGGGAGGAGAGACATAGGAAGGTAGCTTGAGGGGGTGGCTGGGTCTAGTGAAGGTTTCCTAAGGGGAGGCATCTTTGAAGGCAGCAAGAAAGGAACTAGGAGACAGGGAAAGACTGAAGATTGGAGAGTGGCAGTGACTGAGAGGATAATGTGCTGGAGAAAACAGAAAGGGAGAGGATCGAGGGGAACATACGGGGCTAGCCTCGTCCATCTCGTTAGGAAGGAGGAGGAGAGAGTGGGGGTGATGTCAGGGAGAAAGAGGGAAAGGGGGCCTGGGGTGAACTTTGTCACCAAAGTAAGATGCAAAATCCCCAGCTGAGAGGGCCAGGGAGAGGCTGGTATGAGAGGCTGGAGGAGAGAAGAGATGATCTGGAAGAGCCTGTGCAGGAAAGAGGCCTGGGAACCTCTGCTATGATGCAATCTCCAGACGTGCTCCCAGCACCGACCCGGTGCTTGCTTCACGGGACCCTTGGGAGGGAAAGAAGCGCACAGCCTTTCCTTGGAATTCTGGCCTGGTTTTGGTTTTTTGTAGGGAAAAGTTAAGAAGGCAAGCTGGCCATCTTTTTCTTTGGCCATCCTTCTCTCAGGTCTGCTGCCCAAAGAAAAAGGACCAACAACAGTCGCATTACCAACTCTGTGCTTTGGGGTTGGAAGTGTTTAAACTTAACTCTCCAGTTAAGTTCGATCCCCTTACCAGCAGACTGCTCAGACACTTCCTCAGAATTGCTTCCTGTCTCCTCCTCCTCTTCTTCCTCCTCTTCCTCCTCCTCCTCTTCTGACTCCTCACTGCTGCTCTCTTCCTCTTCCTCCTCAGAGCCAGAGCCTGACTCTGCTGGAGAAGAAAGCAGAAAAGGAGAAGATAAATCTCTGGTGTCCCTTCCCTGGGAGAAGCCTGGCGGCTCCGTCTTACAAAGGCTGTCTATCTGACGCTGCTCTCCAGCTACCTGATGAGGACTCAGCTGAGCTGGTCTTCCTCTCACTGTCGCTGATATCTTGTAAATCAGAAAGGGGATCCCTCTCTTCCAGTTTCTCCTCTTTGACTAGGAAACAAACACAGATGGTGGCAAAGGTAAGTTTGGGGGAGACGTTTTTCAATCGTTAAGACAATCTGCAAAGACTTTGATTTACTTTTCGTAAAAAGACATTTCATTCATTAGTTTCACAGGGTTTACAGAAGATGAACTGTCAACCTTCAAGTAAAAGGAACAGCATCTCTGAATGGGTGACTAAGAAGCTCCACAAGGGGAAAGAATCAATAGATCAGAAGTCCATCAGACAGGAATGGATGTGGAAGCATAGTGTTCAACCAGGGCATGTGGTCTGAGAGTAAGCATACTTAATTAAGAGAAATAGAGAATTTGCTGAATTCCCTCCTAAATAAAGCTATCTGGGTACAAGAGCCCCCTTTCAAGAGTCTGTATCCTACTTGAGAAACAACTCTGTTTTTACAGAAATATAGGGCCTGGTTCTTCAGAGGAAAAAACCACCATCCCCAAGGTTAAGTACACCACCTGTGTGCTGGGGAAAAGCTCCCATGAGACTATCCCAACATCTCAATTGTGGTGAAAAAAAGCCAGCCAGCGCCATGTCCTGAGAGGCACTGACCGCAGCACCTGGCTGGCACCCAGGCAGAGGCTTACCTGGCTTCCTGCCATCCCCTTGCTCAAATCTCTCTCGCTGCTGGCGTAATGGGCTTCGACTCCAGTGACTTATTTTTACTTTGTCTCCATAGTCTTCTCGCACTGTTCTGTGATGTGCAGAAACTGGCAACCCCAGAAAAAAGAAGGCATTGACACCAGCTTGCTTCAAACCAGAGGCCCTTTCCTCAAAGAGTCCTTGCGCGTACAAATACAAGGCTAGCTGTAATCCACTGGCATGGGGGGCCATTTACATTCCCACCTCCCATCAGAGCTCCTGGGCTCACATGGGGCATTTTCAATTCAGTCACAGAATCTCAGAGTTGAAAGCGCCCTCGGCAGCTATCTAGCCCAACCAGCATCCGAAAAGGAATCTACTCTGCAGCATAAACCACAAGTGGCCACTGGCCTCAGACCATCCATCTGACGTATAGATGCTCGTCCTGCATGGCTCCTGGACCTGCCCTCTGGAGCCTAACAGAACAAGACTAACCCCTCTTCCCTGTGGCAGCTCCTCAAATCCTGGAAGGAAGTTATCCTGTCATCCCCAAAGGCATCATCAGGCTAAACATCCACCGGTCCCTTCAACTATACCTCACACAGAGACCTTTCACCATGCTGGACACCTTCCTACAAAAGTTCTCCAAACGTTCATCCAAAAAACATAGCATCCTCCCCAACACTCCCGAATGAGAAAGTGGTACCATCCCCTCACTAAGCCTGGATGCCACACCTCCCAACTCAACAAACATTTCATCATGTCCATGGTGAAAGGCACACTACGCTGGACAATGGGCATACACAGACAACCACCACCAACAAAAGAGGCCCTTCCTTCAGGGAAGTCGCTTCTGCCAGGACTGGGAGAATACCATACACACACACACATTAGTGCCCAGTGATTAGAGGAATGCATCTCAGTTATGAGAAGGCAGGGGCACTGATCTAGCATGCCTCTGGCTATGCATCCCCACCCCAGGCTGTGCACACTGTAATAAATGCTTGGTGACTGAATGATACCAAGGTCACAGCACAGACTACCAATCACGTCTATCCAGAGAAAACTAACTTCTGTCCAAGGACCACAGTTTCCTTGATTTCAAGCCACCATGTTACCAATATTTTCCTCCCACCGATCACAAATGAGACCAGAAGTGTGTCTGTTTCATAACAACCCATTATCACTACTTAAAAAGCAAATAAGCTCCCCAAACAACATCCCTTCTCCCCTAACCACACACACCCTACCCTTGCCTGCCCCAGCCCCACAACCCCCATACATAATCTTCTGGTGTTGGGTTTTCCCTAATGGTGATTCTCAAAGAGGTGGAGAAATCAACAAGGAGAAATTGTTTTCTTCATCTGACTGTCACCAATAAGGACAGAAATGATGGCCACTTTGCAGAAAAGTGGCTATTCTGCTTTAGAATATAAGAGCATGGAAGGAAGAAGACGAAGGCTGGGCAAAGTATGACAAGGAACCTAGATTTGCAGCAGATTTCAAAAGGTTCTGAGAAAGGAGACGGATCCCATTGATTAGAACTCTGCAGCCAAAGTTAGTACAGGGAAAGACACAAAAATAAACAATTCAGATGAGGATGAAGAAGGGAACAGTGAGGGTACACAAGGAATTATCAACCAACTTAGGTTTTAAAAAGTCACTTCCCGAAGATGAAAGCAAGAGCAGATTCCTGGGAGTGAGCACAAAAGTCTGGAGCAATCTTGGAAGCACAGTGAAACTCAGGAGTTGGCAAGGGACTGTGAGGGCCACAAAAGGAATTTTTTAAGAGTTCCAGTGCAGTTAGGAGGAGGCCCAAGGAAGGTAACAAGCTGCGGCTCAGGACACGGGGGACGATAACCAACAACAGAAAAGGTAGATTTGGATTTTACCTTTTTATGTGGGGGGGTGGGGGTGGGGTATAAAGGATAAAGATCTCTGGAACAGGAAAGGACAGAACAAAAATGGCAAACAGGGAGCTGACGCCCAGGACAGTTAGGAAGATAGTAAGAGGATCTGACTGCCATTGAGGAGCTCAAGTTACTTGGCATGTGTTCCCTATTTACTGGCAGAAGGGATTGTGGGAATGTCTGGAGGGCAGGGGTTGTCTTCTTGCTCAAAACGGGAAAGAGAAAGGGGTCTCTTCCAAAAGGCCAATGAGGTGATTTGATTCCTGGCAAAATTAAAGAACTCTTTCAAAGAATAATTGATAAGCCTCTCAGTAAGGACCCAGTGATCACAAAGAGCGAGCATGGCTTCCTTGAGAACGCGTCTGGCCAGACTACCCTGACAGCGGCCCCAAAGATGCACATTTAGGACTGAGGAGAGGGGCAACCCGCTAAGTCAGAGCTGTCCCAAAAGGGGAGCAGCTCCCCCCGCTAGCACTCTCCAGACATATGCTGGAAGAGCCCTTCTTGGCATGATGGAGAGCAGAGTGTGCTCAGATGGACCCTTTTCCAACTCTGGGATTCTCTTATGTGAGCAGCACACAAATAAGGGTTACAAGTGTGTGTCGAGGCTGCCCAATTTCTCCACAATGGACCCTCTGATTCTGAGCACATTTTCTCTGACACAGAGGCCAATAACATATCACACATCTGCAAAATGTCTGGCAGCATCAAACTCAACCTTTCTGTGATCAATACTCGATGCATTCCAGCCTGATTAAGCGACTCCTTTTCTGGAGCAGAACTTGCCCTAACAATGCCCCCCAAGCTCAGCCCACAAATGAGCATTCCTCCAGAGAAGGCTCTGTCCAGGGAGGCAGGTGAAGGCCTGGGGAGCCTGCTCAGCCCTTCTGCCCCCGGCCATCCGGCTCGGCAGGCCCCGTTACCTTCTCTTCGGGCCTCTCGCTCTTTGCGTCGCTCCTCGGCTCGTCTCTCCCGTTCCTTCTGCTCCCTCTGCTCTTTCTGCTGCTCCCTCATCTTCCGCTCGCGTTCCCTCTTTCGCTCCAGCTGTTCAAGACGATCCCTGGAAGCAATCAGATGCCTACTTTTTTTTTAATTCAAATAGGAAGGTTTCCGTATTTTTCAGCACTTTCATTTTACAAATGATCTTTTCTCAGCTTGTTCAATCTCAACAACTTACATTAAAACAACTGACATAAGAAAAGGTCTTCCGTGAACAGACAAACACAAGCACAAAGCGTTTTCTCAGAGTCACGTCCTTGGCAGGAGAAGTCCCAATCCTTCTGCTACAACAGAACCACCCCCAGCGGTGGTTCTAGCACTATTTCTGAGAAAGTCTTCCCAGACTATATCACCAACATCTCTGAAGAACATATGACAACAAAGAGAACTCTCAAAAACTATGAGGAAACAGAGCACCTCCTGGGAAAGTCCTGAGGTGGACAGCTCAGAGGACTGAGGGACTAAGCCCGATTTCTTCAGCAGCCGCGTCACTCGAGACAATTCAACTTTGTGTCCCCCACCCCAGCCTCCACCACATAAAGACACCTCCCAGAGGCCATCAGGGTTTACTCCACAGGTAGAGTGAATACAAACTTGATGGATAAGTCACGTGGAAATTGGGGAGATGCTTTCTGATTATCACGAGAATCATCACTGTCATCTTCTTAAAAAATAGGTGGTTATGTAACCTGGTACAAGTTACTTAAACTCTCTGATTCTGTTTCCTCATCTGCAAAATGGGGCTAATAAGTGCCCTTCCCTTCTAGGATTGTTGAGAACCAAACGAGAAAACCCATGGAAGGTATTTTGCATACCATAAAACGTTACACAAATGCTAGCTTTTCTACTATTACTGTTATCCAATTGTAGGTTGCCAAAAGCTAAAAACTGGGAGATCATAGAGAATTATTTCTGGTGTTTCCTAATAGAATGAAAAAGCATCATTTCTGTAGGAACTTTGAGTCAGTGGACTTGCTAATATGATATAACAAAATCTTTAAAAGTATATTAAAGGGGCAGCTAGGTGGCGCAGTGAATGGAGTCAGGAGGACCTGAGTTCAAATCTGACCTCAGACACTTGACACACTTGCTAGTTCTGTGACCTTGGGCAAGTCACTTAACCCCAAATGCCCTACTTTCCCCCCTCAAAAAAAAAGAGAGTATATTAAAATATATATATATATATGTTAAATACCACCCACTACCAAAGGGAGGCCTGAGCACAGCGCAGCATGAGCAGCCCAGAGCCCGTGGGAAGCAGCAGGCAGAGTGGGTAGGGAGATAAGCTCAGTTTGGAGCTATTCTGGCTGTGTGACCCTGGATAGGTCACTTCACCTTTTGCTGCTACCTACAGGAGCCTCCGGCAGACCAAGTTATGCAGAAGGCACCACTCTCCTCAGCAGAGAGGGCTCCAATCAAAGCTCAGTTCATCTATCTCCTGATCCCAGCTCCTCTCACCCTCCAAAGCTCCCAGGAAACCTCCAGGTGGACTGGGTTGCCCAGAGCCCAGCGTCTGTCTCACCATCCCAAGCCGGCCTGGGGAATGGGGTTCTCTGCCTCTCAAAGTGCAAGGGCACAGCTGAATAGAACCTCAGACTTCTCACCAAGAGCCGACCCCAGATCCTCCATATGCTCAACTGACAATGGGGCCAACTTACTGAAGAAGTGAGGAACAAGAGGGAGGAGAGAGTTGCTTAAGCAGGGTTAAGATGGGGGTCCGAGGAGATAGGATGGGCAAGCTCTGGTCTATCCTCCTTAGCCTGGGTTCCTCTCCCCCTCTTAGGAAGTTCCATCTATCCAACAACCAAGCTCAAGTAGCTGCTCTGCCCCTGCAGCCTGAGGGCAGGAGGGACACAGCATTCTCCTCTTGTCTCAACTGACTCCCCCTTCTCCTATCCAAAGCTAGCTTCTCCATCTCTGGATCCCTATCTCATACTCTGAAGCCCTTCTTATATGAAAGAGGGCAAGGCCTGAGGAAGACTGATTCAGGAGAAAGTAACGGGCAAACAGACAGAACTAAGAAAAAGCAAGATTATGAAACAGATTGGTGAGATGGCAAGATGAGGTAAAAGAAGTTAGTGAGGAAAGGGAAAATCAAAAATTACGTTATAGTGCCCATACTTGGATCAAGAGAAGAGTTTAGAAAGGGAGAGGGGTAGTGTGGACCACGCATAAAATGTGAGACATGATGCCAAAGAGAACCACTAACCTGGGAGGACAGCTGGTGAGAGCATGGTGTCTGGGGATGAGGTCTGGGTTTCTAAACCTCAGTCAGTTTAAATATAAGAATGCCAAGTTCTCACCTAGGGTGAATACACACCAAGTAAGGGCTGGCAAGAATGTAGGCGGACTGATTTTTTCCTTCTTTCCTTCTCTTTTTCTGTAGTGAGGGCTGGCTCCCCAGGGAGGGGAAGAGGAAGGGACATTTTAGAGTCAAGATAAAAAGAAAATGCAGCAAAATAATATTTCTCTTAAAAGGAAAAGAAGTTGATGTGGTTAAGCAAGGTAAGAAGTAGGAGAAAGGTCAGAAGGGAGCAATAAAAGGCTGTAAACGTGTTAATAACGATCTGAAGAAATAATGGCGGATGCTCAAGCACAATCTGAAAATGAAGGTCACATGGAGAGGTTTGCAGGGGCTTGCGTCATCCACGTCGGGTTTCTGTCTGCATCCTCTATGTGACTTCTAATAATGTCAAGCTGAACACTGGTCTCCAGGAGCACCCTGCCACAAGCTCGTGTTTATCAGGAACAAGTGGAAGGGGAGCCTGGAGCAGGAGGACAGAATGTAGAGGAGCATCATACCAAGGTGGTGGAAGGCAGGAAGGGCTCTGAAAACTGAGAACACTGACTCATGGGGAAGAATGCCCCACTCCTAGAGAAACCCTAGCAAGTAGTCTAAGAATGAGGTTCAGACCAATATCCTACTTCACATGCCGTAACAAGCTCAAAACAGATGCCTGACCTGAAAAGAAACCATCACACCACTAAACAAATTATAAGAGAAGCAAGTCAGGAAGCCTTTCCCATCTCTAGCTAGGAGGAGAATTCTTAACCAAATGGGAGAAAGTGGAGCACAAAAGACAAGATAGACGGTTTCTATTCTAGGAAACAGAAAAGTTTTTGAATGAACAAAATCAATGCAAGCAGCATGAGAAGGGAGACTGCTGAATGGGAAAACCATCTTTGCATCTGTTATTCGAGATCCACAGCTTGTTCTCCCTTCATGTAACCTTCCAGGCAGCTCTACAGACCCTTAGAGCAGAAGTCCCAGCCATTGCCTGGCCCCACCTAGAATCAGATTGACCTAAAGTGCAAACTGGTTCTATGTAAAATGGAGAGCCATGACCCAGCTGGTCAAAGGACAGGAATAAAGGAAGTGAAAAGTAGTAAACTTTGGAAAGACTGCTCCAAATCCCTAATGAGAGAAATACAAATCAACACAATTCTGAAATTTCATGTCATTCCTGGCAAACTGGCAAAGCTCAGCAAAGATGGAAATAGTCAGTTGGAGGGACTGTGGGAAGTTGGCCATACAAATAAGTTGTTTGCAGAGCTATGACCTAGTCCATCCATGCTGGAAAGCAATTTGGAATTTATTTAAAAAGTGGCTAAACTGTCCACCTCATTGACCAGCTATCCCACTAACGGCAACAAAGAAGTGGAAATCAAGTGTCTGTCCCCTAAGCGGGGAAGAGCAAAATACAGCAGGGCACAGGAAGGCTTGGACCATGGCTGTACTGAACAAATAACCAATCAGAAGTTTTATGGAAAGAATAAAGGCAGTGCAGAGCCCAGGACTATGATGGATGAACAAGATGCCAAAGGGAGAAGAGCAGGGGAGCAGTGAGGGCAAGGAATCCCTTCTGCCAGAGTTCTAGGGATCTGTTTTTCAAACAGTCAAGAGCAAGAGCGGCTCCATCATCTTTTTGGGGCATGGAGCCTCCTGGCCTCTTATGAAAACATGCCCGAGAACTATCACCCAAAGGATCCCACAGCAAAGACTACATACCCAAGATTACAAATGTCCTGGGCAAGTAACTCAAGACCACAGGGCTGGGTGTGTTTTCCTCACTGGTGCCCACTAAAGTCAAGGATGATGCCAGAGAGGTGAACAGCTGAGAGGTAAACAGCTAACCAAGAAGATGATATCTGGGGATCAAGTTTGAATTTCTAAACCTTAGTAAGTTTAAAATATAAGAACACCAGGCTCTCAGGCAGGGAGAAGATGCACCTATTAAGATCCGGCAAGAATGTACTGCTTGGTGGGCTGAAAATTAAGACAAAAATCTAGAATGAAAAGGACAGAGGAAGGAGGAAATTGTTGGTATTTCCCCACCAAACTAGATGCCAAATATGTACCACAGTATGACTAAGGAAGTTACAATCTAAGAAAAAAGGAGGTGGTAGCACTCAGAAGGTACAGGTGACAAAATTCAAGGAAGGTGCCAATGAGAAAACCCACTGCCTAAAATAGTCATACATAAACCCACAAAGGTCAGCACAGAATAGGATCCCAGTGCTCATAAGGAGGTATCACTGAGACTTTGTGGGATGAGCCCCATGACTGACATGAGATTCTGAACAGGCAGGGATACCCCTGCCCTGTGCATGGGAATAAATCCTGGAATCAAAAAAAGTAGGTCAAAGAGCATTTCTGTGAAGTTCAGCAGAGGGAGAGTCAAAAACAATGTTGTCAGGGACTAGAGATGACTGTAGACCATTAGGACAGAAAAGAGGAATTAGCCAAGGAATCTGGAACACATGATAAGCCTAGCATAAAGGCATGACATAAGAAAGATGGCAGGCTCCAATGACGCAAGCATCTGCCAGAATTCTACCAAAAGCAGAGCATTTCTAATTTCTTAATTCATCTCTAGGATAACTGCATTGTTAAAAGGCAGGGGTGGGGGTGTGTGGGAAACCAATAAGGGAAAATTCTATTCTGGATCTGATTCTCACCACCAGAGTAACTGGGTGTGGGAAGTGGAAAGACTGGAGTGAAATGGCCTCTTTCCTAAAAGTCTGTGTTGGAGGAGGGGAAAGCCAGTCATACCCGAACCCTAGACTGGGAGAAGGGAAGGGCATATGTGTTTCAAAGGATTTAGAGAAAAGGAAATCATGGACTAAAATTCTCCAAGGGAAGTCAGCCCAAGAGGGATGGAAAATTCTCAAGAATGAAATTCTGAAGGTATACAGAGAAAGACATCCCCCTCCCAGCTTTCATCTGACAACCTTCTACAAATGTTATAGCAAAAAAGATAAAAAAAACAGAATCAAAGCTATAAACATCAGTAGGAGGGAGAGAAAACAATCATTCTCTGCCAATGACATGATAGTCTACTAAAAAACTCCTCAAAATCAGTCAAGAAACTGACTGAGAGAAAAGCTACAGCAACATAGGATACCAAAAAAAAAAATCACCAATTTTAAAATATAATATTAACAAAAACCAGAAGGAAACCATGAGAAAATGCACCGAAAGTAACTATAAAATGCATAAGATATGTGGTCGTTAACCAACCAACACACACAAATTTATAGGAATACAACTACAAAACATGCTACAGAACAAAGGGAGACAGATAACCACAGAGATATTCACTCTTCATTGGGCAACGCCAATAGAATAAGACCGGCAATAAATTAATCTACAGGATTAGTGTTAAACCAATCAAATTACTGAGATCCAAATGATAAAATTCACATGGGAGGACAAAAAATCTAAAATTTCAAGGCAAAAAATGAAAAAGGAACAAATGAAGAGGGTAGAGTATGACCATAACTCCAGCATTTGGCACACGCTAAAAAACAGAGAAGTAAATCGCTGGAAGAGGCAAGGTAAGCAAGAAACAGAAACAATCCCAAGCAGTAAATAGTTCAGCACCTGATAAACCCTAGGCTGCAAATTAATAGGGAAAAAGCTTTCTTTTTGATAAAAAATGCTGGGAAAACTGTAATGTGTTTAGTCATAAATTAGGTTTAGATGATTATCTTATACATAACCTGAGTACAAATAATCACACCATCAAAATGAAGAAGAGAATCAGTTTGGTACCCTTCACAATCATAGTGATGAGGATAATCCTTAACCAAATGTAGAGGATATAATAAAAAGACGAACTAGACAATTTTGACTACATAAAATTAAAACGTTTTTGTGTGAATATAATGAGGAAGATACAATCTGAAGAGAAACACCAGAGTGGGAAAATACTGGCATCAGATTTCAACAATAAAGCCTGGTTATCCAAAACAGGTAGTGAACTGTCCCAATACTGTAGCACCAAAAGTCATTCTCCAAAAGGTTATTGCTGGTGGTTGTGTCTGTCCTTCGTTCTTGAAGGGGACCATGACATCAAGGAGGTGATGCCATGACATGCAAGTGAATTGGATTTAAGTGAGACAGGGCTGTGCAAGGTTAACAGTCTCACTTTCTCCTCCACAGTCATCTGGGTCCAGGGGCCTGATGTTCATCAGGACAACTGGAGATGGCCCAGGATGCACTGGGAGACCCTGGCCCTTTTAGGTTCCCACTTTGAATGAAGTAATGCCCATTCAGTGAATAGGACTCTTTAAAAAGTTTATAAAGGGATAGCCCCTTTAATAAAAAAAAAAAAAATCAAACTGGGAGGGGGACACCCTCAAGGTTCCAGGCCAAAAAAGAAACAGTTACTATTGAGTATTTATAATCACTCTGTGCTAGGAAGGCCAGAACCCCTAAGAAGAGTTTTCAAGAGTTGCAAGCTATAAATGATAAGAAAGCATTCTTGAAACCACAAACGGTAAGAGAAATTAAATTAAAATCACCCTGAGCTTTCACCTCCTACTATGCAAATTGGCAAAGATGAAAAAAGATAGCTACAATCAACATTGAAAAGGCTACGAGAAGACAGGTAGACTGGCATTCTAATGAAGGAACTGTCAGTCAAGTGGTCAAGACTTCGATGTAGAATTCCACAAGAAAAACGAGTAACTCTGCAATCACTGTGATCCAGCAGCAATCACACTGCTTGGCTTGTACCCCAAAGAAGTCACAACAGAAACAAAGGCAGGCCCAATAAATCAAGAGCATCACTCTTTGTAGTACCAAAGAACTGGAAATAAAACAGGTAACCACTGACGGGGGAACGGCTGAAAAACTGGTATGTGAATAAGGGAATATCGCTGGCAGCAACAAATGACAAACATGAAGAATGCAGAGAACTGTGCAAGGATTTATACAAACTGATGCAAAGCAAAATACGGAGAATCAAGGTAATAATATACACAACGATTACAACAATGGAAATGTACAAACCACTGAAAGGAAGCTGAAATCTGAGAGAGACCTGGAGCGGTGAGGAAGCTGGCCTCTGTTTGTGATCACAGCACAGGGCCAGCAGACTGCGAGGGGAGGACACGGTGCACATGGCCACAACACGGGCTTGATGTTCCATCTGTTTGATAATTTTTGTCTCTAAGGATGGTTCGAGAGCAGTGGGAGGTGATTAATATCAAGGCTAAAGGTATCAGTAAAAACAATTTTTTCATAATTTCCTCCATAAAGAGGAACATTTTTGGTGAAGAGGAAAATCAGGAGTCTTCTGAAGAGACATGTAGAAGAACTGAGAACTCCCCAATCACGTTAAGATTTCTGGAGCACATGTTGAGAAAATGAAAACAAAGGCAGCTACCCAACGGATAAATGTTCAACAGATAGGAACAGGCAGTTTTCAGATGAAGAAATCAAAGTTATCTACAATCCTACGAAAAAAGTGCTCTAAGTCACTACTGATGAGAGAAACACAAATCAAAGCAACTCTGAGGTACCACATCACACCTATCAGATTGGCTAACATACAAAAGAGGAAAATGAAAAATGCTGGAGAAGATGCGAGAAAATTAGAATACTAATGCACTGTTGGTAGAGTTGTGAACTGATCCAACCATTCTGGAGAGCAATTTGGAACTATGCTCAAGGGGCTATACAACTGTGCGTGCCCTTTTGACCCAGCAATACCATTTCTAGGTCTGTATCCAAAGAGACCATGAAAATTGGAAAAGTACCCACGTGTACAAAAATACTTATAGCAATTCTTTCTGTGGTGGCAAAGAATTAGAAATTGAGGGGATACCCATCAACCAGGGAACGGTTGATCAAGTTGTCATATACAAATGTAATGGGCTACTACTGTAGTATAGGAAACGATGAGCAGGCAGACTTCAGAAAAACCTGGAAAGTCTTACATGAACTGATGCTGAGTGAAGTGAGCAGAGCCAGGAGAACATTGTGCACAGTAACAGCCACAGTGTGTGATGGCTGAGGTGGATAGACTTACGTCTTTTCAGCAATGTAAGGACCTTAAGTCAACTCCAAAAGACTCATGATGGAAAATGCTGTCCATGTCCAGAAAAAGAACTCTGTGGGGATCTGAATGCAGATGGAAGCAGACTATTTACTCTCCTTTTCTTTGGTTGTTTTGTTTCTTCTATTTCTTGGTTTCTCCCATTAGTTCTAACTCTTTACATTATGACCAATGTGAAAATATGTTTAACATGGATGTATAAGCAGAGCCCATATCAGTATGCATACCATCTTGGAGAGAGGGAAGGAAAGGGAGGGGAAGAAAATTTACAACTCAAAATCTTATGGAAACGAATGTTGAAAACTAAAAATAAATTAATTAATTATATTTTAAAACAAGAAAAAAGCAAAGGCAACTAGCTACCAGACAGTTTTCTGTAAGAATACTGTCAGAAGTGCTAATGCTCAGAAGGATTGAGACCGACAAGGAATACTAAGGACAACAAAAAAGATCTCTTAGCTAGTCTCTTAGCTAGACTGAAAAACAGTGGCTGCTCAAAGAGGGATGGGACCATTGCTCAAGGTGGTTAGGACAGTAATCACTGACCACAGAGGGAAGGAGGAACACTACTGTATTGAGATTCTGCTTTCCTTGCCAAAGAGAAGGGAGCTTTGGAGTTAATGGTCAAAGATAAGAAAGGTGATAGTCAAAGAGGACCTTCCTGCTTCTGATGAACTGAAGTCCAATGGACTGAATGAGCCACTTCTTCAAGGATTCAGAGAATGGGCAGATATGAAAGCTAAGCCCTCGTCAGTGACCTCTGAAAGATGAAGGAGAACAGGGCAGGTACTAGAGCACTGAAGGTCAATGTTCTGAGCGTTTTCAAAAAAGAGAATAGAATCTGCAAATTAATGATGAGCTAATGAGCTTTGATTTCAACTCCTCAAAACATTCTAGCACATACTGTCAGAAACAGTTTGTGCACATCTAGGAAAGAATGAGGTTTCCAGAACTAGTCTGGTTTGAGCAAGCTACTTTTTTTTTCAGATGGGGTCAAGGAAAGCTACAAATATAGTCTCAGAGCAGGGGGAGGGGACTGAGTCTCCCTATCTCACCCGGCTTGGAAGAGCAGCCACCCCTCATCGACCCAGCGCCTCCTCCTTTGCCAGCTTGAGGCTGCCAGACTTACTGAGGACTCCTGATAGGCTCAGGGCTCCTGGGGAGCAGGGATTACACAAGTAGCCCCCTCATGCCCAGCTTAAATAGTTTTTCTAGACTTCAGCCACATTTGATGACATAGCCTATGCACCAAAACGCTGGTGAGGCCTCTTCTCCAGCTGCTCAGGGAGCTGGCTGCCACCAGGAATGACAATAGAACCAGGAGGTTCACAACAGACAGACTTCTTCCATGTAAACAGACGGTCAGAGATGGCCAGTGCCTGGCCAAGATGCATGAGACGACTCCAGATGTTATCTTTGCCTCTGGATTCAGAAGCCAATTTGGTGGTGGCAAAAGTAGAGGCTCTGGCATGATTGACGACTCCTCTGACTGTGCAAAGAGAAATGAAGCAGAACACTGATTTGCCAGGCATGGCGGCAGGCGGAAAAAGACATTGAGGGAACAGCAAAAGACACACAAGAACAGAACAGAGGAAGGCAGGGTTGATGTGAAGGCAAAAGTGGAGCTGGCAAGGAGGAGTAAGGGCATTCTGCAGAATGTTTATCTGTGTTCATCAGAGCACAAATAAACTATGTTAAAAACTTCCAAAGGCAAAAAAAAAATGGATGAAATGCGAGATAGTAGCACAACTGCATGGACTAGAAATGGGCCGAACAGATGGACACGAGGTCCTCGATGACAGCGGGGAAGGGAAGGTCTTCAGCGTGTATTCCACTAGTTCAGGTATAGCCCTCTAATAGATAAAAGTCCCAGAGAGAAATCTCATGGAATCCAAGGAAGCTAAAAATCTAGGAGGGAGAGCTAATGCACTGGATGAGCAGGTTAGAGGATTAGGCTAAATCTAATTACAGTGAAATTTCTTACCCTTGGGTTTGAGAAATCAACCTCTGCTCGCAAAGGGAAGCAAGTTATTTGAAAAATCTAGGGGTCAGCATTGACATGGAAGCAGACAAAGGTCTGGGGATCACGGTTTAGGAAAGGCACTGGTGAAGAGCCTGAAGTCTGCTCCACAAGGACACTGGCTAGAAGAAACGGAGATGCTAGTCTCAGGAAGACTCAGGGAGAGGAGGGACAGCTGTCTTCAGGTTATTATGTAGGAGATAAGACCTGACTGAAAACAGGAGAGGCCTCCACAGCCACCTAGTATGCTCTGTAGTCATATACTCAGGACCCTATTAGTGAGTCTCAAATCCCCTGAAGGAGATGGATCTGAAGGTACAGTCAATGGTTCCAGCTTAATGGAAATGAGCCTTGTGAATTTGAACACTGCAACCAAATCAGGAGAGTCACTATTTGCACTAATTCTGGGCCTTGCTGGGTTCACTTCTTTTGCTTGGCCCCACAAGGAACAACTAAGAGCAGTGGGCAGAAGCTGCAAACTTGCAAATTGAGGTTTGATGCTGGGAAACACTTCCCAACAATTCATGGGGATTCTTTTTCCAAGGAGGGGTGGGACCAGTTCCAATTCTGACATTCTGTGTTTGTGTCCCTCGATCCCCCTCACATCCCTTTCCTGCTAGCAGCTCAAACCTCTCACAACCAGCTCACACCAGACTCATCCTTTCTGTTTAAGCCTGTCCATGAAATTCCTTTTCTTCAGGGTGGGTGAAGCCTTCCCACAACCCAGGGTGTATTCCAATGACATCCTCTGCCTCTCATTTTCAAGCCTAAACTTATGGGTGCATTACCTGTCTCCACTGACCCCCTCACCTTTCTCATTCTCTTCCAATCTGACTCCTGGCTGAGATTGCTCTGAGACCCCCTTCCTGACTACACAGCCCCTTCAGGAAGCACAGGCAGGACCTGTCGGACATTCTGCCTAGAGCTTCCCCCAGCAATAAGCCCATCTCATGCTGTCTCATGCCCTGGCCCTTCCCTCTATCCACACTGCTATGCGCCTGCTTGGACACTGCTCCCTCTATGGTCCCCTGTAGGGCAGGAGCTTCCTCCCAGGTGTTTCAGGCTCCCTTCTTGTCTTTTACTGATGGCCAAATCATCTGCCTGACACACAGATCAAAGAACATCCCTTTCATGGTCCTCACTGTTTCCCAAATAGTTTTAGACACCTTGGGCTGGGACTCAAGGCGCTCCCCAGCCTGGCACCACCTGCTCTTCCAGGCTTCCTTCCATGTCTCCTTGGCTCTAGCCATGTGAATCAGTCTTGCTTCCCGCCACTGACCCTCCTCCCCCATAATCTTTTCCATAAGCCTAGAATTCTGACTCCCTCTCCATCCAGCTCTGACACCAACTCTCCCATGAAGCCTTCCCTGATGCCTCCCCTAAGTAAGTAATCACCTTTCCCCTAGTGTAACTTTCAAGAGCAATGATTCAGCACCTATGGAACCCGATGAGCATAGATTTAGAGTTAGAAGGGCCCTTTGGGGCATCAAATGCAAACCCCTCATTTTACACATGATGATACTGAGGCTGAGAGAGGAAAAACAACTTGCTAGGATCACCCAGCAACTAAGTGTCTGAGGCAGGTTTTGCACTCGGGTCTTCTTGACTCCAAGCCCACTACTCTAAACCACTGCACCACCTGGCTGTCCATCACCTCCTCCCATACTTACTGGTTTACAGAGTACATGTCCCTTATATGATACAAGCTCCACGACAGGCCAGGATGCCTCTTCTTCGTACCCAGCCCAGAGCTGGCTGAGGTTCTCCATCATCACTCGGCTGGTTTCCTAAATTCAATTTATTTCCACTTCTCTCTCCTTACCTCCATGTCCCACTACAGAATGATAGCACCCACTTCGCAGGGCTGTTGGGGGAATCCAATGAGATCCATGTAAAGGGCTCTGGAAACTCTGGCTCTCAGGGCTGTTAGGAAGTGTCTAGAACCCATACTGTTTTAGCAGTCCTTCCTTGGCCCCCGCTGCAGCTCTTCTCTCTGCCTCCAACTTCTCCCTGCTCTACTCTAGCCTGCCTGAGTGATGCTATGGGGCTCAGCTGAGGATCTTCTTTAGTCTCATGGCTCTCCCGTCCAAGAACTTAGAATCTCCACTTTTTAAACTGGCACTGAGGGAGCCCATGAGCCAGCCAGCACCCACCAGGCCCCCTCTCTCATTTCTCATGATTCTTCAGATGGCTCCTTTGCTGATGCTACATTTAGAACACTAGACTCCCATTTTCTCCTTTGACATATTTCCATCACCTTCTATAAAACTCAGTTGAAAATTATATTTCTACAAGAAGCTTTCACTGTCTAGCGTTATCTCACACTGACTTCTTTCATTCTCCTTTCACTTAGCACTTACAGACTGAGCCTGAATTACACTCCTTTCTCCTTGAGGATACATTCCTTTGAAATTATTAGCCCGTTTTTTCATTCCTGTTATAACTATAAGGAATCTTACTACTGTTTTTGTACACTGCATCTTTTTTTTTTCTTTTTGGAGTGGGGAAGGCAGGGCAATTGGGGTTAAACAACTTGCCAAAGGTCACACGGCTAGTTTTGTGTTAAATGTCTGAGGCCGCATTTGAACTCAGGTCCTCCTGATTCCAGGGCCGGTGCTCTATTCACTGTGTCACCTAGCCACCCCTGTACACTGCATCTTACAGGGAACAATGACAATGGTGATGATACAGCCTTACTCTGTCCCAGGAACTGTGCTAAGCACTTTACCACTTGGCTGGCTAACTAAAGGCTCTCACCTCTCCCTCCTGGAATGTTCCCGAGCCATCTCCCTCCTTTTCTGCCTCTCCCATTCCCGCCGTGCTTTATCCTGCTCCTCCCGATGCCTTTTCCGCCGCTCATGTTCGCGCTCCTTCTCTTTCACCCTGGCATGCTTCCCTAATGAGGGGAAACATCCTGTCACACTCATAAGAATACAGTGAAGTCCCAGGAAATTAACTTAAAATATAAGTTACAGTGATACACATAAAGCACATGAGAAAGCAACTCTCTTTGATAGGATTCTTCTTTTATAGGACCACGACCTTGACTCAGATTTCTAACCAAAATGTCAGTGAACAAATCACATCTCAAATGTATCCACAGGAAGTTTTCTTCAATGCCCTCCCCCTCCCCGCCCCAGTGGGCACCCACACATGTGTATGTGTACATACACATGTACACACACAACACACACAGATGTACTAATGACTCCTAACTTCTCTTTATGCCAAACACATTTTTTTGGGACTCAAACTTATTAGAATCCCTTTGGGTTTGGGGCCTGGGGTCAAGCGCTAGTTATGTCACTTCCTATCTGACTCTGGACAAGACACAAATGCGTCAAAACCTTCAGTATCCTTTTCAAAAAAATAAACAACAAAAACCAAAACTAGAATAATTCCTATCCTAGGTCCCTGTTTCAAGGATCAATTAAGATGAGATGCAATGTAATAATGGAAACACTAGAGCCGGAGTCGGCCCACAGACAGAGTGGACAGGGTACACGGTGCAGGCCACTCTGGTCTCCAGGCTGTGCACCTGATGGGTCACTGTTCCTAGTGACAAGTGGAATGTGAATTATGATTATTAAATCTGCTCAATATTAAGCAGCAAAGATAGGGGTGGGGAATTCTATACTCTGAACCAAAGAAATTTCACCTGATGAAATCATACCAAAGGACAAAGCAATATAAAAATAACATGGGGAAACTCTCTGAAGGGATAGTGGCCCACCTCTGCAGAATGCTCTAGGGAAGCAATGTCTGAAGGGAAGAAAGAACTGAACTCAAAGTGACTTGGCATGAAAAGGAAAGCAGCTCTGTACCTCCCTCTGCTGAGTGGCTGCGATGCCGACGTTTCTCTTTCCTCTTCTCATCTTTCCTGTGATGAGCTTTCTCTTTCCGTGACATTTGCTGGGGTGGTTTGATAGCCAAGGAGTCATCTTCTTCACCTCTAAGAGTACAATGCAAAATGGCAATTACTCCGTACACAACAGGGGCACTTGGAACACACTGCAGAATTAACAACTCAATATAAGCATGGCCACAAACTACGAAAAGGCAGAAAGAGGCACCATTTTCCTCTGCATCTGAGAATGAAGAGGGTCAGATACTAGTCAGGATGTAAACCTGAAATCATAGCAAAAGTGTATTTCTGTAGGGTTTGGTTAGACGAAAAGTTAAGGGAAAAGTCGACCTGCATACTGAGACAGATCTTTCAAGCAGACAAACGGTCTGAGGAACTCCTTTCCAGCCACTGCTACTTCTACACCAGGCTGGCAAAACTCACTGCCATCAAGGTTTCCTTCCACTTGCTCAAGGAGGGGATGAATGTAGGGTTTAGGGGAAAGTTTGCTGTGCCAGGAGAACAGGCTTCTGGCCCTACCCTGACAAGCCGTACAACCTTAGAAAAGGCAAGTTACTGCTCTGTGTCTCACTTTTCTCATCTTTTGGTTGAAAAGGTTACTCTAGATGACCCCATGGCTCCTTGAAAAATCTTATAGCTCTGTCAAGGTCAAGCTTTTATCCAGGCAGCTCAGTGGCATGGAGGATAGAATGCTAGGACTGGAGTCCAGCCTCACTTACTTGCTCTGAGAACCTGGGCAAGTCACTTAGTCTCAATTTGCCTCAGTTTCCTCATCTATGAAACAGGCATCATAATAATAGCCCTTCTCTCCCAGGCTCTTGAGAGGCTGAAATGAGAGCCATGTATGGGTGTCATCGGTCAGTGAACGTGTACTGAGTGCCTGCTTGTGCCAGGCACTGTGGTATCCCACCTCACTTCAGGCTGCCAGTCACCCCACTACATTTAGGACATCAAGAACCAGAAAAGCTTAAGATTTAAAAAGTGCTTTCCATATAACGACCACACGAGTGGGGCAATATGAGAAGATAAGCTAACAGATGCAGAAGGACAAGAATGGGGGCTTTCAGATCTAGGACTGATGCTCCCGAGTCCCTCTGTTGGTTAGATTCACCTCCTCAATTCCTAGGAGCACTAGCCCAGGAAAGAATCTGGCTGCCAGCAAAGCAAGTTAGCTAGGACACCAAGTTTGCATCTTCCCCATGTTTCCTGTGAAGTGGGATCAATACATTGTTACTACAAAACACTGCAGATTTTAAATAGAAAGGTTGCTGCTTAATCGACAAATAATTTCACATTTGGTCGACAGCCTGTCTCTGATACTCTCTAGATTAGTCTCCTCACCTATAAGAGGGGGATGAAGTCCTTGTGCCACAGGCTACGGCTTAAAGGAAGCACATGTGAAGAGTGCTTTACAAGCTTCGACATGCCATATAAATGCCAGCTGTTGTTATGTTTAGATCTTCAAGCATGGAAGAGGTGGGTCATCTGGGAGAAACCAGATAATGACTCAGTTCTAAACATGGAGTTCAGACTAGCAATCAATCCCCAAGATAGACCTTTTCAAAGCAATGCTTAGGAACCTCAGCCAGACAGAAAAACTGGCATGACAAAGGTCTCAAGCAGTTAGTTTGACACCCATTTACCTATCTTCCATAGAATCTTCCCTCCTGTAAGGTGAATTCCTGATGGTTATCTCCATACGGTGATCTCTCAGCTCCCCCTCTTCAAGGGAATCCCGCTTGGAATCCCGATCATCAGACTAAAAGGAAAACAGAAAAAGAAAAAAACCAACCATTTTACTTTCTGAAAAATTATATTCAGATTAGCTTCATCAATGACCTCAGACACAAAATTTTACACAAATTTCAATGGGCCAATAAAATACAAAAATCAAATTCTTTTATTAGGGCCATACAATGTCTCTTAGGGCCTGCAACGGTGTGGAAGTCCTAGGAAGCTGGTGAATATGTTTAGTGGTAGCGTCAGTGAGGCAGTCTTGTTCACGGACATTAGGCCCACGAGCGAGGCAGCACTCTCTTCTCCTGCAGTTACTAAGGAGATTTCTAGACTCCACACAGAGAAGAAAGATAAAGCACGGATACAGCTCTCTGGTGTACACGGCACTGGCCTGTATTCAACAGATATTTAAACGAGGGTGGCATTCTAGCTGACAGACAGTGCCAACGTACTGAAGAGCTCTTCTCAGCATGTTATTTTGCAAACTAATACAGATGTTAATTTCTCAAAGCAATATTTTATCAATATTTATAAACAGAATTATTTGCAAATGTGGGCATGACAAGAATTAAAAACATTAATCCTACTGCACTTAGAAATATTCAGTAATGATGTTAGGTCTCAGATACTTTATTCTCCAAACAAATCCTCATGTAGCATGAGGGTTCTTAACCTTTTTCTGTGACACAGACTCCTACAGCAGTCTTGTGAAGACTATGGATCCTTTCTCAGAATCACATTTTTAAATGTGTAAAGTAAAACACACAGGATTACAAAGAAAACAAATGATATCGAAGTAGTTGTAAAAGTCTTTTAAAAATATGTTCAAGAAGCCCAGGTTAAGAACCCCTGATCTAGAATTAGCTTTAGTTTGTTATCTCTGGGATAAACTGAGAAATCAGCTGGGGTTTTGGTAACTTTTGAAAGAGACTTTGGCTCACCTGTGACATTTGGAAGTACAAAACCACTTCACCGAAGAAGCGAGGTTCTAATGGAAAAATGAGTGCAAAGACATTAAACTTCCTTTTTACAAACCATTGACTTTAAAAAGGTGGCTTACGTTTTTTATGCGTTTTATCTCTGCCTTCTCTTCTTGTTCCTTCCTTCGCTTCTTTTCCTGAAGAATTTCATCTAAAGTTTTCACTTTCCAAGAATCCTTTTCATCACCCATTTGAGTTAAGACACACTGAAAGAAGAAAACATTGGAAGACTGTGAAAGAGAAGCCAAGCAAAGGCCAGCATGGTTGGAGATGCTTCCCACCCTTGTGAACCAGCTATGTGTGGGCAGCACGAAGGCTGAGGCTTTGGGGGAAGAGCTCCTAACAGGCTGCACCTGTGGAACGTGCCCCAGGTCTCACTAAGTCAGTGCTCAGGAGCCCCCTGCGAACACCATCAGAACCCGTCGAGGCAGTGACCAGGAACAGCAGGAAAGCCCAAAGGCCTCTAAGGAGAGGGAGGTAAATCAGGCTGGGATGAAGCAACGTAAAGACAACGCCTGTGGAAGCAGGGCAGAGTTAGGCCACAGATGATACCAGAGTGGTGGGAAGTATTTCTATTTCTCAGCCTCTCTCCTAAAAGCCCCAAAAGAGAGGGCTTCCCAGACACCCACTCATTTCCTCTTACTCTATGTATTTTACAAACGGGATATGTCCTCTAAACATGCCCTGGGCAGACATCATTCTTTACAAAAAGGATGTACCCCACACTTCTTTACTTGCTGAATTCCTAGCCTTCCTTAAAGTCCCTCTAATACCTTCTCCATGAAGCTTTTCCTGAAAACCCTATCACAGGATCACAAATTTACAGCTGAAAGAGAGTTTAAAGACAACCTAGGCCAACCCTTTCTTTTTATAGACAAGGAAACAAAGGTCTAAAGAGGGTATATCATTTACCCGAGGTCACATAGGGGCTAAGAGGTAGAGTGGACAATCACTGAGTCCAAATACAGCCTCAGGCATTTATTAGCAATTGGACCCTGGGCAAGTAATGAGTGTTATAAGTGGTATAGATGGGATCCAGACTCTGATCCTCTGGCTTCAAACCTGCTGCATCATCCACCCGACCTTGAACTATCAGAGCAAGAGACTTAATGTAGTGCTCTGGCTAGGCGGCACAGTGGACAGAACCCTGGACTTGGAATTCGGAAGAAATGGGTTCAGTTCCAATACCGAGCTGAAAGCCTACCCCAGACACTCACTAGAAACCTGACACCAGGCAGACCTCGGGTTCCTCACTTCGAGAGGAAAATATAGTATCTACCTCACAGGGCTGGGGGTGTGTGTGTGTAAGGGTGTGTTTATCACATTAATCTGCACTAACCAAACAATCGCCAGAAAGGGGGCTGGAAAATGATCAATTTTGAGGCCACAGTAAGTTTAACTTAGCTACATCAACTCTTCCAGACTCCAAATTTCACACAAATTTCAATTAGACGTGTCCACTGAAAAAACTCCTTGGCTCTAAAATAATAACACACAACAGCATTTACCCTAGGTACCACATATGCATTTAAAAAGCATTACATTATTAACACCTTAAGGAAAGGTGGAAATCACAGATCCTTGAGACATTCATGTAGCTACAGAGTCAAAGGCCTAGGTTCAAATCCCAGCTCTGCCACTTACAACTTTTGTGACCTTGAACATAACTGGGCCTCAGTTTCCTCATCTGTAAAACTGGACATTACAACATCTAAAGTCCCTCCCGGATTCTGGTTATCTGTGTTTACGTCTCATTTCCCCACTTGACAGTAAGTAAGCACAAGGGCTGTGTGACATCTAAACTTCCCATTTCCTCCAGAGCCCAGCACTGGGCTCTACAAAATAGCATCTCCATAATGCTCGCTGAACATCTGAACTGGGGCCCTGTAAGGATAAACTTCATCATCCATCTGAACGTAGCATCACCAAGGGCCTGAGAAACTTTCCAACATTTATAGGCCGATGAAAGGTGCTTTCCAAGTATCATCTCATTCCCGCCACACAAAAAGCCTGGGGAGGCAGGAGCCGCCTGTATTCTGGTGCCCGTTTTCCAGATGAGGAAACTGAGGCCCGGAGGTTACATGATCTCGCCCGTTACTAAACGCTGGAAGAGGAAGGGAGGGGCAGCGGCTGGTTCCAGGGCACCGAGGCCCTCAGTGGCATTAACAGGACGGGACACCCACGGCGGAGCAACAATTACGATGAGAAAAGTTACACTGTCTCAGTCACCCTGCGAAGTCAGGCTCGCCGCGGTTATGAGGCCCACTGTACAGGTGGGGAAACTGAGGCGGATAAACAAGCGCTATTTTCCCCGTCGGATGGACGAGGAAACAGCCTCAGAGGGGTCCAGCCGCTCGCCCAAGAGACAAGATTCGAACTCAGCTCCGGCGCCTTACACGCCCTGCCGTCCCACCTCGCTTTCTTGAGCCCCTAAACGGCAGGACTCCCCGGCGGCCGGGACACGGGCCCAGGCCTCGGTTTTCCCGCCTGTACAATGGGCTGCTTCTGGCCGGAGGGCTCGGAGCCCACGCGGGGGTAGGGGACGGAAAGCGGGCAATCTCGCCACCGAGGTCTGGAGGCGAGCCCGCCCTCGGCCCCGCCACAGGCCCCGAGCCCGCAACCCTCCCGGAGTCGGAGCCAGGTAGACCGGCAGGCAGGTCTGCCGGCCCTCTGGGCGGCCTCGACCCCAGGCCGGGCATCTCCCCACCAGCTCCGGGGCCGGACACTCACCACCGCGCCTGTCGCCACCGCCGCCACCGCCACCGGACCCGGAGACTGAGGAGAACAAGCATCAGGCGCGAGAGAAGCGCGCCACTTCCGGGCGCGGCGCGGCCCGGTGACGTCAGAGGCGCGCGTGGCTGCGGAGCAGACGGTGGGAGTCAGCTGGCTCTTCGCCAGCCGGGCTTTCACCGCGCAGGTCTCCGCCACGTAAGGGGCGCGAGCACCTTCGGGTTGGACCCGTTATTTCCCCCCGACCTCCTCGGAAAAACCCTACCTTTTCCAACTGGAGCGGCGGTAGCTGCGGGGAATCTGTGGGAACATCTGGATGGAGCCCTCGGCCGCAGGTGGCAAAGATGCGGCGCCCCTGGCCCGGATCCCTGCCTCTGCCCCCTCCCCACCGGCCCGGGGGGAGCCTGCTTTACATCTTTCCCGGTGGAGTGGGAAGAGAGCGCTCTTTGGAGTCCGAAGCTCCGGGTTCCAGTCCTACTCTGCCCCTCACCTCCCCCTGAAAGCATTTAACCTCTGGGCCTCAGTTTCCTCATCTGTAAAATTGGGTGGCTGACCCCCTGCAGATCCCCTGCTCTCCAGCCCCTCTAATCATGCTGCTCTAGCCAGAGAGCCTGGGGAGAAGGTTGCATGGCTGTGCTTGGGGAAGCGGGGCAGCAAGAAGGTCCTGTGGAGGAGTCCCCCCCTCCCAGAGGAGCGGGGTTCCCGTTCCCCGACGCAGGAAGTTGTTCCCACCCCTGGCCTGTCCAGCTAGCTCAGCGATTCACCTAGTCTCTGCCTCAGTTTCCTCAGCTGTAAAATGGAAACAGTAGATGCCTACTTTCTGCCAAGGGTCGTTGTAAGAATCCTGAGGCCATATGGAGAGCGCGTTGCATTGCCCAGCATAGAGAAGGCGCCTAATGCTCGTTTTCAAAGTTTTGTGTTTTTTAGGCCTGTTCTGCAGTCAACATTAATTAAGCACCTTCTATGTTCCAGGCACCGTGCAAAGTGCTGGGGATACAATGAGAAGTAAAAGAGAGTCCCTGCCCTCAGAGACCTTACTATCTAATGGGGGAGGAAATATGCAAATATTTTCTCACACACACAGGACAAACAGGAAATCATTACTGGGAAGGCACTGGAATGAAGAAGCATTGGGGATGGCTTCCTTTAGCAAGATGGACTTTAGCTGGGTTTTAAAGAAAGCCAGGGAAAGGCTCAGAAATATCCCGCTATAGATATCCACGTACATAGATGAACAACATCATAATATAACAGATGTGTTAGCCAATCAGCTATTTTTCTTCTGCCTTTGTATTTCAAGGACTGTTTTTGGTTAATAAAAGGACAGAAAATTCATGGCTAGACAATCAGAGAATCAATTTGGAGGGAATTTAAGACCTGATCCCAGCAACAGACCTGAGATGTCAAGCATGTGGCCAAGGTTTGAGGGGCAGCAGAAGAAGATTAAAATGTAAGGGGCAAAAAATGAACAAAAGTTTTAAAAATATAATAGTACGTGATCAGTATGTGGTTTTCTAAGTCTCCATGTGGCTGGTAGGGATCCTTATGTGAGGGATAATTCATAGTGACATTTCCCCATTCTGAAAAATCAAATCTAGAATGGCTTCAGTATTCACTAGGCCTAGGGTTAGGTCACCTGACCTTCAAGCAATCTGGGGCTTAGACAATGGAGACCCTCTCCCAGAGCCAACTCAGCAGAAGATATGCCAAATGAGGTTAAAACTGCTTTCATTGGACACCCACGTTTCCCAGTCCTTTGTCTCAGGGCTTAGGTTGTGGGTCAGCCCCCCTACCAGTAAGAGTGAAGGCCAGTTAGGAGGGTTGGGTTTCTGCACTGGAAGATTATATAACCATGGGCTGGCTAATATCTGTTGCTCTCTCCCTGCTGCCATGTGGGCGACAGGAGCAGAGTCCTTTCTCATGAGAAAGAATAAAGACCTTTTCTGACCTTAGATTCAGACTCTGAACTCTTTCATCTCACACAGTTTGGCAGTCCCACCGAGATTTTTTGGACTCCTCTCTGGAGAAGGGGCAGGCTCCCCAGCCTTGACCAACAGGTAAAGGACGTCTCCTGGCCTCTTGGTAAGGTAGGGAGCGACTCCTCTCTATGGAGAATGAGGCCTGAGGTGGTCTGAAACAGATCAGAAAATGACAAAAGGGGAGAACAAAGATTATTTAAAATCCCGTAAGTCTATGCACAGACCCAGGTAAGGAGAAGCCTGGGTTATTTGATGGTGGGTGGGGTCGACCGAGTGTGGCCAGGAGTTGGGAAATTCCTGGACTGAGAGGTTGACCTGGTCAACTGAGTCTGGCCAGGAATTGGGGAGATTAAGAGGCAGTTTTCAGGGGGGGATGCTGACGAGCAGTCCCTGACGAGGGCCCTTCAGAATTCGTGCCTCGATACCCCAAGTTCTGGAACAAGAGGTTGATAATCTGTCTGGCCAGACCTTGGATCTGGAAGGGGGAGCTGGCTGACGGGCCATGTCACCTGCTTCTGGTAAAGGGAAATTTTCAGCTTTTACCCACAAGCTGCTAGTCAATTGGGAAGAAATGTTTCCTTCAACACCCCCTGATAATCCCTTGGGAGATAAATTTGGCAAAGCTGGTTAAGACTGTTTGTTCTGTATTTGTTTGTGTGTGTGAAATTTGTCTATTCATGAAAGAGGGAAAATATTTTACCAGATTAAAAAAAAAAAGCCTTGGGAAGTTTAGAAATCTTCCTTCTCTGCCTAACTAAACTTAGAATGGAAAGAGAGAAGTTCAGATCTTTAGCAGATAATAGGTAAGTGAATCTTTTTTTTTTTTCTGTTTGTCTGAAATGCCTAAGGCAGAGGTGAAAGGAGTAGCAAAAGGCCTGATTGTGTTAGTTAGGGTGGGGGAGCCACCACCTTTTAGAAGGTTGGAAGAATGCTAGTGAATTTTTAGCCTGACTTCAAAACGAAGTCATGGGAAGTCAGAAGGAATAAGGTCTATCCACCTTTCAGGCTCTATCGGAATTTGGTTCTAAAAGTTCAGATAATCATTAAATTCCTAAGGCCCCTGATTGAGAGAAAAAGATAACCACACCCAGTTAAGTGGGTTCAAAACCCTTTGTCTATGAAAGGAGACACAAGATAGGAAGATAAGAATAGGAATGGGGGAGGAGTCCAGCCTCCACTGAAGATGAAATGGAGATCACACAGACATGAGCACATGTCTTCTGAATAGCCACGTGTTGGCTTAAAGATATTTCTGGGGAAATAGATTGGCATTTGGCTTTATTTGGTAAAATGTGAGACCATTATATTTGGATATAAATGTAAATAATGTTCAGATTGATCATTTGAACTCCTGGCTATTATGAAAATGTATACAGTGGTTTAAAGTTATAAAGTTATAATTTAATTCCTGTGTAAGGGGGGTTTGGAAATGTATTCACCTAAAGTTTTTAGTAGAATATAAGTTTTAAATATTTCTAAATTATGTAATTTGGAAATATTTATAAACTCTGATGTTAAATGTAATTATTACTAGAACCAAAAGAAGCAGTTAGAATGATTAACCCAGCATATTGTAAACTGATCTAAAATGTGAGCAGGAATGGGAGTTATCTATGTTGTAACAAAAGCAATTTTTGTTTGTTTGTTTAAGTGTTGTTCACAGGGATAGAAAGTGAGGAATGGGACACTCTGACCCAAGTGCTGTAATATTTTTTGAAATAACTGTAATTTGGAAAATCTGTAAAATTCATTTCCTTATAATCCTTGATCTGGTCAGCCTGTCTGTTAAAGCCTCCCGAACCAGATCAGATAAGAAAGTGAATGCTGGAGGAGAATAGGAGTTTTGAATCACCCTCCCCAACTTGGAAAAAAAAAAAGGTGACAGGTGTGTGGGGAGGAGAAAAGCCTCTACTCGATTTGGAAATGCAATTAATGTCATAATGTCATTGTGTTATTTATTATGGTATCTAAATTGCAAAATCCTTGCATAATGTAAAAACAGAGTGAGAGCCAGGAATGCTGTCAGTTTTAATCTGAATTGGGTTGAAACTAAAAGATGGAGAAAAATTGTGTAAAGTTATATGTTGTTACTTCTGCTATTCAGAAAACCAGGTATATCCACCTTTACCTGTAGTTATGAATGATCCTCTGTGCAAGGTGAATTGGAAATGTGTTTTTGTGGAATTCTTATTGAGCAAAGTAAAATAGATATAGATATAGATATAGATATAGATACAGATATAGATATAGATATAGAGGGATGTGGCTCAATTCCAAAAATACATCCAGCTGAATTAAGGTCACTGGACTGGTAATTAAATGGGTTTTGAATTCAAAAGTTTAAATGTAAGAACATAATAATTGTATTACTAGTAAACAGTTGTGTTATGATATTTTGAAGTATTGTAACTTAAGAAATCATAAACATTCAAGTTTTTTTTTCTTTATTTAAAAGGAAGTTTCAGTTAAGAAATATATTTGTGAGAATTATTGGTAATTATGTGAAGAAAAGACCAGTGAAACCTCCTAAGTTTTGTCAATTAT
>CM053588.1:33096679-33126562 GCA_028646515.1 Pseudochirops corinnae
TAAATTCATTTGTATAACTATTGAACTCAAGGAAAGAAAACTTCTATCTGCAAAGTGTTTATCGATAGAGTTGAAAGTTTTTATCTGCAAAGTGTTACTTGTATTTACATGTATAGAGTTAGATCCTCAATAGCATTTGATCCTCCTAAAGAACTAGACTCAGAGTGGAAACTTCTGAGGGAATGACAAGATCAGATAATTCTGTATGTCAGATCTATCAGTTTGTGAGGTTTAGCCATTAACCTCTTTGCTTCATCTAAGCAAAACAGTTAAGTTAGTAAAAGGATAATAACTTATGAGCTATCTTGTTTTATTGTTAAAAATGTAAAGGAGTGCTGAATAATCTGAATGATGGGTTTGAGAGATTTTGGAAGGATAAATAAAGGTTTGATTGCGAATATGGAAGGCAGATAAGAAGGTTTGGGGACAAATGTGGGTTTATCCAAGCCCTACTGTCTCTGGATGGTAGTACTGGTTTTAAAGTTGAGTTTTTAAGTAAGTTGAGAAAGAGTTTGAGAAAGTGTCTAGGAAGACAGAAAGATTTGTAACTTGATTTTGTAATTAATAGGTCAATTGAATTTGAGAAAGAGAGGAAATAAGGATACAAGTGCAACTTTGAATCATTATCCCATGGACTGAGGTTGGGCTTATAAAGTTGCTGTAGAGAATGTATATCTGTGCATATGAGTGAAATGGTGTCCCAGTGTATTTCAGAGTGATGAAAGGGCAATTGGGCATTAATACAATTAGTTGTTGAGATCAAACCAGAGATATCTTTAGTTGAGAGAAGAGAAATTTTAGTATGAGCTCATATTAAGCATAATTATAAGAAGGTAGAGACGTTTGGAAGTAGATGCAGTATATGCTCTATGAAGTGGATGCACATCTATTAGAGCAATAATTTATAATCCCAATGGGAGATTTGATTTTCTTTATGAATAAGCATAAATATAGGAATGAATGTAGGTGATCTGAGGCTCACTTCAAAGATGTTCCTTAACCAATGTGAGATTATAATCATATCTTAAGCTAATTGTTGGTGCTTATTATTTAAGATTTGATGGGACTGTTAACTGTTTCTTTGAGTTCATCTCCAGATAGGAGTGTTAAAATAAGCTGCCCAAGCTACCCAAGCCACCAACCAATGATGCCAGATCCTGTAAGATGCAGATATGAAGGTCAGAGGTACAACTGTTCAGCATGAGCTGAGGTAGGATTCTTTTGACTGAGGTCTACCCACAAGCACCTGGCAGATTTTAAACTTGGCTCAATGGAGATTGCAGCATTGCAATGGTATATATACATTGTGCCTGGAATTGGCATTCTGAAGTTTGGGAAATATGGTTCCCTCATTATAATTTTGTCCCTATTCTTGGTGGCAAGTTTCAATAATCAAAAGTTTTGAAATAAAACAGCAACAAATCTACTTGATTCTGGAACATCTTAAGTTACTATAAGATAAAGCTGCTAGGCTTAGAGTTTAGTATAGGTATTCCTGTATGAGTCAGGGTCCTTTAGTTCTTTGTAATAATATAATAAGTAGGTCAAGGTTTGTGGGAATATTATTCCATTATTCAGTTAGTATCACAATTGTCTCAACTTTGTTAAATTAGTCAATGTTAAAAAGGAGGATAATTTCTGGACTACTTGGAAACATTTTTAATTATCTTAATTGTGAGCTTAATGTAAACTCCATAGTGAAATTCCATCCTCCTGGCGGAGGACTTGATTATGGATTAATGCAAAATATAAGAAACTGGTTCTAATGTGTGATCATGACAATTGACTGAGACTCCAATTTTAATTTTGTAAGAATGATAAGGGTTCTGGAGTTGTCATTTACATTGGTTCCAAGGTTTCTTTTGTAGGTAAATGAATGAAAGAAGACAGAAGGAAGAGAAGCTGGGATGCAGGGCTGAAGATGGATGACCCTATGTGACCAGAAGACTTCCTCACATCTAGACTGCAGTGTGAAGAGACTTTTGGACTTTTAAAAGACAATTGTTATTGTTTTTTCTTGAATCTCTGTATCTGTACTCATAAAGGGAACTGCCCCCTTGTATGTTGTCAAGATGAGGGTTGCAAGGGTAATTAGAATTAAGAAAATTGGGGAAACTTCAAAAGGTATATAAAAAATGGGGGATCTGTGAGGGATAATTTATAGTGAAGTTTCCCCATTCTGAAAAATCAAATCTAGAATGGCTTCAGTATTCACCAGGCCTAGGGTTAGGTCACCTGACCTTCAAGCAATCTGGGGCTTAGAGCAATGGAGACCCTCCCCCAGAGCCAACTCAGCAGAAGATATGCCAAATAAAGTTAAGACTGATTTCAGTGGACACCCACATGTTTCCGGGTCCTTTGTCTCAGAGAGATTCCTGGGCTTAGGTTGTGGGTCAGCCCCCCTACCAATAAGAGTGAAGGCCAGTTGGAGGGGTTGGGTTTCTGCATTGGAAGATTATATAACCATGGGCAGGCTAATACCTGTTGCTCTCTCCCTGCCGCCATGTGGGTGACAGAAGCAGAGTCCTTTCTCATGAGAAAGAATAAAGACCTTTTCTGACCTTAGATTCAGACTCTGAACTCTTTCATCTCACACAATTATGTGCCGTGTGGGGGGCCCATTTCCAGCTGAGTTTGACATTTTGGTTCTACACTATCCAACAAAGAGCCGTCCAGTTACTGCCTTAAGCCCTTCGGGAAAGGGCAACTTACTCCATTTCTGGACAACTCCCACCATTAAAAAGAACAGTTTTAACATTAAACAAGCTGAAATCTGCCTCCCTTAAATTTCCAATCTTTTTTTCTAGTCTATGGTGAAGAACATGGTTAATCCCTCTTTCCCCAGGACTCCCTTTGAAATACTCAAAAACAATGATCACATCCTTCTTCATTCACATCTTCAGTTCAAGTCCTCAAGGCCCCTCTTGCCATCGTGGTGACCATCCTTTGGATATGGAGCTGCTTGCCAATGCCCTCCTGAAAATGAAGTGCCCAGAACTGAATAATAATAATAATAATACCCCAGAGGTGCAGTAACCAGAGCAGAGGACAGGCTCATCTATGGACAGAAAGGGGACAGAAATTCTTTAATTGAGATGAAGGCTGCTGCTAAGAGACATCTGTGGCTCCTGCCCCAGGTTCTTGGTCCACCACTTGAAGATCATGGGGCACATTCCCCGGAACTTTGAATGGGCAACAAAGTCAATACATAAACGGCACCAAACTGGGGGATGTTGGGGGATTGGCTGATGAGAGATTATTCTGGGGAAACCTTTAGCACCTTTCTTTCTGGTCTGCTTGTAAAGTCTTCCCTATCTGGAAAGATGTTTATCTACTACACAGACTATCAGAGAATAATCTAAATTCACTCAGGCTTGGAGGATCCTTTTCATCTTGGGAACTGGAAAAAGCACCCAAAAAATCAACTCAGATAATTTTAGTGGAGAAGGCCCCCAAGTGAAATACAAAATCGAAGACCAAATCTAGAAGCACAAATATTGATTTTATTTGACTTTTCCAGAACAATGCTCATGGAAAGAGACTAACCCCTCTGTTTGACTCATAACAAAGGAATAGCCAAGAGGCATCCACAGGATTTATTACACAAATTCTCAACTTATTACCACACAAAAGAATTAAAGTGACAAACCAAATCAAGGATGACAAACATCTTATAAAAAGCAATGAACTTAATTATAGAAATACTGTAAGAGGCGATGTACAAAATATCTACAAAGTCTGGTGTAGTGTGGTTTTCATCCTACACGTCTCGGGTTGGTTTAACACACACAGTTTGGCTCCAGTGTAGAAGAAGCAGTTACTGTTGCTATTTTCAAGTTTCTCAAAATGGAAAACTCGCTATTTTATTTTAAAAATAATTCCCATTTGTATACAGGGACACTCAGATAACGTGTGTGTGGCAAGTCTGGAACTCAGAACTCCCTTGTTGGCATTGGGACAGCTCAGATAGGATTGATTCTCCTCCTCGATGGTGGTGTGGATGTTTAGTGGTGTAGTTTCCCTGGTTTCTAGGAAGCTTTAGAATTTCTCAACCATATTGCTTAAGGCAAATTTTTATGTATTCTCTTCCCTTTCCTCTGGCAGGCCTTCCCCTCTAGTCCTTATTAACCAAGCAGGCAGAATACTACACACTTGACTCTCACAGGTAACAATTTGAAGAGTCAAGCTTGAGAGCACTTAGGATTTGAGCTGAAGCCACAGACGATCCCTCGAGGGCAAAGGTTTTAATCTGCTTAAGGCTCACAGCTCCAGGAAGACAAAACCAAATGTATTGGTTTAGCAAACATAGCCAGGATGAGATCTGTGTGGGCTGCCTCAGGATTAGATGAACAAACCAAACCAGTAGTTTCTTGGCTGGCCCCCATTCAGGTGGATGCCTATTCTGAGCGAGCTGTTTGTCGGTGGCTTTGCTGAGTGAAGCAACCCTAGTTTATGGTGTCTATGGAATGTAAGAGCCGTCCACACACCATCCAGGATGGAAACTGGTGATTAAAAGTGTGATGTAAACACCCATTGTCAAACCCACAAACTATGGCTCACTTCCTGTACAGGGTTTATCATCCCACCTGGACTCCGTGCCCTCTCTGGCAAAAGAGTACTTACTGGCTTTCTCATTGGGCTTTTTATCTTGTGTCTAAATGGTGGCTCTGCTCACCAACATCTATTTAAGAAGGTTAACATCTTGAAAGTAACAGATTGGGGCTGTGGTGCCCCACAGTAAATTAGAAAAAAAAAGATGTTTTGGCAGACAGAGCCAAGGGTTGCTGTTGTTTTTTGTTTTGTTTTTTAATTTTCCAGATGAAATTTAGGTATCTGGGCAAAGCACCCAAGACCCATCTCATCATTCTGAGCTACATGTGAGGAGGAAACCAGTGCTCTGAAGGCAGGTGACACACCTGTAAAGCAAAGCTGTTGCCATGACACGTGGTACCAAGACTTTTGAGCCTCTCAGTTAACTGCCCCTTTGCTGGCAAAGAGAAAAACAAAAAGATAAAGAAAAACCGGACACCCCTTGAAGGCTGGAGTTCAGAGGTTCAACTAACTTCATTCAATAAGAGAAGGTAGGGCCCAGCACCTGGAAGTCGGGAGACTGGCTGTGAAAACATCAACCCCTTAGTTCTGGGTCGGCTTAAAGCAAGAAAGAAATTATCTCTGGTCTGTGACCATACATTTATGTCATCTTTCAACCTGAGGAAACAAAGGAAACAAAGGAAATATTTTCTGGCCTTGAATCACAGCATCACTTACCAAATGCAAAAGCCACATGGTACTTCCTTTAATGGTGCAACTGACCCAAACATTTTTCTATGGGATAACTCATATCAAAATGTAGGTGTAGGATAGAGAACCCAATGGCATGAAATATTTTTTCAAATTGATGGGGGGTGGGGACAAAAGGGTGTAAAAGACAACTTTCTTTGATACATTCTTTACATAAATTCTGACTGCCATCCTGTGGTGTCTTTAAAATAAAAAAGACGCTTATATAAGAGTGTCCCCAACACTCTTGACATACAGAAGTACAGTTCATAGGAAACCATGAATAAAATGATCACTGGGATTTTAAATAAAAACTTTCTATGCCAACTGAGTGTGCTGGAAAAAAAAAAGGAAAGAGATGGGCCAGTCTTATGGTGAGAGCCAAGGATGTTGCAGCAACATCAAGTCAAATTCGAGGAAGGTCTCCAGCATACTGGGCTGCTCCCCTGTATCTGAAACTTTATGTGAAGTCATGGAAACTGGAAAGTAAGGGAAGGCTGTGTGTAGATAAGTAGGCGAAATCACTGCAGTGAACATCCACATTGAGAAGACCAAAAATACATCCACTGGAATCTATATGCCATAAGAATGGAAATGTCTTCACAGACTCTGAAAAACTTCATAGAACTCCACACCCATTAAGTTTTTCTGCTTGTTTCTTTGCTTTATAATGAGAGGTGGGAGGGGCACAGAGATGAAATTTCATCACGTAGAAACTCTTGGTGTGGAAGCTCCTTTTGCCAATGCAGACAGCCTACCCATTTGTAACTTGTACTCTCAGAGAGTTGCCTGGAAGCACTAAGAGTTTAGGTCATACAGCCAGTGTCAGAGGCAGGATTTAAACCGGGGTCTCCCCAATTCAAATACTGGCCCTCTGTTTACTACTGCACATTGCCTTTCATCTGGTACCTAAGCGGTACCCCAAGTGTCTTACATTTGGTAGACAGATAATAAATGCTTATAGGACTGAATTGGAGCATTAAGACATTTCAACGACTGGCCATCAGCCATGCTGCCTAATCCTCTGCTTCCACTGCCCCACACAAATCTGGAACTGTGAATAAAATCCTACATTTTCTCTAGTTAGAAAGCTTCCAGTATCGAAATATCCTCCAACCACATAGACTGGCAACCCCTCTGTAACTTATCAGTCTTTGAGAGTTGCCTGGGATCATAAGAGATTAATGACTTGCTTGGGTTAGAAGCAAGCCTTGAAGGTAGGCCTTCCTATGTGTCCTTGGGGCTAAGATCCAATCCCTACTCTGGTCACACTACATCTCTATCCCAGCTAAGGAAATGGGCCAAATCCAAAGGAATTGTTTCAAGTGTTTTTTCTTTCACAAATAGCACAGATAACAAACATGAAATTTAGGTAGAAAACCAGTGCCATGTTAACAGATGAAATGCCAACAAAACACACATTTGTTCCTATGGACACATTGACAATGGCCTGAGTGGAATGGGTTATCATTACTAAAATGCCTTAGCCAAAGTTAATAAAAATAGATTATTTCTGTACATTTACATTCCCTGGATGTAAAGGGACCCCAGAACACCCACAAATGGCATCTGGGTAACTCAACATGGAATAAGGACAGTCAATCCAGAGTGAGGTCCCAGTTCTGGTGGCTGGATGTAGGAAATCTGAAGTCTTCCATATCACAAGACAGAAAAAGATTTCCAGAAACAACTATGTAATATGCTGTTGCCTCATCTATTGATTGAGCAATGAATTCATATTATTAATCTGTGTTTTGAGTTGTTTTGTGGGGTTTTTTGAGAGGGTAAGTTCCTGAAGTCAAGGTCATCTGAAATACTACAAGAGTAGTATTTTCTTTTTCTTTTTTTGTTAAACCTGGATCACAGGTAGCTTCAGAAGCTGCCAGCTCATTGGCTCTCTGAGGAAACACAGCCTTGGGAAGCCTGCTGACCAAATTCCAGAGGATCTGTCATTCTTGACCAGTGGCAAATCTTGCAAATGTCAGCTCTCTGCAACTGGGCAACCAGCCCCCAAGTTCTAAGCCCTCTCTGCTGAGTGTTATTTCCTAAAGGCAGAGAAGCAGAAGCTGGTGAGGATGTAGGGTAGAGATCCAGGGAAGGCAGCAGATTCAGTGGGTTGTTGACATCATTTGAAGCTGGTCTTCACAGACCAACGGAGTGCCCCCATGCCTTCGACACAGCAATGACAAGTGAATTTTCTTCAATTTTGCACTCTCTTTTAGGGAGAAGGAAAAGTGATTTCAAAGGAATGTCACTAAAGACAAAAACTCTTCCAAGTCTGAGTAAACAAATCTGGAATGTCCACAAGAGTTGAACTTACTGAAGAGGTCTCTACAAGCTACCAGGCCTGCTGTTTGCTCCCCTGCTTCTGTAAAGCCTCTCCAAATAGGCAGAACTTAATAAGACTTAATTATTGCTCTTTGTTTCAGAGAGATTTGATCTCCAGGAGTAGTTACTGAAGCATTTTACATTTTTCCAGGTGAGAAGCCTAGCAGAAAGCTAATGAGATAATTATGGGAGGGCAAGCTGGATAGGGGGAAGGGGAAATGAGAGGAGGGTAGGGAACAGTAGAACATATATGACCCCAAGTGGCTTATCTCTTTTATTATTCACAGAAAAATAAAAAAAAACACTGTCAGTCAGCTGATTCTGAGAACCATCAGGGCTATACAGACAGTATCAAAAACCAAAAAACTCACATTATAGGAAATTGCTTTCCCCATTCCTTCCCCAGGTTAAAAATGGGGACAAAATGCCAATGTAGACCATCAACAAAACCCAAAACTTCAATCTGAAGAATATATATTTTTAAAAAGCGCTACAATAATACACATTGCCAAAATTTCTGCCACTCCCACTTCCCCATCCAATGTCCCCTTCCCCCCCCCCCCCCCGTCCCCTTCCCCCCCACGCTCACTCAAGTCAGATTGTAGGAAATAGTTCAACTCTCTCCCCAGCACCCCAGTCCAAAGTAACTCCCTCTGTCTCTGACAATTCAACTTACAATTAGCTCCAGGGATGTGTCAAAGGACACTAGGAATGGCACCATCAGGGGAGGCGGTGGAACACTGAACCAATTTCTGAAACTTCTGGTCCATGATGCAGACTGCACTTTTTAGACAAGATGTTCTAAAATGTGGCCACCTCATAAACAGAAAGGAATCTCATGAGAAGTTAGGGTCCTTCCTTAGGCCACTCGGAGCTACAGGGGTAAGACAAGCTGTTAGTTAAGATTCTAGCTTTACCTACAAAGCACAATTTTTTATTCCCTGAAATCTGCTCTAAAGCCCATTTATCTGTTGTTTTTTTCCTACAGTATCATTTTAAAGTTTATTTTAACCAAAAATGTAAACACTAACACCTTTTACCAGCTTTCCTCCTCTATTCATCACCTCATGTAGAAAAAGAAAATTAAAATCTTCATAAAGACAATGAGTAGCAAAGGTGGGGGGGGTAGTGGTAGCTCTAACCCCACCAATGATAAGTAAAAGAAAACCACCCAGCACTAGAAACATATTACACTAAACCTAAAAACAAAAAAGCACACCCATTCTTAAAAGAAGACCTCAAACAATTACAATATATGAGACATTCTGTTTTAAATCAGCCAGTGCTGGGAAAGAACCTTCAGTTAACATTCTACTCTTCACCCACACCATCAAGAGGTAGGGGCCACTGGCTCTTGGTGTACATGGGTGTGTTGTGGCTGGCCAACTAGATGTGAAGGGAAACCCTTTAGCACAAGAGGACAGCAGTATTCCCCAAAGATCTTGGGGCGCAGGGTCAGGGGAAGGACTTATTATACTCCTCCATAATTTAAAGCAAGTCTGTGAAATGACCCCTTTTTCTAAATATTTCATGCTTTGACATAGATCACTGGTTGGCTGGTTGGTTTTTTAATAGGCAGGTTGTGAGATTTTGTTAAAAATGGCAAAACATGAAGGTACTGACAGCAGGGACCCCACTATGGGTCCTGGTCCACAATCTTCCTCCTTTAGGAGCTAGTGGGAAAAGGGTGGGTAAGGTAGGTGTCAATATGTGCCCAGTTTTCCATGGAGAACCACTGTTACCTCCGAAAACTTCTGGTCCCCAGGACAACCAGCTTTGCTATTTCTGGCCAATCAGCAGCCCCAGTGGCATTCTTTTGGGTTGAAGGCTTATCACAGATTCTGAAGGAAAAAGAAATGTCATGAAACCCCCCCAGGGGTGATCTCTCCAAGATTCATCAATCTTGGCTTCTTTTAAGGACATGTAGAAATCAGAGGACCCAAACCTCTCTTGGATTCTCTGTGTTTTAGTAATGGTGAGGTTTAGTGATTTCCATGGGAAGTAGACACAGGGAACATTCACCTTGGCACCTGGATCTCGAGCTCCAGTTTCCTGGTTTCCAATCACCATCCACAGGAAGTCTTGGGCCGCCCACGGTCCTAGTACAGATGCCCACTCCACAGGAGCACAGCGACGGTGCTTGTTCTCTGTATGGCACCCCATTCCATTCCCCAACAATAAGTCCAAAGACAGTGGCAGGTCATTGTTTATTTCTTCACATTATTATTACGGTGACAGTACTGAGTTGAAGCTGCCCCTCTCCAGGGTGCTGACGCTTGGGGGTCTCTTGTCCTGGGTCTGTCCTGTCTCAGTTCTCCCAACAGAAGGAAACTCCTTTTGCTAATGCTGGTGCCACCTCTCAAAGCAGCAGAGTGTGTGGCTTCTTCCCTTTATGGCTGCCTTGGACACCCTCAGGCCCCGTCACTCATTTAAAGGAACAATCAAAGTGTCAGCAGTGAGGAAAGGAGCAGCTCCCCAGAGATGCCTTGGTGTGTTGGCAGGAAGTGGCGACAGACCAGGGTCAATTATACGGCTTCGAGTCCTTGCCTATCAGAGGTTCTGTGTCCTCAGGGGCACTTGGACTGGCAGTCATGGCGAAGCTCTGCATGGCCTCTTGCTGATGCTGCTTGGCCTTGTTATAGAGCAGGACACCAATGGTCACCAGAACTGTCCCAATGGCTGACAGGCTGGTGATCTTGTTCCCAAACACAATAATACTCAGCCAGACAGACAGTGCGTGCTTGACTGTGCTGGCCACACTAGAAGGGAAAAGCAGTAATTGTGTCAACAGGGCCTGCCTTTCCCTCATTCCCAGGTTACTTATCATCTCTGAGAGGGTCATGTAACAGGTATAGATGGCCATGGCCCAGTAAGTGAACTCCCACCCCTTGGAGGGGGGGTTACCCATGTGGACAGCTGGAGCAATGGTGGAAAAGGCAGTTAGTTACCTGGAACTCCCCAAATCCTGGGGGAACGAGTCATTTTAAAGAGCTGTTTGTCTAGCTTTTACACACTCTTATTAAGCATCCTTTAAATCAATCACTCACAATCATTTAAAACCAAAAGACTCTTCACAATGTGTGTGTATTGGGGTGGGGGGGCAGGGTAGGTAGGAAGGCGAGAATACAGATCTGAAAATAAAATAAAACTTATTTTTTTTAAATAAAAAAGAGTTCTTGAATCTCTGAAAACAACACTTTTCACATCCCCCAACACAAACACATGCACAGGCACACACACAGACACAAACAAGAGCATGTACACACACACATACATACATACACACACATTCTCTTACAAACCCATTAACATATTTCAAAGTCAGTATCACAGGAACACAATAAGATAGATTTAGAGCTGGAAGGGGCCTTAGCAGCCTTCGAGTTCAATACCTTCATGGTACATAAGGAAATTGAGGCTCACAGAAGTACTTAGGTGCTTAGTAAGAGTACAGTACAGTAAGAGTCTGAGGCAACAGCACCACCAGAGGAGTCCAGTTAGACAAGGCATGGGGTTAGTTCTGTTATGTCTTGATGAGGGAGGGGAAGAAGAATACACCAGCATAGGGGGAAGAGAAGGAAAATGAGGGGAAATTATCTCACATAATCTAGATGCACAAATTCACATCTATACAAACAAGGAGAAGGGGGTGAGGGGGAGTGGCTGACACTTTTTGAACCTTACATATGAACTGGTTGAACAAAAGAAAAATACACACACACACACACACAAAACTGGGTACAGAAATAGATTTCATTCAAGGAAACAAGAGGGAAAGGGGAAAAAGAAAGGAGGACTCAGAGCCAGGGCAGATTAAGGGAGGGATGAGCTCTAAGCAGAACCAACTATAAAAATATATATATATCTCTTTGAAGTGGCAAATAATGGGAAGCTGAGGAGGTGCCCATCAATCAGGGAATGGCTAAACATGTTATAGTATATAAATGTGATGCAATACTATCGTGCTGAGCTTTATCAGCATAATAACCCATCAGGATTACAGAGGACTAATGATGAAATGTTCCCCTCAACTCCTGACAGATGAAGTACTCAGAATGTAGAATGTGAAAAACAGATTTTTTTTTTGGACATGGTCAATGTAGAAGTCTGTTTTGATTAACTATATATGTTTGTAACGGATTTTATGTTTCTTGTGTTCTCAATCTCAATTGGAAGCAAAGTAAGGGTTGGATAGTAGAATGAGAAGGTAGATTTTGGCTAATTAAATGAACCACTAAATTTTTTTTTAAAGAGTCTGAGCCAGGATTTGAGCCCCGGTCACCCTCACTCTAAGGCTAGCCCTAAGTTCCTTGAGAGAGAGGGCTGTATTTGTTAGTTAGTCACTTTTATCATAGCTCAACATATGAAGAAATTATTCATGGCATATCACTGTAAAGCAAAATAACCTTTTTATAATACGTATCTTTAAAAAATTTTTCTATTTCAGACTTCATTAAAGACATATTTACATGAAGGCAGAGATGCTGAGCAGGGTCACACAGATAGTAATTAATTATCTGAGTCGAAATTCAAATTCAGGTTTACTGACTCCAAGTCCAGCACTCTATCCAATATGCCCCATTGATGCGGTGCCTCTGTAACATTTGGGGTGCCTTTGTAACTTTGTAACATTGTTATAACTTCAGTATGTAAAAATCTCACTTGTGTTGGGGCACCTATGTATGTAACATCAGTCTGTAACATCAGCCTGTGGAATTAAGTTGTAAAAGTCACACTTCCCCCCAGCCATAAAGCATTAATTCTGTCTCTCCCCTGCCCACAGCTTAAAAGCATTTTCCCTGAAACCATTAACTCTATAACTATCTATCCTTGCTTGGTATAATAACAAGTGATACCTATGAATCCTTCAAAAGCATTGTATAAACAAATCCTTAGTTAGAGAAATGTATACCTCCTTTGTTCTAGTGGCCAGCTGCAAACTATGAATCCTTCAATGTGCCATCAGTAAGATAACTCCTCACAATCAGACTCATCCTAAATCTCCAATTAGCCCAGCTTCCCAACATCCATCTTGTCAAAAGGGACTTTGATGGCTAACAGGCTGGGTACTTCTCATTCAAATTTGACCGCTGTCTGACTTAGTGACATTTTTAAGGCAAAAACCACACCTCCAGGTGGCCACCCCCTCAGCTTTCTCCCAGTGAATTATGGGCAATACTCATGCGCAGTTGATATAAAAGTACATGTTCCTTTAAGCACCGACCACTCCTAAACTCTCCCAAACTCCTCCCTAATTCCACCTTTGCACACCTAGTTAGCATAATTGATATCAGATTTATGGTTTTATTACTATATAATCAGCATCCCTAATTCCTACACTTTGCAGGCTTTCTCTGACACCTAAACTTTATAACCCTGCTCTTTGCAGGCTTTTTCTGACACCCCCCTGCCCACTGAAAAGCGTAATAAACTTTTACAAACCTGCCAAGATTGCTTGGGCCTGATAATTCTTTCAGACTAAAAGAACCTTCCAAGGATTTCCTAGAAATCCATCCCTCTCTCACTCTCTTCACCATGTCTTTTTTTTGTACATCCTACTGTAATTACATTAAAATTATTTACTTCTACATGCTTACCCCTCTCCAGAGTGGTAGATTGCATGTATTTTCAAACTTTTTTCAATACACTGATCAATTCTGCTGAATTTTTTTTTCTTTAAAAAACTATTTTTTATATGAGATGGCTCTCTGAGAAGAGGTCAGGGAAGGATACTGGGAGACATTTTGTTGATATATAAAAAAAGAGCAGTAAAAATTATTTTTTAAAAATTGCCAACTTCTGAAACAAGGTGGACTATAAAGATGACATCTAGTCCATCTCTAAGTCTCCAGGCAGGACTAAACTGAAATTATTCCAAATAAATCATTTTCTCACTTTAAAAATCTTAAAAGATTTCTACAGAGAACCATTCTACAACCTTGAAAAGCTGTGCTAAAAATGGCACTTAGGGGTCACAATGGGGTTATTACAATAATCACAGTGATTGAGATGTAATGTTACAATTTTGGAATGTCTGACCAATCAACATCCATCAGACAGGAACACCTGGTGACCAACTCTCACTCATCTCAAGCATCCAAGAGCCATTGTACAGGAACACCTGATGATTGACACCCTTGCTTATTTCAAGCATTAACATCCATTGTACAGGAACACCTGGTAATTAACAAGCTTGCTTATTTCAAGCATTAACACCCATTGTAAAGGAACACTTGGTAATGGACACTCTTGCTTATTTCAAGCATTAACACCCATTGTACAGGAACACGTAGTGATTTGACACTCTCAATGCAAGCATCCAACATCCTTTGTACAGAACTGCTGGGGATTGACATTTTCACTCATTTCAAGCATCTAACAGTTTAGGTACAGGAATCCCTGGTTACTGATGCTCTGGATCATTTCAAGGTGACTAACACTCACTCCTACTACTCTTTCCTGCTTACCTGAAAGTGACAGGGGAGATCTTTCCCATCAAAGCATAGGCTGTGACACTCTGAAGATGGAACAAGATGCCATCCATGAGCAGCAGCAAGATGACATCTTGATTGTAATGGAAACTTTTTCCACTCTTTCCAATCACTGGCATATCCTGTATAAGCCAGAAGCAAAAAAAAAAATAAAATAAATGCAGCTGCTTCATACTCCAAGTATAATTAATCTCTAGCCTGATAATATAGAAATCTGGCTTATTCTGGGATGGGAAAGGGGAGTAAGGACATCACTTTGGGGCCACAGTACTTAACAAAATGAAATTTCTAATCATATTAAAGTCAAAATCAAGTGATCAAATGAAATAATTTCTATTAAAAAATAGCACTTATCACAGTGTCTGACACATAGTAAGATGTTATATAAATGTTAATTTTCTTCCCCTTTCCCATCCAATAAACATTTATCAAGGGCCTAATGTGGTCAAGGGACTGTGTTATTATCTTTCTAATTTTGGTATGAAGTTGGCTTATTTTTCCTAAGTTGGTAGGGGAGGGGGTTGGAGAAGAGAAAATATATTAGTCTGACTGAGCTCTGAAAAAGGAGTTAACCAAATGAAAAAATTTATTTTGTGCCCTGCATCCCTCTGGCAGTCAGTTATGTAAAAGTATGGACCCTTTCTCAGAATAATGTAATTAAATGCATAAAACACATAGGATTACAAAGGAAATCAATTATACTGAAATGCAGCTATCAAAATGTTAGAGAAAAATTCATGCACCCAGATTAAGAATGCTTGCCTCACATGTTTTGTGAAATGTAAAACGTGGACACATCCCACACAGCAGAGGCTCTAAGGCCTGAAGGAGGACTTAACTTTGAAACAGCTCATAAACAAAGGGAAGAGGGAAAGGAGAGAGGGATTAAGGCCCAGAGTCAGGATGTCCTTGCATGGGGAATGCTGAGATGATGAGCTCTCTGCCAATGCATTCTGGCCAGCTGATGGTGGTAGAGGGCAGCGGGCACAGGAGGGTCCTGGTCACATCCAGTCTGGGGCAGGGGCAGGGGCAGGATTTTGACTTTATGACTGCTTCTGAGGCCAGCTCTCTACCCTCTGCACCACAGGGCCTCTCCACTCTCTGAAAATTAATCTCCAGGCCAACAGCAATGGGTTTGCTCGAAGCCACTCTCACCATGAAGAAGATCCAAGCTGGGATGAGCATGACCACAGCGGCAGCACTGGTGTAGAACTGAAGTTCTGGTGCACTGCACAGAAAAAAAAATAGTAATAAAGGATGTAAAGAAAAAATCACATGCACACTTCAAAAGCAAAGCAAGTCTGAGCGCAGAAACCCTAATCCTCCCCATCCACTTTAGGCATCTCACTCCCTCTCACATACTTGGCAGTCTAGCAACACTTGTTGCTCCTCCCAGGAGACAATTCATCTCCAGCCTCTGGGTATTTCCCCTGGCTGGGTCCCATGCCTGGCATGCTCTCCCTCCTTATCTCTGCCCAGCTCAGAGTCCACTTTCTGCTGGAGGCCTTTCCCAATCCCCCTTACTTCTGGGGCACCCTCTGTAGACTGTCTTCAGGTTATTTTGTCTCTATCTTGTACTTATTGGAATGCTGATTCTGACATTAGACTGTGAGCTCCCTGAGGGCAAGGACCGTTTTTTACCTTTCTCTGTATCCTCAGCACTTAGCACAATGTCTGGAGCACAGTAAGGGCTCCATAAATGCTTGCTGACTGACTGAATCCTTCCTGAGATAACTTCCCCTTTATCCTGAACATAATTCTTTATGTACACAATAATATATAATAATAATAATATAATATAATATGATATAATATAATATAACATAATATAATAATAATAATCCTATATGTACACAATTACTCTTCTGCCTCCCCATTACATCATGAGCCCTTTAAGGGCAGGGCCTGCTGTTTCCCAGCACATGGCGTGTGAAAGGCACTTAATAAATGTTTTTTGACTGACTCATCCCTGAAGAGGAGTTTCATGATGATTCATAGTTTTAGATAATGGGTGAGGAGGCTTTCAGAATGCAAAATCCCTCCAGAAAGCATCCTGGACAACTGAAAATACGCTTTTCTGGTATGACAATGAGGGACGGCTGAGGCACACAAGGAACCTGGGTGGATGAATCCTCCTATCAAATATTTTATGTCTGTTAAGGGAGCTCCTGGCAGGGAATTTGACATTTCCAGAGGCCAAACCCACTAACTCACTGCACTCAAGCGTTTAATTCTTGGGAATCATCAGTGCAGCTCCAGCATCTCAAATGAGGCATGGGACTCCTGGGGGACCCTGGCGAAAACCTGAGGCTCCATGTATTCTGAATACTTACGAAAACCTGTATTTATCCCCACTAAGCAGCTTTTTGGAAAACACGTTTTGCAAACTAAGAAAGAAAAAAAAATTTCATTACTAGAAATAAGTGAAAATTGGAAATAATTCTTAAAAATTCCTAAAGCAACCACTTTACCATAAACTAGGACAGAACTGTTTCTAAGGAATAAGCTGTACTTTTCTGTGGACTACAAAAATACTGCATGATGGATAAATGCACAATGCAGGCTCTTTCCAAACAACAGGCTAACACGAATAATCTATCTTTCCCCAATCTTGAGTAAGATGATTCAAAACAACATCTCGGGCATAAAAAAACATAGCATCTTATATCCTGTATCTGTCAGGCTCCTTTCTCTTTCATATTCAGCATCAAAACATGCTCTGTACTGTCCCAATACCCCTCCACCAGGCACATCTCCACTCTATGGTGATTTAATCACCAAGAGAGTTGCCTGGAGCAATGAGGAGTTAAGATGGCCCAGGGTCATAGAGCCAGGAAATGTCATGCTGACCAGAGTACAGTTTTCAAAGTCAGGTCTCTGTCTCCTAGGCCATGCAGCCTCTATGCTGAGATATGCATCACTGTGGGGAGCTCCCTGGGTGCCAACTGCTTAATCAGTGTAGAGCAGCACCTCCTCTGTTAGAGACCGAGAAGTGCCTGGGCAGCCGACAGGAGGAACAGAGGGAGGACCTAAGACTCGTTTTGGATCTCGCTGCCTCAAAAGACAGTCTGCCTGGCCCACTTTAGCATTCCAAAATAGAACTGTTCACTTGAAACAAATATTTTAAGTATAAACAGCAAACGGCTCCATACCGCGGTTTACAAGCAGATGAATGGGTTTTCTGTATTCGCTGGAGAGGAATCTGGTTTTAGAGCTCCCAGTTTAACATTCCATGAAGCAATATCAAAGTGATTTATCACCTACTATCTGTGATTCTTATGGGAGAAAACCCAGTGCAGCTAAGGATCCTCTTGAGTTTTCTCTCACCTTTGGCCCCACTGGGACCAACAGTATAGCTAGGGAGAAACATCTGCTCCTAAGACTTTTCAATTCATCTTTCATTTTTTCAATCTTTCTCTCTCTCCCTCCCTCGCCTTTTTCTTTGTCTCTCTGCCTCTCCCTCCCCCTCCTGTCTTCATCTCTCTGTCTCTCCCTCCCTCCCTCTCTCTCCCATCTCTGTCTTTCTCTCCTCTCTCTCTCCCTCCCTCCTTCCCCTCCCCCCCCATTCCTCTCCACTATGGCCCTAGGTCTCACCAATCCATGATGTTAGTGGACAAAGCTGCAGAGAACCCCAGGACATTGAAGCTGATTTCAGTAGCGGTGCAGAGTGCAAGCCCGCCCATAACGGGGATAAGGGACAGATTCACCAGCAATCCTAGAAAGATTGGAAGGAAGAGGAAGAGAAGTAGACCGTAAGTGGCTGCCAATAGCTCCTAGTCTCCTAAATGTACTGTATTCTTTCTTAAGTGAAAAAAAATTTGGACCCACAACTTAAAAACCCAGCTGTTTCTCTAAGATTTATTCACTGATAATTTTATTGAGAATATATTTACATAATTGATAAGTCACTGTTAACTCAATAACTGATCATGGGAAGTCTGACCTCATGACTTTACCCTCTCTCTCCCAACACAAGCTGCCACTGTCTCCACAACTTTGGGTCTTTAGAACTGTCCAGGGTGCTGGGGGCAGGATGTGTCAGAGACAGGACACGCTAAGGAGTCTATGCCAACAGGTAGAGCCACGGTGAGGTGTGAGCATTAAAAAATTCTATAGCCATGTAAAGGAAGGACTGCAGAAGAGAGAGAGTGTGGACCACAACAAGGCTGCTGTTAGAATTATCTGGACTGAGAAGCTGGTGGAAGGCCAGGTAAGCAGAGGGGACACGGAAGAGCATAACTCAGAGGTGAAGAAGAGGGAAGGAGCCTCTGGAGCCTCGGTCAAGTCCCTGCTTCCCCTTTCTCCCTACAGAATGGCCCCAGGCTAGAGAAGGCCCTACAGCACCAGGCTGATGCTTAAATGACTCTCCCAGGCCACCCCTCTACTTCTGCCCAGCCCCTTGGCCTCTGTGCTGACCTCTGTGAAGAGACAGCAGCCTCTCCACTGCAGGGTCAGCAGGACATACCTAAGGTTCTCATCTGGGCTGGGAAGAGATGCTTTAAATTACAGAACTCAGAGCTAGAATTGGGAGGGAGCTCTTCTGCCATCCAGTCCCTTCCCCCTCCCCCCAGGACCCTCTCGCAGTTCAGAACCAACCACTCACCAGTGTATTCTCCTAAAATCATCCTGGACATGATGACCGTAAAGATAGGAGCTGAGCTTTTCACCGTTTCAGCAAAGGAGACAGCCACGTTTTTCAAGCTGACCAGCCCCAACACCACTGTCGCAAATCTGAAAATGAAGTCAAGACAGCAGGTCAGAGGTGGCTCTCCTGCCAATGTGGAGCTTCTATGAAGAATAGTCCATAAGCTTCATGTAATTGTATAGTTTTTAAAAATCTAAGTAAAGGCATCTCCTGTTCGTTCCTCCAAAGAGGCCACTTAGAAATGGTCTTTCATCCTGGAAGAGGGAAATTTCTGACCATCAGACAACACATGTTCACATGAAAGAAATGTCTGCCCTCAGGCAGACTGAAAAAAAAAAGGTTTTTGATCTCCCAAAGGTGAAGCTGTTTCACTCATCTGTTCTAGACTTTATCTGCCTCCCCCTACATAACACCTGCTTGCACTTACATCCTCTCCCTTACAGGATGACCAAAGACTTTCCTCACAACACTGTGAGACAGGGCTGTTATTATTCCCAGTCTACAGATGAGGTAACTTAGGCTCAGAGAAGAAAGAGTAAAGAATTGCCCAAAGTCACAGAGACACCGGCTTCTGCAGACCCCCAATCTTCCTGTCCTCACCAGCCTCTCATGATGAATACTACCAGTGGGGACAGGGACTGGACCTGGGATTTCAGTAGCGAGGGGGCACCCAGGTGGTCAAAGACCTTGTGTCACTGCAGGTCTGCCTAGAGTCTTAGAGTGTTGCCCTAAGGTGGAGGGACTTGCCCAGGGTCACGGGGCCAGTGTCAATGGCAGGACCTGAACCCTGCTCTTCCTTGTTCTTAAGGCCAGCTTTCTGCCAAGTGAACCCTGCTACCTTTATGACAAGTGCTATTAAAATAAACTTTGAAGCCACATGAAAAAGCCCTAGAAAACCACAGTCATTTGATGGAGTATCTACTCACTTCCGCGACATTAGCTGTCACCACTCAGGAAAGCTACTTTATCTTGTGAGTTCCCATGAAGAGTTTCTGCTTGCATCAGAAGGCTTGAAGGAGCCCAGTGTGGAGCTGGTGAAGTGTGGTAGTGTGGGTGGCAGAGGGCAGTGCAGGGCCGCAAGGGGAGGGGAGGGAAGGGAATCTCCCTCCCGTTAAGAGGTAGGCATTAAAAGCAGACAAGGATGTGAGCATCTTTGTCGGCATATTCAACTAGGCAAGTGCCAGTTCTCATGGAGAGGTGGAGACAGAGGCATACTACGTACTGGCTGGTTTGACTGAACTGCCTTCCCCCTTAAAAAAAATCTTTGTTACAAGGGAGGGAGGGAGGGGGACTATATTCAGGAATGAAGTGATATGGAGACAAAAACCATAGATAAAAATAAGATTTAAACAGGGAAACATAATCCAACATTCTCTTGGCTACAAAGATTCTTTACCTCATTAGTCCCACAAATATCATGATCATGATGAAATTAGATGGATAAGACAGGCGTGCTTTGTGTTGATATAAACAGCATGGAACAAAAATCTTAATACAGCCAATCAGTGTGGTGGAAAACATCTGAACGGCTCCTAGAAAGAAGAGAGAAGAGCCAGAATGTGGTCAGGAGCTCCCTCCACTGCCCCAGACACCTGATGGGATGAACCAGGCCGACAGCTCTGCTCAGGGCTGCTGGGCTGCCTGCCCCCCTTCCTCAGGACAGACACACACACTCATACCCACACCAATTTGTAGAGTCAGGAAGACTGTTTCTTTTGCTCTGATACCCTAAGCCAAGGGAACAGCTTCTCTCTCATCCCTACAGCGTGCTCCCGGCACCCAATACAGTTTTGTTAAAGCCCCAGCAAGACAGGAATCAGATACGTTGTACAAAAGGAGGGCTGAGAGAAGGCTGCCTTGTGCCTGGCCCCTTCCCCACCACAAAGTCCCCAAAGGTCCCTAAGAACCTTAAGCGAGCTCACCCAGCATGCTGGGCTCGCCTTCCAACAGGGATAGGATGTACTTGTTGAGAAAGAGTGTACAAAAACTGAAGAAGAACCACAAGGTGAGGTAGAGAAGCGCGTGCGAATTCCATATGCCGGAGTCCGACTCGATGACCGTGGTCTCCGTAATGGTGATCTTCAGGACATTCTCCTCCGGGGCGCTATCACTTCTCGCAATGACAATTCTCTCACTCCGATTCCCAATGAGGGAGCCCAGGCCGAACAGGGATTTCCCCTTGGGCTTGTCCTCAGGGGCAGGAGATTTCCCCTTGGGCTTCTCCTCGGGTGGTGTGGTGGGAGCTTTTGTCAGGGAAGGCATGCTGCCAACACAACCAAGGAGGCGCTCTTGGTGCCGATGGAGGACAACATGGACCGTCCCCCACAGCTGCCTGCCGCCCGCGCTCCAGGGTCAGCACTGCATGGATGCCGGCTTGGTGTTCCAAGAGGAGCACTTCAGAAAGAGCATGGGGGCCTACTTCTGACCGCCAGCTTCATGTTCCGCCCTAAAAAGAGGAATTGAATGACATCATCATGGCTGCGTGCTCATCACTAAGAGCCGGGCACTGTGCTGTCACCAACCTCTAAGGATCCAAAAAGGGACAAAAACCGTCTCTACCCTCCAGGAGCTCCGTTGCAACGAGTGCTTCATAGGTGCAGACTAGATGGAAGGCGACTGGGGAGGGGACGGGAAGGGAGGGGAGGAACAGAGCCTTTCCAGTGTAAGCAAAGGCCAGAGCAAAGTTTTGGAGACGGGTGATAGGGACAGCAATGAGGCAAGAAGATGGATCGCAGAGTTCATGAGGGGAGTGAAGTGTAAAAAGATGGGAGGGCAGGAGGGGGACAGGTAGGGGCCAAAGGCCTTTATATTGGTCCTGGAGGTGATGAAGAGCCTTTAGTTTGTTGAGGAAGGGGTGGTGGGGTGGTGATGGTCTTCAAGGCAATCTTGGTCTGCCAATACTATCAGACCCATTTTACAGACAGGGAAACTGAGCCTCAGAGAAATGAAAAGTGAGCAAGTAATGAGACCACAAGTATTCTTGAGAGTCAGAGCTGGAAGGGACCTGGGAGGGTCTCCCAGCCTCAAATCTGGTAACTTTTTTTTCTAAATATTTTGCTAATGGTATTTTAATATATTCGGTTTCCTCTGTTATCCTATTCAGTTTATGCATTTAAAAATAGGATTCTGAGAAGGGGCCCCAGGGGGCCACTGTCCCAATGTCCCTGCTCCATCCACTCCAAGTTTCCCATTTTACAGCTAAGAAAACTCAGGCCCTAAGGCAGTGAGTGACTGGTCTAAGGTCACAGAAGAACCAAAGAGACTCAAACCCACATCTTGTGATGTTGACAAGAGGCAGGAAATAACAGCGATGTCACTTTGGCGCTCTGAGGTCTGGAGAGTCTTTCACAAAGACCATTTGGTTTGATCCTCTCAATAACCCTGGGAGGTGGGTGTGGACATCATCCTCACTCACAGATGAGGAAACTGAGGCTGAGAAGTGAAAGGACCTGCCCAGGGCCCAGGGTCTGAGATAGGACTTGAACTCAGATCTCTGTGACTCCAAGTCCAGCCTGCCGCCTGGTGACTGAGAGGAAGCAAGGTGGGACTGGGCTACTCACCCCTCTGGAGGCGGTGCAGGCTTCCTCAATGGCCCAGCATTGCTAATTAGCTAGGCCTAGGCCAGCAGGTGCAGGATGGGTAGACCAAGGACCTCCCCCAAGGGCTGACACACCTGGGCAGGGTCACAGCAGGGTGGAGGACAGCAGCCTTTCACAGAATCCCAGAGTCGGAGCATTAGAAGGGTCCACGTTGGCCAACCAGCCCAACCTCCAAGCACTATAGGAATCCTCTGCTCCAAGACTCCCAAAGAAGGGGAGCCCACCACTTCTCGAGGCAGGCCCTTCAGCTCTCCTTGTTAAGGAGCCTTTCTGGATGGAGACCGCACTGGCCTCACAGGGACTCCCACTTGGTGGCTGGTTATACCCACAGGGCTAAGCAGAACATGCTGAATCCAGCTCCCCCTGTTCGAGGATGGTGGGTAAGGGCCAGACCCAGGGGAGGGGACTGGACTCTCTAGCTGGAAGGCAGAGGAAACCGAGGTAGACAAGGTGGTAGCCAAGTGCTTTCACTGTGTGTGGGGGCATGGGGGTTGGGGAGCCCACGCAGTCCAGTTCTAAAGCCAGAGAGGGTCAGAGCTCAGGACAACAGCATCCTGATCTGATGCCAGGCCATTCTCCTGTTCTGGATCTTACCTACTAGGAATAGCCCTTCCTGATAGTGGTAACTGGGTGTGGTGGGATGGGAGGTACGTGCCAGGTACTTTTTACAAGGATTATTTCATTCAATTCAATAATGAGGTAGAATAAGATGAGAAGGAAGCAGTGTGGTTCTCAGTCTCACCCCTTTTCCTGCTGGCAACAGTTAAGATCCCCTCTCTGGTCTTGAGAGCCCAGAAAGTGTACCGGACTTGGATCAGAGGCACCTCCAGGGCCTCGGTTTCCTCATCTGTAAAATGAGGGCGATCCCTTTCAGCCCCAGAAGCTCTGCTCTGATGATCCTCCCTCCTCAACCATCCCCTTGGAGAATCACAACGCTCTGAGCCGAAAGAGCCCCCTCAGCTCTGCGACGGGTCCTGAGGGCCCCAGCCTCCATGGCCCACCCTGCCTCCCTCCAGCTGATGTTCCTTTTTTTCAAGGAAGCAGTGGTCAGATGTCCATTTCCCATTGTCTCCTTGCCCATTCCGTGGCTGGCCCGTCTGTATTTTATCTACATCACCAAAAGACATGCAGAACACGATAAGAAGGTTAAAGTAACAGTTGCCTTGGAATCTGGGCCAAAGTCGAGAGCACTCTGTCCCACCGGTAATTATTATGGCCTACAAGCTCAAGCATCTCTAACTCACAGGCTCTTATAACCGAACTTCTTTTAAAAAATAAAAAATAACCTTAAAAAATAATTTAAAAATTTTGACATAGCTGTGTTTCAACATAACTGATTTCCTTTAGTAATCCTGTGTCAGCCAAAAGGCACCGATTAGGCCCTATATGCCAGCTACTGGTAAGTGCTAAGAACTTATTTTTTAAAATGCTCTGTATTTAAAATATGATTCTGAGAAAGGGGTCCATAAGGCTGCCCCTGACTGCCAAAGGGGACCCTAATAGTGGCCAAAAAATCTTAAGAACCAGTGCTCCAACTGAACCCAACACAACCAGTTCCCAAATCATTCTATATCCAAGAGTACTACAGCCTTAAAGCATCCCAAGGCTAGACCAGAGGAGTCTGAGGCCAAGCCCGGGGGAGCCCTGGAGGACTTTCCCAGGACGAGGCAGCCCCGGGGCAGGGGCTGCCTCTGTTAGCCCACTTTTTCACACCTCACTGTTTAAAGAAACCATCCACAGACAATCCTTTTCTGTGATGAGGTTAACGATCACTTTCTTGCACATCTTCTGAAAAATCTGGAGTTTTTGTATCCTAGTTCTCCTTAAAGTGAAACTTGTCTGGGTGGTTGAGAAGGGAAAGTTTTATTAGCAAACAGTCTGGTAACGCTGGGGCAGGGGGTGGGCAGCCTTCTCGGTATGCAGAAGACAGAAGGCCATCATTCATTCCATGGGTCACACTAAATGGTAGTACCCTTTCTTTTCAACAAATTTCAACATGATATTGTCAGTAAGTCCCATTACATTCCTGCCCAGTAGGACCTGATCCTATGATTCTAAATAGGGCGAGTGACTAGAAATCCTTAAAATGCCACCTGCCCTCCTATTTTCAGAGTGGTTTTAAAAATGACCAGGACCCATCCCGGAGTTTGGGGCTCTCCAGACCTTTGGAAGACATCTTCCAGATCACCACCTGCAGAAGATGCTTTCCCAAAAAAATGAAAACGCAGATTCTAGGTGCCTTTCCGCCCATCCTGCTGCCTGGCTCCAAGTTGCTCAGCTTGTCTCCACTGCCCACCCTCCCCACCCCGGCACTGGACATATTGCACAGACACTGTGACGCTCACACCGTCCCACTAAGATGTAGGCAGCCAGCTTGGTCCCACGTAACCCTGCGTGGCGGGCTTCTCATCGACCTGCGGCCAAGCTCCCTTGCTGGCCTCCCTCCACCTGGGCGCTGGGCCTCTTCCTCCTTCTTGGCTCACTTCTGATCAAGACCCAACATGGCTCTCCAGGTCCTACCTTGGCCCCCTTGGCTACTCCTCCCCCTGGCTGGCAGCTCATTCTGACCTAGCCCACTAACGCCCACACACTTGTACTATATGGATGCTATGAAGGACTGCGTGGTCTAGTGAACCATGACAAGCACCTGTGAGCCAACCAGACACTGTGAGGGAGGAAAACTGTCAGTGCTTTGCTGGAAAGAAGGGAAGGATTTGCATCCTCTCCTTTCCTACTGATGGAATAAAATTGATCCTCGTGCCAATATCCATGGGGTGAGTTTTACGCAACCAGAGTATTAATGACCTGGTTAACAGAGAAATCCTTGGGGTCCTGCACTTATGGCCACAGAGAAAAATCAAGCCACAATACTGCATCTCTTTCTCCTAATTCCTGACTTCTTGGTGGCCTGAAACCTCCATCTCCAGGCACTGATTTCATCAATGAACACTGGGCACCCTCCCTTGAGGGCAGGGGCCCTTGCCTCCTCGTACTGAGCCCCCAGCACCCTGCTAGAAGGGCAGTGTCACGCGGAAGTGACTGAGCGGTGGCTTCCCCTATTGGGTCCTGAGGTCCTTGGGTGCAGGCCCCCCAACACTAGCTAGTAGAGGACTTCACACACTCATGAATTCCCACGAAGGCTGCCTGAACTGCTAACACTTCAAAACATCGCCCACCCCGGCCTGCTTGGCAAAGGATCCTTTTTTAACCGCCTCCTCCGATAAAGGATTTGGGCCAAATTCACAAAGTTCCAAAGTCAATCACAACCTGAATATTCACTTTATGAATTCTGATCTCAGTTTATGATAACCAACTAACTAAAAAACATAATGCAGAGAAATGCCCATAAACCCACCTTCCAAGAGGGACAACGTGTGGATGAGCCTTCTGACCCGGTCTACACCATGTTCTCATCATCCAGGTACAGCTAAGCCCAGGGCTAAGCCCAATAAGCGCCCCTCTTATCACCAAGGGACATCAGGGCAAGGTACATACAGGAGGCATGCTACCGGGTGCAGCCCCATGGGGAGGAGAATTATCAGATGCTGTGGATAGGAGAGACCTGTGTGTGGCATGAGAGGGAGAGAGGAAGGCAGGGCAGAGGACTGTCTATCAAAGGCTACTTCAAAGAGTTCAAATGACACAGGTGTTCACCCTCACCAAAATAAATAAATCAAAAGCTCACTCAGATACAGAAGCAAAAGGGACCCTCGAATTCAAGCAGCTTGTCTTACAGGGGAGAAAACGGAGGCCCAGAAAGAGGAAGTGTAACCTCCCAAGATCCCAGAGGTCACAAGCATCAGAGGGAGGCTTGGACCCAGGGATCTTCCCCATTACCTTCTTAGAGCACAGCAGACTTCAGCTGACTAGGAGGCAGGCGCTGTTGGTGTCCAGACATTGGCAATAGTTAGGTCAGGGGTGGGGGACTTGAGAACCTGGGGGGGCCACATGTGGCCTCGAGGCTGCAGGCTCCCACCCCTGGGTTAGGCCGTGGTAGGGGTTCTCTAAGCAGGACACAGAATCTGCCTGCCCAGCTGTCAACCCAAGAGAACCCAGGGCTGTCTGAACACGACAGTGTTGGACTGCAGAGGAGAATCTCACAGCTTCTATCTTTCTACATCGGTTTCAAAAGACTGCCCCTCGTGCACTTTACACCACAGCCAAACTCCCCCCCCCAAGCACTCTCCCCTCCCACTCCCGGACACCCAAGCACCATTCAAGGCCCACCTCGGTCTCGACCTGCTCCCCAAGGTCTTGCCTGAACCCCCCTCTAGCTGTGTGCATTCTCCTCACGTGCCACCCCCACCCCAAATTCCTTTACCTAGATTCCGTACTCACTTATCTGCACCCCAGCTGCTTCCCCAGCACAGTGAGTTTTGTGTTTTGTTTGTTTAATCTCTTAATCCCAGCCAGTTCTCCAAGGCTTATGTAGCAGGTCTCAACTGAAAGATGAAGTTCTCCAAAAGGATGAAATCCCAGAGTCTAGCCCCAACACCTGGCACACAGTAGGTGCGTAGTAAAGCCAAGCTCAGGTCCAGGGAAACACAACCTCAGCCACTGCCCCCACAGATTCAATGATCCCTGGGTTATGAAACATTTAAACACACAGCTTGGCAGACCCTCCATCTGCAGATGACCAGCAGTTCAGTAAATCACGTCATGGCGTGAACGGCTTCGATGAGCTTTGGCCGAAGCACTCGGCTGTTTTGTGTGCACCCCCTGAACCCCTTCATTTAGAGAAACCAAAAGTCAGACTGTCGCACTATGACCCAAACAAGATATTCTGGTTAGGCCTGCCATGGAAAACTGACTTGAAGAAAGGAAGGGAGGACGAGAAGCCAGGGGTTCAGTGGGGTGGAATAAGCGAGTATTAAACGCCCACCATGCACCAAGCACTTTTTATCAATACGACCTCATCTGATGCTCTCAGCCACCCAGGGAGATAAGGGGTATTATTACCCCCATTTGACAGATGAGAAAACTGAGTCACAGACAGGTCACATGATTGAGGCTAGATTTGTACTCAGGTCTTTCTGATTCCCAGCCCAGCACTTTGTGTTTTTTGGGGGGACCCCCCTGCCCAGTCCAACCTTTGATGCATTCAAAGGGGCAGCGGGTGGGTCAGCAGGACCCCAGGAAGGCACCAAAGTCAAGCAAAGCTATTTATTGAACCCAAGAAACACCATCCAAATGAAAGGCCCCAAGGTTAAGTCTGGAAGTCTCCTATTATTTGGAGAAGTAAATACTAACAGGAATCTAGAGACACCAAGACAAGACTGGAAAGTAGATGAAAACACTGCCCAACTGGGTTCATTTCCTTCTCCCCAAGGGAGAGCGGCAGTGTGGAGGGGTAGAGAGAAAGCTGGCCTGGGAGCCAGCCAGGAGTCCGTCCCAGAGCCCATGGTCTGGGGGACCATTAACCTCTCACTGACCGCCCACACAATTCTCTGAGCCCCTCTGCTGCTTGGGGGGGGGGGTCTGCACTGATAAACAATTTCTCATCTGAGAATTCTCTGTGCCAATGAAATCATCCCCTAAGAAACATTCAGCCTAATCAATCAATGAACACTTATTAAGAACCCATGATGGGCCAAACACTGTGCCCTTGGGATACCAAAAAACAGGCCCTGCCTTCAAGGAGCTTCCAATCTAATAGAAGAGAGAACATGCGACCAGCTATATGGAGAAAATAAATGGGGAGGAAGACCCTGGAATTGAGGGGGTTAATAGAGAAAAACACAGTAGCAATGGAAAATCTCAGCCCAAAGACCCGTATGCACAAAAATATTTATTTCAGCTCTCTTTGTGGTGGCAAAAAACTGGAAATTAAGGGGATGCCCATCAATGGGGGAATGGCTAAACAAGTTGTGGTATATGAATGTACTGGAACACTATTGTGCTATAAGAAATGAGGAGGAGACGGTCTTCATATTCACCTGGAAAGGCTTATACAAACTGATACTAAGTGAGAAGAGTGGAACCAGGAAAAATTTGTACATAATCACAGACACAACTTATGTGTGATACCAACTTTGATAAACTGGACTCTTCTCAGCAACGCACAGGTATAAGACAACTCTACAAGTCTCAGGATGGAAGGAGATGTCTACATTCAGAGAAAGATCTAGAAAGAACAGAGTGTAAATGCAGACTGAAGCAATCTACATGCTGTCATTCTTTTTCATGTTTGGTTTTCTTTCTTTTTTACCATTGATCACTCCATTGGTTACAACCCTTCTAATAGAACCAGACTTTGTACAATGTCAAAGTATTTGCAGATCCTATATTTGATTGGGTGCTGCCATTGGAGGGGGGGAAGAGGGAGGGGAGAAAATTTGAAACTCAAGAGATTGTGGAACTGAATCTTGTAAACTAAAAGTGGGGGGGCAGAGCCAAGATGGCGGCGTAGCAGCAGCAACATATCGCAGCTCTCACATACCCCCCCAAAATACCCATAAAATGACTCTAAACAAATTCTAGAACTCCAAAATGCACACAAATATACTTTCCGCTCAAGTCAGCTCGGCTACGAGGAACCATCTCAGCTCTGTGAGCCAAAACCAGCCCAGCCTGAAACCGCGGCTTTACCCCAGAGGCAGCTGGACGAGAGGAGCTGAGCCCTGGCTGGAGTTTTGGGAGAGCGGACCTGCGGCAGCTGTGGGAGTTCCCAGAATTAGGTTAGCTGGGGCTCAGCTAAATCGGGGGAGAAAAGCGGTCCGGCCAAACTGCTTCCAGGGCAAGGAGGCTGCAGAAGTGGAGGTCTTGCACCCGCCTCACACTGCTGCCTCAGAGCTCCTGGCCTGCAGACTGCAGGGGGACCAAGCGATCATTCAGAGGCCAAGTGCTCTTGCGTTGAGCAGCCTTGATCCAGATCGCAGTCTTGGGCGGAGGTCCTGCTGGATTTTTTTCAGTGAGCCAGAGTTGGGGAGGGACCCAGCAGCCTCCTAAAAGCTCCAGCAGCTGGGAAAACCCCAGCGATTTGGGACAGAGCTTTCCCCTCTGGAAGCAGAGTTCCACAGAGCTAAAAAAAAAAAAAAAAATTTTCACTGACCTGCCAGCCATGAATAAGCCTAGGAAGCAAAGGAAGAACAAGAACCAAACTCTACATTCCTTCTTTGGGGAAAAGAAGGATCAAAGCAGGGAACGGGGGGAAGACAACGCAGTCAGAACTCCCGCACCAAAAGCTTGCAAGAAACATGAAGATTGCCTAAAAGCTAGAGATCAGCTTAAAAAAGATTTTGAAAACCAAATGAGAGAAGTGGAAAAAAATTGGGAAGAGAAATAAGAATGATGCAAGAAAATCACGAAAAGAGAGTCAACAACCTGACTGAAGAAATTAACACCTTAAAAAATAGATTAACTCAAATGGCAAAAGAGGCCCAAAAAGCCAATGAGGAGGAAAATGCCTTAAAAAGTCGATTTTGACAGATAGAAAAAGAATCTCAAAAGCATTCTGAAGAGAATAACTCCTTCAGAATTAGAGTGGAGCAAATGGAAGCAAATGACTTTATGAGAAATCAATATACTATCAAACAGATCC
>CM053588.1:33127062-33171566 GCA_028646515.1 Pseudochirops corinnae
AACTGATTTTTCTTGTTAATTTTTTTTTTTAAATCACAGCCTTGGGATTGAAAGGACCACCTAGAGCAGGCGGATTTCAGAAAAAACCTGGAAAGACTTACATGAACTGAGGCTGAGTGAAGTGAGCAGAACCACAGTTACACCGTGTGATGGCAGGCTTTGATAGCCTTAGCTCTTCTCAGTAATGCAGGGATCAAAGTCAGTTCCAAAAGACGCCTGCTGGAAGAAGCGTCCACACCCAGAAAAAAGAACTATGGCGTCTGGGCGCAGATGGAAGCGGGCTATTTTCTTTTTTGCTCATTTTTAGTGTCTTTCTTTCTCATGGTTTTCCCCTTTTGTCCTAATTCTCCTTTCACAACATGACTAATGTGGAGATATGTTTAACATGACTGTGCATATGTAGCCTGTATCAGATGGTTTGCCATCTTGGGGAGGGGGGATGAGGGAAAATCTGGAATTCAAAATTCTAGAAAAGTGAATGTTGAAAAATAAATAAATGAAATTCTTGGGGAAAAAAAAAGGACCACCTATCTTGCAGAGGTCCCCCGGAAAAAGCATGTCTGAGGACCTCGGTTCTGATGCAACCTCTGCCACTGTCTGCCTTTGTGACCTTGGGCAGGTCACTTGTCCTTCCTCTCTCACCTCAGTTTCCCTGCCTGTAAAATGAAAGAACTGTAGCTGATGACCTATGAGGCCCCTTTTAGCTCTGAGTCTTCAGTTCTGTGATCTTTGGGTTCATGAAAATGGACAAAAATACAGCTGTGTGCTGCCACTCAGACTGCTGATAACTGAAGCTGCCAGGCCAGCCCAAGAAAAAAGGTGCCTTCCTCCCTTCTCTGCCAGGCCTAGAGTCTAGAAGAGCAGAGTTCAAATCCTGTTTCAGACACGTACTAGCTGTGTGGCCTGAATTCAGATCTGAACTCAGACACTTATTAGTCATGAAACCTTGGACAGCCTCTTAACCCCAGTTTGCCTCAGCTTCCTCATCTGTAAAACAGGGGTAAAAACAGCACCGATCTCCTGGGGTTGTCATGAGGATCAAATGAGGATTGCTTAGCACGGTACCCGGCACACACTAAGAGCTTTGTTAAGTGCGAGTTATTATTTGTCTCATGGGGGGCGGGGAATGCGGGGCTTGAGCCAGACTCAGCTGATGCGCTGGCTCCTTTTTCTGACCGGCCTTTTCCCCCTCCTTTTTTTTTTCCTTAATTAACTTTTGTTTATTTTTATTTTACATCATTCATTTCCATGAGATTTTGAGTTACACATTTTCTCCTCATCTTTCCCCTACCCACCACCCCAAAACAGCCATCCCACTGTATGCCCCCTCCCCCGATGTGCTCTCTCCTATATCCTCCCCCATCACCCCTCTGACTTTCTGGTAGGGCAAAATCCCCCTCCTTTTTAAAAATAGAGTTAGGAGGAATGGCTCCCTGGGTAGGGGCAGGGCGTATTCAAGAAATCAAGGTAATGTGAAAACAAAAGATGCTGATAAAAAGTTTAAAATAAAAACCATTACGCTGGAGAGACACAGAAGCATGGCAGAAAAAGGGTTGGATTTGGATTCAGGGACCATGTAAGTCACCCTCTCTGAGCCTCATGAACTGCTTGGACTAGGTGGCCTCAAGGTGCAAGTGTAGTGTCTGCCACTAGGCAAATACTCGGTCCTCCATCCCAAGGCCCCTTGTAGCTCTAGAATGACGGTTCTCTGACTCTGGAATAAGTAGAAACTGGACGTGATTATTCTAATTAGATTGGAAGTTCCTTGAAGCCTGCCTTTTGTATCTTTGTGTATACCCAGAGATTAGCACAGGACCCTAGCACACAGTAGGTGCTTAATAAGTGTTGACTGAAAATTAAAGCTATCTATGAAAAGTCATATGAAAAAAATGCCCTAAATCACTACTGATTAGAGAAATGCAAATTAAAATAACTCTGAGGTGCCACCTCACACTTATCAGATTGTCTAACATGACAAAAAAGGAAAATGACAAATGCTGGAGATGTGGGAAAATTGGAACACTAATGCACTGTTGGTGGAGTTGTGAACTGATCCGATCATTCTGGAGAACAATTTGGAACTATATCCTATACCTATACCTGTGCATTCCCTTTGACCCAACAATATCAGTTCTAGGTCTGTACCCCAAAAAGATCATACAAATGGGAAAAGGGTCCACATGTACAAAAATATTTACAGCAGCTCTTTTTGTGGTAGCAAAGAATTAAAATTGAGGGGATGTCCACCAATTGGGGAATGGTTTAACAAGTTATGGTGGATGAAAGGAATGGAATGGTATTGTGCTATAAGAAATGATGAGCAGGCGGACTTCAGAAAAACCAGGAAAGACTTACAAGAACTGATGCTGAGTGAAGTGCACAGAACCGGGAGAACACTGCACACAGTAACAGCCACGCTGTTCAATGACTGGCCCCGACAGACACAGCCCTTCTCAGCAATGCAACGGTCCAAGACAATTTCAAGACTCCGACGCAAAATACTATCCACGTCCAGAGAGAACTACGGAGTCTGACCGCAGATGGAAGCAGACTATTTTCTCTCTCTTCTTTCTTTCTCACGGTTTTTCTCTTTTGTGGTGACACTTCTTTCACAACATGTCTGATGGGGAGATATGTTTAATATGATTGTACGTGGATAACCTGTGTCAAACTGCACCCCATCTTGAGTGGGAGGGAGAAGAGTCTTGGAACTCAAAACTTTATAAAAATTAATGTTGCAAACTAACAATAAATAAATAAATGTTGACCAATGCTTTGCTGATGAACCTGATAAACGCTGACAAAATATAAACAATTAATCAGACAAGAATGTTTTTTGTTCTCAAATGAATTATTCCCATGACTCCTTTTTGCATTTGGGGAAACTGAGGTCCAACCTGGCCTCTTCTGGGCTTCCCTTAAGTCCCAACTAAAACCCCACCTTCTTCAGGAAGCCTTTCTTAACACCCCCTCCCCAGGGTCTTCCCCCATTAATTACTTCCTATTCATTCTCAGATTAGACTGTTCACTCCAGGATGGCAGGGACTGACTTTGGTCATTTTGTATCCCCAGGGCTTAGCCCAGTGCCTGGCCCACGGCAGGTACTTAACAAATGTTGACTGACTGACTGACTAATCCAAGCAGGTGCTTAGGAATTAACAGGAGCCAGAAGGTTAGTCCCAGGAGCCAAACCAGAGTCTCACATCTACCCGCCAGACCAAAGCACCGGCACAGGCCCTTCAGAGGCCAGGCTCACCTTGGTGACGATCCCATGAGGCAAAAGGCAAGGCTTGAACCAAATGCCGGGTGACCCGTTCGTGCCCACCCCCCACAGATTCTGTGAAGAGTCGGTGCTGGGGACTGAGATTCTGGAACGACGCTCCTCATGGCGCTCTGAAATTACTCTTGGCATGGTACAAGGCACAGGGTAGGCATGACCACCAAAGGCTCGTGTCTCTGTCCCCGAGGAGCAACTGTACAAAGAACAGATCTCACAAAGTATCTAGAATAAGGATGGAAAGACCCAACAGAGAAAGATGCACCAGGATGCTAGGAGGGCCAGCCCCCCAAGAAGAGCTGAGGGCTTTCTCTCCTCTGAAATGCCACCAGAGACAAGCCCCAAGCCGATGGGCCTTTGAGTTCATCTGTGAGGGCATTTCCCTCACAAGATGGAGAGAGCAGCCATGTGGCATTGGGGATGTGGAGGGCTGAAATCCAGGCTCTGCCTCATACCATCGCAGCCTGGGTGACCCTTCACCTCCCCATGCTTCCCTCTTGGTGGCCTCCAAGCTCCCCCCCAGCTCAAAGTCATAATAATAACAAAAGTGCTATCTACAGAGCTTAAGTCTTCACAAAGTCTTTTACATATGCTATACCAACAATGTGTTAGGTAGGTGCAATCTGTCATTCCATTCTACAGAGGAAGCTGAGGCTGAGGGGTCACTCCCAGCTCATCTGGAAGCAGGCAGCCCTTCACCAGGGAATGGCCACGTCAGCTTCCAAAGGACCTGGATTCACCCCAAGCTGGGCTTAAAACACCATCTGTGAACCCAGCCTCCGGCTCCTTCTCAGCAGAAATCACCAACAGCAAGAAATTACATGGTGGTTTTGCAATGTGGGCAGCAGAGGATACTATTTTCATTTGTGATCTAAGAGATTCATATCAAGCTATGAAGGGGGTAAGAATTCCTCAGAGAGGTTTTGCCAAGTTCCAGGCTTTTAAGAACTTTCAGAACATTTCTCTCTCTCTCTCTCACTCACTCACTCTCCCTCCCCTTCCTCTCACTCTCTTCTTCTACCCCTTTCTCTCCCCCCCTCTCTAGTACACACCCCCTCTGAAATTGACCAAAAGCCCCCTGCTCACAAAACAAACAAACAAAAAAAACCCACCCTATTTTGGCCCTACAGATGACCTAAACTTACCTCCTAGGTATGTCGGGCCACTAAACAGAAGGACTGTAGACAGGTAAGTCAGCACCAACCTTAATCAATCAACCCACCACCAAACACTGACTGTGCCCTGACAATGTGCCAGGCACTGTGCTAAGGAGGACACTGTGCCTCCCCTCAAGGAGGCTATATTCTAATGGGGAGATGACACATAGACAGTTAGGTACCTCTAGAAGGGCACAGCTCAGAATGGAAGGCACTGATTTCTTGGGGGCATGTTGGAGGGACCAGGGCCTCCTGCTGGATGTGGGATCTGAGCTGAGACTCCACGGAACAAAGGATGCTTTCCTTGTGGAGCTGGGACAGCTAAAGGTCCGTCCGTCCCTCTAGAACACTGCAGGGTGAGGGGAGACACATCTGTAAAAAGAGGCTTCCCTGATTCTCCAAAGGCTGTGTCTGTGGGCCCTCCTCCCCTGGTCACATTCTGGTTGTGAGCCTGTCCACGTGAGACTTACTACCTGCAGAGGCCCCCTGATGTTGTTCTTATCAGACAGGACCAGACCATTCCAAAGTCCAAGAGTACTCTTAATGACATCAGAGTGTTTTGTTTTTTTTTTTTGGTGGGAATTTCTTGGCAAAGACACCAAAGTGGTTCTCCAGCTCATTTTACAGATGAGGAAACTGAGGCAAGCAGGGTGAAGCAACTCTGCCCAGGATCATACAGCTAGGAAGTGTCTGAGGCTGAATGTGAACTCAGGTCTTGCTGACTCCAGGCCCAGCACTCTATCCACTGTGCCACCTAGCTGCCTCTGTCAGCAAGATCTGAATTCAAGGGGCAGCTAGGTGGCCCAGTGAATAGAGCACTGACCCTGGAGTCAGGAGTACCTGAGTTCAAGTCTGGCCTCAGACACTTAACACAAAAACTGGCCGTGTGACCTTGGGCAAGTCACTTAACCCCAACTGCCCTCCAAAAAAGCCCCCCCCCCAAAGATCTGAATTCAAATTCTGACTCAGTCACTTAGGAAGTGAAACTGAGCAGCTGCCTCAGTCATCTCTTCTGTAAACTGGGCATAACAACAGCACCTACTTCCAATAGCTATAAGTATAAAATGAGCTACCCATAACGCCTAACAAGCCTTAAAATATTATAACAACAATAGCTACCATTTACGCAGCTCTCATCAGGTAATATTACATCGTTCTGGTTACAAGAAATAAGCCCCCATTTCAGGACAAAGATCCACAGTGGTTCAAACCAGGGCCAATACTGAGGACACAGAGGAGGGAGGTCAGTATCCTGGGCAGGGTCTCACAGTTTGGGAAGGGGCGGCATGCCCCGATGCAGGATCATTCACAAACCCACGGATGCTCCCCCCAGGAAAGCAGGTCACGCCTAGCACAGGCAAGGGAGAGTGGGAGCGTCCAGGTGAATCCTTCATCTTGCCATCTCTGGGGTCCTTCTGGCCCACATCCGGGGACCCCGCACTCATCCCCCGTGAGGCCCTGCAGCAGCCCGGCACAGGCCTCCTCCCTTTCCCCCTCTTCCCCCACCAGGGTCCCCGGCTCTCTTTCTCGGGGGTGGGGTGGGGGGGTGTCCCTCTGCAGGCTTTTTCCCTCCTGGGGTCCCCCGCTTCTCCAGGCACCTCTCCCTGGATCCCCGGCTCCTCCCACTTGCACAAGCCCCGCCTCCATTTGGCCCTCCCCCCAAGGCTCTCCCCGCTACTCCCGGGGCTCTCGGTTAGTGACCCCAGGCTTCCCAGAGCGAAGGTCCAAACCACACACCCCCCCCCACCCCGGTTATGGAAGCCTGGGTGGGAGATGATTTCTCCCAGCTCACCCGGGATGGGGGGGGATTCCCGGGCAGGACCCCACCTTCCCCTCGGCCAATCGGGCCCAATACACGTGCAGAGCCCCGCTCCTGGGCGCGGGGGGCGCCCACTTCTGTCCCCTCTTTGCCTTTTGAAAACTTCTTTATAATGAAAGGAAAAGGGAGGGGAAAGCCAGGTGGGGCGAAACCAAGACAGAAGGAAACAAGCGCCCACCGGGTCCCACAAAGTGTTCCAAGGCGAGGGGGGGGAGGGAGGGGGGGGCGGCTCTGGGGGCAGGCGGGCTGCCTGTTCTCTGCATCCCCAGCTCAGCCTCCTGCTCCTCCCCCTCCCCGTCCCTCCCCCCACCCTCGTGCGCTTGCTCCCTCCCCATCTCCCCGCTCCCTCCCCCACAGCTCTGCCCCGTCCCCTACCTGCGGCTCCCCCTGCGTGGCGGCTGTCCGGGGGCCCGGCCCGGCCCGGCTGCGGCGCCCCGAGGCCCGGCCATGCTCTGCCCGGTTGGGCCGGTTCGGGCACCTGCTCCTGTCCCCGCCGGCCCCGGAGCCGGGAAGTGCGGGCCGACCGAGGCCTAGCCCTGGGAGCAGCAGAGCGCGCGCTCGCCGAGTCAACGATGGGGGCGGGGGCCGCGTGAGCGCGGCGGGGAGGGGGGGGGGGGGGGGGAAAGGAGGGGCGGTGCGCCGCTGAGGGGCGCTGTGGAGCTTCCGGGGGGAAGCGGGGGCGTTCAGCTCCCGGCTCTTTCCCGGAGAAGCTGGAAAGGGCGAGCTCGGCGCGCGCGCGCGTCCTCCTCGGGCTTCCCAGGGCTGGCGTCCACTGTGTGACCACCTTGGCCAGCAGGCGTCCTCCTGGAGTTCCGCTCGCATACTCAGCCCCCTCCTCCTCCTTTCTCCAGGATGGGCGCCGCAAGGACAGCCAGCCGGAGGAGACGAGGAAGAAGCGTCTCCCGTGGAAACGGGCCAGAGAGAGCTTGAGCCCCTTCCTGGCCGGCCCCGCCCCGCCCCCAGGCTGGAGGGAGGCCGCGTGCACTTACAGGCAGAGGCTCGGCCACCCGCGCGGGCGCCCGCAGGCGTGCTGGGATGGCCCCCGTGGGCACGACACTGCCCCGGGCACCCCCACGGCGCTTCGTGCGGCCCGAGACTGCGGGGCAGGCCCCTGGGTAGGGGTCGTGGCCCCAAGTTCCCGTGCACGCTGTCTCCCCTCGGTGAGGCAGGACGGGCCCCGCTTCTGTCTCTGTAGCCGCGCCTGGCTCCGGCTCGTAACCGCATTGGATGGAAGGGATGCCGAGGCAGCGCTTCTTCCGAGGTGCCCTCCTGGAGCCTCTCATCACTTTTAATCCTTCCCCGAGTCCTAGGCTTTTCCCCTTTCTCTTGAACACAGGATAAGGACGGGGATTGGGATGAGATCTGTGATTTCACTGGGATAGGGAACTCCCAGGTGTGGAAAAATCCTCTACCAGTGTGGCCAGCACTTCCCCTGCAACCGTCGCTGTGGGTCATGATGGGTCTCCTGAGCTCTTGCATTAATCCTTTACAGATATCTAATTTTATCCGAAAAACAACCCTGGGAGGGAGGTGCTGCTATCATTCCCATTTTACAGATGAGGAAACTGAGGCAAGTGCCTAGAGTCATACAGCCAAGAACTGTGTGAGGCAGAATTCGAACGCTGGTTGTGTCCTGTAACTGTTTGGGTCTTTCCCCTCCTTTAAATTTTGTCCTGAAGGGGCAGGCACTTCCTCTTACATCATCTTTTTATTTCTCAAGTCAGATGCTCCAGACTCAGCAGACCCAGAAAGGAAAAAAGAAGGGAAGGGAACAGAGTGAGGACTTCCCCTTCCCAGCTCCCCTCCCCCCAGGCTAAGCTTGGATCAGAACGGGTTAAAGTCCAGCTCCAGGGCAGCCACAACGTTCCCTTGTGGTCTCCATTTCCCCATCTGGGATGTGGGATCACATTTTCTAGCCAAACCGGTCAAGTTAATTTTATTCTCTCCTGATTCCGCCTAGAATCACAAAAAAAAACAAAAAACCCCAACAAAAAAAACTTTTTTTTCAATGCTTCTTATTCAGTTAGGCAATAGACCTTGAAAATGAGATTTCCAGACACCAAAAAAAAAAAAAATCCCTGTTTGACAGTTAGAGAAATTGTAGTGTAAAGAATTAATGAGCCTTACCACCAAAGGTCGTTAGCAAAATATGTCTGTGGCCTGGTGCTGTAACTTTACACAGGGACCCCTGGTGTTTACCTGGCCATCCATTCCAGCTGAACCCCCAAAGCATACATTTATGTTTGGGATAGGAAAAGTGTTCCCCCCTGGTCAATATAAATGAAAGAAACAAGTTTTATTTTTTATTTTTATTTTTAAAAACTCACCAAAAGTGGAGGTGAGAGAGAGAGAAGAAAGGGAGAAGGAGGAGAGGAGGAAGAGAAGAGAGGGGAGAAAAAAATTTAAAACTCAAAGGAAAAATCCCCTTTCCCCCATTTACTTCAAACTTACTTATGTCTTTGCTTAACAAATCTAAATTCAACTATTTTTTTTTTTGGCCTGACCCTGTGATTTCTTCCTTCTTCAATCACACAGATGGACCACTGGTCTGACTTTGTTCCGGGGTGGTGGTGGGGGTGGTGGCAGCACTGAGAAGTTAAAGGCCCTGCCCACGGTCCCACAACCAGGATGGACAGGAAGAGGAATGGAGTCCAGGTCTGGCCCCTGCACTGTGCTGCCTCCCCAATTACTGTATTACTGCTCTAACTCTGTGAGGACATATTAAGTGAAATCCAGGAAAGCAAAATACACTATATAATAGAGGATGTCATTTGGCTAAAGATGTTTGAACATCATGCCTGCTTCCAAGGATGGCACTGTCATCCTTCTACCCTTTCACTTAATTTCAAGAGCTCCAGGGAGGGTCATCTTTAATCCTTCCCTCTGCTTCAACCCACCCCCACCCACCCTTTGTGGCTCATACCTCCAGAAGGAATCACTCAGGCCAGCCTATCCCTTCCTCTCCACTCACTTGGCCATCGGTATTTCCAAAGGCAGTATGTCATCAGGTCAGTGTCAGTCCTTTGTTAAGCACCTACAGTGTGCCAGGCACCATGCTAAGGGCACAACCGATAGTGACTGGCCAGAACCCCAGGCCCAGCTGGAGCCAGGAGGCCTGGATTCAATTCCCATTTCAGACAGTTAAGAACTGTGGGATGGTAGAGAATTTCTATAACCTCAAGACCTTGGTTTTCTCACCTGTAAAATGGGGTAAGATAAGAATTGTCTTCTATCATCATCTCCATTTCACAGTTTGAGAAAACTGGGGCAGACAAAAGGTGAAATGACTTACCTAGGGTCACACAGCTAGTGTCTGGGGTTAATTTGAACTCAGGTTTTCCTGACTCTAGGCCCCTGTCTACTACACCTTAATAAATGCTTCTTGACTTGATTTCTCTGCTAAGCTGCTGCTGCTCTCAGCTGGGACTGTCTCACCTGTTTTGTTCAGCTGCCCAGACACCATGCCTGGGGCTAATCAACCTTTTTTTTTTTTAAGCTCTTCAATTAGAGCCACAACCAAGTTCCTCAAAATGTCAGGACTTTTTTTAGACCATGCTTCATTAGGGCAAGGGAGGGAAACTTGCCACAAGGAAGTCTCCCAGGTTATTAAGGTGAGGATAAATAAATTCTTTTCAATTCTTCTGTCCTGGCAGGCTGGGACCAGAGGCATGCAAATGACCTTAAAGCTTTAATAAGTTTCAGGGACGCACTGATTATACAGGTTAGAGTTGGCAACCCTCATCGCGTCTATGTAAGAGTCATGTTCCTCTCGTTCTCACGGCTGAGTAGAGGAGTCTGGTGTCTTGAACATGGGGAGCTGCGATGAGGAAGGCTCTAACCAGAGATGCTTAGCCTGGGGGAGGGGAGGGAGCACACGATGCTGCTTTCCAGTCCGTAGTTTTAAACCAGTTACAAGGCAGTTAGACAGAGAAGGGTTGTCCTGCCCGCCTTAGAGGTCCCAAAACAATCAGGTGGAATTTACAAAAAAGAAACAAACCAAAAAAAACACAAACACAGAAACACCTCATGACAATTAGAATTATCTGAAAGTGGAATGACCTGCCAGGAGGGAAAAAGAGTCCCCAGTTCACAGACTCAATGGAAAAGATTGTTATCGGGGTATGGATTGGTTGGCCTCTGAGATGCCTTCTTAGTTCTGTGATTCTGTGAGATGATAAAAATACTGAAGAGCCCAGAGCTCAGGGCATATGAGTAGATCCCTCAGGCCCCCCACTGGAGACTTCCTTCCAAGCTCACACTGATGATCATTCTTTGGGTCCTTCCTGTGTCACAGTCTCACTATACTATCATCCAGTCCATGTCTTTCTGTCTGATCCACAAGCAGTCATATGAGGAACTTTGTCAAATGCTTTGCTGAATTCCAGGCAATATCTTATTCATAATATCTGGCGATATACATGTAGCTCTTTGAGGTTTACAAAGTACTTGACAAATATTGTTTCATTTGATCTTCACAGCAACAGGGGGAAGGGGAAACTGAGGCAGACAGAGGTTAAACTGAGGTTAGTCGCTTAAGTGACTTGCCCAGGGTCAGGTAGTCCATGTCTACAGTATTTCCTTGATTTACCAAGGCTGATTTCCTGTTAAAATAGAAAACAAATGAGGCTAATGACTGGCTTTCAAAGATCATGCCCTCCTTTTTTTAAATACTCAAAAACGATCTCTTTAATGTGTTGGTCACATTGGTCAGGAGAAGCATCACGTTAATTGGTTGCAGGCACCACCTCCTTGCCTTTCTGAAAGATGGGGCCCTCTTCAGGATATCTCACTGCTGAGCAAGAACACTGGGCTGTTCATACAGTATTCTGTTCAGTCAGTTAGCTAGCATTCATCAAGTACCTGCTGTGTGCCAGGAGATACTGTGTGCCAGCGCTACCAAGTGCTGGGGGGTACAAAAGGCAAAGGACAGTCCCTGCCCTCAAGGAGCTCACATTCTAATGGGAAGACAACATACCATGACCAACATACAAACAAGATTCAGACAGCAGGAATGGGGGATAGAAGGTCATACTTCTTGAACTCTTTTAGGGCAGTTAAATACCTAGGTGACCATTCTCTCAGTTATTTTTGATACCATGCTGCCCTCAAAGACAGAAACCAAGACAGATGGGTTAACGAGATTCTAGCAAGGTTTGGAACCTTGAGATACAGGAACTCCTGTTTCAACTGTTCTCAGCTAGCAGGTCAAAAGGAGTACTTAATAATCACTTAATAAATAATGCTTGATTAAGCACTAGTCACATACCAGGCACTTTGCTAAGGGGTAGGGATGAAAAAAAGGCAATAGCAGAGTACTTGTCTTAGGGAGCTCACCCTGTAAAAGGGGAGACCAACATGATACCTACAAGACGTGTGCAGAGTCGACTGGAGACAATCAGAGACAGGAAGAAAGCCCCCGCAGCCCCAGGGAAAAAGGGAAAACTGAGAAAGAGCTCGTACAGGACATGGGATCTGAGCCAAGCATTAAAGAAAGTCCAGAAAAAAAATTTTTTTTTAATTTTTAATTGAAAAAAAAAGAAATCCCAGGAAGTTAAGAAGGGGAGGGGAGGAAAGAGAACATTCCAGACCTTGGGGACAGGTGGTTCAAACTCACGGAGAGGGGAGATGGAGCATCCTGGGTGAGAAACAGGCAGGAGGATGCAAAGGTCCAACCAGCATCTTCCAGTCAGCCAAACTCTTTAATGCTGACTTGAGCCACGGCCCAACAGTTACTCCAGCAGCTAGACCTGACTTAGTTCTGAGCCCAGTTTGCTTTTGGAAGATACTTCATCATTCCAAAAAGCATCAAAGGTTTTCTCTTAACCTGTTTCATTTTCCAAGGGGACAGTCCGGGGAGGTTTAAAAAAAAATAGCAGAAGAGCAGACAAGTACTGGCAAAGGCAGCTAATATTTTCCTGTTTCACTTGGCAGAGCTGCTACTTAACAAAGAAGGAAAACAAGACACTCCTTTTGCTAAACAACACCAGGAAGGGATCCAAGAAGCCTTAGAGGAGTCTTAAGGGAGTGTTACCATTTAAGGTGGCCTATGATTAATTACCACTATGAACAGTCTGGCTCCAAAACAATGATTTTCCAGAATAGTTCTCTGCCTCCTCAGGGGGGAGGGATGAAATAGTCTTGGCTGGTGGAAAATCTATGTGTTAAGTTTCCTGGGGGGGGGGGGAGGAGAGAAGGGAGAGGGGAAGAGAAGGGGAGGGAAGAGAGACACAGGGAGAGACAGTGACTGTGTGCTCTCCCATATACAGTACGCACTCAGCAAGGGGGGTAGCACAAAATCAATGAGGCAATGCTGTCCTGTCCTATGCCTTCGTTAAGAAACCACAGCACAGGACAGCAGTGTTGGAAAGATGGCCATTAAGCCCTAGCCATGACTCAAGGCATCATCCAGCCTCCACCTGGAGAGCCTGAGGGCGGGGGAACCTCCAGCAGCAGGAGTTCTGCTCATTCTGATTTTTGGACAATTGGACCTTGGTCTCCTTATTGATTCTGATGTGAGGAAGAAGTAACTGGGTGAATCCAGGAGACAAAATGGTAAAGATGCCCCTAGGTGAGTGATGGGAGGTTGGCTGGGAGATGTGTGCTGAGGAGTGTATTTGAAAGAACTTATGAAATAATGCTACTGCCTTGCTCTAATTCTTCAGGGTGCTAAATCTGTACCCCAAAGTGGTCAAGGCAAAAGGAAAAGGACCCTTATGTACAAAAATACTCATAGCAGCTTTTTGTGGTGGCAAAGAACTGGGAACTTGAGGAGAATGGCTGAAGAAGTTATGGTTTGTGAATGTGATAGAATACTAGTATGCTGTAAGAAGAGAATGGTTTCAGGGAAACCTGGGAAGAATCACATGAATGGATGCAGAGGAAGAGAACAGAACCAGAATGATTTCAACAATAACAACAATAGTGTAAAGAGAAATTCCTTTGAATGACTTAGGCCTCTGATTTAATGCAATGACCAACCAGTATTCCAAAGGTCTGATGATGAAATGTGCTGTCTGCCTCCTGACAGAGAGGGTATGGACTCAAAAGTGCATTGAGGCATATATTTTTGGGTGAAGCTACTGAAAGAATCTGTTTTGCTTGACTGTACATGTGATGGGATTTTTTCTTGCTCTTAGTTGAGGAAAGTAGGGAGAAAAGGTGGATTTTCTTTTGTTTTTTGGAGAGGGAAGGAGAGGCTATTAGGGTTAAATGACTTGCCCAAGGTCACTCAGCTAGTAAGTATCAAGTATCTGAGGTCAAATTTGAACTCAGGTCCTCCTGACTCCAGGGCTAGTACTCTATTCACCGCGCCACCTAGCTGCCTGCTTATAACAGTTTAAAGTCTGGTAGTGCTGAGTCTCTTTCCTTTATATATTTTCCCCTTACTTCTTGACCTTTTGTTCTTCCAAATGAATTGTTATTTTTTCTAACTCAGAAAAATAACTTTTATTAACTTATGGGTAAATTTATCCATCCACATGCTGTTATAATTATTGGTTGCATATCCCCTTCACCCTATTTTTCCTCACTGTCCTTCTTGTCCTATTCACCCTGTCCCTCCTCACTCACCTAATTTACTTCTACTTGCTACCTTGCCCTCCTGTTCCTTAATCTGCCCACCCAAGAGTCCCTCCCTTATCCACTCCCTCTCCTAATTCTTAATCTATACACCCTTCTAGAAGTCCCTCCCTTGTTCTATCTCCTTGCCCTATTATGTCTAAATTGAGAAGAATTTTATATCCTGCTAGACCAGTGGTTCTCAACCATACTAATGTCAGGACCCTTTAATACTCATATGTAGGTGTAGCTGCATGTGGAGGACCTGCCTGGAGACTGATAGAGAAGTGGTGTCTCGGTTCCTAAGAACATCAGAAATGTGTTTTCCATGGTCTTAGGCAACCCCTGTGAAAGAATCATCTGACACCCTAAAGGGGTCGCGACCCACAGGTTGAGAACCACTGTGCTAGACATATATGTTGTTCTTTTTTTAACCCACTTTAGATGAGAGTAAGGTTTCAGCATTACTCATCCTCTCCCCACCCTACGCCCTTGTTCCTGTATCAGTTCTTCCTTTTATGCTCCATTTGTATGAGAGAACCACTCCTTTTTATCTCTCCACAGTTTTATTTTTTATAGAATCACCCCATTATACGCAGCTCAGCCCAAGCCTTTCTTTCAAACTACCCAAATAATGATGAGTCATAAGAATACTGATAACATTTTCACATATAGGAAGTAAACAGTTTGACCTTACTGAGTCCCTTATAATTGGCCTTTAATATTTACCTTATATTTCTCCAAGATGTTACATGTCAAATTTTCCATTAAGTTCTGCTGTTTTTGTCACAAATACCTGAAAGTCTTTCAGTTCATTAAATGTCCATTTTTTAAAATTCAGGATTATATTTTGCTGAGTAAGTTACCCTTCGTGGTAACCCTAGATCTTCTGCTCTGCAAAATATAGTATTCTAAGTCCTACAGGCCTTCAATGTAATAGTTGCTAGGTCTTGTGTAATTCTTATTGTAGCTCTGTGATATTTAAATTGTTTTTTTTTTTCTTGTTGCTTGCAATATTTTCTGCTTAACCTGGGAGCTTCGAAACTTGGCTATGATATTCCTGTAAGTTTTCCTCCTGGGATCTTTCAGGCAATGAGTAGTAGGGTTTTTTTTTTTCCTATTTGCCTTCTTGTTCTAGAACTTCAAGGCAATTTTCCTTAATAATTTCTTGTGATATTGTGACATTTTCTGATTGTTAACTTTCAGGTAGTCCAACTATTCTACTGTCTTTCCTCAACCTATTCTCTACATCAGTTGTTTTTCTGATGAGATGTTTCACATTTTCCTGTATTTTTTCAATCTTGATTTTTATTTCTTGGTGCCTTCTAACATCATTAGCTTCCCCTTGCCCAATTCTAGTTTTCAAGGAATTATTTTCTTTTTTAAGTTTTTGATTCTCTATTTCCAGTTTGTTGATTTTTCATAATTTTCTTGCTTTTTTTCCCTAATTTTTCCTCGATCTCTCTTATTTGATTTTTAAAGTCCTTTTCAAGTTCTCCTAAGAACTCTTTTTGGGGTTCTGATCATTTGGTGTTTCTCACTGAAAATGGGGTGGTTCTTTTTTAGCTCTACTATCTTCCTCTGAGTATGAACTCAGATCTTCTCTCTCTCCACAGTAGCTATCCATGGTCAGGTTCTTTCTCTTTTGCTTATTCATTTTTATTTTTGTTGTCAGCAGCTATTATAATCAAGTTCTAGTCCTGAGGTGTAGAGAATGATGCCCCAAGCCTCTGGTCCTTCTTACTGTCATTTTCTGAGCTCTGTCCTGGGCCCAAACTTGGGCACTCCTCTACACTCCTAAGCCACTGCTAGGCCCTCAGCCACACTATCCTACACACATTCTTGCTCCCTGTGGTCCCTCTGGTGGCTCCAATCTTCAACTCTTCTCTCTGTCCTGGAACTGAAACCAGGGACTTTGCTCTCCTGCCAGTACCCGAAGCCAGCAGGGTCCCCATTCCTCTGCTACTGCACTCACCAGGTGTATACTTCTCCCCCACAGCCACAACCCAGGACCAAATCAGGGCAGCGCACCTGAGCTTAGCAACCCTCAACAGTGGAAGGTCCTTCAGTCTCCTACTCAGCCTTCTGAACTCCACACTGTCCATGAGGTCAAAGTCCTGAGGCAGAGGCTACCCCAAGGGCTTGCTGTTTGTTGATTCCAGGTATAGACCTAGAAGTGTTTGCACCTCACTCAGGTCAAACCTCCACCCCAGGAAATCAGCTCTTTCTTGGGGTCCTCTTAACTTGCCTTAGGAGGACAATGCTTGACCCTGACTTTTGTTTATCTCTGCTGCTCTATCTTCATTCTGAGGCAATGTTCTTTTTTTGTGGAGGAAGCTTGGAAACCACTCTGCCATCTTCCCAGAATCCTCTCCAGCAGTTTCATTTCTCTGGGAATTTAAAGGGCCCCTGGAAATCTCAAAGAGGAAAGAGATTGGTGAGGCACTACAGAGTTCTGGGACCTCTAAACTAGGAATCCAGGTTTCTAAAGTTCCCTGTCTCCTGCCTTTGCTGTTGAGAGATATTTCCTTTCAGGTGGGCAGGGAGCCCATTTCTGTCCACTATGATGGTGGATGGCAGGTCTTAATGAACATTGGGGATTAGGCCCTTGTGTAGCCCGTGGTCAAGACCCAGGCTAAGACCAGACTGAGGACAGTGGCACTGACCTCAGGACTAGTGCTGCTTAAGTGACTAGATGAGGTCAAGAAGCAAGAGAACAGCTGGAGAAGGAGAGGAGTGTTAATCCAAGGGTAGAGACTCACCAGCTCTACTATAAGGATGCCAGTACCTTTCTGTTTAAACACCTGGGTTTCCTCTGCATAAACATCAGCTCTTTTCCTCAGGGTGGGGTGGTGTTATACAGGCGGCCCTGGAGAAGATGGATGGGGGAGGTCTCTGCACAGGGACCTGGGAGCACTGAACAAACTTCCTCACACTTCGGCTCAGCAAACTCAGCAAAGTGGTGGTGATGAATGTGTTTCGGTTACTGACAAAGAAGGTAAAGTCTGGAGCCAAGGGTGGGAGTCAGAGCTATACATTTTCTACTTTTCAATATTCTGGGGCAGCATTTCATCTTTTCATCTAAACCAGCAGTTCTCAACCTGTGGTTGCCCCTTTTGGTGGTCGAATGACTCTTTCACAGGAGTTGCCTAAGACCATTGGAAAACACATATTTCCAATAGTCTTAGGAACCAAGACACTCCTCTATCTGTCCCCAGGCGGGTCCACCCACATGCAGATATGCCCACATATTATTAAAGGGTGGTGGCATTAGGAAGGTTGAGAAGCACTGATCTAAACTGAATCAGGTTGTGGGAAAGGGAATTTGCAGAGTGGGCTCCCTCTGGTGGCCAGTGGAGATACCACTGCCTTCTGGGAAAGCGAGAAATGAAGAACAGACCTCTAGGACAGGCAGGCTGGCTTCAAGCCCCTGACACAGACCAGCTGGGTGTGCCTGGGCCCTCAGCTAAGCTCTTGGTGAAAGTGGTGTCTCCAGGAATAACCGGGCTGTGAAAGCAAAAGTCGTAAATACAGTAATTAAAAAAACAATGTAGAATGGAAAAAAAAGGTGGCTGTGCTAAGGTGCCTAAACTATGCTATACTGTAGGCTAATACATGCACATGCTGTTTCCTGTGACAACGTAGGAAAGGTGGAGGGCAGGAACTCTCATTTTTGCTTCTGAATTCTCCTCCCCATCTCCCCAAGTACTTAGCTCATGGCCCAGTACACTGCAGGTACTTCACAAATGCTCCTCAGTGAGTTCCAATGGCCTTTTTCTACTTCCTTTCCCCCTGGACCTCTCCACTAGCAGCATCTGGTGCTGTACATCTCTCCCTCCTCCTGGATGTGGTCTCTCTGGGGCTCCAGACCCTGTTCTCTCTGGTTCTCCTCTTCCCTCTTCTTTGCTGGGCCATGAGTCATGCCTGGTCCCCTCAGTGTGTAGCTCAGAATTCAGTCCCAAACCCTCTTTTCTCTAGGCTCTCTCTTGGAGATTTTATCAGCTCTGATGGGTTCAACTGTCATCACTAGGTAGACGATCCCCAAATACAAGCCCAGTCACGTGCATCCTGCACCCCAGGCCCACATCCCAGCTGCCTACTGGACATTGCAGAGGCTCCCCAAACTCAACAAGGCAAAAAAGGAATCGTCTTCTCCCTCAAATCCATTCCTCTTCTTAACGGCAACATCCCCACAAGCAATCCTCCACCTCCCCTTCTTTCTCGGTCCCATATCCAATCAGTTACTCCTCTTATCTACTCTGTCTTCACAGCATCCCTCACACTGAGCCTTCCAGCTCACCAGCTCTGATTCACAGCCCTGTGAGGCAGGCTTTTGTGAGCAGAATTTATGCCACAGATCTGCAGACTCTCAAAGAGCCCTGGCACTCTTAAGGAGCTTAAGAAACCATCTAGTTCTGAAATATAAGGAAACATGAACTGTCTACACAAGGTGTTTGAGGGCAGGGACTACCTTTGCTTTTGTATCTATTCCTAGGGTTTAGAAAAGTGTTTAATAAAGAGGTTTTCATTCATTCACCCACACCCTTCTCTCCACTCCAGTGGCCAGCAGCCTAGATCACACCCTCTTTACCTTGCCTGGATTATTGCAGCAGCTTCCTCATCTGTCTGTCAACAGTCAGCAAGCATCTATTAAGTGCCTACTATATGCCAAGCATAGGATAAAGTTGGGGACACAAAAAAACCAAACACAGCTCATATATTCAAGATACACACACACACACACACACACACACACACACACACACATACCCCCAAGGCAGACTAGCAGTAACCGCAGACGACAGGCGGCCTGTGGAAGGTTTATGGCCAAGGTGCCATCTGAGGGGGACCCTGAAGAAAGCCAGGGAAGGCAGAGGTGGGGAGGGGAGTGTCCTGGGCAGGGGGCATCAGGTGAGAACGCAGTCAGGCAGAGGAAGAGCTAGGATGCAGCATTCCTGGATCAGAAACATATGTGGGAGAATGAAGAATAAGCCCAGAGAAGTGCGGAGAGGTGGCGAGGCTACGACCGGCTCCGAGTCAAACGGAAGATTTCCTATTTGATCCTTGAGGTGATAGGGAGCAAGGAGGAGACACCATGGATGCTCTGGACTGCTGGCCACGACTTAAAGTGGATGCTGTCTGTTAAAGTGGCGGCAGAGGCCCCCAGCCCCAGTATGACATAAGGGATGGAGGGGCTTCTCCCTTCTCTCCTCATCCCTCTCATGGCTGATCATGCCTCCTTAGTCTCCCTGGAGGGATCTTTCCCGGGCCCTGCCACCCCGGGTGGAGGCCCTCATCACTGCCAGCCTGGACTTTTGCAATAGATGGTGGCAGGTGGCTGCTGCAAGTCTCCTCCCACTCCTGACCATCTTGCACTGGGCCACTAAAGGGATTTTCCAGCAAACAGGAACAGCCATGGCAGCCCCCTACTCAATAAACTACTGGGACTCTCTTTGGCCTCCAGGATCAAATATAAAACACTCTGACTTGTAAAGCCCTACATAGCCTGGCCCCTTCCTGCCTTTCCAGACCTCTCATACCTTGTGCCCCTCCTATACTCCACCATCCAGTGACATTAGCTTCCTGGCTGTCACTTGTAAGGGCCCTTTAAGCCGTTTGTGTAACTAGATGTCTGACCTCGGTCAGTGGGGCCTTGCTGACAAGGAAACCTGGAGCGAGTCCATGAAGCATCCGGGTGTGCGTTCTGCCTTGATATTGTTTACCAAAGGACTCGCCTGTTTCTCACAGGAACAAGTGCTTTGGGGGGACAACAGGCATGTAGGCATTGAGGGGCACTCCCCGCCTATCAGGACCTTGTTGCTAGGACGCGTGACTAGAGGCAGATGGAGAAGGGTTAAAAGGGCTAGGAGATGTGGTGGGGTGGAGCAGCAGGGAACAGAAAGTTTGTACGGCAATAAAGACGCATCGTAATTCCACTGAGGTGTGTGTCGTACTATTCTGTCCGTATCCGGAGTTTTTCCTCCCGAAGAGTCGTTGGGGTGACTGAGAGAGCACCTGCACGGTCACTGGGGCGGCCGGGCGCAACTGCAGGGCCATGGTAGGTACTTCGGGGTTCTCTAGTACAGCCGGCCCGGACAGTCACACAAAGCACTCCAGCTTCAGACTGTGCCTTTTCCCTGGTTGCCCCCACACCTGGAATACTCCTCCTCCTCCTTGCTGCCTCCTGGCTTCCCTGAAGGCCCAGCTCAAGCCCCATTCTCTGCAAGAAGCTTTCCCCAGGCCTCCCTAATGCCAGTGCCTTCCCTCTGAGATTAGCTCCATTGTATCCTGTGTACATCTTAAATGTACACAGCTGTTTGCGAGTTGCCTTCCTCATTAGACTGGGAACCTGTAAGAGAAGAGACTATTTCGACCTCTCTTTGTACTCCCAGGCACTTAACATTGTGTCTAGCATATATTAAATGCTTAGTGAGTTGGCCTGTCAGGAGAGAGAAGGGGACATATATGAAAGGTGTTGCAAAGGTAGAACAGACAGGCCTTAGCAACACAATAGGTACAGGGGTCAGGGGTTGGAGAGTGAGGAATGGGGGATAACACCCTGGTTGTGTTTGGGTGACTGGAAGGGTGGTAGTACCCCCAACAATAATAGAGAAGTTAGGAAGAAGATAAGGTTCTGAAGGAATGATGAGTTCCATTTTGAATATACTGAGTTTAAGATGTTTATGAGACGTGTCCAAAAGACAGTAGGTGATGAGGGCCTGGAGGTCAAGAGACAGGTTAACAAAGAAACGAGAACTGAATCCACACTCACCAAGTGAAACAGCCCAGAGGGAGAAAAGAAGAGGCCCCAGGACAGAGCCTTGAGGAGCACCCATCAAGGAGCCAAGCAAGAGATGAGTGGTCAAGCAAGTAGGAAGAAAGACAGGAAGAGATCAGTGTCACGGAAATCTAGAGAGAGTGACCCACAGTGTGAGAGGGTGAAGAAAGGTGGAGAAGGAGCAGGGGGAGGAGGAGGAGGGAGAAAAGGCTGTTGGATTTGGTAATTAAGAGATCACAGGTAACTTTCAAGAGAGACGTCTCAATTGAACAGTGAGGTCAGAGTTAAGAAGAGGCTCTGATGGTGGCTGGCCTTCTGGAGTTTAGCCACCAAAGGGAGAGAGATGGGACGATAGCTACCACGGATGAAATGACCAAGTGGCAGATACATAGGCAGCAGGGAAGCCGCCAGTAAAGAGAGACTGAAGATCAGCGAGAGTGAAGTGAAAGATGGGACAGTCTGCTGCAGAAGGTGGGGTGGAATGGGGTCACTTGTGCACGCAGCTGGATCTGCCTTGGGCAGTAGCAGGACCACCTCTTTATGTGAGAGGGAGTGAAAGTGGAGAAGGAGAGAGGAGAGGAAGATATTCAGGACGTGTGAGATGAGGAGGAGGGGAGAAGAGGGAGCCCTTATCAAATGGTCTTTTTTTTTTCCTAAAAAATGAGGCAAAAATCTCAGATAGATCTGGTGAGGGATGTTGGGAGAGGGAGTAGATTTAATATAATAACAATTATGTATATATTATATAATATTATATATCCTATTTGAGGAGGGATGGAAGGTTTGGAGAAAGCACTGTGGTTAGCAGGACAGTGACTCCGTTAGGGAGATCTAAAAGGACTGCTTTACTGCCCTGATGGCCCACATAGGCCGGAAGGGCTTGGTCATTTTTCCTCAGCCCTTACCTGCCTCCAGTCTGTTCATCCTCACGTAGCAGGCAGATCGGTGTTTCTAAAGCACGTCTGTGCAACTGAATCATGTCAGAACCAAAGTTCAGTGGTTTCTACTGCCTCTGGGATCAAATACAACTCCCCTGACTTTTAAAGCTCTTCACAAGCTGGTGCCAATCTGCCTCTCTAGGCTGATCCCACATCCTCACGCATGTTACATTCTAAACAGACTGGTCTGCTTGCTGCTCCCTATACAGGACGTTTTATCTCCAGCCTCAATACCTTTGTACAAGGCTGTGCCCCACACCTGGAATGTATTCCTCTTTCTCTTAGAATTCATAATTTCCTTCAAGTACTCCTACTTAAGACATTTCTGAACAACCCCCCACCCCCAATTCTTAATGTTTCCCCCACATACTTGGAATTAAATAACAGCTAATATGTATACTGTGCCCTACTTTGTGCTGGCACTGCACTAAGTACTTTACAAATATTATCTCATTTGACCTTCACAACAACCCTGGGAGGGAGGTGCTATTATTATCATCATTCCTACCATTTTACAGATGAGGAAACTGAGGCAGAGGCGAAGCACAGGATCAATAGCAAAATAAACGTGCCAGGCATTACGCTAAGCATTTTACAATTGTTTTATCCTCACATCAACCCTCAGAGGGTAGGGGCTACCTTGATTCTACAGATGAGGAAACTGGGGCAAACAGAGATAAAGTGACTTGGCTAGGATCACACAAGCCAGTGTCCAAGGCTGGATTCAAACTCAGAACTTTCCGACCCCAGGCTCAGCCCTTTAAGCCACTCGAGTATTTTGTATAATTTTTGTTGTTCTTGTCATGTGTTTGTTTCATCCAACTCTCTGTGACCTCATTTTGGGGTTTTCTAGGAGAATATACTGGAGGGGTCTGCGCCACTCCCTCTTCCAACTCATTTTATAGCTGAGGGAACTGAGGCAGACAATGTGAAGTGACCTGCCCAGGGTCACACGCCCGGTGGTGTCCTAGCTGCCCCATGTGTGATACACACACGAACCTATCTGTGTCAATATACACTCCTGTATGTCACACACACACACACACACACACGTGCATCTGCGCACATCATCTGTCTTCCTCGGGGCGGATGCTCTCGGAAGGCTGATCCGCCCCGGACCCAGCCTGCACACAGTATGGCTTTTAAGTGTCCCGACCCGACCCAGCGCACACTCGAATGAAAACAAGAAGCGGGTCCCTTCCGGGGTGGGCCTTCTGCTCCCCAACACCCGGACAAGGATCAGGGTCATCCTAGGACCACGGCGCCCCAGGCCGTCTGCGGAAGCAGAAGTGGGGCTCCAGAGAGCCGCATCCCAAGGCGACCCTCGGGCAAGAGCTCTGGGACATGGGGAGCAGGGGGCACAAGAACAGCTGGTGCGATGGAGGGGTAGGGTTGCCAGCAGAGCCGCCGCGCCTTGCAGCCAGGATAAGAGAGAGAAGAAAGGCGGCAGCGGCAGTGGCAGCGGCGGCGGCGCCGGAAGTGACGCACCGGAAGTCCGGGGCGGGACTGAACGGCATCGTTGCTCGCCTCCCGGCACGGCCCCCCCCCACCGCCCCCCAACCGCGCCTCCACGATGTAGCCGCAAAACCTCAGGCGTCTCCGCCCGCCTTACTGCAGGGCGGGAGGAGGCAGAGGAGGAGAAAGACGCGGAGGAGCGGCCTGACAGCGGCGCTCAGCATGGAGTCCAAGGGGAGCAGGTCGGTTAGTCGGTCGGTCGGTCCGTCGGTCGGTCTGTTGGGCGGCGCGCGGGGGCGGGGGCGGCTGCGGCGCTGCTAAGCAACAGCGGCTCTGCCAGCCTTGCCTCCTATTGGTGGCTTCTGGACGGTCCCATCCTGACCCGGGGGGAGCTTTGGAGAGGGGATGTTACCACCGTTCATTCCACCGGGAGGGAGAGAAAGAGGCGGAGTTTCCCCCCCCCCTTCATTATCTCTCTTATTGATAGCTTCCGGATGGTCTCATTCTGACGGGGGGGGGGAAATATTACCATTGCTCATCCCATGAGAAGCATCATCTTCCCCTCCGCCGTTCTACCTATTGGTGGCTTCCGGACGGTCCCATCCTTACCCTGGAGAGGGGACGTTGTCACCGTTCATTCAATCAGGACGAAGGGAAGCCCCGCTCACTCCGCCTATTGGTAGCTTCTAGAAAAGCCTATCAAAGTCCTCTGTTAGGGCTGGGGTGGACCCGCGCTGCACCATCGTTATGGGCAGGGAGGAGGACTGTAGCCGCCCCATCCATGGACAAGGTAGCCGCTAGGTGGGACCGGAATCCGGAAGCCCTGAATTCAAATCTAGTTTCCAGTGACATTTTCTAGCTGTGTGACCCTGGTCTTGGCTCAATTTCCTCAACAGTAAAATGAGATTAGCAAAAGCACCCACCTCACTGTAAAGCCCAATGCCTGGCATTCAGTAGGTGCATAATAAAAGTTTGTTGGTTGTTATAACCAATAATATATTTATTGTTTTTATAATAATATAATAACAACGTATATTGTGCATAATAAGTGCTTATCTGTTGCTTGGCTCCCTGTCTTGGGGAACATCTCTACATATCATGTGGTTGTTCCCATTGCTCTCTTGGGCAGACTGACGCCTCCCCACCGGTACAATATAATGTGCATTTATTAAATACCTCCTCTGTGCCACACACGGTGCCTCATAAGCCCTGGGGATCCAAAGACAAATATGAATTGCCTCTTACCCTCAAGGGGCTTATATTCTCACCTGAAAGTATATCGAAGAAGTTTGATTCTCGGGGCTGCAAATGAGCCGGCTCATCCAAGGAAAGAACTCGGGCCTCTGACTCCTAATTTCTTTCAAGGGAATCCAGATTTTTTTCTTACTCGGTCTGTGTATATCTTTGTCCCAGACTTCACTTTGCAGTGCCCAGGCAGTATTTAGCCACACAAGCATCCTGTTTCCTGTTTTGGACTTTGGCACTGGGATTTTTCTAAGACCAGGTTTCCCATAATGACTCATGAGTGTGCCCCTTGTGCAGAGGCCAGGCATAACTGTCCTTGGAAACTGTCCTGTTGGCATTGGTATTATGCCAGCTTATCCCGTGGGAGACAAGGATGGGGCTCTGGATTTATGGGGATTTATGCAAGTGAAGAGGCAAACATGCGTGCCCTCTTCCTGCTCAAAAAACATTGTGTAAGCAAAAAAATTCCAGACCTCCAAGGCCTTGGACTTCAGACCACACATGTAATTCTTCAGGAATCAAAACTGTTGACATTAGTTTTATTTCTTTGGACAACTACCATTTTGTCTATTTATCGTGTCTCTAATTGTCTGCTACCACTCGGTGATCCCTGGCTGGCTCCTGGAGGAGGGGTAGGTTCTGTAACCCCCAGTTTCCTTAATAATCACCAATATCAATTAATCAATAAACATTAAGCATCTCTTATGTGCCAGACACTGTGCTGAGTGCTGGGGATACAAAAGGGGGGAGCTTATGAGTTCGTGGGGGAGCCCACAGGCCAAGGGATATGGACAAGCAGCTGTATACCAGATAAACAGGAGACGGTGACCAGAGGGAGGGCAGAGACGTGAAGAGGGCTGGGAAAGGCTTCCTGGAGAAAGCAGAAGGCGGGATGTTATTGGGAGATCTGTAGACAGAGGGGAGGAGGGAGAGTGTGGGAGGGGGCGTGGGGAGCATTGTTCAAGGCCTGAGGGCCAGGATGGGTGGCTGGAAATGTGTGTGACCGCTAGATGTCGCTGCAGTGGGTAGAGCGCCAGGTCTGGAGTCAGGAGAACCTGAGTTCAGATTTGGTCTCATACACTCACTGTGACTCTGAGCAAGTTACCGCCTGTTGGTCTGTTTCCTCATCTATAAAATGAGTGGAAAAGGAAACAACAAATGGCTCCAGTAGCTCTGCCAAGAAGACCCCAGGTGGGGACCCGAAGAGCTGGACACAACTGAAGAACTGGACAACAAGAGTGTGGGCTGCCTGTGCTTCTGCGGGGTGGAAGCTGTCCACAGATGCCACTGCCTTTGACTTCACAGTTGTAGAGGTCGCCTGAGGCACATCGAGGTGGTGGCTGACTGGCCCAAGGTCTCACAGCTAGAAAGTGGAAGCGCTGGGATTTGAATCCAGGTCATCGGCCTCCTAATCCAGAACTTTCCCCCAGGCCTGCCACATCTCTTCTGATTGTATGCTGCTATTGAAAAATACTCATGCCTTGGTTTTATTCTGTTTCTTTTTCAGAGAACTCATCTTCCCTCCTGTCACAGAGCCCGGAGATGCCCCATTGCCCAATTTGACCCCACGGCACCAGGAGCTGATCCCTACTCCCTGTGGCCCCGTAAGTACCGAGGCCCGTGGGCAGAGTCTGGCCCCGGGAGAGCTGAGCCCTGGGCCCGATGGCTGCCGTGTGTGGGGAGTGTCCGGGCTGACCCTGGACCTGCTAGGAGGGCTCGGTGCCCCAGCCCCTCAGCAGCAGGCGCCAGGGCTGCTTCTGCACCAGGGCCGTGGCTCCTCTCATCCATGGTCACTCCGGTAGTTCGTGTTTTGGCAGGAAACTCACCATCTCACGCTCCTCCTGGAATCTGTCCCACACTTTTGCTGGGTTCATTAAGACTTGCACTGGCTTCCAGCTCTCCAGCTCCCTGCCCAGGACTCTTCCTCTTAACATTCTTTTTGGTCTTGTAAGGCATCGAGGTGGCACTAGGCTGGAAGTCTCAGACATTTCCTGGTGAGTCACCTAACCACCATCTGCCTCGGTTTCCTCATCTGTAAAATAACAGCACCTGCCTCCCAGAGGGGTTGTGAAGATCAAATGAGATCCTGTCTGTCAGGTGCTTAGCACGGAGCCTGGCACATAGTGGGTACCCAGTAAATGCTTATTCCCTTCTCCATCTCTTCCTCCACTCCTTTTGTCCTTCTAGGAAGAAGAGGGAAAGGGAATGGACTATGTTTTTATTATTAAAGGGAACTGCCAAGTGAGGAAACTCCCTCTCCCAAAGCAAGTCAGCCCTTCTCTGCCACTTCTGGGCTTCAAGCCCCCAGGGGTTAGGAGACTTGCCCAGGGTCACTGGGCCATTGGGGGTCAGATACAGGACTTGAACCCAGGACTTGCTGGCTTGCTTGGAGTCTTCTGTCTTAGTTGCTCCCGCCCCATGTCCAGGTATGTCAGTTCCTCCTCAGCATTCCTGGCATCTGCCTCCCTTTATCTACTTGGACTCGGGTCCAGAGTGCTGAGCTTCGTATGCCAACCTGGCTGGTGAGGGTACCTAGAAGAGGAAGCATTTGCAGGGATATGGTGCCAGGTGACACCGCTGAGGAGAGAGCTAGACTCCATGCAGCAGAAATGTCTGAAGGGCTTTGAAGCAAGAGGATTTCACTGGGTGAAGAGGAGGAAGAGACCTCTTGGCTAACTGCTCCAAAGAGGGAGAGCTTGGGAGTCCAAGAGCAGGGAAGTTTGCTGAGCCAGAAGGGGACATCCAGGGGAATGCAGCTCTGCACCGAGGTGTCCTCAGGGCTGTCTGTGGGGTGTGGGTGGTGCCCCAAAGTCAGTGGGCAGCCTTCGAGAGACAGGTCAGAGCCGAGTCTTAGGAAGGCAGTCTGGACAGCCTGGTTGGATCGGCTGCAGAGGGGGAGAGTGCAGAGGGCTGGGAAGAACGGGTGGGAGGGTGTTCCCAGAGCCCAGGAGAGAAGGGAGGGAGCAAGGAAGGCAAGAGTCATGTTCCAAGCTTGTGGAGGAGAGACATGAGTGCATGTGATGGACTATATGAAAACCATCAGGGTTCTGGTTGTCATTTTCCCAGTGACAGAAAATCAGGGGCAAGTGTGTGGGTACTGTAGAGACCTCCAGTCTCAGAGTGATTTTAGAGATGCTTTTCATGTTTCTTTACTTCCTGCTTCCCCTGGCTTGATTGTGAAACACCCCAGGCCTGTTAGGAGAAATTGCTTGGGATTTCTGGGGATGGGACACATCACCCTGGAGGCTTGCATATATCTTAGGGAGTCTCTTAGTGAGGGAGGAGGGGAGCCAGAGGACCTGCCGCTCCCCGAGGTGATGTTCCTTTCTTCCCTGGACCTCAGTTTCCTCCCCTGTAATGAGGGGCTAGCTTAGGCCCCTGGGATCCCTTCCAGCTCTGAAGCTGAGTGATTCTCTCCTTGCTATAGGGAGCCCCAGGCAGGCACTTTGTCTCCATCTCCTGGTCCCAGAGGTGACTTGGCCAGGGTCACACAGCCAGCATGTGTCCGCAGCAGGTCCTCCCAGTTCCCCACGTGTTAGCCCCCACCATTCCTCTGAGCTGTGCCCAGGCTGGACTCGGAGCAGGAGCACCGGAGCCTGCAGGGCTTGGGCAGCCTGACCTCCTGCTGCTTTGGCATTCTGTTCAGATTTTTGTGCAGATGCCCACAGGCCACGTTTGTAAGGCTGGTCTTTACTTTGGAGGGAGTGTCCAGTCCAGGGGAGGAAACTGAGGCTGCGGATGGTCACTCCTGAATAACCGCTGCCTGAGGCAGGTTTTGAAGGGTCTGTGGGGCATTTCATGTCTCTTCAGCTCTCTTCCCAGCGTGCTTCTCTCTGGAGAATGTCTCATTTTCTTTCATCGCTCAGATTAGATCTCTGTCCCCTGGTCTGTGAAACCCCCTTTTTCCTTGGGCCCTGGGAGGCCTGCTCTGCTCCCTGCTGCCACCAGAGGGTGCCCCAGCCCAACCTGATAGCGCCTGGGGGCCAGGCACTCACCAACTGCAGTTAGCTCTGGCCGTGGATGCAGGTGCCCTTGGACCTCTGTCTGGTGGAAGGTGTGATGTCTGTAGACAGTGCTTCAGTGGAGGCCTCAGGCTCTTGGATAAGGCCCAACGGTCTTTGGAGGGGATGGGATCTGCTGCCAAGGAGACCCTGCAGAATCCCAGTCTGAGCCCTGGAAGGGGCCGCAGTGGCCAGTTGGTCCAGTGAGCAGTCATGCAGCCTCTGACAAAAGGCCTCCAAGGACAGAGCAGAGCCACCGTTTTGTGGGGGGCTTGTCTTTCCATCTGTGGTCAGCTTTGGTTGTCAGGGAATGTAGCCCCCAACCCCGCCCTTGTTCTTAGGTCTGCCCTTAGGCTGGCCTGAAAGAAATCTCTCTCCTGCAGTCTTCCCTTCTCCCACCCAGACATGCCCAGTCCCTTCAGTACTCTTCCTGTGACTGGCTCTGAGCCTTGCTCCCCTCCCCTGCTGGGATTGCTTTGGATTTACTGCATATGTGTGTATGTCTCTGGTTGTCGAGTGGAACTGCTTTGAGGGCAGGCACCATTTCTGTTTGTTTTTGTGCCCAGCATCAGGCACATTTTGGCCTAAAATGTTGGACCAGATCTATGATTTCATCCACGTAGGGATTTCTTAGTGAAGGAAGTCATTTCCCTTATGTATGGCAGCACCTGTTCTGCCTGGGACCCAGAGTTCCCTGTCCTGGGGCCCCCCAGCCAGAATGGTTCAGAGGCAAGACTTGAACCCAGGTCTTCCCAACTCCCAGACCTGCTCTCTGTACATCATTTCCCGCTGTCTCTTGCCTTGCATGTGTACCAGAAGTTTAATAAACGTTTGTTGAAGAGGATTGAGTGAATAATGCTGTCCCCTTAGGAGCTTGTTCCAGACTCATACCAGGAGCACCTGCTTCAGACTGGTCTCCCTTCAGTAGTGAGATCAGATATTGCCTTTTGTTTGAACTTCCCAGTGTAGAAATTCCCTCCTTTAATGCTGCTTTTTTTTAAATTAAATTTTATTTTTTCAATTGACCAAAATCTACCTTTGCTGCCTCCCACCTCCCTTTTTCTCCAACTGGAAAAACACAAATTCTCCCAGTAATCATGTCCAGAGAAAACATCTGTCTCAGTCTGTAACCTTGAGTCTATTATCTCTGTGTCAGGAGGCTGGACAGCATGTCTCATGAGTCCTGGCATCTTGGTAGTCCTTGTGTTGATCAGAGTTCTGAAGTCTTTCCAAATTGTTTTTACAATGTTGTCATTGTAGAAAATGTTCTCTGGGTTCTTCTCACTTCTCTCTGCAGCAGTTCATCTCAGTCTTTCCAGGTTTTTCTGGAACCATCCCTCTCATCATTGCTTAGAGAACAATAGTATTCTGCCCCTTTCTTATGCCACAACTTGTTTAGCCATTCCCCAATGGATGGGCATCCCCTCAGTTTTCAAATCTTTGAGGCCATAAAAATTGCTGCTGTGTTTTTTATACATAGGGATCCTTCTCTTTCTTTGATCTCTTTGGGTTATAAACCTAGGAGCAGAATCTCAAAAGATATGCACAGTTTAATAACTTTTTGTGCATAGTTCCAAATTTTCAAGATAGCTGGTTTGGTTCACAGCTCCACCAACAATGCATTGGTGTGCCTGTTGTCCCACAGTCCCTCCAACAACTGTTATCATCCTTTTCTGTCGTCTTAGCCAAACTAGTAGGGATGAGTTGGGACCCTAGAGTTGCTTTAAATAACTTATCAGTCATTAAAGATTTATTGAGTGCCTACTCTGTGCCAGGCCCTGTGCTAAGCCTTGGGAATACAAAGAAAGGCATAGGACAGTCCTTGCCCTCAAGGAGCCTGGAGAGAGGTTACCCAACACAGAGGCATGAGAAAGTCCTGCAGCTCAGGTGGGGAGTGAGTTTCAGACGTGAGGAAGGATGAGTCCATGTGAATTTTGAGAGCTTTGATTTCTTCCTCAGAAAACTGCCCATTCTGATCCTTTGACCATTTATCATTTGGACAATGGCTCTTATTCATATAAATTTGAGTTAGTTCCCTGTTTGTCTTAGAAAAGAGATCTTTATCAGAGAAACTTGTTGCAAAGACTTCCCCCATTTACCTGCTTCTCTTCTAATTTTAGCTTGATTGGTTTTGTTTGAGCAAAAAGTTGTTTTTTGTTGTTGTTGTTGTTTTAAATTTTGTGTCATCAGAATTGTCCATTTTAGCTTGTAGATCCCTCTGTCCCTTGCCTGGTCCCTTTCCTCCTTCTGAGATCTGACGGGTAATTTCTTCCTTGCTCCTCCGACTGGTTGTGACATCACCCCTTCTCTGGCTGGCTGCTGTGAGAGGCTGGTCTTCGCCTACTTTCTGCCAGACTGCTCACTACTCTTCCCTCCTCCGGAGGGTTTGGGGTCAGAGAGGGCATTGCCCCAGCAGCTGGGATCTTTGTGTTTAGCAAACACTCCGTTTCTCCCCCTTGTTTGCTTCCGTATTTTTAGCACCAGCTTCGTTCTGCTGATTGACCTCTCTGTTCTTACCCCGGACCAGATTGCCGATTCACAGTGCAGCCTGAGGTCTGGTCTTCCCAGGGCTGCCTCCTTCCTGCCTTTTTCCATCATTGCCCCTGAGATTCTTAATCTCTTCCTTTAGATAATTGTGAATATTTTTTCCTGACCCTGTATAAAGCGATTTTGGGTGGTTTGATGGGCATGGCACTAAACAAGTAAACTAATTTAGGTAGAATTGTATTGTTGTTACGTTGGCCCAGCCTCCTCACTGGCCATGAATATTCTTCCAGTTCTGTAGAGCTATGCAGAATCATTGGTTGTAACCCAGAGTCTTAGAGCCATTATTTGTTCTGGACTCCTCTGGGAGTGTTTGATGGAACCTGGGGACCCTCCTCAGAATAATGTTGTTAAATCCATAAAATAAAATTAGAGAGGACTGCCAAGGAAACCAGTTAGATCAAAACACAGTGATTCCACTATTTCTAAAAACCAGTTTGCCGACCCCAGGGAAAGGGCCTCTGTCTTGGGTGATTTCCTAGCGGGAAGGTCTGACCGTGTCCCTCAGTAAACTGCAGAAATCTCCGATGACCCCTGGCTCCCAGCTGCCTTCTTAACTTCCTAGCCATGACTTCCTGGGCTGGCAAACCGGGCTTCTTTCTGTTCCCTTCACCTTCCATCACCAGCGAGTTTGCTCAGGCTGTCTGGCGTATATACAGCGCACTTCCTGCTTCCCCTCAAGGGCCACTGGGCATATGATGTCCCCAGCTGCTGGTGCTCTTCCCTCTACACACTTCTTGGTATTTCGCAGATCTTTGCTCTGTCTATGTGCACATTCTCCCTCTCCCCCCATAACATGGGCTCTATGAGGGCAGCTCATGTAACTGGTCAGTGTCTGAGGGGACTAACCCAGGCTCCTAGCTCCAGGGATGGACAGGTGGGGTAACTGAGACTCAGAGACATGACGTGACTGCCCAGGGTTGCCCAGCTAGTGTGTGTCAGAGGCAGGCCCGCGGACCAGTGCCCTGCCCATTTTGCCGGCTCTGCCTGCTGCTGAATGCTGTCTCTCTTTGCAGATAAAGCCGTGGTCAGAATTGTCCTGTCCTGTCAGGGTCTATTTCTGCATCACACTGGTGTCTCTCCTGAGCATCATCGGGCTGACCATCAAGACCCTGGTGCAGAAGTCAGAGGAGAACTCCACCGTTTCTCTCATTCAGCTCGTTGGCGTCGGTAAGAGCACATGCTCTGGTCTAGGAGGGGTCTCTGGTGCCGGGATGGAGCCCGGGGGGCATGCACATTGTCAGCCATCTCCAGGTTTTCCCCTTCCGCATTTCACTCAGTGTTTCAGTGACAAACCTCTGAGGAGTGGGAATCCAAGATTCCTGTGGTCCAGGGCCTGCCCTCCTACCCATCTCAGCCCTGGTTCAGGGACCACACTTTTCTCTCAATCTCCCTGCTGGATTGTGAGCTCCCTGAGGGCAGTATCCCAGTGCTTAGCACGGCGCCTTGCACACAGCAGGCACTTAATAAATGTTTATTCACCAAATGACCATGGGAGCCCATATTCCCTCCAGTGCCAGAGCTGTGCCAGGCCCTGCCTCAGGGCCTCACCTGGTTGTGTGAGCCAGAGGCCTGCTCGGGAAGCACCCCCGACTAGATCAATGCCAATTGGCTCAAAGTGAGGTGGATTGCTTCAGGGATGGGGCCCTCCCTCCCCAGTGATGTAGGATCCCTCATTTGACAATACATTCCATGGCCTCCCACATGCCAGGCACTATGCTAGCGATCCAGCCTCTAAAACCTTAAATGTAGGGAGGATTGGGGGTTCCTACTTGGCATGTGGGCTCCCCACAAAGTGTAAAAAAAGTATAACTTCTTAGTGCTTGAAGTTACCTTGGCTGGGTGGTGCAGCCCTTTTGTACAGCAGATGAGGAACCTGGGACCCCAATAAGGGTGGCCACTGGCCCCAGCTCATGCACGGGGAGCCAGCCGCCAGAGCTGAGCCAGGCTCCTGGCCTGGGGCTTTGAGCCCTGCTGGCCATGGGAGGGAGGGACAGGGAGGCTTCAAGGGAGAAACGCCCCAGGCACCTCCTTCCACTCCAGATGAGCAACCACTATGGAGGCCATAGTGAGGGGGCCCAGGCAGAGCAGAGGATTGGCCCCTCAGGCCTGCACTGGGAGATGCCAGGAAGGCTGCCACCTTTCCTCTCCTGGCCTCCCTCCCTGCCATCCCAGCCCCTCCCTCTTCCTCTCTGCTCCCTCCTCTTTCTCATCCCCCTTTTCTCACCCTCCCTCCTTTTCTCCCTGTTCTCTTCCTTCCTTCCATGTTTTCCCCCTTTCCTAATACCATTGATCCTCCTTGCACCCTGGGCTATCTCCTTCTGTCTCTGTGGTTTACCTTTCTCCCTCTGCCTTGAGGGCAGGCACTGGGGCTTCTGTTGTCCCCCTCCTCACCTCTGCCCCTTGGAGCCCCTGGCTTCCTCCAGGACTCTGCAGGAGGCCTTTCCTGCCCTCCCCCACCCCCACCCCCTCAGACATGTTCTCTGCCCTGTCGAGTTCTTGGACGGCAGGGAAGCTTTTGTCTTTGTCTCCCTCCAGGCCTGGCACAGTGTGGGGCAGAGTGGCCCTTAATAAATAATACCCATTGATTGGTTGACTGAGTCACATCCAGTCAGTAAGCATTTGTTCAGGAGCTCCAGTGTGCCAGGCCCTGTGCTGTGTGCTGGAGGGGGATGAGATCGAGGACCACCAAGCCCGCTCCCACAAGCAGCAGAGCCAAGGGAGCCCTGCATGGGCCTTGCCTTGGCCATGTGAGGCCCGGCCTAGCCTGGTGCCAGTAGAGATAGTGATTCTGCAGACACCCCTTCATTAAGGGAGACTGTGACCTTCATGAGACCTCTCCCTCTGTCGTAGAGATGGCCTTGACTCTGGTTTCTTCATTATTACCATGAGCCAGCCATCTCTGGAGTAAATGCAGGCCTGCCATCTGGTGAGGATGTTTGGGTCCAGCCGGCTGGGCCCAGGCTGTTGCCTCTCTCTGAGGTGGGAAGCCACAGGCTTCCTTTCAGCTAGGCTGAACAGTGAGAAGGGAAGGCTGTTTAGAGTCAGCGCTTGTCCTCCTGAATCTTGGACATCTTTGTGACTCAGGGAAATATCCATCTTCTGTAAGGGAGAAGAAAGGGGCAGAGCATCCTGGCAGCCAGTGTGGGCCAAGAACTCTGGAGGTGCAGGAGCTCGAGACATCTGCCTCAGCAGTGAGGGAGGGGCCTGGCATTCTCCCAAGGCAGACAGTTTGGCCTAAGGAGAACAGGAGACTTTTATGGCCAGAGGGGCATGAGGAGCTCGGGCCCCAGTGCTCACTTTCCTCCTGGAGTCAGACCTACAGGCAAGTTTCCTTCTGTGCAGCTGATGATGGAAGGCCAACTTGGGTGGGCAAGGGCCAGGGAGGCCGCTTCAGTACTGGGGAGGCACAGGCTGCTGGGCATGGGTGATGCCAGGCATAGGCAATTCCCTCGTGTGTTAGCTTTGTCCCTGAAAAGAGTCATGATCTTGCCCCAGCTCCCCATGGAACTTGGGCTGTGGCTTGGAATTCTGCTGAAATTCTGGAAAAGTTACCAGTGAGGCTTCTTTGCCAACTTCTTGTATGAGAGAGAGACTTGGGGAGTCTAGTCGGGCCAGTGAACCAGAGGCTGGGCCAGGGCTTCCTTCATCCTTCAGTCATAAAATGAGGTCAATATGTTTCATGCTGTCTCCTGCTGGGAAATCTCAGCTTCTCAAGAACAGGGTGTGTCCCCTGCATGATAGGAAGTAGCCAGGAGGACACCACCCTGGAGTCGATTCTCAGGGCTCTCCATGCATTTCTTGGGTTGTTTACCTGATATCACTCAGGCATCTTTCCTTGACACCAGGGTAATGATTCACTGACTGTCTTTTCCCTGGAAGATGACACCGTACCATCCTTGAGATAGGCTAGGGTGAGGGCCCCTACCGCACCATATTTTCTCCTGCCAGAGTCTGTGGGGAATTTGCTGAGTGAAGCAACTGGGGCCCCCTCTGGTGTGCTCATGGGTATCCTTCCTTCTAGGACACTCCGGGAGCCCTGAACTCTCTACTCCTGACCCAAGTGGATGATGTCTTCTCTGGGGGCATCTGTCAGCTTCCTTCTGTAGCTCCTATCTCAGACGTCACTTTTTAGAAAAGCCCACAGCTGGCCCCAAGGCCCCATGATCCTCTGCCCTGGACCTCTCCCAGTCCAGGAGGAAACCAAAGTCAAGGGACTATGGAAAGCTGTCAGAGGGGGGACCATGATATTGAGAAACTGGAGCTGGGGTGGGAACCAGGCTATCAGAGGGTCTATAGATTGTCCTGGGAGAGACAGGGGAAGAAGACTGGGTGGGGTAGCAGGAAATGAGGCTGAGGGGTGCAGAATCATGGAGTGTACTAGTCTACCAAGGCAAGACTCAGACCCAGGCCTCCCCGGCTTCAGGTCCTGCCATCCACTTACCACACACAGCCTCCCAGTTCAAGTCAGCACAAACTTGGGAGGGGCTTACTATGAGCCAGACCCTGCGTAAGGCATGGGGGAGACAAAAATGGAATAGTGCCTGCCCTCAAGAAGCTTACAGTCTGTTGGGGAGAATCAACCAGAGAAGCAAGTACAAACTGCATATATGCAGAGGAATTGCATGCATGAATGAAATATTGATTAAATACCTGCTGTGCACAAAGCTCAGGGCATGTGCTGGGAATATAAATAGAAAACATTTTTTAAAAAGCTAGATGGGGCCTGCTGTCAGGGAGCTCCTGCTCTGATGGGGACAGCAGTAGGGACAAGTCATCAGCTGCAGATCAGATGGAAGCTCTCCAGTCCTTGTCAATCAGTAACATTGGTTAGCTGCCTGCAGTGGGTCAGGCACTTGTGGGTCAGGTACTTGGCTGAGCCTCAGGGAGCAGTGGCCTGATCCTCGCCCTTTGGCATATGACTTTTTCTCTACGGCTGAAAGTTCCTCCAAACAGTGAGTCCTTTACCTCCTGTCAGGGGCCGTCTGGCTGTCTGTCCTCTGCCTAATTTGTTCCTTTGATCCATCCCTTTCTTCGGCCAGTTCCAGGCTGGCTTAACCCTGACTGCTTTGAGAGGCAGTCTGAGATCTGGCACTGGCCTTGTTCCCATTTCTTTTCTGTATTTCTCTTGAGATTCTTGACCTTCTTTTCTTCCATATGAATTTTGTTATTATTTTTTGTAGTTCTATAAAAGAATCCTTTGATAGTGTGCTTGGTGTGGCATTGAATAAGTGAATTAATTTTGCCTCTTCATTGTCATTTCTTCTGATAGAATAATATGTTTGATGATGAAATATTTGATAGTGCTGTGGACTTTGGGGACAAGGTGATATGTGTGTGGAGGGGAATCAGGAAAGGCCTCCTGTAGACCCTCGGGCTGAACCTTGAAGGGGGCTAGTGCTGTCATACCTGGCAGAGGGGACCTCCTGTGCAAAGACATGGAGGTGGAAGGGGAAAGACTTGGAAAGATGGGTGGGAGCCAGCTTGTGAAGGTCATTCAGACATGTCCCAACCACAGAATCAGCTGCCTGGCAGAGTAGTGAGGTTCCTGCCACTGGAAGTGAATCCAGGTTGGGGATTTCTGAACTAGATGGGAAATGAGATTTAGATGCCCTCTGAGTCCGCTTTAGGGCTAAGACTTTGTGTCTCTAAAGGGAGGGTTGTCAGGCTCCAGGGGTCTTCACCCTAAAGGTCTTCTGTAAGATAAAGGAAAGACTCTGGGTACATGTATCTTTTGTGGGCTGGACCCATGTTTCTCTCTTCATTTGTTTTGGTCAGTGTTCTGCATTTATTATGTGACCAGAGGAATCCTTCAAGAGAATCGCCAGGAGCTCATCGTGTTCATTCTTTCTATCCTGCTGGTGATGTTGCGATCTCTGGTAAACTTCCTCGTGCTGATGGCAGAGGAGAAGCCTGCGAGGGAAGACCCTGTCATCCTGGTGAGCATGTGCACTCCCTTCTGCCTTGTGTCAATCCCCTTCAGTAGCTGAACCCTGCAGCACAGAGGGCGAGGATGGGCCAAGCACCATCAGGAACAGGCACGCAGGATGCCATCTTGAGTTTGACAAGCTTTGCTTCTGTCAGCCCCTGGGTAGAAGACAGGTGGGCCAGGGTGTGGGTCTTCTGGCTGATTGCCCTCATGGTAGCGTGGTGCCCCTGCTCCTCAGGTGCTCTGTTGCTGTTTGAGAGTGACTTGGCTTTGCTGTTTCTTGTTGAGGCTCAGCTCTGCTTGTGCTTCTCCTGATTCACCCCTACCTCGGGCCTTCCCAAGTCACTATGTATTTTTCTTGTCTCTAGCCTTCATCCCCTCCATGGAATGCAACTCTGTGAGAGCAGGGGCTGTTTTACTGCTGGCTTTGTATCCCAGCCTGGCATGGAGGAGGCCCTCAGCCTGTGCCCCAATGAGTCTGCTCATGGAGTGCTTGCACAGAAAGGCCCTCCAGTGTCCCTGAAGCCCTCATACCAACATCACTCAGGCTGACATCTGCAGGTGCCCCTCAGAGGGAGAACAGACTGAGAACTCCCCCATTTAACCCACGTTGGCCCAGGTTGGCTCAGGGGATGCTCTCTGAAGCCAGAGTAGAGGGGGCCAAAGAGCGTGGCCGCTGACCCCCTTCCTGCCTTCGAGGGGCTTATGTTCTCCTGGAGGGGGACACTGATAGCATCTCCTCCTGTCTCCTGGGAAACCCTTGGGAAGGGGATACACCTCTCATCCACCAAGCAGTCCCCAGAGTACAGGGCATAGTGCTGGACACTGGGCAAGGTCCAACCTGCTGACCTTCATGCGTCTAACATGGGTAACCACATGCAGACAGAAGAAGGACCAGATCCTGAGATGAATCTTTCAGATTACTTCCGATGTCCTTTAAGATTTTGTGTGTTCAGAATAATCAGCCAGGCTGATGCGTTGCCTGTGAGCCTGGAACTGCAGCACTCGAGAGACGGACTGGCTGCAGCAGCCATTGAGTCCAGCCCGCACCAGAGGCCTGCTCCAGCAGCCTTGCCTTGAAGACCTCTTCCCTCCCCCAGCCCAGCTGCCTTCATCTTCCCCAGTAGGGAACAGGGGGGTCCAGGGAAAGAGTGCTACCTAGAGCAAGACTGGCCCTTCTCTCAAGCTCAGCTTCCTTGTATATAACATGAGGAGGCTGGACTAGATGCCTTTTAGGGGTCCTTCCAGCCCTAGGTCTGGGAACCTAAGTGGACACTCACAATGGAAGGACTATCAGCCTTCTCCCTCAGCTGCTGTCACCCATCCATGGGCCTGGGAACACAAGGAGAAAATAGATTATGCCCCTTGAGGGCAGGACCTATTTTTTCCTTGTGTTCCCAGGCCCTGCACTGTGCTTGGCACAGTAGGCATTGACTAAGTTAAGCCTCAGAAGTTTTCTGACCCTGAAAGTGCAGTCACATCATCTCCACTAGTGAGGAAAGCTCAGCTCTGAGACCCCAGGGTCTTTGTCACAAGGCCATCCCACATTCTGACTGGGCTTCCTCCCCAGGATGTGGGACAACGGCCCCTCAGGCTTCTATGGCCTGAGTCACAGGTGCTTGTCCCGTGGCTGCTGCCCTGCCCAGCAGCTCACCCTGAGTGGCCTCAATTGGCGCCAGGGCTTTACCCCTGCTGACTAAACTCGGACAAGCCCTTCCATGGAAAGAACAAGGTCCAGGCATCACCTCTTCCTCCTGGCTCAGTGCCCAGAAGGCTGAGCTAGCAGAGTCCCATGGTCTTCCCCAGACTCCTCACCTGCCGGCTTCCTTGTCTTCTGGGCCTGGCCTCCCTTCTATACCACGAGGCTGGCTCAACCCTGTATTTGAAGCTAACTCCCTGGAGATCTGCCCTGGTCAGCCAGCCCTTGGGACCCCTGAGCCAGCCCGGCCCCAGGACCCCCTGAGCCAGCCCGGACCTGCCTCCTCCAGTTTCTTCCACCAAGGTCCCCGCCCCCTCCTTGACTCGTCATCCTCCATTCCAGTCAACCAAACCCAGCTTGTACACAACAATGAGTGAGCATTTTATCAAGAGACAGGTATGGGCTGGCACCTGGCCTGCTGCTGGAGCAAGAAGACAGAAAGAAGGAGGAAAATCCCCCTCTTAAGTGCCAGGGACCCAGGGAGAAAAGCAGAGCCAGCCCCTGCCCCTAAGGAGCTCCCCTTGTAGAGACAGGCAGCTCAGCAGGAGGTCCAGGCCCTGGGTCCCAAAGGGCAACGTCCTGCAGAAAAGTAAATGTGAGACCACTGGAGGAAGGAAAGGCAGCTACTTTTTCCTGGCGTGGAAAGTCCCTCTGAACTCACCACAGAGGAAATGTGGTCAGGCTTTGTACAGCGGGCAGTGCCCAGGCTGAGCTGGAACAGGCCTGGGGGGAAGGGGAGGCACGGAGGCATGGGGGGCAGGGCCTGCTCTGTAGGACTTGCGCCTCCCACTGCCATCCTATCCCTGGGCCTGTCTTTTGCCATCACACCTCCCCTCCAGTGCTTGGCTAGGGTTAGGCTGAGGATAATAAGAGGAGGGAGCTGCTACCCCTTTGAGAGGCTGGGACATGGGCTCCCATTAGTTAGTGGCCTGCTCCCTCACAGTGTCCCAAGAGCAGGGCAGCCCCTCCAGGACATGCGGTGGGATGGCGGGTGCCAGCCTGGGCTGCGATGGAGGGCTATAAGTTGGCCAGGGGCGGGCAGCATGTGCAGCGTGCAGCAGCCGGGCTCCTTTCTCTCTCTCTGGGCAGGTCCGGTTCCTCATGATCCTGTCGGTGGGCTGCTTTGATGTGGTCTGCGCCGTGATCCTCATCCGAACCCAGGGCATGATGGCCTTCCGAGTGGGTGGGGCCCTGGAGAGTCTTCAGGCTCAGTACTTCATGCTCAATCTCTGCTTCTCCATGCTGACCTTTGATCTCCAGGCTCAGGTACAGAGGTCCTGGAAAGCCCACCCAGAGAGGGCCCTCACCCCCCAGTGGGAGGGAGAGGCCAGGGCCCAGCCTGGGGTCCCATGGGGGTGGGAGGGAACCCGCTGGGGGCCTTAAGGGTTCCTGGGTGAAGGATCTGCCTGCCCAGAAGTAACCTTTAACGTTCCCACCCGCACACAAAGGGCAGCATGGGCGTGGAGAGCTGCTGGGAAGGTTCGCAGAAGGGCCAACATATATTCCCACTGCCGCAGAGATTTCCGGGGACTTCAGGCTGGGGCTGCAGGAGTCCTTTGTCTCCTGGCTTGTGCAGGCTCCTTCTTGGACAGGCCGGGCCGGGCCGCTGAGCGCCTCTACCAAATGAGGCTCAGCATCTCCGCCATTTGGGTTCAAGTTTCCTTTGATACATCTTGGTGGTGCAATGCTGGGCCCCTCACTCAGCCCTGGTGCCCCAGACAGGGGCCAGTCTGTGCTGGCAGACGGAGCCTCCTCCTCACTCTGCCAGGAGCAGGGGGTGTGTTCCATTATCTGCTCTCTGGCTGTGCCCCTAGAGCCCCCCCAGATGTCCTGCTTAGGCCTTTCTCAGGTCCCTGCTAGACTTATGGTGGGGGGTAAGTCTTGAGGTAGCACCAAGTAGTTTTAGACATGGGCAAGCGTGACATCACTTGGCCAGTTTAAACAAAAGCCAAACCAAAGGTGGGTGGGATATGCCAAACTGTGACACCTTAACCCACTTCAAGGCCCTGCGCAGGGCCCCGATGGCTTCCTTGTCACCGGCTCCCAGGCCAGGCTCTGGGCACCCTGGGTACCCAGGAGTCCTCAGGGCCGGCCACCCCCAGGTGGGGGGTTCTGGAGGTCCTGCCCAGCCCTTCCACTCAAGGGCCAGGCCAACTTTCCCCTTGCAGCTGAGGTCAGGTACAGACTGGTCCCCATGGCATCTGATGTCTGAGGGGGCATCCTAAGGCCAGTGGGTATGGCCAGCCTTGTTTCATGGATTAACTCAGCCTTGTGAAGTAAGCTGTTGTCTCCACTTTATTGATAAGGAACCTGGGGCCTCATGTCAGTGAAGAGGCTTGTTGAGGGTCACATAGCTGCTGTGTGATGTGGGTTTGACCCCAGGCTCTCCTGCCCAGCCCATCTGCTGCAGCAGCTAGGGGGACTGTTGACGGCTCGGCCAGGCCCTCTAAAAAGGGTTTGGGCCCGGCCCTGGTCAGCTTCTCTTCTCAGAAGATCTGTTGGCATCTGGCCCAGCCTATGGAATGAATTTAGAGCCAAGGTGAATTCACCATGCCTAGAATCTCCACGGCTCCACTTGGGCTCCTGCTGCCCTGTGTGTTCTCTCAGCTGCCAGCACCACATGTGGAGGTATCTGGGCTTTTTCTGTGTGACGTGGGGAGCTGTAGACCGCTCTTTGCATGGCGCAAGTGACTTCAGGAGCCTTTGTCCTTGGCAGCACCATAGGTGCATGTTCTCTCTTCCCAGCCACCACTGGTGGCAGTTGTGACTCTGCTCTCAGCCCAGAACTGCCACATGGCAGCTCTGTCCTTGACCTCTTGCCCGCTCCACCATCAGAACCTGACTTGTTCTCCCAGTTTGGACCTGCTGGCTTTCAGTCTTGTTGCCTTGGTCTCAGATTCCTTCTGTAAACATCTGTTGACCAATTACTCTGTGTCCAGCACAGGAGGGCCAGCATAGAGTCATTGTCAGGACAGAGGGAGCCCACGGGGTCACCAGGAAAGGCCAAGAGGGGTGAGGTATCCAGCCAGCCTGTGGAGCAGATGAGGAACGAGGGGTGAGAGGGAAAGCAGGCCAGGTTGGGCAGAGGGCCACACACACGCCAGCCTGGCTGGAAACCAGAGTGGTGGGGGGACTGAGAAGAGATGCTCACTCGCCTACCGGGGCATGTGTTCTGGGCTCAGCATGTGCCAGGCACAGGCAAAGGTGGAGCCATGGGGAGGACACCGGAGGGTCAATGAGGGGCCAAAGTAGAAGCTTCTGGAGCCCCTGTAGCTTGCAGATACGAGGGGAAGCTGGACTCTGCAGCTCTGTACACAGCTGGTCCCCAGCTCTGTCAGCTTCCAACTCCCAGAGGAGTCAAGCCTCATTGGGAAGAAAGGCCATCAGGCCATGGGCCCTGGTGCCCTGGAGGAAGGGCCCCCACCAGGATGCCTCACCGCACTGATTCCCCCGACTCTGCTGAGTGAACCTACAGTGAATGACAGCTGGACGGCGCAAGACTTGTTCCAGGGCCTTGGCCCCATCACATCTGACATGATTGTTTAAATGTCCCATTAAAATGAGGTACAAGATCACCGCTTGTCCCCTGCAGGCTTCCTCCGCCCCTTCCTCCCTCTCTTCTTTCCTTTTTGGGAGAGTTGGTCTAAGACTGTAACATGTTCCCTGCTTCAGCCGCCTCTTTAGCCCAACCATCAGTATAAGAGCCAGGTTCCCTTGTCCTGTGGGATACGGCCCATGTTCCATTGGGTCCTGCTCCATGCAGAGAGAATCTTGGATTTCTCGTCACTCACTTTGTGGGGCCATTCAGGAAGGGTGTCAGGCCTTCCCTCACCCTTCGGTGGGCCCTGCTTGTAACGAGCGTGCTGTCCCTTCCCTGCTCCCACAGACAGGTCAGCAAGAGCCCCTTGTTGGCCCACAGACACCCCCACCTTTCTGACTGCTGACAGTTGAGGTCTGAGATGAGAGCATGTGGGTCGTGTCACTGCTCCTGTGCTGCAGAGGGAGCAGAGAGGCCTGGGAAGCTCCAGGAGCCTCCTCCAAGCGTCATCCCCAACTAGGCAGGCCCTGCGTACCTTCCTCAGAGGGGTAGTAATGAGCAGAATGAACAAGTAGGTGCCAGGAGCTCCTGTGCCCCCACTCAGGCACTGGGGCCTGGCCTGGAGAGCCCCTAGGCCTGGAGGATGATGTCCTTAGTCTAGTGATCACTGACAAGGACCACAGGTTCACGTGTATCTTTCTTTCCAGCCTAAATAGCCAAACCCCCACAGAGCCCACCCTGAGACCTCTCCTTGTCTCCCTCTGCAGCTCTGTTTGTGTGTCCTGATCCTGACGTCCGGCCTGTACACCTCACTCCAGCACAGTCTCATGCTTGTCGTTGGCGTGCTCTGGGCCGGCCTCAAGGTGACCATTGGCATCCTGGCTGTGAGTATGCAGCTTCCCATCCCCTTGCTGGGCACCTCTGTACCTGGAGCCCCCTCTGTGGCCCTTTGGGCTGGGACAGCCAGCCGGCCCTGGTGTTTGGGAGAGAGCCCCGAGAGACCCACAGCGATTCTTGTTGCCACAGTGGCCCTTGGGAGTCTCTACCAATACCAGCTGCAGCCTCTGTGTTTCTCAGTACCAGTACGTGATCAGTCAGTCAGTCAGCTAGCATTTACTGAGTATGTCCTCTGTGCCAAGCTCTGTGTAGGTGCTGGGGACACCATATAAAAGAGGAAGTATCTGTAAACCTTGGCCATGAGCTGATTGAGTGATTGACAGGCTGGTTCCCAGCACTCTCCCTCTCTCTCTCTCTTTCTCAATCTTCTCTCTCTCCTCCTCCTCCTCTCCCTCTATCTTTCTCTCTAACACACACGTACACATACATGCACACATACACAACTTATCAGTGGACTGTGCACTGCAACCTCCCACCCAGTGAGACCTGCCAGGGCTGCTGCTTGGCTGGCAACACCTTTGAGAACTGTGGCTCCCTCCCACATGGCCTTGGGAGAAAAGGTCACTGGCAGGAAGGAAAGACATTTCATAACATTAGATGAGGTATGCATGTGCAAGTGGCCTGTATGAAGGCCTGCCCAACCAAAGCAAATGGAGTGAGCTCCCAGGGGCCCTTTGGGAGCCTCCCAACAGGGTTCTCAGTTCTCCTCTAGATACTTGCTTCTCCTAGGGAATGAAGATGACCTGGGCCTCTGAGAATGAGACAGCTTACTTACTGTCCATCCAGATGTTGACATGACTGGCACTTGTGTATCTCTCACTTGCCACGTATTTGTGCCTGCTCTCCTATGATGTGTGCGTGTATGTGACTCTTGGCTTGTAGAGTCATAAGATCATAGATCTAGACCTAAAAGGGACCTGAGAGGCCATGATGTTCAGCCCCCTCATTTTACCAATGAGGAAACTGAGGCACAGAGTTCAAGTGACTTGCTCAGGGTCACACAGCTAGGCCGTATCTGAGGCAGAATTTGAACCTGGGATTCTGTGACTTCAAATCCGGGGCTCTCTCCACAGCACCACACTGCCTCAGTTCACTCCATCTGTGGGTCTTGTTGTAGAGCAAGGAGGTCTGATACTTGGCTCAGGCTTTTTTTTTTTTTACCCAAAGGAAAAATCTTCCTTCTCTCCCTCCCACCTACTCCCCCCAACTGGGAAAGCAAGAAAAACAAAGCCCCTGCTATAAACATATGTCATGAAACACAACAGAGTCACATGCCGGCTGTGTACAAAGAGGTGATCTGCTCTCTGAGACCACAGCCTCTCTGTCTGGAGTGCAGCGGCCTGTTTTACCTCGGGCTCTCCGGCCTTGTGCGTGGCCTTTGTGCTGACTGGAATTCCTCAGTCTTTCAGTGTTGTTTGTTTTCACAGTCGTGCTATTATTGTATAAATTGTTTGGTTCTGTTCCCCTTACTCTGTATCCGTTCATGCAAGTCTTCCCATGTTTCTCTGAAACCATCCTCCTCATCATTTCCTTTTTTTTAAATTTTATTTTAGTTTCCATCATTCATTTCCACAAGATTTTGAGTTACATATTTTCTCCCCTTCTTTCCCCTACCCACCGCCCCCAAACAGCCATCCCAGTGTGTTCCCCCTCCCCCAGTCTATTCTCTC
>CM053588.1:33172066-33232672 GCA_028646515.1 Pseudochirops corinnae
ATTTTATAATGCTCTCCAATTCTTCTTTGGTCATAAAGTCCTTCCTATTGCATAAATCTAACAAGTAAACTATTCCTTGCTTCCCCAGATTATTTACAGTATCAGCCTTTATACCTAGATCATGCACCCATTTAGACTTGACTTTGGTGTATGGCGTTAGATGATGGTCTATACCTAGTTTCTGCCAGAGCATGGCACTCTTGACATGAAGCAGCACTCTTGTTTTCTCCTGGCCTTGCTTCATGGTTCCTTGGTCTGTTAGCATCTCAAGGACCATGGTCACCATTAAATAGTGCTGAGCAAGCCAGTGCCGACTTTGCACAGGGTTGGTCCCAGAGCAGGCGCTCAACAGGCATGGCCGACGCTGACCCCCTTGCCTTATTCTTGCTCTTAGTGGAAAGGCCTCTCACTTTTCTTCATCACACACGATATTGGCTGTGAGGATATTAGAGACATATGTGCTGTGTTAAGGAAAAGTTCATTTATTCCCATGTTCCAAACAGAAATAGATACTGGATTTTATCAGAAGTCTTTTCAGCATTTACTGGTATCTTTTGGCTTTATTGTTTGTGTTGTTAACATGATTTATGATGTTTATAGTTTTCCTTAAAATGAACCAACCAGCAGGAGCAAGCCTGGCTGCCTGGGGCTTCAGGTCTGCAGACCCCACCCCTCTAGCTTCTTCTGCTTCACTTTTCAGTCCAGGGTCCACCCTGAGCAGAAAGGAGATGCTCAGGCAGCTCTGTCTTCTGTTCTGCGTTTGCGCTTTCTCAAGCATCTGGCCTGGCTTGAGTAGCAGCGGTGGCCACATGCAGGTGGAGAAGAGGGATGTCCCTGGTCCCGGAGCAAGGGCTTCCACGCTGTCTTCCTCTTTAGAGAGTATGCAAATCTTGTTCAAGATGTATTGATTCATTAAAGAGAGGGCAATGGAGACAGCCAGGAAGGAATCAGCAGGCCAGCTGCCCAGCTAAACTCCCACCTACTTCCCTGGTAGCAAAATCCGGCTGGGCCAGGCGTGACCCGAAACAGCAGCTGGGCAGACTGGACCTGAGGTTGGCCACACTCGAGTCCAACCTGCTGTGCACAGAGAGGCTGCGATGACCTTTGACCACCATGCCCATTTTGTGGCAGGGTATGTTTGTCTTCAGTTGGGAGAGTCAGGGCTCTGGCAGGGAAGACAGGCTGAGCTTTCCTCACCCTCTGTTGGCCAACCCCATCAGCCCCAGAACAGCTGCAGTCATTTCTTTCTCGGTGAGAACTGGAAAGGAACAGTTCATTGATTCAGTTCACTTCAACATGAAGAGCCCACCCTGTTCAAGGCTCAGGCTGGGATGACATGGGCACGGCCACGTGGCAGAGGGGGATGGGCAGGAAGGATGGCAAAGCAGAGTCAGACCACGGACTCCAGGAGCACTGGGGAGGGACCACATTGGGGGGGTGGGACCTTGGAATGAACACCAGAGCTGTAGAAAGGACTCCAGTGCAGCCAGGGGCACAGCCCGGGCCGGGTCCAGACAGCGCTAAGGCTGGCTTGGCTACAAAGTGCAGCGACACAGAAAGGCCCCCAGGAAACTAGCTTTTATGATTATAGCTAGCACTGATAAGCCAGCAGTTAGGCTTGCAAAGTACATCACGTAGGCCTCTCCTAGAAGGCAGGTGCTGTTGTCATTCCCATCTCCCATTTGCCTTTGAGGAAAGGGAGGATGAACTAAATGACTTGCCCAAGGTCACAGAGCTAACAAGTATCTGTAGCAGGATTTGAACTTGGGTCTCTCCAACTCCCCTGTAGTGCTATATCTCCTCTGTTGCCTTGGGAGAAAAGCCTGGGGGCAGGTTGGTCATTCATCACATAAGTAAGGGCTATTGGAGATGAGGGTAGAGAGCTGATAGAGAGCTTGCCCGGGCCCTGGAAGGCCTCTGTTCCAGGCCTGTCTCTGACACCTCCTGGCTTGGGCCTTGGGCAACTCCACAAGAACACAAGTCACAGAAGGTGCTGGCAGCACCCCATTCAGAGAGGATTTCCAGAGGTGCCCGAGATTTTCCTGTTTGGAAGCTCCTTGAGGGAAGGGACTGGTTCAGTCTCTTGGTGTCTCTTTAAACTCGCCCGTTGGATTATTGAATGGAGTGTGGCAGGGGCTGGAGGAGCAGGATCTGGAGGGCAGGAGGGGATGGGTGGGGGCTGGAGGAGCATCTGGGCCACCCCAAGGCAGAAGGGAAAAGCTGAGGCCCTGGGCACAGCCCGACTGTCTTCTTCCTAAAGAGAAAGAGAGAGAGAGAGAGAGAGAGAGAGAGAGAGACAGTGTGTGTGTGTGTGTGTGTGTGTGTGTGTATATACGTACGTATATAGTGTTTGTATGTCTATACGTGCATGCATGTGTGTGCTCATGCATGTGACCAGCCTGGTTCCCTGGCCTGACCCCAACATTTCCTGAAGCCCACCTGGGATTTCCCAGGAAGGAGACATGACCATCCTGCAGCTGGATCATGTTCCAAGGGCAGCCCCCTCCCCCTTCCTGGCTGCCTTGCTATAGCAGGCTCTGGCCCCTGGTCAGGGAACAGCTGTGCCATGAGATGTCAGTTAGGGTTGGTGGGGGGCCGAGGCAGGCCTGAGATGGGCATGATTGGGCCTGGATGCTCCCCAAAGGGGCTCTGAGGGAGGAGCCCTCTGCATCCTGGAGAGCTCCCCTGGGAACTTGGGCCCAGCCCACCCAAAGGAGCTGAGGGAGATGTTCTATTCTTTTCAGATAAGCAGAGCGTGGGGCCAGGGCAGCTCCTACACAGGAGAGGCGGCCGCCATCGTGGGCTCTTGCATCTCAGTGGCCATCAAATCTGTCTTGCTTTGGGCCCTGGTCCACGTGTATCGAAGCTTTGGCCAGGGTCTAAGAGAGAGAAGTGAGTGGGCCCTTGTTGCTCCCGGACCCCTGCACTGTCATTGGATCATTAGATCATGGGACTTTAGAGGCCACCCCCCTCATTTTATAGATGAGGCAACTGAGGCCCAGGGAGATAAAGCGCCTTGCCCAAGGTCCCATAGATGTGAGTGGCCAAGCTGGGATTCAAGTCCCAGTCCCTTTGATTTCCAACCCAATAGGAGGCTGCAGAGGGTCATCCTAAGGGCATGAACCCAGAGTCTTCCCCATACTTGAGGGCTGGTCAGCCGTGCCCACTCTGCGCCCATGCTGGACAGCCAAAGACTGAGACTCACTCTGCTCTACCTGGGGAGAAATAGCCCTCTTCCAGCTCTCCTGGTGGGCGTCGTCTGGTTGGATCTGGACACTGGGCAGACCTAGCTCACTTGGGCTGCAGCCCAGAAAACCCTCTTCTTTCTCTAGTACTGTCTCCTCCTCCCCCCACTGCAGCTTGAGGAGCAGGGAGGGGAGGGGCGACAAGGGCAGGAGGTGAGGCTGGAGCACCTGGGAGGCTGGGACCTCCTCCTCGGCCTGGCCTGTTCACTGACTCCGCCTCTCCCTCCCACCACCATGGCCTTCTCTTCCCTACCTACCACCAATCCTACAATGCCCTGCAGCCTCTCAGAAGTTTCCTGCTTCCTGCCCACAATTCAGAAAGCAGAGAATCTCAGGATGTCACAGTGGAAAGGGACCATCCCAATGTACCCACCCCCAGATTTTACAGACATTATGGATCAAGGCCAGGAAAGGCTTTTGAGCTCACAGATATGGAATTGGCCATCGAGTCCAAGCCCCCAGAGGGGAAGAGGCTTACCCAGGGTCACCTCTCTGTTCAGTGGGATAGCACAAACTTGAACTCAGGGCTGAGTACTTTCCAAGGATGTACAGGAATACTCTGAACTTCGCCAACACCCAGCCCAGGACTGCCCACTGCGTAACTCCACTCTGAATGGGCTCCCAGTATATTTTTGTAGTGGTCACTTCCTACCCTCACCAGTGCATTCTGGTCCAAAGATCATAACCTGACTCATTGTTTCAGGGTCCCCCCCCCCCAAGTTGCTAAAGCAACCTTTCCTTAACTCCAGCTGTTCTCTGGGGCTGGGGTCCCCACCCTGCCCTGCTCTACCCCCCCAAAGTACAGCTTTACATTTATCACTCCAGTGAATGTCTCCCTCTTCCCCTTGGTCTTGGTGGCAGGCCTGGGATCCTGGGGGCGGGGTGTCAGGGTTCAGGGGCTCAGATTTCTGGCTTGGGAAGCCTGGGTATGGGTGTTGGTGGTTCTGCACTCTGCTCTCTCTCCACCTCCTCTGTCTGCTTGACTTTTCAGTTTGCTGGGTCCCAGAAGAGGGATGAGAGGAGAAAAAACTGACCAGTGGGGCTCCATCTGCATGTTTGCTGGGCCCTGGGCAGGCGGTGGGCTGGCTGCTGTCCACTGTCTGCTGCCCACACTTCTCTTTTCTCTTGCCAGTGTTTTCTTCCTATGGAAGGATTGAGTCCTGAGCTGCCCTACAGGGCCTGGAAGCTTCCCCAAGGCCTCCAGGCCTGGATCAGGATAGGGCAGATGCCCCCTCTTGCTTCTGTTGCTCACTCTCGGCGTGGATTCCAACCCCCCCAATCCCTGCATGTGGCAGTGACATCCATCAGCAGCTAGTCTTGTGCCAAAGCCCCATCCAGAAATGCCTTGGAGGAGCCTGGGCACAGCACAGGGCAGGCCGAGGCTGTGGCCCACCCTGGCCCCCAGGCTGAGCATCTCCTGGGGCAGGCGGTGCCAGGCCTCAGCTCAGCTCCTCCTGACTCCCTTCTGCACGACCCGAGGGCCTGGGGCTTCTGGAGAGCTGCTGCCAAGGAGAGCAGAGGGGCTTGGGGCGCCGGGGTGCTCATGGCCTCCCCTGAAAGGCAGTCGTTTCCCCACCCTCCTTCATACTTGTTGCCTCAATTTCAAAAAATCTTTCATACTAAAGAAACAAAGTTTTATTATTTTAACAAATGGAGCTTTGGTTACTGGCTTTGTATTTTTCAATAAAGTATGCGGAACTCACAGGTGTGGTGTGGGGGGCTCTTTAGCTGGGCTTGGGAGAGTGGGGAGGAGCCTCAGGGGCCACACATGGGTCAGAGCCATAAACCCTGTTTGGATATCCTAGCAGCTGCCCCATGAAAAGAGCCAGGATCACCCATCTGGGCCCTTCCCCGGCCCAAGAGGAACACTTTGTTCTACTTTCTTATCCCACAGATTGCAAGAATTGTCCAGAACTCCTCCCCAGGGCTAAACTGTCTGTGTTGAAATCTCCGTGGATTTCCCTAGTCTGGGATTCTTGAGATTTCAGTTAGCCCCGCTTATCTGCCTGGTAGCGGGGTCTAGCACAGCTGACCAGGGAGCATGTCCTGTGCATGAAGCCTTCCTCCCCTCCAGCCAGAGAGGGTCAAGCTGAGACCTTGCCCAGCTTCCACTGTCCTGGGTTGGGCCTTCCACAGCCTTGAGGGATCTTCTGGGCACACTCTCAATCTGTTTTCTGTGTAGAAAATGACAGTCAAGGCCAAGTGGACAAGGTCGGCTGATTTATGTCCCCCACAGGGGGCTGGAGACATGAGCTCTCAGAACATATGAGAAGCAACAAAGTGGGTGTGTGGGGCTGGACCTCAAAATGAGCTCTGCTGAGGCTTGGTGCTGGGGGAAGGAGCCTTTCCAATTAGCTCTGGGCCTGGGACACAGTAGGGCTACATAAAGCAGTCTCATCCTGCCCACTGGCCAGAGTCCAACCCTGCAATTCAGTGTCTCTGGATCTTTAGCAGTTGTTTGAGGGAGAACATAGTCACGAATGAGGCACAACACACCCATCTGGGCCATACTAGCCATCTTGCTTCCTCTGGGCTCTGATTCCAAAAGTGATTTATAAACCTTAAGATAGATAGCCATGTTATTTGTTTTATACCAAAAAAGTGAGTCAAGACTAATGGAAAACAAAACAAACCAAATCACTAGGAATTGGAGCTGAGAATTCTGCAGAGGAGCTGGGGCTCACCCTGCAAACAGCTGTGGAGGTGGGAGCAACATTAACTTACTCCCCTGCCTGCATTGCCTCTGTGTGACATTAGGGCATGAGCCACGTGAGGACCAGGGCTTTTGTCCAGGTGCTCCGAGGCCTCATTCCCTCCTGGGGTTATTGACTCTTCAGTGATATCCTCACTCAGAATGTGGTGGTAGCAGCTCCGAAGGGCTCCTCTTTCTGGGTTCCATTCCCAGAGTACAAGATTGTATCATGCTCTCCCCAGGGCTGTATATTTTTCAAAAGGTCCACCTTAAAAAAAACCCACAAAGGGAATTCTCACCGCTTCTGTCTGCATCCTCCTAGGCAGGTGTGCTCACAAAAGCACCCTTGACACCCGATGCCCAAGAACTGACTCCTAGCCCTGCCAGGCTCATGCAGTCAGTGCCCAAGACCACTGTAGCATGGGTGTCCTTGCACAGTGACCCTGCTGAGCCTCCCAGGAAGCTACCACTTAGGACAACAACTGTGGGACGACCCAGTTTGTTTCTTAAGAAAAGAGTTTATTGAAAGGATGTGAAAATAGTAATATGCTCTCAACAATAATAAATTTCCAAAGTATTAACAGTATGAAACGTTAGGAATCTTCTCCAGAGGTTAAAGCACACACTAAACTCAGACCGCGTCCTGCTGCTTTTTAGAGTTGGTCAGCACTTGAAAAGCTTAGTCTAAGTTATCTCACGGGAAGGACAGAGTCAGTCAGGGGTCTCGAGGACATTCTGTGACCCACCACAAACTCAGACAAGTCTACCACCGAGAGACTGGGCAGCCGAAGAGGGAAGGCCCTAAGAGCACCGAGGCTTCTGGAGGGCCGCCTTGTGTACTGCCAGCCAGGGGACCAGACGACACAGTAAAGAGGTGGCTTTCAGCAAAGTGAAGCTTGACCACTGTGTTTCAAGCTGACTTCTAAAAAGACTGCATTCCCAATCAGCTCACTTCACAGAGTCTTCTCATAAGCTGAGAAGAGACAGGGCAGCTCGTGGGGAAGAACGATGAAGGAAGCTTTGCATATGGGCACATTTTCATGCGCACCGGGTCATACCAAGGTCTTGGGTTCAAAAGATGAAAATACATATATACAACTAGGCATATATTACAGGTTGCATTTTGGAAGCACGCTCTCAAACATCACGCCAGAGCACAAATCAGGAGGTCCAGGAAGGACCAGTCTTTGGGTACATTTTCCCATGGATTGTGCCTGACTCAACTCTCCTCTACTTTTATCAGCCTTCCTGGCTCTATCTATCATCCATTCATGGCAAAGTAAATGGCTTTTTGCCGATTCCTGTTCTTATCGACTGCATTTCAATGGAAAAAAATACAAAGAAAAAATCAGAAAGGAAGCAGTTATCTCATAAATTAATTCCTCTAGGAAACATTAAGCATCGAGCGAGAAGCTACATTGTACTTACATGTGAAAAATGAAGTGATAAAGGCATCTTAGCACATCCACACCCCCAAGTCTGATAGGTCTTGCTTAACTCAAACTATAAGGCACCCCAAACAACTTACACAACCTGTACAAACAGATTATTAATTTACATCCACATACATAATTTCCAAGTCGATTCTATATGGTTCGTTTGAGAGCTTGGTTTTTGCAAAGCTCTCCCATCTTGATTGACAAAGTAGACATGAGGATGAAGGGGCCAGGCTACCCAAGGACCGGCCCCAGGGCAGGCCAAGTCAAGAGAAGCTCGTTTGGCCCGCAGATCCTGGCTCCCCTTGATAACACCAATCATTCCAATCAAATTCATTTCACTGGTAAAGTGAAACAGTGACCTGACCCAGGAGCCCTTGGTGACTGCCATGGGGAATGCTGTGATGACAGGGAAGCCTCTCCCTGCTCCCTGCAGTTGGTCAGCTCTCTGGTGTTCCATTGGGATTGGCGCAGCAGCATGGCCCAGGAGGCCATATGTGCCACACACAGTTCTGCACGGTTCAGCTGGGCTTTGTGTTAGTACAAATGCTTTCAGCACAGACCCTCTGTTCCTGAATCTTCCTAAGATATATATACAGAAAGAAGCACTTTACAAGCTGAGCAGAATCTTTAAAAAGTACATATAGATGTAAAATCTCTTTGTGTGTGCTAAAGGCACCATGGTTGCTAGGTGAGGAATGTGGTCAGTGTCTGATCAGCCTCCCAAGGTGATGCTATCTATCCCTTCCTGTTCTTTCTGGGGCGGGGGAGAGAACAAGGGAGCTGAGAACTTATTGGAGAGGTCTCAGGCAGCTGGCTGGCCAGAGTGCTGGGGCAAGGGGCACACAGCTGCCTTGCCCTATGGATCTGAGGCATATTTAGGTTCAGGTTGTTTTTTTTTTTTTAAACTAGAGTGTAAAGTAGAAAAGAAAAGAAAACTCCCTCCAATGCTAGAGGAAGGGTGAAAGGGACCCAACAGCCAGAGCTATGGGCCCAAAGGGAAGTCTAGACTGCTATTCACTCCAAAAGAGCCCGCCCAGTTCAAGGAACCTCAACAACAAAAATAAATCACAATTTTTCCAAATGACTATCAAAAATGTCCTTTTAATTTTGATCTTTGCAGAAGCATTTCCCCTGATAGTCTTTGGAAAAATAAAGATAAATTATATGTATAGAGGGGGAAAAATATTTTAGAATCATCTGCTGAAGGAAGACATTTGGCTGTGATATATTTAAAACATCAAAGAACAGTTTTTTGTTTTATAATCCAAAGGACATATTAAGTCATCCATGTCCCCTCTGAATTTTAATTAGACTGACCTATGAAATTTCCATACATGTGGAATTACAAATATGAAGTTACGTAGACTATTGTCATGTCACATTTTCAATGTTGGTATAGAAAATCACTTTGAATCAGAAACCACAGATGAGCATGTGGATTGTTGGTATCTTAGAAAGGCTGACTCATTTCTGATTTTGCTTATTTATAAAACACAAAAGGAAACTTGAATTCAAAACATTAAAGTTGATCTGGTTGACAAAAAAAAGACAAATTTTAAACTCTTCCCTTTGGCCAGTGGATAGGAAATAACATGATATGTGGTCATCAGCGGATCAGACAACTGATATGAGGTACATCACCGTATTCAAAAATATATATATATGTATTACATATATATATATATATATATATATATATACATATATATATATATATATATTTACAGACAGAGACACACACAGATTGGTCGAGTTCCAGGGGCTGGGGTAAAGGTTAAGATGAGAGAAGAACACATTGAAAGGATTTGCACACAGTTGTCTCTGGAAGTCGGGGACCTCACAGGGTGCTTGTCAGCCGCCTAGAACTCCTCCTCCTCCCCAGTGAAGTGGTTCTGCTTTTTCCGGACATTCCAATGTAGACACTCCGCCAGGCTCTCAAACCAGTCACTCACAGGGTCCCGGAAACAGATGGAGGGGAGAGGGTAACAAGAGGTAGTGATGCTGATGCTGAGAGAGAGAGAGAGAGAGAGAGAGAGAGAGAGAGAGAGACACACACACACACACACACACACACACAGAGAAAACAAATGCCTGTTATACTTCAGAGCCTAAGAAAACCAAGCAGGTAAGCATCACACGCTACCTCAGTGATGGACTCAAGCTGGCACCTGCAGGTGGGGAGGGCCCAGGCAGGCCAGGCCATGATGCAGACGCCGCCTGAGTAGCTAAAGTGACAGAAGTGAGGCTGGGGAGGGGGCAGGCCCGGCCACCCAACAGGGCATTGCAGCCATTACCATAACCCTTGAGTCTGTGTGGCCCAGTGTCTGCTGGCCGAGGGCCTGCCTGACCTTCAGAGCCCTGCCTCTATGCCCTGTGGTGCCCCATGCAGAAGCTCAGTTTCAATGAGCTGAGGTACTTGCTCCTGGGGGACCTCTGCTATCTATGCTGGGTAAGGCCAGAGATGCAAAGATGGACAAGAGGCAGCCTTGTCCTCATGGAGCTCATGAGCTGGGAGTCCCTTCAGAAAAAAGAAGCTCCCTATGACCTTCTGCTTTCTGGGAAGTGATAAGGGCAGCACACAGCTAATGCCTCATTTACAGTAAGTGAACAGAAACCAGGGGCCTCCACCCGGACAGACAGGCTGCAATCGTGCTGCACACTGCAGGCTCCTGGGGGACCACTGACCTGCAGCTGGAGGAGGGAACCGTGGTCCAGGGACGGGTCAGAAAATGTTTTCAGGACCCTTCAATTCTAAGGATTCTGGGTCCATCAAAAACCACCAAAGGGTTTATCTGGTCAACCTGACCACCCACAAAATGTGGTGGCCAATGGTGCCACCACAGACATTTGCCTCCAGAAAGTCGCCTGTGAGGCTGGGACCTGACAGGACACCTGGAGGGGACGTTCCTCCCTCTGGGCCATCTTGGAGGAAAATACTCACCTGTCTCCATGGCAGATTTCTTGTCTCTTCCGCCCATCAAATGAAACCCACGCTGTGTTCCTAGCTTCTGGTGACAGTGTGATCTGAAAAACCACCAAGGAAACTCCTGGGAAGCTGGTTCTGAACATTTATTCTGGGAAGAAGGGACGGCGTGAGGCCAGGCCACAGAGAGGATGTGGTGAGAGAGGGAAAGGCCTGGAGCACCCTTTGAGGGGTCTGGGCCTGATTCCAGACAGAGGGAGTCTCTGACAATTACGGGTGAGTGGGCAGCTTGATAGACGCAGCTGGCCCTGTGCTGGAGGGAGGAGGCAGGGGGCTGTGCCAGAACTGGAGAAGAAGGGGTATGTCTAGATGGCACCAGAAAGGGTTCAGCAACTAAACACAGGCGGGGGGGGGAAGTGCCGTGAGTGTGAGGTCACAGGTTGGAGGACGTGGCCATGATGGCCAGGGCATCCCAAAAGGTCACTGGGTAGAAGCAGTGGCAAGTGGGCTGGAATGAGGCATGCAACGGAGCATCTGGATTCTGCTGGTGGGCAATCGGGGAAGCCCCTAGGGAAAGGAAGAAGAGAACGGCAGGCAGGAACACAAGATATTCCCACTGAGGCTAAGGGAGGAGAGAGCTCCTTCACCACGGTGCTCAAGGCTGGCTAAGCTGAGAGGGTCTCGTGGGGGCCACCGAACTGGCCATGTTGACAGCGCCTTTACAAGCACCAAAGCACAGTGTCTGCCCCCAAGGACTGACCTTGAGCTCCACGCCGGCAGGCACCACAATGGGCCGGAAGGACAGCGAGTGAGGGCAGATGGGTGTGATCATGATGGCGGGAACATTGGGGTGGATCATGGAGGCTCCTGCAGCAGCTGCATATGCTGTGCTCCCCGTGGGCGTAGACACAATCACTCCTGAGGCAGGAAACAAAACGTTTCAAGGAGGGTTGGCAGGTAACATCCTGTCAGCCCCCTCCAATGGAGGAGGAGGTGCCGGGCTGAGGCTTTTCCTCCTCCTCATCAGGAAAGGTCAGAGAGAAAGAGACCAACACGGGACTAAAGAAGAATCAGCAGGACTCGGGCTGTGTGCCAGCCTCCCGAGCCTTCCACGAAGGCGGTTTGTTCTGTGAAGTTTGGATTCCACCAAAGGGCTGCCTCTGAGGACCCAGAGGGCTACACAGCCCTGTTCAAGGTTTAAGTGCAGAGGATCTCGACTCCTGCCCTGCTGGGGCTTTGGAGGGGGTCATACACTCCATGAGAAAAACTGCACACCACTCCAGGCAGCCATTTTAATTCCACCAGTATGTGTCAGTCTCTGTGGCACAGTGTGGCACAAGACCTAGGGCACGGAGGGCTAGGCCTGGAGTGAGGAAGATGGGATTCCCAGCCTCTTCTGATTCAACCCCCCAGAAATAACTTAAGTCAAGGAAAGCTGCCCCTGCCTGGTGCTGTCACAGGCCCCCAGAGGCTGCTAGCTCTGCTGCCTGGATGGGTGTGACACAGAGAGCATGGGGGGCTAACAGGACTTACCATCTCCTTGGACTGTGGTTATCAGGTGTCCATCTAGATAAACATCAACATTAGAGAGGTATGAGGAGGGACCCCGATCGATCACCACTTCATTTAGAACCTGACAGACAAACACAGCACGTGACCCCAAGAGCAACACACACTGGTAGGCCCCGACTCTCAGCCTGTGCTGGCAGGGCCCGCTGTACTGGCATCACAAAGAACCACCCAGTCACGTGTTCTAGGCAAGACAAAGCCTCCTCGGAGGGGATGTAGCACAAACAGAGGAAGAACAAACACAACTCTGAGATGGCTTACTGGGCACAGAATTCCATGCTACATACAAGGTTAGCTAAGAGTGAGAGCCTGCACAGGCCTTGGAGATTAGACTCTGGTTTGCTATGATGGTCACACCAGCTTCCTCCCCAGTGTTCCAGGACGCGCCCAATCTAAGGTGTGGATGGATCCCCAGCAGGCCGCCATGCCATGGCCCTCTGGCGGCCTGCTTGGACTCCCAGTAGACAGAAGCGTTCCTGTACAGTCCTGCCCGCTGCCCTCCCTGCCCCTACCTCCTATTGGAGTCCTCAGACTTCAGAGAGCCCAAAAAGCAGCTGCTCCCTGGAGGGAGGGCTGGGCGTACCATGTGCTGCAGAGGGCGAGGAAGGAACGAACACCGACTGGACGCACCTGGTAGTGCATCATCTGTTTGTTGCTCTCCTTCTCCAGGCCAGGAGACAACACTCCGTTCTCATCAATGCCGTTCTGGATCACAGCTTTCTTTTCCCGGAACTCCTTGACCACCCTGACCTTGAGCCTGCTTCGGAGAACAATTGCGGCATTTCCTGGGTCAAAGGGGAAATGAGGAGGATCAGGAGACGTTACTTACAACCAGGCACGGCGCTCTACAAAGAATGGTTCAGCCTTCATCTGGAGAAGAGCTAGGAAAACCTGCCACATGCTCCCCTGCCCAGTGCACACGGTGGGAGAGGGGGCCTGACTCATCCCAAAGGAAGACAGGAATGGCCTGCTCAGTCTTTACTCTGCCTTCACCAACCCACGGCCACAATTGCTCCACAGGCCAGGGCCAGCCTGAGGAGCCACCCAGCTCTGCTGACCCTACTCACCCTCTATCACCTGAGTTACTTGGGACTGAAAGTTTTCAAAGTTGAATGGGGTGAGAAAGCCAAGGGATCCCAGGTGGAAGGCCATCACCGGAGGCACACTGCCCTGTTGGTAAGTAGGAAGAAGGGTCATTTGTACAGATGACATGAGCCTCTGATCTCCTCTAGAATACACTGAATGCTATTTATCTAAATGAGTCTCCAGCATTCTGGAGGGGGAATCCCAGAACTGCAAGTAAGGCTAAGATACCATTCCAGGACCTCCAACGGTGAAAGAGAGATCCTGGGTTTCTTGCCAAGGCTCCAGGATAACAGGGATGGGCTCCCTCTCGGCCTCATCTCCAGCAATCCTCTTCTTTCCCTCTGGTTTCAGAGGAAGAGGGGCCCTGCCTTCCAGGACTGACTGATAATGTCATCTGTGCCCTTAGCACCTGGGAGTACATTCAGTTCTTACTGTCCAGGGACTCCTTCCTTTCTGCCTCCATGCTGGCACATAGGAGAAAAAGGGCTGGGTTTGAATCCTCTCTAACCCCTCCCTACCTGAGTGAAGCCCCTTCAGTCTCTCTGGGCTTTGGTTTCTCCATATCAGGGGGGATCAGACCAGAAGCTCTCTGCCTCTGGTCCGTTTGGCAGGAGGGAGGAACCCTCTCTTTGCTCACTCTCTCACATCAGATCTTCCTCTCTCCTTCCAGCTCCAAATGCTTCCAAAGGCTTACCACTCAATAACAGAAGAGCTCTTCCCAACTCTCTGAACCACCCCTGGAGACTTCCTAATCTCCCCTTGAGTTCTCTCCGAAGTCCCCTCCTTCCTTCAGGACCCTGTGCCCAGTTCTTTTGTCCTTGGGCTCTAAATGGGGCACCCCCCAAAGCTCAGGCCTCAGCCCTCTGCTCTGAATTCAGATCGTCAGCAACCTCCGGTTGCTGTGACCTCCACTGCGTGTGACGAGGACTGCCCGGCCCCTGGCGCTCCTCAGGCCCACATCTCTGCTTGACATTTTCTTACCCAGGCACGTCTGCCTGCCGGGCACCTGAGCACCTCTGCCCTGCCACCCGCTCTGTCCTGGGCTTCCTTATTGCTCCCAGGGGGGCCGTCCTTCCCTCAGACAGACTAAAGCCTCCAAGTCATCTTGGTCTTGTTCTGAGTGCTTGTCCCCTACGTTTAGGTCCTATGGAAGATCTTCTTTCCCAAAGTCACTCAAAGTCACCCCTTTGTTACTGTCTCTCCCTCAGGTCAGGCCCTGACCACCACATGCTGGCATTCCCACAGTGCCCTCTGAACTGGCTTCTGGGCCTCCAGGACTTTCTCCCTCTAATCCCACATGGACAACATTGCCAGATTAATTGTCTATAAGAAGCAATGCAACATTTGAAACTGTCCCATTCAAAACTCTTCAGGTGTCTCCCCCATTGCCAATAAGACCGTCTACGTTCCCTTGCCTGGCAGTCAAAGCCCCCCTACCACCCACCTCATCTCCATTACCTGGTGCCCTAGAGACACTGTCTGCTATAGGCAGGACAGCAGCCCCCCTATTCACTCAACACTCTGTGTGGTGCCATGCCCCTGTTCCTACAATGCTATTCTAGTGGACACCCAAAACACTGGCATGGAATGACTCTTGATTAAAAATTAGTATTTCTAAACTTGTTTTGCCTAAAAAACTGAAATATCAACCAAATTTTCCAAGTTGTAGAGTACAAAACTATGAGACAAAAAGAAATGAAAAGAGATTCCAGAGACCTTAAGAAGTGTCTACGTGAAACACAACATTCCCTCTTGTGCCTCCTTAAGTTTACCTGGAAAAGGGAAGACGCGTAAAGCAAAGTCCCATCTCCTCCCAGGCAGATGATGAAATCAATCTGATTTGAGATGTCGTCGTAATCTGGAAATGCCAAGAGAGATGTGCTTGGGAAGAGGAGCTTTTCAACTCAGATTCCAGGATGTGCAATGCCGGGTATGTCATGGGAAGCGGTGAACTGCCTCACTGGGTGAGGGGAATCTCCATTTATTGGACCAGGGGCCTCCAACGCCACCTCACCTCAGCCCTCAAAGGCCACAGCAATGCCCAGGAATGGCGAGGCCACCCCAAGTGGCTGAGCTGGGAAATGACTGCAAGGCTTCTGGCCCCAAACCCAAACCCAAACCTTTCCCCATCACACTGCACAGCCTGAGCTACAGCTAATCACATTCTGTGATAGCGATAGCCATGGAAAACCAATGGAACCTTTGCAATTTTGCAGAGGGATTACCTTCCCTGAAGGTGCAGAATTTCTTCTTCACGGTTCCAAAATGTTCATCGTTCACTATGGCAGGGTCTTCTAACACTTTTTTTTCTACATAAACAATCATGTTGTTTTCCTAAGAGTAACACACACAAGCGCATGGGTTATTTCAGAAATATACCAAGGCCCCATCAATCAGGCTCCTTGTGGTAGAAGCTTGATTTTATAAGGCTCAACAATACTAAAACCAGTGGAAAAAAATTTGATTCCCTAATATCCTGCTTGTTGCAGATCCGGCTTTCTATCACTGCTCATGAGTACATGAGAAGTCTCACTACAGAAGAAGATATCAGGGTGAGGTTCACGAAGTCTCGCTCTTGACACTTACACCTCACATTTACATACAGAGGTGGACATGAAATGACCATCTTTAGCTTAAGGAGAGATAAACTGCTTTGGAAACTCAAACCTTCATGCATGCTCAACCTTTACGAAAGCCACAAAGAGGATTTCTTCTTTGGTTCTTCCCCAACTAGAGTGTACTCTTTCCCAGCAGGTTTGGATTGTTATCTATTCTTTGGTTTGTGGGTTACAAAGTACTGTCCTCCACTGTGATAGTTCCTGACCAGCAGGCATACCTCCATAAGATACACACAGAGGGCTTTAAAAGGCTGCAAGAGACTGGCATCTCGTATCTTTTTTATTACAAGGACACTCTTTGGAGATTTGTTCCATGTCAACCGCTGGCTTGCTGGATCCTGAATGTGCCTACAAAATAAATAAAACAGCTCATGTAAGGGAAGACAAAGCTTCAAAAAGGACACATTTACTAGACAAGCAGGAGAAGGAGGGTTCTGTTCCTTAGACTCATTGCTACCACGGCAGTTTAACCAAGACTCCGCCTACATCACTCTGCCTGGGCACACAATGTCTGTACCTGCTTTTTTAAATGTCCCTAGCTGTAAGGTTAATAATTAAATGAAATCCAAGATGATGATCTTCTTTAAAATGTCCCCCACACCTTGAACAACTAAATCTTGTCCTTTGCTTACAATTCTTTTGGAACTCAGCTCAAAAATCTATCCCCCTCCCCACTCAAACCCTGAAGTCTTTCCTGATTTAACCAAGAAAAACACTGGCCAGTGAATAGAGGACTGGCCCTGGAGTCAAGAGGACCTGGAGTTCAAATCCGACCTCAGATACTTAAACACTTACTAGCCATGTGACCTTGGGTAAGTCACTTAACCCCAACTGCCCTGCCTTTCCTCCAAAATGCAAAAAAAAAGAAATGGAAAGAAAATTTAAAAAAAAAAAAAAAGCATCCACAGGCCACCGTCTAAATCGATAAAACTGACTTTCACTTTCCTAGACATGTTCATGGAAGCTCTTGTCTATGGACAGACCCAGAGTTTGCTGCAGATCAAGAGAACTCATTGATGATGAGTCTCTCAGTCTAATGCTATGCTAATGTTTGAGTTCAAGATCTGACCTCCCCTATTAGATGGCAGACTCTCAGAGGGCTGGAATTATGTCCTTGTGTGTACAATGAGGGCACTGGACTGGATGCTCCCTTGACACACTGGAGCCCAGAATTACCAGAGGGCTTGGTGCACACAGAAGGTGGTCTGGTCTTGTCCGCTGAATGCAAGCTCAATGGCTGGAACAGCTGTCTAGATAAAGGGCCTGTCCCTGTAAGCTCTGTGGCCAGACTCTTTGCGGATAAGCCCATGGCTACCAGACCTACACAGGCAGGGCACCCTTGGCCTCCCAATCACTGCTGGCTAAAGATAAGAGCAGGATTTAGACGATGGACTTCCACCTCCTATTTCTCCAGGGCTACTAATAAGCAATAAAAACTGACATTTATTTTCCTTCCTCAGAGGGCAAGCAGTAGGAGGGAAGAGGCATCAACAACCACCCAAGAGCAGAGAATGGACTCAAAGCCCATTTCTGTGGAAAGATACAGGGGACAGAGTGAGTGAATTCTCCGATGACTCATTTCTCTAGCTAGCTGAAGGTTCGGATGTACAGGAATATAACAACAAAAAGTGCCTAAGAAACACTACAAAAGATCCCGCTGGTTCTAGTATCAGTACAGGGCAATGGTAAACACAAGTGGACGTCCTGTTCTAGCTCAGAGAAGGCCCAATTCACACTCCTCAGACTGTCTCATTAAAGACAAAACTCTGATTTATCAACCTGACAACAGTAATTTGGTCTATTCTGGCAGCACCGATGCAGGGCTCCGACTACGTCAGACTAATGGTTTCTACAGATTTGCCTGACATTATAACTCAATAAATATAAATTCCATATCACATCATGTAACTACCAGGATGCAAACATGTACATTTGTCAAAAGACTAGAGAGATTATGAAAACTCACCAGCCCTACCACTTTCTTTCTATACTTAGTGCTATTATGCTACTGAAAGACTATCACTGCTGTGTCCCTGTAGGTACGATGTACCTACAACGTGTGCTCTTAGGAGAAAAGGGAAGTTCAGTCCCGACAGGTTGAATCACTCCCAATTCCAACTTCCATTTGCTGTCAGGCCACTGAAGGCAGTGGGCCTTTGGGGACTCACCTTGAAGCTTTGCAAGGGAGAAAAATCTTTCAAGAACTACAACTGATCCCTACTCTTCTCCTTGTTAGTTCTAGCAAAATCTGCAAGCTTACAAAGTACACATTTATTGGCAAATGCCATGCAGCCTGATGCGGCAGCAGCCCCTTTATGCAGCAAAGGTGCGGAATCAGGGCCTCACAGAGACTCCCACTTCTAGATTCCCTTTTCTCAACTCCATTCAACTATGTTTAAAAACAACACAAAATATAAAACACATGGTATAAATGTCATCTGAATGAAGACTCTATCGAGCAAGAGCTGAGACACACTCTGGCACTTCTCAGAAATTCCTGATCTGAACTATCCTTCACTGATGACGAGGTGAAGAAGACTGCAGCGAGCACTTCTACTTTTGCTATCAATGTTTGCCAAAATGCCCAGAGTATCCATTCTTTGCACAGTACTCACCACTTAAATGAGACGTCATTCACAACATTCTTTATGATCTTCATGGCTTTCTTCCAAAATCACAAATAATTCTTGAAATGTTTCTTGTTTATTTTAAACTAGGCTGCTGCCATTGTTAAAAGAATTTTGTTTCTCTTGGCAGGCAAAGAAAGGTTGAAGACAAGCTAACAAAATTGAAAACACACCCAAACTCTCCCAGCTATGCATTTAACTTAATTTGCAAATACTAAAATTTTCATGCCAAAGCACAATGCTAAGTCATCTTTTGGAGATTTTAAAAACATCAAGCCCAAAAAGTCACCTAAAATGAAAACTACATAAAACCGCTGTCACTCATGTTGTTTCACTCATAACAGAATCCCTTCTCTTAATGATCCACCTGAAGGAAAGTCTTCCCCATTGCTTCTGATTGGCACCATGGGAAACATCAGGGGATTTTAGCTCTTAAACCAGCCATCAGACATGATCTACTCCTGTTTCCTTTTAATCTACCAACACTCCAAAAAAGCCAAAGCAAACACTGTCAGGGCTGGCAAACCTTCTCTTTGTCTCTGAACAACAGCCTAAAACTGCTCTCCTTAATAAGCGTGAGAGGGGAGGCGTCTGCCGGCTCCCAGCTCTTCCACACACTCAGCCTCAGCAGCACTGAGTGTCCTGCTAGTCTTGCCAGTCCTGCCCTACCTTCTCCACAGCTCAGCAAAGTGTGAAAGCCAGTCAGATCTCTCACAGGTCTGGCTCAGCCCCATGGGAGGGGTTCTTAACCACAATCAGGCGGAGTCTGATGGCAGCACAGCCCTCCTCTTAGGGAAGAGGTTCAAAACAGTGTAGGCAAGGCTGAGGTGATTAAGGGAGAACTCCTCCAGACTGATTTCCTTAGGAATTCAACACAGAATTCCTCATTAAACTACTGTATTTACAAGTTTAAACTGTCAGGATATTTTAGACAGCTAATTATTAAGGCAGTAAGAAGCAATGTATCGAAATGAGAAAAGCAAAATCAGATTTGTTTCACTGTGCAGGAAGTGAAAAGTCATCCCCATTGCAGGGGCCCACGGGCATACCAGGAACACACCTGGGCAGGTGTGGTCATTCAGGGCTCTCACACACACTTTATTAGCAATGTCTCCAGGCAAATAATACAGGCCTGCAGTGGGAACTAGAGGAAGCAAACCCCTGAAGGCCAAAGGTGAGAGACAGCTGGGGGAGAGCTCCTTCTGTACTCACTAGGGGACATGTGCATGGAAGAGGCCCAGCCACCCTTTCCAAGAGGCACTGGGAAGACAAACATGCCAAGCGGCCCTCGTTCAGAGGCTGCAAAGAGCCCCCAGGCAGGCTGGCTGCAACAACTTCAGAATCCAAGGGACCTTAAAGATCATCCCAGCCCAACTCTTCAGCCCCCCGACACTGCCATTTCTAAGGGCTCTTCGCCACTGGGTCTTTGTGACCAAAAGAGGAAAGGGGGCGGTCTTTTCTAACCATCTGCCACATCCAAGTTCTCGTGTGTTGGGCGCATTTCCTGCATGTTCACAGAGAACCTGCCTTCTGTCTCATAGATCTGCATCAGCAGCCAAAGCCGACCAGCAAGCTGAAACCACCTGGAAAGTGGATTCAACCAATATTTGTTGACCACGTGCCATGTGAAAGCCTCTGTTCCAGGTATTGCTCAACACAAATGGCTAAGAAGGTAAAAGGCCATCTTCACAGGAGGAGGAGAGAGGGGAAGAAGGGTTGGTTAAAAATTAATCATGGTGATGATAAAAGTACCGATGCCAATTAGTCTCCTTACGTATAAGGTTAAAACTGAAATGAAAGGAGCCGTTATTATGGTTTAGTCACATTTGACTTTTCACAATCCCATCTGGGATTTTCCTGGCTGAGATTCTAGAGTGGTTTTCCATTCCTTCTCCAGCTCATTTTACAGATGAGGAAATGGAGGCGAACAGAATGAAGTGACTTGCCCAGGGTCATCCAGGTAGTGGATGTCTGAGGCTGGATCTGAACTCAGGTCCTCCTGACTCCATGACCAGCGCTCTATCTACTGAGCCACCCTGCTGCCCTTGAAAGAGCAAGATTTGGACATGTTAGGAAACATCACAATTCCTTATAACACTGTTACACTCTCCTCAGTTAGCTGATAATCTCCTTTAAATGAGGAAATACTCCCAGTCTTCTCAGAAAGTTACAAAAATAACAACAACATTGCAGAATCTTCAAAGACAAAGGGGAAGGAAGCTTAAAAAAAAGAACTATTAACAACTTTTAAAATTTTATTTATGTATACACTGAGTGTGGGAACACTCACATGAAGTCTGGCATTTATTCCCTACCCCACCTCAACACATCTTTCCTGAAACCACAGAAACAGGATCAGAGATCTAGGGACCCTCCAGCCACCTTAACACCTATGAGCAGGCTCCACCTGGTGTCTGGAGTGTGGAGGGGGATACTGCTGACTCTATCACTTTAATCCTTACCAAGAACACCTGTTTTTCTCTCCTACTCAATAATGCACATCCATTACAGCCACTCCACACACTAGACCAGAGATCAAAATCTAGTTCACTTGCTCCTAAACAAATGTCCCAAGGGGAAGACACTCAAATCAGACTTCTAGGTAGCTTTTGTCACACACTCTAACATGTCATACCCCCAAATGGGCACCAACAGATACAGTGGGGGCCCCCCATCACTGCTTCAATCACCAATCTCCACACAACTCAAACATTTGTCTCTGCTCTCCATTCGTCCTCCCAGGGCTATTTCCCACTCCCTCTGGTTTTCTTTCAGCAGGCTTTGGAAAAGAGGTTCTACTGGGACAGATCTGGCCACCCCCCTTCTCAACAGGGCCTTCTTCCTACCTCCTCTGGCTGCTGTGGTCCACCTCCCAGCTGTCTGACCACTCCTTCTCCATCTCTGGATTCCTTCTTCTCCTCCTGAACCTAGGCAGGGCTATCCCACAAGGCCTTGGCCTCTTGGGGCCGCTTCTCACCTCTCTCTATACTCTACGACTTCAAAGATCAGCTTGATGCACGTGATTCCCAAATCTACAAGCCCAGGGCCACATTTCTGAATGGCTACTTGACATCATCCTACACATGACAGAGCCCCACCTGAACTGATGGCCTTTCCTCTAAAACCATCTGGCTCCCTAGCCAGCCAGGGCAGACCCTCGGGCTCCTCCTTGACAGGCCCCTTTTCCTCATTTTCTATGTTCAATCAGTTGGCATGTGCCGTCAAAGCTGCTGACATCATTTCTCTGGCGTATATTCCTCCCCTTCCCTTTCCACTGTCACTGCTCTCCTTCAGTCTATAACAGCTCACCTGGAATGTCTTATTGGGCTCAGTTTCCAGACCATCTTCCTCTTGACATTCTTGCCAAAATATAGGCCTAATCCTATGACTCCCTTTCTCAGGTGAGCATTCAAGGCCCTCAACAGTCTGATTCCAACCTCCTTTCTTGGCTCCAGGCAGACGGGACTATTCTCCTTTTCCCTTGAATAAGCTAACCATCTCCCCTCACTCCTCCATCTCCGGTTACAGAATCTGAAGCCTCACTGGATTCCTGCCTCCCTTCCCCAGTGAGAACAGATTTCTCTCAGAAGTCCATCTGATGAGACCTTTGCATTTCATCTTCTAATCTGTCTTGTGGGCTACCTGCAGACATCTCAATCCCCTAAGAGGGTAGAATACCCCTAAGGATGGAGACTGAGTTACTTTTCCTATTTATATACCTGACACACAGCCTTCTGCACGCTGGTGACAAATGTTTATTGAACACAAATTAAATTTCCAACATCAAAAAGCTAAACCCTAAATATTTATCATCAAGCAAAAAGAAAAGAAAGTCCACTTACATGATAGTCTTGGGGTTCTGCAGCATACAAGCCTTTGGTCCAAAAGTGGTCACTGGGCATGGCCCATGCAAAGAACGGGTCCTCCTTTTGGGGGAAAGAGGAAGAGAACAGACAACATTTCTGATTAGTACCTTAAAATAAGGATTTGGAGAAATAACTGTTTGGAAAAAAATAAGAAATTATACTAACTGTAAAAAGATGTAAAAAGAGACTAATATATCCACACTCTTTGAAGAGATCCATCCCACCACTAAGCCCACAGAAAACAAAATATTTCTAGCAGTATTTGCTGTGGTAGCAAAGAACTAGAAACTAAAGTAGCTGCACATCAAATGGGTGATTTCTCAGCAAACTGTGGTGTGTGAAAAGTAAGGGATACTGCTATGTTAGAAGAAGGGGGCGCACAGAAAGATCTCTAGGATAACCGGTGCAAGATAAACTAAGCAGGGCCAGCAAAAAATATACAACAGGATGACCTCAATGTAAATAGAGAATGATAAAAAAATGCCCCAAAGCTACAAGCAGATGCTCTGCCCCACTTCTCTGCAGCGGCTGGGACCGAAGGTATGGAATACAGCACAAACGACTTTCTGGAGAAGTTTTATTCTTTATTATAAAGGATGGGGAGGGGAGAGATATAGAGAAAATGCAGGTGATATCAAAACAAAATATCAATAAAAGTACTTCTGAAAGTCAAAATTCAATCTGAAGCACAGTGAGCTGTCCATAGAGAAAGGGATCACAACATCCTCCGTCCCCGACAGGAGCCTGGGCCAAGGGGCTGCCATCCTGAAAAAGTCACTTCAAGAGCTTGTGAAGCCCGAGCAAACCAAGATGTGTCTACCTCTGTCCACCTGACGGGCAGCACTGACTGCACTGACTAACTCAAAAAGGAATGTGGGCAGCGAGCTCCAACGGAGCAGATGGAAGTAGCTCTAATCATACCAGGCTTGTGTTAACTCAGAGCAAGCAAAAGCCTGTGGTGGTGACCTCTGTCTACAAGACAATTTGCTGACTGTGGTGCAAGGGAATCCATGACACAAAGCCCTCTTTTCTCTTGGTCCAGCCTTTGGCTGGGCCCCAGATGAGCTAAGGATGCCACTGAAAGTCTAGGAGTCCTTCCTGATGAAAAATGCTGCTCACCTCTTGAAAGAAAAGTACTGTCTCAAGCATACAGGGTGAGAATACATATACTGATTAACTGGAAAAATAAAGTTTAATTTAAAAAAATTCTAGGAATTCATCTGTCTAGCAAATTAAAGATTCACATCCTTCCCTCAACATACCTGGGATAACAGCACAATGGCTTTCTTTATCATCAATTTTAGTACTGTTCTCACTAGGAAATAGCACTCTTCAAATAAGATAATTGGAACACTTATGAATTACTGAAATAATTAAATGATTTTATAGATCCTTTTACACACTAAAATACTGTTACAAAGTAAACAGAAGAGTATAAAGCATAATTATAAAAGGATGTCAATATATTGAATACTCTGGCCTAGGAAAATATTTAATTATTCTTGTCTGAGTACAATTCTTTACTGGGCAATTATGTGAAAGTGTCTAAGTTTTACTCTACTGTTACATCTCTTTAGGTTTTATTTTATCCTTTTCCAAAGAAAAATTAAACTTTTAATCTGAAAAATGTGACCAGCTCCCCACCCTGAAGTCACAGATCTGCTGCCTCTCTCCTGCTCATTCACTGAGGGAGGAAGGACCATATTTATGCTAAGAAATCGGGTAATTACTATCCAAAGTATTACCACGAGCTTGCGTTCATTGGGCACTTTCCGTACTAAGGCCGACATTTTTATATGTAAATATTATGTGAGAATAAGCAGAATAAATAAGAATAGCTCAGCATTATAAAACACTGGGAAGTATGCAAGCATTTGATCCTCTAACAAGATATAGAAATATTTTTAGATGTGTGTGTGTGGGGGGGGGGTATGTGTGGGTGTGTGTGTATGGGGGGTGTGGGGTGTGTGCGTGGGTGTGGATGTGGGGGTGGGGGGGGAGTGTGTGTGTGTCTGTGTGTGTGTGTGTATGTGAGTGTGTGTGTGGGTGTGTGTATGTGGTGTGTGTGTGTGTGGGTGTGTGTGTGTGGGTGTGGGTGTGTGGGGGGGGTGTGTGGGGGGTGTGTGTGTGTGGGGTATGGGTGTGTGTGTATGTGTGTATGGGTGTGGGGGGGGAGTGTATGTGTGTGTCTCTGTATGTGTGTGTGTGTGGGTGGGTGTGGGTGTGTGTGGGTGTATAGATGCATGTAAGAAAAACACCAGACTTGGGGACCTGAGTACGTCTCTATCCTAACTTCATACTACCTGGGTAATCCTGGACAAGTCATTTACTTACTTCAGTCTCAGTTTCATTAACTATAAAATGGGAATAATATTACCTACCTTACAGGTGCAAGAAAAGTGCTCTGCAAACCTTCAAGTCTCTAGAAACATGTTAATACAGCTGGGTCCTAGTTGGTGAGAGGAATGAATCCCCTCCAGTAGTAATATCATCCACATTCACACTGTACATCACCACTGGGCTGGAGCCAATCACACTCCAATGAAGTGGATTCACTGTTCACACTAATCAAGACTTAGCTATGCTAACACACACTTAAGGGTATACACTTCTGTGTATCTTAGACACCTGAAATGGAGTTGGGCCTCCAACTGAATAGGAAGAGACTGCCTTGTAGAAAACTGCTCAAATTCTTTAATGGCCCCCGGCTTCTTCCTGAAACAAAGGTATTTCTTTAACACCAATATTCATACCGAGGGCAGCATTTTCCCCTGCTCTCTGTGGCACTTGAAGAATGCAAAGAGCAACATGTTGGGTGGATCGCCCATAATAAACTCATGGAAAGACATAGAGGAGATTCCCCAAGACGAGCAGTGAAGAATGAGCTGCAATCTGTGTCTCCAGAGAAAGCATCAGACTCAGGAGACTCACAACCCTGCACTATCAGCTGACCAGCAGAGATCAAGGAAGGGGAGGTTAAGTGACTTTTTAAGGCTTCCCTGGCGGATAGGGACAGAATGGGGTCAGGAGCTTGGTGGCCAGGCCTTCTGAACAAACACAAGCACTCTCACCTCATTTTGTGCACATCTGCCCTGGACGTCACACCTAAGCTTTGTACTACCTCCTAGCCATCCCCAGAGAACTCAGTAGCTTCAATGTCTAACACTTTCCATTGTGGTTCTAATCGGAACTAGAGTTCCACTGATTTGTGCAAGGACCACTGGGGGATAGAGTCCAGTTTTAAAAATTCCTGGATTATAGGTAGTAAAGAAAAGTTAGCACATTCTGTTTTAAACTGAATGATCTTCAAAATGTCCCATAAAATTTCAGAAGCATTATTTCAGGGAGAACAAGATACCCACATCATTGTGTTAACCACAGGTATTTTGGTTTTGCATGTAATACTAAAATTTAATTTCTATAGTCAGTTGCTAATTATCCACATTCATGGAAGGACAGCAGTACAGCTGACACAAATAAAGAATAATCCAAGGGACAGTTTCCAAAGGGGAAGCAATTTCTTGTAGCAAATTAGCCTAAATATTCTTCTTAAGTCCATATTAAAATTAATCTACATTACAGCTAGGGGGTTGCTTAAAGCTGTGAAAGAGCAGGGACGAGGTAGTCCATAATAAAGATGTTACTATATGGAGTTTATCAAGTCAGAATCGTCAGACACCATGTGTGGGCACATGAGCATGCACTGGCATATACATGCCTTTGCTATCTGAGGCAACCTGACATTGATACTGATCAGGTATCACAAAGAACTCAAATGCCACTGCTTACTGATGAGCCAGAGTGGGCTGCTAATGTCCCATGGGGCGGGACCTCTGTGAGATGCCATCACTCATACTGACTGGCGGAGAGGTGGGTTCCCTTCCCTAAGTCCCTTTAACATTGCAAACACTGAGGGACTTCCAGGCCTACATATATCACATTGAACCAATTCTCTGAGAACGCCCCAAACTCAGCAATTTTTCCTGGTCCCACCAGCCAGACAGTGCAAATCTCCTAGAGAGATCATAAAGAGCTGGCTCTCTTCTTGGATAGTTACTTTACCTGAATTCTTTTGTGCTCCCCAGAGCAGGTGAGGCAGATAAGCTCCGAGACTTGGCTCGACCCCGGATGGGATTCCCATAGTTCCAGTCCTCATCTCCGTGACAGGCTGAACAACGGTAAGAGGCTGAATCTGGACTCAACTCTTTGCTCAGACTGATTTTTTCTTGTTCCATCTCCATAGTGGATAAAAGGGAACTTCCGTCAGGAAGACACTGACGCCTTAAAGAGAAATTAAATGATAAATTCCATGGACTCATGATTCAAGTTCTATTGATCAGTTAACTCCGGTCACTACAACACACCTGTCTTTGATTGGGTTTGCTCTTTCTGATCTACACACCTGTTTGAACAATACGCCTTCAAAGACAGTTTTGAATTCAGCCAAAATCCAACAAAATGGTCAGAGAAAGGCAACAAAATAGAGAGATTTTCTTTTCTCCTCCCCCTTTTCTACTCCTGTATCATTAGCTCAATGCAAACTTCCTCTGGAAAGCTTACACAAAATTAAAGACAATTCTGTTTGGTGAGGTGCGTCAGGGCTCCATAATGAAAATGTGGGCTACAGCAGAATGCTTTCAATGAGTTAAAGAATGGTATAAATCTAGTTATTGCTCATTTTCATAAATCAAGAACTCCTTATTGCTTATTAAGAACATCCATATTCAGATGAATAATGGATATAGATATTTAGATCAGAGAAAATGGCCTCAGGTTGAATTAAAATCCAATCAACATTTATCAAATGCTGACCTATACAAGTTTTGACAGCTTTTACCATACTGAAATGGCTTCAAAAATGGTACTGGGAACAGTCAGTTTTCCTAAGACTGGCTCCTTTCTTGCAGCCTCCAAGCATTCTTCATCCTTAAAAAACCTTCCTTTGACTCTAAAATAGCAGCTACCACCCAGGTGTAGGACAGAGAACTAGGGGATTCCACTAGAGACGTTTCTCCAAGTTAGCATTGACTCATACGCTGTGATTCTTATCCCTTTCACAGTCGAAGCCCTGGAAAAAGGTTCTATACACACACACACACACACACACACACACACACACACACACACACACCCTCACCCTCAGCAGGGCCCCCCCACCCCCCTCCCCAGCTAAGTCTGCAGGCTCCTGCCTGGCTCCACCCTCACAAGGCCCACTTTCTTCTGTCTTTAGGGCCAGATAAGGCTTTGGTACACAGGTGGGTTTTCTTGCTGTCCTTTCCACTTCTGCAGTCATGTTATATACTATGGTCCTGGTTCTGCTGCCTTCATCTACAAGCCTTCCCCTGCTTCTGTGTACTCCTCATGGACTACACTGCAATCTCTTACAGTGAACTAACATTCCATGATACTCCTGTGCCAAATTCATTTATCCATTCCCCAAATGATGGGAGACTATTTTGTTTCCAATTATGTACCGCTACATACATTTTGGTGCAATAGGACTTTTTCTATCTTGAGGAACATGCTTGGCTCCCACTCACTTCTCTGCCCCTTGAGAAACTGTCCTGGCCCAGGTCACCAACCTCTGCTGCCTCCAGAAGCTTCTTTGTCCATCTTCCCTCAGATCTCTGCAGCCTCTTTGGTGGACTGCCCTACCTCCCACATACTTTCTCCCCCTTCCTGGGTTTCACTCTACTTTCTCCTGGTCCTCCCAACCTCTTTTTCAGGATCTCTGCAATCTCACATCTCGATCAGCCTTCTTGACTTTTCCACTCAAATGTCCCAGAAGCATTTCAAACTTAACTTGCCCCAGACATCACCTGCTTCTCTTCTTAATGTCCCTATTCCTAGTGAGGATACTATTCCTTTCTAGTCACTCACGTTTGCAATCTTGGGGTTACATTTCCTACCTTCCTCAGCATGCCCTGCCCCACAATTCCAATCAGTCGCTGGGTCTTGTTGATTCCACCTCCACAATCCTTCTGATCCATGCCCTTTTCTCTACTTACACCACAACCACACTACTTCAGGCTCTCCATACCTCTCTAATGGACTAAGGCAAGGGTAAACTACAGTCCCAGTTAAGGAGAATTTTTATGTTTTTAAATAAAGTTTCTGTATTTAAAAATATAAAAACCATTCCCAGCTTTCAGGGTCACAAAAACAGGTCGCACTTGGCCTTCCAGTTCTTGGCCAAGCCCAACAGCTTACCAAGTGATCACTCTTCTCTCCAATATACAGCCTTCTCCCAGCTGCCAAAGTGACTTTCCTAAAGCCCAGGCCTACCCATGTAACTTTCCTGTCCTAGAAGCTTCAAAGCCTCTCCAATGTCCCCAGGAGAGAATAAAGACAAACCTCTCTGTTGGAAAAGGTCCTTCATGATCTGGTAACAGCTTACTTTTCCAGGCTGATTATAAAGTTTTTCCCCTTACACACCCACTTTTTTTTTTTTTTTTGCTTTTTGGAGGGCAATTGGGGTTAAGTGACTTGCCCAAGGTCATATGGCTAGTAAGTGTTAAGTGTCTGAGATCAGATTTGAATTCAGGTCCTCCTGACTCCAGGGCCCGTGCTGCATTCACTGTGCCACCTAGCCACCCCACACACCTATTTTCTAAAATATCTGGCCTAATGGCTGTTCCCTATGCATGATGTTCCAAAACTCCTGACTCTTTGTATTTGCACAGGCTCTCTCCCGTGCCTGGAATGTTCTTTCTTCACCCCTGCCTCTTGGAAATCTAAGCCCCTTCCCTAAGTATCACCTCATTCAAGAGGCCTTTCCAGATTCTTCTTGGGTCATTAGTGCTCTACCCCCAAACCCAATTATTGTGTATAAATGTTGTATAAATGTTCCATTTAGTCATTTGTAAACATGTCTCTCCACAATAGGACCAGGTTCACAAGAATCTTGACATCCTTGCTAGAAACAATATGAGAAGCCAGAAGGAGAATGCAGCTAAACAGAAGGAGTATTCATGGGCTCTCTTTGAAAAGGAAAACAAAGCAACAGATCACTCCATAGGTATCGGGCCATCCTTGGCTTCAACTAAGTGTTAGGGGGAAAAAAACCACTATGAAGTGTGTCTACACCAACATCTCTACCTTTACAGGATAAAAAGGTAGAGAAAGCTGATGAAAAACTCAGTAAGACCCACCTAATTAAATCAAAATAAAATCTTCAATGACTTCCATGCAACATTAGACAAAGGTAATAAAAAAACCTGGATGATACAGGAAAAAGGAATGAGAGAAGCCCCAAACTTACAGACCACACAGAATCTTCAAATCTATTTATCATGAATACTCTGAGAAAAGAACCAAAAAGTGCTAGATATGCAAGCTCCAAAAAACATCACAAATGTGAAATGGAAATTTTAGGAGAGAATGATAGTTCTTGAGCAAATTTTTTAAAATAAATTTTTTACCTTTTTTTTAACATCACCAACATTTCTTCCAGAATCCTTCTTGCTCCCCCCTCCCCCCCTTCTTTAAGGTACAACAGCTGTGATTTGAGTGGGGGGGGGGGGAAGGAAGCAGGCCCCTCCTCTCTCCTCTTTGGGTCAGGCTTGTTCCCTCCATTTACACTGTTGCAGTCACCACGTCTACTGTTTTCTTGGTTTTGCTCACCCCTTGGCATCAGATTGTGTAAATCTTTTCATTCTTCTTTACAGTTGTTTATAACTCTTGGTGATCTCATTTGGAGTTCTCCTGGCAAAGAGACGGAATGGCTTGCCATTTCCCTCTCCAGCTCATTTTTTTTACAGATCAAGAAACTGAAGCCAACAGGGCTAAGTGACTTGCCCAGGGTCACATAGCTACTAAGTATCTGAGGCCAGATTTGAACTTGGGAAGAAGAGTCCTTCTGGTCCAGTCCCAGGCTCCATCCACTTCGCCACCTTGCTGCCTATGTTTGCCTAACTGCCATAAAAATAGATGTTTGGGTAAAGGCACTTGATTCTGCAGAGCAAACTATGAACAAGGTGTTTCTCAGGCATCCGTCAAGCTTAGATCTGATTCCTTGAAGGCTCTAACACTAGGGATGAGCTTGTCTAAAGAGTTCTGTGTTGGCCACTACCCCAGAGGAGATGCAGCAGAGGCCCAGGCTAAAGAGGAATTCCATATAGATGGTGATGGCCTCCAGATACTGCTGTTTGTAGGTGGGACTTAGCTGGTTACATCAAGCTTCAGAACAAGAGGCTCCTGGGTGATATATATAAGCATCTGAAAGAATCTAGCCTGACCAACCACACAGGAAAAACAAGGGAGATGAAAAATGCCTATTATCCAGACTGTGATATGCAGTTAGATAAGAAAACCTCCACAACTCATCCATCGGCAGCCACAGCTTAGGCAGACATTACAAAGAGACATGACAAATAGAAAATGAAGTAGACTCAGAATAAAACAGGGAGAGAAAAGGAGGCTGAATTATCTTTGGAAAATCTTGTACAGACCCAAGCAAAGATCCATCTTTTCAACAGCAACATTCAACTGGGAGTGCATGGTTCAATCACAGAACAATGCTTCAGAAGAATAGGGAAAGGAACATGGTGAGTGTGAGTATACTACTGACACATTACAAATAAAGAATTATGAAAGAGAACAAGATTAAACGATGTAAAAAAACCCCATATAAGTGAAAAAGACAGCAAGAGTGAGGGAGAAGGGCAGACAGCGTATGTACTCCACTGGTGTCCCCAGGCATGAGGGGAAGACAGGTGAGAGCAGCACAGGGATGGATGGGTTACAAACTGTATTAATGGAAAGAAGACTCAGAATGATGAGATCACCGAGAGATTAGATATGTATAAACCACTGAGATCACCAGTGAGGACACATAAGTAAAAGCTGTCCTCGCCCAATGAGGACATAAAGACAAATGAAAAGCAGGCCTGTTCTAACAGCTGACATTTTATTGGGGTGGGGGGGAAGCTGAATAAGATGTGTGCTCCGTTAAGTGAGATACAAGGGAGGGGGTGAAAAGAGCAAAGAAGAGATCCAAGCGTTCCAAGAACAGGAAAGAGGTAGAGAACACTGAGAGATGAGACTGAAGCTGCCCTGTGTGCTCAAGGGCACTTCCAGGTAACAAATTTTCTTTTCAGTGTTTCTTAAATTACTCTTCTTGAAAATTACCAAAGGTGGCTCCAAGTTAAGGAAACAGCAATACCCAATTCTTTGCAAAGGGGGACAGAAACAAAGACAGATGACTGTATCTGACACGGATCTTAGGGTTCGAGCTCAGATCTTCTGGCCAATGGCATTAGAGCTCATCCAAGAGTGAGGTTTCTAACAGCTACATAATCTCCTAAGTAAATATTTCAATAATTAACAAGTAGACAGCAGCAACTGTCTCTAAAGGGCTAGCAAACAAGAAACATATTTAATTCACTATAACATACTTATTACATCATGCTAAGCACAACCCGTACAAAAATAAACCAGACGGTTTCTACCTCCAAAGAGTTTACATTCTAAAGCAGGACAATACCAAGTGGCACAAAGGGTGGGGGAGGCAAAGGGATGGGCAAGGAAATCAAGAAGTCTAGACTGTGAGTGGAGCTGAGAGTGAGTATGGCAGGGCCCCTCCTGAAATGGTAATACAGGCTTCTGTTGTTCTCACTTGTCCAATTCTTCTTGACCCCATTTGGGGCTTTCTTGGCAAGGAAACTGGAATGGTTTGCCATTTCCTTCTCCAGCTCATGTTACAGATGAGGAAACTGAGGCAAATGGGGTTAAGTGATTTGCCCAGAGTCACATAGTGAGGAAGTGTCTGAGGTTACATCTGAACTCACAAAGAAGAGTCTTCCTGACTCCAGGCCTGGTGCTCTACCCACTGCACCACCCAGCTGCTCCATAATAATTGCTGAGCTATCTATACATTGGGAATCGAAGCAAACTGCAGAATCAGCTCATTCTTCAGTGGCTCAAACTACGTGAAGAAAATTCCATATTCAAAGTCTGGCCTAAGAGTGAAGCCCTCCCAAACCCAAGCCCCTTGCTTTGTCCTGCCCTTAGGATTTTCAATTAAAAAAAAAATACATTTTAAAAATGGGTTAAGGCCAGCTTTCCAAAAAATCTGGAAAAAACATATTAAGCTATTTTAAATGAATCTTTACTTGATCAGAAAAGAAAAAAAGTTTCCAGCTCTCATTTTGGTAATAAGCACTTAGGAATGAGCAAGGAGAATGAATTCTGCTTATAAATGAATATTCAACTTCAAAAATAGAAAGTGCAGAAGACATTTTCTATTTTGCTAAATTTGACAGAAATCCAATCACAGACTTATTCAAAGTGTCTCTTGCCACAAAGAACCAAACAGCCGATAAATGACAGGTTACTGCTAAGGGCAGAAACCCAAACTTGCAAAGACATACTCCAGATGTTAAAGAAGGTTACTTTATCAAGTGGACGTGAATAAAGGATTTCTTTCTGCAGAGTAACTAACACTCGAACAAAGTAGCATTCTGAATGCGTATCATAAAAAGACACTGCTCCCCAAACTTACAAAATCTACTGTTTAAAAGACAAATGCCAGGAAAATGGTGACAATGCCACTCAATTCACAATCGTCCTTGGACGTGTTAGGCCTCCATAGGGCTGATAGATCTTTTCATTTTGTCAGAATGATGAGATGGAATAATTCCAACAATGTTTGCCATACTTTTTTTTTTTTTGGAGGGGTGATTGGGGTTAAGTGACTTGCCCAAGGTCACACGACTAGTTTTGTGTTTTAGTGTCTGAGGCAGGATTTGAACTCAGGTCCTCCTGACTCCAGGGCTGGTGCTCTATTCACTGTGCCACCTAGCTGCCCCCCCCACACTTTCTAGTAAATGCAGCAAGTGACTTGGGGGACTCAGGAGTCACAAACAAAGCTGTAGAGAGTCACTCAGGGATGTTGTTCATTCTCTAACCCAATCCCCCTATGAGTCTTTACACTTGGCTGGTTTCTCCAAAAACCTTCATTACAAATACATATTTATCGTAGTCCTATGAACCACAGCTAATAATATACTCAAACCATATGGTCATTGTATGAGAGACAAGTTGTTGCTAACTGCCCAGCAACAGCATTACACAAGAACCCCCAGGACAGATTTAACAGTTAGCTGGCTGATTATTTAAAGTCTATTATTTCACATATATTTGCACATGCTTACATATTTTTCAGAATCATTATTAAATTTCCCCAATTTTGCCAACTGCAACTTCAACTTCAAGCAAGAACACAGGGATCTGTAAAGTGCCTGTCAAGCGGCGAAGCCCCTCTGAGGAGCCCTTCGGAGCCCTCATGCTAGCACAGACGTTCTAGATTTCAGTCCAGCTCTGCACAGACGTTATCCTTACAGGCATTTACAAGCCATCTGAGCTTTAAAGGTTCTGAAACTTCAGCATCCAGATGGATTATCGTGCTTGTCTTTTCATGACGTTTTTTCAATACCTCTTATGGTTATTAGGATGTTGGCTGACAAATTCTCGGAGGAGGAGAGTAAGCAGAGTCATTTTAGGTCATCTAAGTGACTAACTTCTTAAAAATATGATAAAGGTCATTCCCATGTCAGTGCTGTCCATACTAATCAGATCCAAGAATTATTTCATCATAGCTATTTAAAATCAAGAGAAAAATAAGAAATCTTAAGCTTTCGATTTTTTTTCCTTGGGCTCAATGGATTCCCTCACACACTCCCCACCAGGCTTGCCACTCAGGCCTCCCTTCTGGGGTTACCTCCAATTTACACTGTAACTTGTCTGTACAATTTTTTGCGTCTTGAATGTGAGGGCAGTGGGCAAGCTCCTGTCTCTCTTGTAAGCCCAGGGTGCCTGGCACACAGCACTGAATGCACGCTTAACTGATGATAATCCCGTATATAAACCTCAGCAAAAGCTATACTACATTTTGTAGTTCATCTACCTCATAAAACCACAATCCCCATAATTCATCGATGATTCCAAAGAGATCGAAACAGACCTGGCTTACAAACACTTCTTGCTACACTGATAACCTCAGTGATTCACTGAACCCCCCTCAGCTTCAGTCTTGCAACCTGTAAAATGGGCCAGTATGTGCTGCCCAGGGCTACCTTTGGTCAGAATCAAAAAAAGGAAGGGAGGGGGCAAGGAGAAAGACAGAGACAGAGAGCTTTGTAAACGGTAAAGCCCCTTCTATCATTTCCTCCTGAATTTTGTTACTGCTACAGAGAAATTATTTTTTTGGCAGATTTATTTTGTATCCTGCTCTATGTAGATATTGTCATAATTAGTTTCTCTAATTCATTTAAACTGGGTGTTCTGTACGCATTTCAAATTTTGCATACCCCCAACAGAACTTATTATCTACCTAACCATTCTCCTGCTCAAAGTCCCTATTCTTAACAAAAGCTCTACATTCTTCTTCTGATTTGCAGACTCATCATTTTACCCCCTCCTTTCCCTCCCTCATCTTATATATCAATCAAGTGACCAACCTTGCCATTTCTACCTCAACTGTATCTCTTACATCAGGCCCTTTCTCCCTATTCTTGCAGTCACCACTTTAGTTCAGCCCCCGCCCCTCTCTTACCTGACTGCTCTCTGTCTCAAGTTCCCCCCTACTCCAAGCCCATCTTCCCCTCCAGGACCAAAGAGATTTTCTTTTAGGCACAGCTCTGACCATGCCACTCTCCTACTTGGATCCTTTTCACCTCTAGGATCAAATATCAACTCCATCTGGCTTTCAAGTCCAGAGCAACCTTGAGCCAACATATCTTTCCAGCTTCATTACATATCTTCCCTTTTCCTCACTTTCTGGTCCAGTCAAACTGGTCTTCTCTCTGTTCTTCTCCATGCGCATGCCCTTAGATCTTAGCACAGAATGCCAATGGCAGAGGAGGACACCTTTAACAAGTCAACATCTCCCTGTTTTACCCACTCCCTGATCCCCTCCCCCTACATGTGTCACGAACAGAGACCTCAGCAGCAGTGAACCTTGAATAAAAGTCATCCTTTATTGTCTTAACATATGTATGAGGGATAGACTCCATGCTGGAGATAGGCCTCTAGGCTGTGTTTTACAGATGAGGAAATAGCTAGTCAAAATCACACAGCTGATTTCAGAGGAGGCATGAAGCCCCACTTTCCTGCCTTCCCAGTCAGGTGCTCTATCCATATAGGTCACACTGTATCTCTTGATACTTGCATCCTCTACCTACGCCTCATCTCTGTTATCAGGAAAGCAGGTTACAAGGTTTTGACTAACTATGAATTATTTGTCATTTTAACTATATGACAGCTAGGTGGTACAGTGGATAGACTGCTTGACTTGGAATCATGAGGTTCATGAAGTTCAAACCTTTCCTCAGATACTTCCTAGCTGGGTGACCAGGGACAAGGCACTGAACCTCTCCATCTCAGCTTCCTTATCGGTAAAAAGATGACCGTAAAAGTACTCTGAAAACCTTAAAGTGGTATACAAATGCTAGCTATCGGAGGCTGTGGTGGAGGCCTGCTGGGCTTCCTCACTTCAGTGTGCAGCTGCCTTGGGCCTCACTCGTGAACCCTGGCAAGCACTTCCCGCATCCCCTTCGTGTCCTGTCCGTCTGCCATCCAAGGACCAGACTGTTCCACCGGCCAGGCTCATCACCAAGTTGGCTCCAGCTAGACTGCTAGTACAGACGGTGGGGCAGGGAGGCTGATGGACATGGAAGGACTATGCACATGATGAAATCAAAGATCTGACAAGCAAAGTAACGAGACTATATGGGTTTCTAAGGAGAAATACACTGGGCAGCTAGATGGTGCAGCAGATAAGAGCACTAAGCCTGGAGTCATCAGACTCATCCTCCTGAGTTATAATCTGGCCTCACTTACTAGCTTACTTAACACTTTTTGCCTCAGTTTCCTCGTCTGTAAACTGGGGAGACAGAAGAGAAGGAAACAGCAAACCACTCTAGTATCTTTGCTAAGAAATGCCCAAATGGGGTCACAGAGAATCTGAAACGACTGAACAAGGGGGAAGTATTCTCAAAACGATCTGGACTGCTAATGAACTGAGTTTCCACTACACAAAGAAAATGAGGCCATTTAGTAAGCTCCTCCTCTCCCCAAGTGAACACTTCATAACCCCTCTATGCTAACCAGTGTGAAAATACTCCTGAGATTAACATATCTATTCTCCATGAGTTACTGCACTATGCAAATGCAGGGGTACAGAATAAGCCTGTTTGCCAAAAGGAGCCAAGAGTCTTGCTCACTCCCAGACGCCTTTGCTGCTGTCTGATGGCTGATCTTGCGGAACCATGAACCTCAAACCGGTTTATGGTCAACCGCTGCTGCACAACATCCTGCTCCTGTGCCTCACCTGGTGCTGGAAAGTACAGTCCATTCCCTACCAGAACCCCGCCCCTTTTTTTCAATCCCCTGCCCCTCCTGGGCTGTGTGCTCCATGGGACCTTTGGAACTGAGGCTCTGACATGCATATCTATCTTTCCCTTTTAATAAATAATTTTTGGGGGACTTGACCAGATCTCATCTATATTTGAGGCATGGCTTTTCTGGGGTTTTTCCCTTACTGACACCATTCTCTCTTCCCTTCCTTTGCTCCAAGTCTCTAGAGGAAAAGGGGGCCCCTTTTGCCAAGGTCAGCCTCTGCATTTGTGCTCTTGATTTCCTCTTCATTTCTCCCAGGCATAAAAGAAGGGAGTTGGACTAGCAGCCTTGGAGAGTTCTGCCAGCCCTAAATCAAGGAATCCCATCACCCCTTCCTCAAACATACCAAGGGGCTTACTATTGTTTCTAGGACAACACAGAAGTCCTCAAACTGACTCTGAAAGCAAGCTCTCCACAATGAGATCCTCACACTGATGCTAAAGCACTTCTCTCCCTGCCTCCCACCCACCTTTCCCAGTCTCAGAGTACATCTTCAAACTACACTTTATACTGCAGCCGCGGGTCCTCCTCATCTCCAACATTTAGAAGCCCTGGCTCCCTTCGACGATCAGTTCAATAGGGAAGTTCCACAGAAGGCCTGGTCTGATCCCTCTAGAGTTAACAGTGCCTTCCCCCAGAAATCACCTTATATCTGTTATGTCTTCTCCACAGAGAAGGCAGCACAACACAGTTTTGAGAAAGCCAAAGGACTGTAGCAAGAAAGCCTGGTTTCCAGGTCTGCTAAGGCTAGAAACTGCAGAGCAGGTACAGACCTACAATGAGCTCCACTCCCTTCCCAGAAACCGCCTGTCCCAGTGTGTATTTCACAGATACCTAAGCACTATAATGGTCTCTCCTGAAAAACTGGAAGCTCCTTGAGGTCAGGGACTATTTCAATGTTTGTCTTTAAAAGTTAGTTTTTTTGTCTGGATCAAACCGTCTTGCGGGGGGAAGGAGGAAAAAACTGGAATTCAAAATCTTATAAAAACTATCTTTGCATATAATTGGAAAAAAAGAAAATACTATTAAATGGGGGGATAAAAATTCTTTTTGTCACTGTACTGGAAGGGGAAGAGGGAATAAATATCTTTATAGTGCCTACTATGTGGCCAGATACAGTATTAACTCAGCATTTTGCAAATATCTCGTTTGCTAATAACTGACTAACTAACCCTGTTGGCTGATTACAACTGTGCCATCTATCTCCTCTGATCTACTGTTCACTGTGTTTGCAGAAACTGTCATATGGGAGGGCGGGTGCCACACACAAGATGCCTATATTATTATTTCATTCCAACAGGGTCAGAATCACATTGTACTCCCTCTTACTGTCCTGTCCCTGAGATCACAAGCTACAGTATTTCTTTTTTATATTTGTCCTCGATAACTACCTCAGTTTCCTATTAATAGGATGAATACAGTAGGAACTTACGGAACTGAATTTTAGGATAAGATTTTATATTGTTGAAAGCATCATGACCCTCACCTCTTCTGCATTATAGCTCACAGACAACTAAACTCCCAAACTTGTAGTTTGGGGATTTAGTGCTGGAAGGGGTCTCAGAGACCATCTGGCCCAACCCTAAGACTAGGGCCCAGAGATATTAAGTAACATGAGCATTTCAAATTGTCAAATATTCAGCAATTTCTGATCTGTTTGCTGTTCTTTTACCTCATTAAAATACATACTTGGATAGCTTTAAGAATAACATCCCAAGCAGGATGAGCCAGGGTCAGAGCCAGGATGTCAAAATCAGGTCACCCAACACCAAGGTCAGGGCCAGGATTCTTCCCCAAGTGCCCTGCTATCCTGTGCAGGAGGCCCAGGTGAATGATGAACTATCCACAACTGAGACAACCACCACCACCCAAGAAAACTTGATGCATTTTTCATCTTTAAATTTTACTGGCAAGATAGTTTGCTTTCGAAAGAACTAAAAAAAGCAAATAGTGTTATTTTTAAAGAATATTCACATTTACTGCCAAACTATTCCAGAAGCTTAGCAGTCTTTGCTAGTCAAGACTATAATGGGTACAATGGCTAAAAATAATTTAGAAAACAACGCCATTAAACACAAAAAGAACTTTCTTGAACTGAGTTTTCCATGTTCCATTTTGGCAATGGTTAATATGACTAGGATTCAACTGCATTTAATCAAAGTTTGTGTTTGGCTTCATGATATTTTAAAAAAATCAAATTTCTAACTTCCTCCAAATGCATTCAGACTCCCGACAGCATAGATTTTATAATTTAGCATGACAAAAACCAGGAGCTACATATTTAGTTAGAAAACAAAAACAACCTTATGAACATCTGGTGTGAGATTCTTAACTGGCAAGGCTGCCTTGGAATAATTTTTGGGAGTGAAGAAAATGCATAAGGAATACTTCCCCTCTTCTCCACTCATTTTACTGTTTTCAAATCAGCTTGAGAGTAGGCATTTTTTTGGTGGGGGCTATCTTAATATGGGATTAACACCCATAGTAAATTAACCCAAATTTACCTGTTACTTTGATGGTGTCAAAATTTTAGGGGTGAGTTAATGGAAAAAACTCTTATCTGTACAACAAACTGAAAGAAACTATATTCAATTTAGCTCTGTACTAGGGCCCCTGAGTAAGCTATAAAGCTGAGACGAAGATGGCAGGCCAGCGTCGGAGACAGGGCGATATGTTACGTAGACAGACACCCCCAGCTGGATGGAGCACCCAAAGAGTTCATCTGTATGGAAAGATACTGCAAAGGAACACTGAACTGGGCCCCAAACAGAACTCAAGAATAGACTACACTGATTTTGGGAAACTGTTGTTCTTCTAGTGAATCAAAGGATTTCCCTAAAACAAAGACACAAAGACCCACCATTTTAATGCCAATATTCTTCTGGTCACATATTTTACATACACCCCCCGTTTCATGGTATACCAGGTTCCAAAGAATTGATGCTGAAGACAACCCAAGGGATACACAGGGTTGCCTGGTCAGCAGGAGCAGGCTGTAACACATTACAAATGAGCAACTGCATGGAACATAAAGGATACACCAAAGAAGAGGATAAGTAGAAAAAAAGGATGGGCTAGCTTTGCTCTCAGACCAAAGGACAGTCTATGTACCCCACTAGTATCCACACTCGAAGAGGCCGCCCTAGTCTGGGGTTACAGGAACCTGCACGAGAGTCAGCAAGGATGGCGAGCGGGTGATCTGCCTCCCAGAGAAAGACCACCCACATCAGGGAGGTCACTGAAACAGCAAGAGTCCACGAGGGCTGAAAAGGCAGTGTGCATCATCCTGCTCCACATGACTGGCTGACCTATCATCATACCAATTTCACTAGGCATCCACTGTGCGAGAGGACCCCAAAGACCACGCCCATGCAGAGCTAATGCAAGTCAAGTACAAATGTCACCAAAGGGGAGAGGAGAGCTCTGAGAAGACTGGGAGACAATGAACCCCTCAGGGGATCAGAGAGAGCACCCTGACAGAGAGGACTAACTTCACCTTACTGTCACCACAGCCACACCTGCCATGGTTCAATTCAAACATTAAGCATCTACTGTGTACAAGGCACTACAACAGATACTGTTTCTCCAGAAGGTAAAAACAGTCCTGTTTCTCAAAGAGAAAAAGAGAAAGAATTACATCGGTCTTTTGAAGTATAAGTTTAAAAAGTCCCTACACAGGTTTCACTGACTTAGAATTAAAACAAGCCTTAGGGGGAAACTTATGGTGGTATAGTTGTTAGTGGACCAGCCCTGGAGTCAGGAGGACCTGAGTTCAAATTCAGTGTCTCAACACTTACTAGCTGTGTGAACCTATGCAAGTCACTTAGCCAACCACCTCCCAAATAAATAGAACAACTAATGAGCAACTATTCTAAACCTTTCATGTTGCAGATGTGCAAAGGGAGCCTAACATAAGCCTACTCTTATGGGGAGGGAAGGGGGGACCCTCTATATCCTCAAAACCTAGCACAGTACCTTGAACTATGTCCATAACTGTACAAAGTTTTGGATTTAAAGCAAAATTGGACCCAAATACTAAAAAAACAATCTAGAGTCCTGGAAAAGCCCTCTTCCAAATCATGAAGATCTTCACTTGCTCCTATGCCTTCTTGAATTTACTCCTGTTCTTGATCAGAGATGAGAATTTAAGACAAATACACTAATTTTATTTTAATTACTAATGTTTCCACAGTATTTTCTACTCTGTAAAATGGAGACTAAACTCTGAAATATTATATATACATGAGGAGTTTTTCTCCATTACAAAAGAGTATTCTTTTGGCTACCTTTTGGGATCTATAAATAGGTTTTTGGGGGCCAGTTCAGGCACCTATCATTTACAACTTTAGAACTTAGAATGCACTTTTCCATTGATAGCATATTTACAATGAAACTTTCAGAAACATGTTTGCAAACTGTGACTGGGCATAGGACCTTGAGGCCCAGGGAAGACCAAAAAAATGTCATTAAATAAGTATTTACTGAGTACCTACTATGCACAAGACCCAGAGGGGAGGAAATATAACAAAATAAACAAGGCAGGATCCCTAACCTTTCAAAAATATGTCAAAGGTCATGAAGCCAATGGGTACGAGTAAGAAATTCACTGCAGGAGTACCAAAAAAATCTGTCCTACAGAGACTGGGAAGATTGGGTGCATAGGACCCTCCCTCACAAGAGGACCAAGAAGAGGATGAACTGGCATAGTGGAAGGGCCCTGACTATGTGCAGCTCATCCAGTGCATCAACAGGATGCCCAAGAATAAGAACATAGTCATCAACAAGCCTGTCAAACAACACCATGGAAAAAGTGGCAACCAAGGACATCTATCAGGTTGGTGTCTTCAACTCCCACATGCTGTCTAAGCTACAGTGAAACTGCATTACTGTGTGAGCTGTACCATCCACCCAACTCAGACTCAGTCTTGTGTGGTGTAACGGGAATGGGAATTTGAAGAACTTCCCTGCCCTTTAACAGACCTAGGGGGGAGTCTGAAGACCTCGCCTGCTTTCAAAGTAAACTCTGCCCGCTAAAGGGCTGAAAGTAATCACATCGAGCCTGTGACAGAGGGAATTTGCTCAAGGGTGGAGCGGAGCCCACAGGAAGCTTACCTGCTGTGAAGATAAACTCTATTCCCTAATAGCCTGTGGTGGGAGGAGTTTGCTGAAGAGAAGCAGAGCCCACAGGAAGCTGGGGGTCAGAGCTAGTGAGATAGTGGGGGAGAAAGGATGCTCAGCCTAGGAGTCAGATAGGCTCCTGAGTGGATATTGATCTTGTATTGGTTTGTGGGAAGTCCGAAGGATATTGTGGCTCTCAATGTTATTGTGACTTCTGAATATCTGAATATCTTTGGTACTATGATGGAATCAGCTTACTGGTTTTGGGATTCAGTTTTCTGCTGTCTAAATAAATGCTTCAGTTCTATCCTCTATCTGGAGAGTTTGGTATATTTTGCGATCGAACATCATGCAATACTTATAGTCACGGTCTTTATTGTGATCGTGGGCACTGTAAATATTGCACTGACACTACATGAGGACAACCCCTGCATCCTCCCCAAAGACCATATTGTAAAGAACTATCAGCCAGGAGCAGACCCATGAGGTGGGCTCCCCTATAAGATGTCCTCCAAATGCATCTAGAAAATGCACAGACTAGAACAGAAAATGGTAGAGGGAGCATTCCAGCCAAACTCTCCCAACATTCTTGTCCAAAAAATTTATCAAATCCTAAAGTGGCAGAGCTGACAAAAGCCTGGGGTGAGACATTTTTCCAGTCCAAGACAACTTAGGAAGTCAGAAGGAAGAGGTCTGTGACAACGGGGTGAGACCAGCCCAGAGCACATATGGCAACAGTACCAGCAGTGGGCCTTGGCGGCAGAAGCAACAACAGCAGCAGCAGCAACAGCAGCCTCTGGAGCTCTCTGCCCAGAGATGGTAAGAGGGTGAGAGAACTGGTCAGAAAGAAACTACAGGGTACCACTGTACTAGCACTAGGAGCAGGACTGGGCACTGTTTGGCAATTCCAGTGCCCATTACTCAGTCCCTGGTCAAGGCAGGGAGGAATGCTTGCAGGTACAAAGGCCCTGGCCACAGTTCCAGGGCAGGCAGGAACACTAGCACTAGTGGATGCAGAGGAGCATGAGTTCTTCCTGGGTAAGGACTAGAGTGCACACACCAGGAGAGCACTGACGACACCTCTCCTCAGATCACACCACCTTGGAAGCACAAACTAGCCCCCAGAACTAGCCCCCAGGTAGACAGAGTCTGATTTCAATACAGATGAAATGTTTAAAAAAAAGGCAAAGTCAAGACACAGGCTTGAAAAATGAGCAAACAACAACAAAAGAACCTGGCCGTAAAAGGCTACTATGATGACAGGGAAGATCAAGACACAAACCCAGAAGGAGACAATAATGTGAAAACAATTACAAGCAAAGCAAAAAACAAAGAGCAAAGTGTTAGTAAGCCCAACAAGAATTCCTGGAAGAGATAAAGAAAAAACATTTTTTAAAAAAGGAGCAAAAAAAATTTTTTTTAATAAAGTAAGAGTGGTAGAGGAAAAATTGGTAAAAGAAATGAGAGTGTTGCAAGAAAATAAAGAAAAGAGAATTAACAACTTGGTAAAAGAGGCACAAAAAAATACTAAAGAAAATAACATCTAAAAAAACCGCAACTGGTCAAATAGTAAAAGGTATAAAAGCTCACTGAAGAAAATAATTCCTTTAAAAAAAATTAGAAAATGTACCAGACCAGAGGGAACACACACACACACACACACACACACACACACACACGAGTAAAAGTCTTCTAAATTCAGAAAGAAACAAGAGGGTGGGGCGAGAAGATAAGAGAGAGACTCTTAGAGGGGGTGAGTAAGTTAAGGAATAAGAGGGTAAGGCAGTAGTAGAAGTAAAGTAGAGGAGTGAGGAAGGATAAGTTAAACGGGTGAGAAGAACAGTGAGGAAAAATACGAAGGAGGAAAATACACAAGAAATAACTAGCTTAGAATGTGAATGGAACAAATTTACCCATACAACAGAAACAGACAGCAGATTAAAAATTTGAATTCAATACTATGTTGCTCTTAGGAAACATAAAAATGAAAGTTACACACAAAGACAAAATAAAGGGCAGGAGTAGAATTTAGTATGTAAAAAAAGCAGAGATGGTAATCATAATCTCAGACAAAGTTAAAATAGATTTAATCAAAACTACCCATGCAACCTTGGGCAAGTCATTTAACCCTAATCACCCCCTTCAAAAAGCAATAAAATAAAATAAAATAGATTTAATCAAAAGTGAAAAATAGAGACACTACACTATGTGTCAGCAATATTATTCAATATAGTTTTAAACCATTTAAAATATCCAAACAGTATAAAATATCTGAGCACATACCTGCCAAAAAAGACACAGGAACTATATTAACATAAAGATAAACCACTTTCTATACAAATAAACTCAGATCTAAATAAATGAAGTAACAGTTAACATTCATGGGTAGGTAAAGTCAATATAATTTTTAAAATGACAATTTTACTTAACTTATTTATACAATGTCATCCCAATTAAATTACTAAAAAAAAAATCTACTGAATTAGAAAAAATAATAACAAGTTCATTTAGAAGAACAAAAGGTCAGGAACTTCGAAGAAACCAGGGAAAAAATGTGTACAAGAAGGAGACTAAGCAGTATCACACCTTAAACTATATTATGAGGTACAAGAATGGTTGCAGTTTAAAAAGAATAATTTCAATTATTTTAAATTAAAATTGTCTTGTATAAATAAAACCTATGTAGCCAAGAACAGAAAGAATACAGAAAACTGGGGAGAAATTCTCATAGATGATCTCTCAGATAGGATATGACTGGGTTGGAACATTGCTGTGGTGTAGGAAATGATAAGCTGGTTGATTTAGAAAAACATGGAAAGACTTGGGGGAAAGACTTGGATTTACGAAGGCAGATGCTATCTACCCTCAGAGAAACAGATGACAGGGAGGAAAAAAGCATAGTACTGTCTTACATATATGTGTATGAATGTATATGTGTATATTTATGTGTGTATAAATATGTATGTATATGTGTATAGAGAGAGAGAAAAGAGAAGAGGAAAAGAGGAGGGAGGAGGAGAGAGGGAGAGGGGAGGGGAAGGGAAAGAGAGGGAGGGGGAGGGAAAGACAGAGAGAGAGAGAGAGAGAGAGACAGAGACAGAGAGAGGGAGAGAGAGAAACAGAGACAGAGAGAGACAGAGAGACAGAGAGAGAGAAAGACAGGGAGAGAGGGAGGGAGAGGGAGAAAAGGAGAGCGAAAGAGGAAGAAAGGAGAAGGAGAGGGAGAGGGGAAAGTGAGAGAGGAGAGAGGGAGGAGGAGGAAGAGAGAAAGAGAGAAAGAGAGAGAGAGAGTGTGGAGAGAGAAAAGGAGAGAGATGAGAGAAAGAGAAAGGAAGGGGAGAGAGAGAGGGAGGGAGGAGAGAGAGGAGAGAGAGAATGCTTAATTGTAGCTGCCTTTAGAGTAGGGGGGAAGGGAGGGGAAAAAATAAAGTAAAAAGTGCACAGAAGGGAACAAAAGAAAACCAACAAGGAAGTACAGAAAAGCTAGGCAGCTGTGAAACCAACGTGTAGTATTACTGTAGTACACAGGTTTCCTTGGAATGGAAATTTCCTGTTTTATATTGAATTGTTTCTTATGGGCTGCTGTGTACATAGTGTTTTTTGGTGTTTTTTTCCTTATTTTGTATTGAAGTTTGAAACAAAAAAAATTTACCAAAAAAAAAAAAAGCATCAGACCAAACCCCAAAGAGGAAATTTAGAAAAAGTCACAATGCATAAAAATCTGTCCACCCCAGTTCTTCACAGGGATGGGAGGTCTGGGGACAATGAGGACAAGGTTGGGGGTGGGTGGAGCACTCCAGTACCCAAGGAGAGGTGGCACACCAACATAAGAGGAGTTCCCAAACCATACTGGGCTCCACCCCAGACCCTCACAGGGGCACCACAATGGTGACAGGCACCAGCTACATACAAGCTTTGTTGCCTACTACTCAGGTCTAGTTCACAGACGCAGGGCTACACGAGAAGAGTACGGACCTACGCACAGAGGTAGCAAGCAGTCTTGGGCAGGGAGGCCCAGGACGATGTACTGAGGAAGGAGGAAGCTCAGAAGCCAGTGGAGCAACAGCTATGTGGCTCAGAGGCCAAGCTCAGACCAGTGACCTAGAATGGCTCGCAGAGGAATAACCAAGGCAGGAATACAGAACAAAGGGAGTTCCTACAATTCTGTCCCTCTGAATCAACAAACCTTCCAGCTGGCTCACGGGGCAGAGTCCAGCTGCAGTCTTCTCTTGTGCAAACCAAAATCCAGGTCAGATAATTGTGGAGCTCAGAATACGACGGGAGCAATCAGATTTTGCAAAAGAAAAAAATGACAAGCAATACCTCAGACAAAAATACAACTCAGGCTCAAACTCAACTAGAATTTCTGGAAGAGATGAAGTAAGAGTTTTTTTTCTTAAGTTTAAAAATGTGTTTATAAATTAAATAGGAGCACTTGAGGAAAAAACTGGAAGAGAAATGGGAGTTTCAGAAGAAAGCATTAGAAAGGGAATTAACAGCTCAGCACAAAAGGCATAAAACTTTGTCCAAGCAATAAACTCTCTGAAAATTAGAATGGACCAAACAGAAGACAATGACTTCATGAGGAAACAAAAAATATTAAAACAAAATCAAAAGCCAGAAAAAACATAAGAAAACACTGAAATAACAACTAACCTAGAAAACATATAAAAGGTGAAAAAAATTTAACAATTGGTGGACTATGGGAACACCATGACCAAAAAAAACACCTAGACATACTTCAAAAATTTTTTTTTTAATCTAACTGCCAAGAGGCAGAGCCAAAAGGCAGAAGAAAGGCAGGGACTCACCTGAGCTCTCCCCCAAACCCCTCCAAATACCTTTAAAAATGACTAAACAAATTCTAGAGCAGCAGAATTCATAAAAATTTGAAATGAAACAAATTTTCAGCTCAAGACAACTTGGAAGGTCGACAGGACAGGTCTGCTGCACCAGGATGGGAGAGGAGCCCAGTTAGTGCAGGCCCTGGGGTGACTGAATCACTGCCAGCAGTGGTGATTTCCAGATCTCTCAGCCCACAGATGCCAAAGGCAACTTAGGAGGTCAGGAGAAAAGGTCTGTCACACCTGGGTGAGAATGAATCACAGTCTAGCACAGACCCAGACCCAGGAAACCAGGATCAACCCTTGGGAGTGACTGAATCAGCAGCAGCTACTTCAGGAACTCTCCAGCACACACAGTAAAGTAAAGGGGTCAAACAACTGGTCAGAAGGAGATCACAGGAGTCTTTTTGCTGGCACTGAAGCACGACTCTGTTGCTTTGCCCATACCTAGATCCAGGTCGCGGTGCTGGGGGGCAATCCCAGGGCCAGGAAGAGCACTAGCATAGCAGAGTTTGTGGCTACAATGGAGAGAGGACCCTCCTCACAGTTCCAGGGCAGAAAAAAGTGCTTCTGGTCACTCAGAGATCAGTGCTGGGGCCAGGAGATTGGTAAACACCTGTCCTTAGATCATAGCACCTTGAAAGAACTGAAGAACTGAAAACTTACAGGTTCCTAGGAGTGTCTGTGAAAACAGCTGTACAAAACCTCTGAAGCTTGGGACAGTGTACCCTCCATTGTGGAAGCAGAACCCTATTTTAACAGACAGTTAAGTCAAGTAATAGGCTAGGAAAAGGAGCAAAGAACAGAAAAAAAAACTTCTGATGGTGACAAGGAAGATCAAAACACGCACTCAGAAGAAGACAGCAAAGTCAAAGCTCCTACATCAAGCCTCAAGGAAAAATGTGAATTGGTCTCAGGTCATGGAAGAGCTCAAAAAGATGCTGAAAGTCAAGTAAGAAAAGGAGAGGAAAAACTAAGGGAAATGAGAGTGATTCAAGAAAATCATGAGAAAAGAGTCAACAGCTTGGCTAAGGAGACACAAAAAAATACTGAAGAAAATAACACCTTAAAAAACAGACTAGGCCAAATGGTAAAAGAGGTCTAAAAAAGCCAATGAGGAGAAGAATGCTTTAAAAAGCAGAAATGGCCAAATGAAAAAGAAGGTCCAAAAGCTCACCGAAGAAAATAATTCCTTAAAAATTAGAATGGAACAAATGGAAGCCAATGACTTTTTGAGAAATCAAGAAGCAATAAAACAAAGCCAAAAGGATGAAAAAATAGAAGACAATGTAAAATATCTCACTGGAAAAACAACTGACCTGGAAAATACATCCAGGAAAAAGAATTTAAAAATTATTGGGCTAATTGAAAGGCATGATAAAAAAAAAAGCCTAGACATCATCTTCCAAGAAATTATCAAGGAAAATTGCCCTAATATTCTAGAACCAGAGGGGAAAATAAAAATTGAAAGATTACATCTCGAAAGAGACCCCAAAATGAAAACTGCCAAGAATATTATAGCCAAATTCCAGAGTTCCCAGGTCAAGGAGAAAATACTACAAGCACCCAGAAATAAACAATTCAAGTATTGTGGAACCACAGTCAGGATTTAGCAAGCTTTTTAAATTTAAAACAATTTAAATTTAAATTTAAACAAGATTTAGCAGCTTCTACATTAAAGGATCAGAGGGCTTGGGATATGATATTCCAAAGGGCAAGACAGCTAGAATTACAATCAAGAATTACCTACCCAACAAAACTGAGTATAAGTCTTCAGGGGGAAAAATGGACATTCAATGCGACAGAGGACTTTCAAGCATTGTTGATGAAAAGACTGGAGCTGAATAGAAAATATGACTTTCAAATACAAAACTCAAGAGAAGCATAAAAAGGTAAATAGGAAAGGGAAATCATAAGGGACTTAATAAGGTTAAATTGTTTATATTCCCTCATGGGAAGATGATATTTGTAATTCACAAGACCTTTCTCATTATTAGGGTAGTTAGAAGGACTATATATTGACAGAGGGCACAGGTGTGAGTTGAATATGAAGGGATAATAGCTAAAAAATAAAATTAAGGGGTGTGAGAGGAATGTGTTGGGAAAAAGAAAGGGAGAGGTAAAATGGGGGTAAATTATCTCACATAAAAGAGGCAAGAAAAAGCTTTTATAGTGGAGAAGATGAGGGGGAGTGAGTAAACCTTACTCTCATTAGAACTGGCTCAGAGGAAATAACATACACACATAATTGGGTACAGAAATATATCTTACATCAGGAGGACCTGAGTTCAAATACGACCTCAGACACTTAACACCTACTAGCCCTGTGACCTTGGACAAGTCACTTAACCCCAATTGCCCTGCCCGCCCCCCTCCAAAAAGCAGGGAGAAAAAAGTAAGAATGAACTCTGATAAAAGACTAAACAAGGAGAAAATACTGACATTCAAATAAGAGGAGATGATTTATGTATATTCCCTGAAACCTACCATCATCAGGATCCATAGAGGGAGCTCAATTAGACAAAGCCTGGGAATTGTTTTGTTATATTCTGATGATCTCCTTAAAAATGGAAAGACAGGGGAAGAGGACAACATTAGGGGAAAGAGGGTAGTGGGGGAGGGGGGTGAGGAAGGAAATGATCTCACATAATCTGGATACACAAATTCACATGTATACAAACAAGGAGGAAGCCAGGAGGAGGAGCTGCCACTTCTGAACCTTGCTCTCATCTAAACTCTTCAAAAGGAGGAAAAATGCACACACACAAAGAGCTGGATACAGAAATACATTTTACTTAAGAGGAGGGGAAAAGAGAAGAAGGGGGAATTAAAGGGAATGAAGATTAAGGAAAGGATTAGACCTACACAAAAAAGACTCTAAGGATGTACAAAAATATTTATAGCTCTTTTTGAAGTGCCAAAGAATTAGATTTGAGAGGATGCCTCTAAATTGGAGAGATGAAGAAGTTATGGTGTATGTATATATATATATATATATATATATATATATATATATATATATATATGGTATATATATGGTATATATATCAATGTTGTGCTGAACTCATATTAGAGAAATGAACACTGAGGATCCCAGAAGACTAATGTGGAAACATGTCACCCACCTTCTAATAGAACGGTAAAGAACTTGGAATGCAGAATGAGACCAATTTTTTTGGACATGGCCAATTATAAATTTGTTCTAATTGACTATATACGTTAATAAATTTTTTTTCTTGTGTTCTCAATTGGGGGAGGGTGAGTAAGAAAATGAATATTAGCTTATTAAAGCAAAAATTTTTTTTGAAGAGCTATCCACCCATCAAGACCCTGGAACCCTTAAAAGGAAAATAAAATGGCCTAGGCTACCTTAAAAAAATGGGAGGGAATGTGTCCTCAAAAGTGTGTCATGTATTAAAACAGTTAAAATAAACATAATCACAGAGATTTTAAAAATGTCATTACCATTAGTTAGGACAGCAAAATATAATTGTTACAGTAATTAAAACCAACTGTATAACCCTAACATAAATTTTTCCAAGACACAATTTGCAGATTTGGTTAAATTTAAACAAATGTTTCAGGAAAAGGCCAACTGAAAACAGTTTTAAGTCATTATAGAAAATTAAATCCAAACGGAAATCTAATTGCTTTTGTAGGGAAAAAAAATACCCAAGTCCCTGGAACCTTCACTTGGCAGGGAAGGAAAACTGCCCCTGGTATTTTATATTAGCTTTTCGGCACACCCTTTTCCTGCAATTAAAAAGCAAAAAGCAAAAGCCCAGATGAAATTGTGTCTCCCTGTTGGTACTGAGGCTCTGGGTGGCCAAGGTGTCACATAGAGCTTCATAAACCTAAAGAACAATAAAATAACTTGCCAGGGAAAGCCATTACAGAGAGTTCAGGGACTGATTTGACTTGGTAAAAACATATTGCTGCCAATCTGTCCTAAGGGCCTGCAGCTTCAAACCTCAAATTAACACATGCAGAATACTTCTGTAGCTTTATCACTAATAATGCATAGGATTCCCTACCTCTAGGTTTTCAACACGGTGCCCTGGCACACAGTAGGTACTTAATAAATGCATGTGGAACAAAACTATTCCTCAACAGAAGTGGTCAAAAGAGATGAGTAGTATTCCAAAGACTTTCAAATTATTAACAACCATGTGAAAGAATGAGAAATGAAGATTAAAATAATCTAAGATTCCCCTTCACACCCAGCAAAGATGACAAAAGATGGGAACAGTCAATGTTGGAAGAACTGTGGAAAGACAAGAACATGATACATTGTGGGTAAGCTATGAACCTCCACAAACATTCTAGAAAGCAATTTGGAATTATGCAGAGAGAATGACTAGAACATCCACAACCTTTAAGTCAGAGATTCCATTGCTAGGCACAGACCAGGGAGGTCACTAAAAAAAAAAAGAAAGAAAAAAAAAGAAAGGGTCCACCCATACCCAGCAAAAATATTTATAGCAGCCCTTTTTGTGCTTGCAAAGACTTGGAAACAAAGTGGGTGCCCATTAACTGGAAAATGGCTAAACAAGTCATGGTACAAGAATGTAATGGAATATCTCTGTGCCGTAAGAAAAAACAAATGAATACAGACAAACATGGGCTTACGTTTATTCATGCAAAATGAAGTAAGCAAGGCCAGGAAAACAGTATCTGAAGAGACGACAGCAATGTCAATGCAAAGCACCAGCACCATGAAACCAGCAAAGCTCTAAGAGCAGACTTGGGCCCCAAAGGGGAGATCCAAGAAGACACCTCCACCTCTCCTCCAGTGCAAAGGTCCGGGGCTAACAAGTGTGAGCACTGTCTGTACTAGCAGACCTTTTTTTTTCAAGTGCTGAACATTTTTGCTAAATTTTTTCTCTTCTTCCTGTTTTTCTCTATGAATAAAATTCTTTGTTATAAGAGATGGTTCTCTAGGAAGAGAAAGGAGGGGATGCTGGGGGAAACCTAGGCAACATAAAAATAAAAGATTTCAGTAACAACCCATTTAAAGGCAAATGTCCGTTTCTTACTCTACTACTTGCAACAGCCTTGCAGTGACTAAAAGGAAACTAGGACTAGCAAAAATCTCAGATGTAAACGACTGGTTTTACATCTGTATGTCAGAGCAAGCACTACAAAGCTTTGGGCAGCATTTCAGAACCTGCTACCCAATATTCTGACCAACCATTGCTGAGAATGAATCTGCAAACAGAAAGTTCACTTCCATACAGATTCTCATGAGAACCTAAAAAGGGTATGGGCATCAACTCCCCCATTCCCAGCACAAGTCTCTCCTGATTAAATTTTTGGACATTTTGAATTAAATCATAAGATTACAGATTTAGAGCTGAAAGGGACATTGGAGGCCATGTGGCACCAACTTCCTCTTTTCAGAGATGAGGAAAACAAGACCCAGAGAGATTGGTCAAGTGACTTTCCCCAGGGTCACAGAGCTCGTAAATGTCTGAGTGATCTGAACCCAGGTTTTGCTGACTCTCCCACTGTCTTTCCCCTAAAATCCACCCTTCTTCCACCATCTTTTTAATCTCTCAAGTTCTAAACCTCATTGTCACAAGCCTCTCCTGCCAATCCAGCCTCTCTCTACCCAGCTACCAAAGGGATTTCCCTAAAGCCTGGTTCTGCTCCATCAACATTCTCTCCCCTCCCCCAATTCAACAAACCACAGTAGTTCCTTCTTACTTCTACAATCAAATAAAATTTCATTTGGCATTTAAAGCTCTTCACAACATGGCCCTTCCAGACTGCTGACACATGATGTTCCACCATGCTCCCTCTAGTCCAGCCACAGTGGCTTCTGCTACTTCTCTCAAGTCCACTCTCTAGGCCTTTGAGCTGGCAGGCTTGCAGGCCCTCCATCCACACCTCTGCTTCCCACAATCCCTGGTTTCCTTCAAGACTCCACACAGCTGTCAGCCCTGCCTCCAGCTGCTAGAGCTACCTCCTCCAAGTCCAGAGACTCGATGCATTTGTGCTGTATAAACCAAGTACATATGTCAAAGCTGTCTCTCTCAATTAGACTGTGCGTACACTCCATGAAGACAGAGGCTGTTCTGCTTTACTTCCACCTGTCCAGCACTTAGCACAGTGCCTGGCCCAGCCTGGCCCATGGCTTGATAAATGCTTATTCATTGAAAAAGATTAAAGTTTATTTAAATAGCATGATTTGTAGGCCTTGGGTAAGAGAGGTATCTGACTCATTCATACTGTACAGAACAAAAAAGAAGGATTATCAATCATATGAGAAATACTCAATGACTTCATAAGGGGCAGTGTTTTTATTAGTGTCAGTTTTCTCTGGGAGTATCATTGATGCCAAACTTGCTAGAGTACACCTGGGTTCTGAAGTACTGTATAGGCCTGCCCAGAGAGAAAGCTCAGGCAGATCCTATCAAGCTGGAAAGACTGGAGTACAGCCAGGTGATATCTAAACCCTTTATTCTCTCTATAGACTATGGACCAGCCTACTTAAGTTTAGAGACGCAGTATCAGCACCAGACTGGCTAGGGGCTGATGGATTTTTCTGCCACCATGACTTCTGAAAGCCAGCTGGAGTGACAATCTGCACCAGTGGTGGGAGAACCCGCACCAACAAGGCGGCCGGAAGTAAAAAAGCTAAAGTACAAGGCCACTGAGAAGTAGAAACTGTGCCCAGATACTTTCTCAGGCTCGGCAAGGGTCTGCTCACAGTTTTCCAAAATTACCTCTGGGGTGTGTTTTACACATGGTTAAAAAAAAAAATCCCAAAGCTGTGGAACTAAATCTACATTGGGGCCAGCGTCCAAGAAAGCCTTATTCCATCCATCCTCCCAACACGTGATAGCCAACAGGGCCAGGTCACTGCTACTGCCTTCCTGCACAGCCCCACTCGTGGATCATTTATGGGTCATTCAGTCCACTGCTGGCCTGGGTCAAGAGGCCCAAACACAGAGCCCACTGAGCATGGTTGTGAGGGTCAAATAAGAGTCAAGCTTGTAAAAGCTAACCCTGGTACTCATAAATGCTTGTCTCCTTTTCTTCTCCTTAATTAAAGGGTCAATAGGTCCCCTTTGCTAAGAGGGGGTGCCAACAAAGGAAGTGGGCAATACAGAGGGCACACACCTGGAGAGGCACCCAGGGGGGAAGGAGGAGACCCAGACAGGGACAGAAGGACAGGGTCCACACACTCACACCAACTTACTTACCGCAGGGGAGCAGACACACTCATCCACAAGAGAGGCAGGCACACACACTCACTCGCAGATGGGAAGACACACGCACTTACACACTCACTCTCACCCACAGAGGGGTAGACATTCACACTCAGGCTCATTCATCCACAGAGGGGCAGGCACTCACACTGCCCCTCTGTGGAGAGGCAGGCATACGAACTCACACTCACCCAGAGAGGCAGGCACACGTACTTACACACTCACATTCACCTACAGAGGAACAGGCACTGACATGCTCACCTACAGAGGGGCAGGCACACGCATGCACACTCACCCAGAAGCGGGCACACGTACTTACACACTCACCCCTCCTTCTCCCGAGAAGACTGGGAGAGGTGGGGAAGAGGCTGGCTCGGCTCCACCCCATGACCCCATAGGCCCGCCCCGTGACCCCCGAAGGTCCGCCCTCCGTCCGTCCCCCTCACCTCTCGGCCGCAGCCGCCGACGCCTCTACATTCCCGGGGCCCCCTGGCCGCTCCCTGGGCTCGTCCCGGGGCTCGGTGGCAGCCCCGCGCCGGCCCCGCTCGCCGCCGCTCGCCGTCGCTACCTCCAGGTCTGCGCCGCGGCCGGTGGCTGCCCCATGGCCGCCCAGAACAGCAGCGACAGCAGCCAGAGCGGCAGCGGCGGCGGCGGCGCCTGCGGCCGGGCTTTCACTGCGCAGGTGCCGGGGCAGCCCTGCGCAGGCGCAGGGGCAGTGCCGCGTGTCGCGTTCGCCTCTCCGCGCGAGCCACTTCTTCCCCCCCTCCCTTCCCGCTTAGCGCGCGCACGCGCACGCGCACTTATGTCTTGCACAAAGCCGGTCCCGGTCGGTCTCAAACTCCGCGAGGCCAGGGCCGGGAGGGAACCCAAGCAGGTGCAATCTTCGAACTTACGCAGCCTAGCTCTGGATGACTGGTAGGGGGCAGGACCCGAGATTTCCTCATCCTGCTACGCCCGGCCAGCCCCAGCTCTCCGTGTCTGAACCTCCCCCCTGAGAACCAACCCGCATTTATAATTAGGCGCCTGCTGGGTACCGCCCAGCCCCCATAGAAGAGAGAAAAACGAAGCTATGGAGGGGATGGCAAAGCCTGCTTCCCAAAGGCAGGTCCACACCCCCAGCAGCCCCAGCACAGGGAAGCACTTATACTACTGACCTAGCTTCCCGATTTTGCTTATTACCCTTGAACTCTACATAATAAAGCATTCAAGTTCAGTCGTGTCCAACTTTTCGTGGCTCAATTTGGGGGGTTTTGGGCAAAGATACTGGAGCGATTTGCCATTTCCTTCTCCAGCTCATTTTACAAATGTAGAAACTGAGGCCAATTGGGTGAAGTGACTTGCCCAAAGTCATACTGCTAGTAAGTATCTGAGGCCAGATTTGGAACTGGGGAAGATGAGTCTTCCTGACTCCAGGCCCAGTTGTCATCACCTTTTTACAAATGGGGAAAAAGGGGAATAGAAAGGTCAAGCAAGATATCCAGGGGTGAATAGCTGTTAACTGTCTGAGGGAGGATTTGAACTCAAGTTCAGGACTCATTCAGGTGGAAGGGGAGCTGCTCCCCCAAATTATAACTCCTTGGCTTTCTTTGCCCCCCACTCAGTTTGCAGTTAACCTCAGAATATACCTCATTTCAACAGATGCAGGCAAAAGGGCCCCAGTTTCCTTTGCAAGCACTCAAGGTAACAGTGTATCAGTTACAAGAAAACTGTTTCAGATTCCAGGCAGAATACAAAAACCACAAAGGACTCACAGTATCTCATAAACAATCAATACAATTAACCTCCCTTTCCAGGTTAACCAGCCTTCAGCCTAGGAATCTATACTAGCCTCTGTCTTTCCAGTCTAAGAGTTTCAACTTGTATTGGTTGTCTAGGCGGTACCGACTTTCGCTTTCTGAAGGCTTTCACTGTAACTCCTAGCGGTAGCAAAGGGCAAAGTCTAGGAAGGGTTTGCTTTATCTCATGCTCCTCTCTATCTGAATCCTGCTCAGTTCCTTGTAGATACTCCTTCCGAAGGCTGACTCACTGGAACAATTTAACACTTAACCTCTTCTCTCTTTTAAGGACCTACGACAAAGGGGGTGGATCCCAAGATAACCAATCAATTTATCTCCAGTCTTTGACACCAAATCACTATTCTTCAAGGCGGGGTTGTAGATGGGCTGACTATTATCCAAACCCAGAATTGGAATCTCTGTGAGGTTTCAAAGGGCACACATCCTCCTAGACTCTGAGTGGGTGGATGCACGGGTCCCTGGAGGGAAACCAAAGAGACCTAAGGTCACAAGTACCTCCCCACTAGACGGTGAACTACTCTTTTATCTGAATCAGCTGAAGTAATAATTATAATACAGCATTTATCACTTTGTATTTACTATTACCTTATTCCTGCCCATACCCACCATATGCCTCTCCATTACCCTGTGAGTGATGCTTATTTTTAATTTTTCAAAGACCTGGCATTAAACAATGTGATACTGTAAACCATGAAACAGAATGTTGGCACTACAAAGAACAAGCTATGGAAAGACACCTCCCCCATTCCTTTGAAGGGGGTGAGGTGCAGTACACAAGGATGGAACATTGCATATGCTGTGAAGTTTTTTTATGAATTGATTAGTTTTGCTGGGAGGAGGGGTTCTTCCTCTTTTTCTTTTTTTAAAAAATTGTTCTAAAGAGGGAAGGGATATTCTGGGGAGAACCTCCCATCCTCTCTTTAGAGGTTAAAGAGGAAAGCCCCTATATCCCTTCGAAACTTAAAAGCTGAAGGAATGCCCTAGAAACCTCTCCTCCCTCCCCCCCCCACTCAAATCCCCAGCCAGCTGACAATCATTGACAGTCTCTGTGCTGTTTGATGGTCCCCCAGTCTCTGCTGATGTCCACGTTGATTTTTTTTTTAATTTTTGGAGGGGGAAGGCAGGGCAATTGGGGTTAAGTGACTTGCCCAAGGTCACATGGCTAGTAAGTATTAAGTGTCTGAGGCCTGATTTCAGCTTAGATCCTCCTGACTCCAGGGCTGGTGCTCTGTTCACTGCACCACCTAGCCATCCCTCCATGTTGAATTTGAGATACTTATGGGACATGCAGGGAGAGATATCTAGTTAGTGTTTGGGCTGGAGCCTGGGAGAGAGACTAGGACTGGATATGAGTGAAAATGCACTTATTCAACAATGATCATATGTCAGCCACTGCTTTGGGTGTCATCTGTGTAGAGATGATAACTATTATTTAAGGTGATTATCAAGAGAAGAGAGTGGTCCAGGCTCAGGTGAGATTTTATATATACATATATGTATGTATGTATGTATGTGGATAGATAGATAAATAGATATAGATATCAATCTGGCACATAGTAGGTACTACTCAAATGCTAAATATGATAATGATAAAGAGGAGGAGGAGGACAATGACAGAGTCCTAGAAAACACCCACACATAGAGAGTAGGTCATGAGGGATGTTTCCACAAAGAAAACCCGAGAGCAGTCAGAACCAAAGAGACAGCAGTGTCCAGAAAAGCCAGAGAGAAGAGAAGATCCAGGAGGAGGAAATGGCATTCCAGCAGAGCCTACATATTTGTCAGGTATATTAAAGCAGGGGATTCCTTTGAGATATGGGTTGGACTAGGTGACCACTCTTGGCCCTTCCAACAGCAAAATTCTGTGATTCTATGATTATGTCAACAGTGTTGACGACAGTGAATATGTCCCCTATTCTTCTGTGACAATGGCCCCACCCTGGTGCAGGGTCTTCATTACCTCACACCTGGACTATTGCAATAGCTGTATTGGAGGGTCTACCTGCCACAAGTCTCTCCCCACTCCAATCCACCCTCCATTCAGCCACCAAAGTGATTTTCCTAAATGAAAGGTTAGATCATTTCACCCTCCTCCTTTCATGAAATCAACTCTAGAGGCTTTCTCTTATCTGAAGTATCAAATACCTAATACTGTTAGCATTCAAATTCCTTCATGATCTGGGCCCCTCCCATCCTTCCAATCTTCTTACACCTTACTCCCTACACATACTCCTAGACACCGGCCCTTTGACAAACCAGACAATCCATTTTTCCCTCTGAACATTTTCTCTGAGAGTTTCCAGTCTCTGGAATGCTCCCCCTCCTCTTCCTTCAAGTCCCAGCCAAAGTTCTAACTTCTACAATCTCTCTTCCTTTCTATTAGCTTCTCTCCCAAGCCTTCTTAATTCCAGTGCCTTCCCTCTGTTGATTATTTCTATTTACCTTGCATTTAACTTGGTAATAAGTAGTCATTTGCATGTTTTTCTCTCCCTCACCACAATTAGATTGTAAGCTCTTGGAGGGCAGAGATTGTCTTTTGCCTTTCTATGTTGTATCCCCAGTGCTTGGCACATAGCAAGAACTCAATAAATGGGTATTGACTGGTTGACTGACAGAGATAAAGGATAAGGACGAAGAAAAAGCCAAATGATTAAGAGCTTAATGGTATTAAGAACTGCCTATATGTAAGACACTGTTCCAAATGCTAAAGCTACAAGGAGAGCTTACAGTTCATAGAGTACTTCACTGCCAATTAAGTGAGGTCCCCGTACTGATCTCCTTGGCTTCCTTTGAGTCCCAAATAAAATCCTACCTCCTACAAGAAGCTTCCCCCAGCCCCTCTTCATTCCACGGTCGTCTCACCTCCCTAGTTCATTGTTTCCAGTTTATCCTGTGTATAGCTTGTCTTCATGTTGTCTTTCCCACTACACAGCAAGCTTCTTGAGGGCAGGGACTGTCTTGCCTTTTTCAATCACCAGCACTTAACACAGAGTCTGGCACACAGTAGGCATTTAATAAATGTTTATTGAATTGAGTAAGTGCCAATGGGGGAGGGTAGGTTGAAGTAGGGGGGAGATGAGGAAAGGCTGAGTAGAGGGATGGTAGCTGGATTGGACTTTAAAGGTTATAGAGGAGGGGCGGTTAGGTGGTGCAGTGAATAGAGCACCAGCCCTGGAGTCAGGAAGACCTGAGTTCAAATCCAACCTCAGACACTTAACACACATAAAAAACTAGCTTTGTGACCTTGGGCAAGCCACTTAGCCCTAATTGCCAAAAATTAAAAATTTTAAAAAAAAATAAAGGCTATGGAAGAGTACTTCCATATAAAAATATGTACTTCCAAATAAAAGTATGGAAGAGTTTAAATAACACAACTGATGTGGAGTGGCCATTTAGTCCACTCAACCCTACCCAACCCCATCTGAGCCCATCCAGATGTCTTTGAAACCCCAGCCAGGGGAAGTGATTTAAAGTCATATAGGGCCAGGATCAAGCTCTTGATGTGCTCGCTCTCTCTCTCCCTTTCTCTTTGCCTCTCCTCTCTCTTTCCTCTCTCTGTCTTTGTCTCTCTCATCTCTCTCCTCTCTCTCATCTCTCCTGTCTCTGTCTCTCTGTCTCTGTCTCTCCCCCTATCTTTTCATTTCTCTTCTTCTCCCCTTAGATTCTCTTCTTCTCTTCTCCTTTTTCCTTTGCCTCTGCTCTCTCCCCTCTCTGTCCCCCAGTCCCTCCCCTCAGGTGTCTCTTTCTCTAGGCTGGGCTCAGAAGATCTGGGAGAGGGGGTGTGAGGTCCCCCCAGTGAATCCCAGGCCATTCCTCTAACGATCTTCAGGAAGGAGAAGGTGGGAAGGCTTGCTTACCTGCTTTCCTCAGTGCTGGAAGCCTGATTTGCTCCCACCTTGTTCCCCAGTGTCTTCCACCACGGCATCCTGCAAGCTGCAGAGCTATCTGACATCTAGGGAGGGGCTGGACAGCCTCATGAAGGAATGTCACAGTTCCTTCCCCTTTTGGCCTTTCCTGTCCCTCTCCCCCAGCTCATTCTCCCTCCTCCTTTCTGGCCAAATGGTTCTCTTTAAAGCCTCTAGCATTTCTAATTCAACAAACATTTATTAAACACCTACTATGTGTGAAAACCTGATGATGGATGCTAGGGACATATCAAATAGGCCCTGCCCTCAAAGGGCTTACAGTCTAATGGTAGTGGTGAGACAGTGAGTATACCCCTGCCCTTTTGTATTGTCCCTTCTTAGATTCTCTCAAAGGAACCATGACCTCATATGGAATGCTTTTCATTCTGAAGTTGTATCTCCCATACCTAGCATGGCACCTTGGCCTTGCAGGGAGGATGGAATGGCCACAACCTATGGGGAACTCTCAGGGATGAAACTCCGTCTACCAATACACATGTTCTGCAACCTGTAGTCTTAAGAGAATTAATGATCTGAGACCCTGAGAATCTCCAGGATTTGCTTGGGGTCACACAGCTAGCAGGCACCAGATTGCAACCATAGATCCTGAGAGATTATTTTTTTGAGCCTTAATAATTATCTTGTGGAAATGCCAGTTTTTCGTGGTTCTAGCATCTGTGGAGCTGCTTTTTTAGACTGTACTGATTCTTGGAGATGATCATCGTCTTGAACCTGAGAGGCCTATGGTGACATGGCCAGCTGGCTGACCAGGAGCCTTGGACACCTGGGACAGTACAGGGATAAGATGAAGCATTTTTTTTTTTTGCTTTTTTTTGGGAGGGCAATTGGGGTTAAGTGACTTGCCCAAGGTCACACGGCTAGTAAGTGTTAAGTGTCTGAGGCTGGATTTGAACTCAGGTCCTCCTGACTCCAGGGACAGTGCGCTATTCACTGTGCCACCTAGCCATCCCAAGATGAAACATTTCTTTGGCAGTCCCACAAAGTGCGTTTTCTTTTCAAGGAGCTCATGAGAGATAGGTTACTGTTTTATGGTTTCATTTTTGTTAATGCTTATGTGTCTTTTGTGTTTTAAACATTTCTTTTGTGACTGAGGAAATAAATACTTATTTTATTTTTGAATCATTGTGCAATTGTGTCTGATTTTCCATGATCCCTTTTGGGGTTTTCTTGGCAAAGATCCTGGAGTGGTTTTCCATTTCCTTCTCCAGTTCATTTTGCAGATGAAGAAATTGAGACAAATAGGGTT
>CM053588.1:33233172-33296274 GCA_028646515.1 Pseudochirops corinnae
TATAGTACCCTTCTATTTGGCTTATGCAATAAAAATGGACAACTGTTCAAAAAAAAAAAAAAAAAAGAAAGAACTCCGGGACACTGGTTCGAAAAGTAGGATTAGCTAGAGAGGGGATTATATTGATTCCCTGTTGCTGTTATGAGTAATTTACTTTTTTTTTTTTGTATAATACTTGTTTATAGACTCCATAGAGTCCTTTGAATCTTCTGCATTTGCTAGGTGGGTAGGTAAGGAACTGGGGGTGTGAAATAAGAACCATCCTTTTCTAGATATGCATTGGCTACCTTGAGTGCTTGTATAGGTGTGAAAGACTTTGTAATTCACATTTTAAAAAACCCAGACAAGGGATACATACATACATATATATATGTGTGTGTGTGCATATATATGTATATATATGCCCGTACACATACACACACGTATACACACACACACACATACACACACACACACATATATTCAGATATTTCCCAGATTAAACCTTACTTGGTTTACTCAGTGGGGACATAAGCCAATTGAGTGTTGATCTTAAAGGAACTGGTAGAACTGGTCCCATATTAGCCCAAAGGTGGGGATGGGGACATGGGATACAATGTATCATACATAATATTACAGAATATTTTGTCAGAGCTGGGGTTTGAGATTCCAGTTCCCAAACTGGAAAAATATTTACAGAGGAGCAGGGGATGGAGATGGAATCTATTTCAGGAGACCACAATAATTATCACAATTACAGTAACAAATAATTCCAAGTCTGGGAGTCACAGAGGTTTACATGAGCAAAGATACAGAGAAGTCAAGAGTAGAACCCTGAATGGAACAGGGTCCTCTTTGGCTGGAGCATAGGTGAAGGTGAGTTGTATCAAGGTAAAGCTGTACCAGACTGTGACATGTTTTCAGTACTAGGACCAGGAGTTTATGCTCCATTCAGCAGCTAATAGGGAATTCTCAAAACTTATTAAGTGGAAGAGTGATGTAATAAGAGAATTAAGTCCCTCAGGAACACGGCCACAGTGGACCTGTGTGACCGCGTAAAGAAGGCAGGGCCCTCTCCCCACCCCCACCCCTACATGCCTGGTGCTCAAGATCCTTGGGGCAAGAAGGTGAGGCTAGGATCTTGGGCTCTACCTCCTTTCAGAATTGACTCAGATGTGTTGAAAGAGAACTGGAATCCCAAACTGCAGCTCTGACAAAAAAACCTTCCTCTCCTTTGTAGACTACACTGTTCTCCTTGCCCACCCACCAGTTACTGTAATCCATCCATGTACAAATAGAGGTTTGGAGAAAGACCTCCATCTGCTTCTGCAGACAATACTGGGGCACGGGGCCCCATGCACCCTGTGAGCTCTCTGCCAAGGCCAGAAGTCTAAGACACCAAAATTCTTGGGGGAAAGATGTGGCCTTGTGTATCATTCTCCCTCGTTATCTGTCTGGTTCAGGTCACGTTGACTCAGGGCGCCTCTTATCCTTGGGCTGAGCATGAGGGAGGGTGGTAGGTTTGGCTAGAGTCCAGATCCCTGGCCTTCTACCAGTCCTACTCCCTCTCCTGATTCCAGAGGGAATGAGGGGGAGTGAGGGAAAAAGTACAGAGCTATCGTTCACATTACTAACAGCTGAAAGGCACATGGGTAACCTGTGCTCCCGGAAATCACTGGGGAAACCCTGGGCGTAAGAACAACACTTATTACAATAATAACAGGACATATATAACAGCACCAACAATTACAACACCGATCACAACGAATAATTTCAGGTCTGACTACAGACCTGGGTTCCAGTTATGACTCTCCCATTAAATGAGTCAAGTGACTTGTGGAATAAGTCTATTCCCTTCTTAGAACTTAGGCCCATGCTTATAAAATGGGGATAATCATAGCTTCCATTTAAATAGCATTTCAGGATTGTGAAAACACTTTACAAATATTGTCTCATTTGATCCTCCCAAGGTCCTTGTGAAAGACGAAGTGGGGAGATACAATCTCTGTTTTGCAGATGTAGAAAGGTCAAGCCAATATTCCCTAATCAGAGATCTCACACAGCCTGTCAGCTGACTGCTCAAAAATCTCCCATGACTCCTTTCTTCCTCCACGAGAAACCATAAATGCTCTGGCCTGGTGTGTCAAGCTCTACAACATGGCTCCCACCCACCTTTGAAGACCCAAACTCTGGGCCCGTTTCCCTGGGTAACATGGTACAAAGGTCACAAGGGCAGCAGCCCTTTACTTCATGGTCTCATCTGCTTTGGTTCTTCCTGGACACAAAGGTACAAAAAGGGAAGTTTTAAAGAAATAGTCAATTTGGACTACATAGCAAATAGAAAAGACTGCTCCCACCCCCCAGGTGGGCCAACTGCCAATGTCTATGTGTGCACTAATTGTCCCTTCTCCAAGAAGCAGGTTCCCAGCATTTCCCACAAAGGTGACTGCAATGGCCTACGGTGATTATACCTGGAATGCACTCCCTTCCCACCTCTGAATGGTAGAATACATAACTTCCTGCTGAGGTACTGCTTCCTCCCTGATTCCCCGCTTTGGTGCTATTGTTCTCCCCTCTTTTTAAAAAATATAAATAGTATTTTATTTTTTCTAATTACAAGTAAATACAATTTTCAAAATTCACTTTTTAATAAGATTTTGAGTTCCAAATTTTTCTGCCTCTGTCTATCCCCCTCCCCTCTCCCCAAGACAGAAAGCAATCTGATATGAGTTATACATATGCAATCATGTAAAACATATTTCCACATTATTAATGTTGTGAAAGAAGAAACAGAACAAAGTGGCTGGGGGGAATGCAAAAAACCCCAAAGGAAAATAGTATGCTTCCATCTGCATTCTGACTCAACCAGTTCTTTCTCTGGATGTGGACAGCATTTTCCAGAATGAGTCATTTGGAATTGTCTTGGATCCTTGTATTGCTGAGAAGAGCTAAGTCAGTCACAGTTGGTCATCACATAATGCTGCTGTTTCTGTGCACAAGGTTCTCCTGGTTCTGCTCACTTTACTCTGCATCAGTTCATGTAAGTCTTTCCAGTTTTTTCTGAAATCTGCCTGCTCATCATTTCTTATAGCATAGTAGTATTTCATTACATTCATCTACCACAACTTGTTCAGTCATTCCCCAATGGATGGGCATCCCCTCGATTTCCCTTTCTTTGCCACTACAAAAAGAGGTGCTATAAGTGTTTTTATGTGGGTCCTTTCCCCTTTTTTATGATCTCTTTGGGATAAAGACCTAGTAGTGGTGTTATTGGATCAAAGCATATACTGAGTTTGGGCATTGCTTTCTAGAATGGTTGGATCAGTTCACAACTCTACCAACAATGCCTTAGTGTCCCAATTCTCCCACACCTTCCCCAACATTTATCATTTTCCTTTTTTTGTCATATTAGCCAATCTGATAAGTGTGAGGTAATATCTCAGAGTTGTTTTAATTTGCATTTCTCTAATCAATAGTAATTTGGAATTGCTCTCCCCTCTTGAAATAACTTGATATCTACTTGGTATTTACTTTCTAAAACATATACTCTATCCCCTCTTCCCCCCAATAGAACATAAGCTCCATGAAAGCAGAGACTTATTTTTTTCCTTTGTATCTTTGGTGCCTTGCATGGTACATAATGTCACTTGTCTAAGATAAATAGTTAGTAGGTTTAGAAGATAGGATCTGAACCTAGATCTTTTCTGGCTCTGGGTCCTGTCACTTCCACAAGCTCTGCTGTAAGGTTCAAATCTTCTTTGCTTTCCGGCATTTATCAAGGGCAGACCATATGATTTTTCAATCGTGTCTTTCTTTCATTCATTGAAATGAGATAGCATATATATATATAAAGGGCTTTGCAAACTTTAAAACACCCTACAAATGTCAGTTGTTATTATTTAGGATGAATTGGTTGGCTTGGGCTGGTTGTGGGCTGAAGCCAAGCCTTGCTCTGGATCTATAATAGAAGGCAGTGGCTGGAACCTTTGTGGATAGAGCCAGAAGCTAGAGACTTAAGAGTGGGCCTTGGACCTGGACTGGGTGTGTGTGGGAGTGGGAGAAACAATAATGGGGCAGAAACACAATGCCTTTATGCACAATCTAAACCGTATGGTCCCAGGAGAGGATGGTGCTACATAGCCCAGCCTCCTGGATGAGGAGGGGAGAATTCCTGGAGTTATCCCTGAGTTCCTAGACCCATCTGTAGAGAGGAATTGTAGTAACCTCTTATCATGAACAATTTCAGTTGTCGAGTGATGGGAATTCCTGAACCCCAGACTTCTGAGGGAGAATCAAGGCAAGATGTTCTGAAGCCCTCCAGTATGGTCCCAGGGCTAGAAATACAACAAGGCTCAGGGCCTCAGGACAGAGAAGCCAAAATCTAGGGTTGGCCCCAGTTATTCTGAAGGCTGTCATTTTTCTAGCAACCTCAAGTAGGTTTCCTTATGGGGACAGACCCAAGACGACCCTCTCCACTTGAGGTCCTTGAGATCCAGGGCTGGATCTCCAGTGCTAATCATTGACCCCTGCTGCTTGATTGACTGATTTCTCTTACTCAGTGATTTTGAGTCTATTTTCCTGGGTTCACTTACTGTTTGCTAGTCTTCCTTTGATAACTACTCATATTTTTATCTGCTATGGAGCGGTTCCTGGTGCTAAACATTTTCCTAATCAAGGTGGATGTAAATTGTTCCTGTCTTTCCCTGACTCTGCCATAGAACCCACCCAAAGCACTGGAGAGCTTCTTTTATGTTTCTCAATGTTCCATGGGTACCCCCTCCAGCCTCCTTTTCTGGTCCTACATTCCCTGTACAATAGCTTTAACAACCAATTCTGTAAGTGTCAATTTTGGCAATGTGCTAAAGACCCTGTAGGCCCATTATACAATGTCCACATTGCCTTTTGGGTCACCTGAAATCCTTTTGAGATTGTGACAGTCCATCCGTGGCCCATACACAGTCATACCACACCAAGCAAAGAATCCTGGCGTTAAATCGATCAATCAATATTTATTAAGCTAGCCTTCTCTTTTATGCCTTGCTTGATAGCAGTCACAAGGTCTGTGAACAAAGGAATGGATATGGTAGCATCTTTCAAAGATTCTGGTATGATTTTAACATACTCGAGGGAGATGCCTTGTTCAAAGAAGGGTTTAAGGACAGTTTTATACTACCAAATTAAATGTTAAAAAAAACCCAATCCACAGAATTGAATCTTAGGCACCTTTTAATTTACTATGAGTCTGGGAAGATGTAGACTGCAGGAGAGAATTATTCTGGTATTGTGGGGTCACAGGGGAGGTGATATTGATCCTGTTTTATAGATAAAGAAACTTAAACTCAGAGATTTGAATTGATTCACCCCGATCACAAAGAGGCATGACTGAATAACAAAAGTTTAGATGTTACCATGAGATAGGAGATACCAGCTCCTTAGAGTTGATCCTTTGCTTCATATAGATTGGCGAGATACTACAGAACTGGAGGTGGGCAATGGGAGGAAGGCCTCAGGCTCTCTCTCACCCAAAGCCGCCACAAGGACAAGGCTGTGGGAGGTGGTGGAGGGGGGATGACAGCTCTCCTCTGCCAGCTGCTTATCTCCCCAATGGGCCTCCAATGTGTCCCAGATGAATAGGGCCCTGCCTTTGAGTTGCTTCTTTGAATTTTTTCTTTCCTGTTCTTGGATGAAGAAACATTTGATAAGGCTGCAACCTTGTGCACTTAGAAAGGACAGGAGAGGGAGCCCCCATAAAAATGGGAGCCAGAGGCCATGCCAGATTTTGTGGCTGGCCAAGAAAATGACAGTAAGGTATAGTAGGTGGGTCCAAGGCATGGGGAATCTGCGGACTCGAGGCCACATGTGGCCCTCTAGGTCTTCAAGTGGGGCCCTTTGAATCCAAACTTCACTGAACAAATCTCCATCATAAAAGGATTTGTTCTGTAAAACTTGAATTCAGTCAAAAGGCTACACCCAACGACCTAGGAGGCCACATGACTGGCTGCAGGGTCCCCACCCCTGGTCTGGCCAATCTAAGAATGGAATTAAAGGCAGCCAAGAAGGAGTGACAGAATCTCACTATCAGTTTAATTTTATTTGGAGGCCAGTCAATTAATCAACATTTATTAAGCACCTATTATGTTCTAAGGGGCAGCAAAGTGGATAGACTGAGGGGCCTGGAATCAGGAAGACTTGAGTTCAAATTCAGCAGACTATTACTAGCCTTGTGACCCTGGACAAGTCACTTCTGCCTCTTTGCCTCAGTTTCCTCATCTGTAAAATGAGCTGGAGAAGGAAATGGCAAACCGCTCCAGTGTCTCTGCCAAGAAAACCCCAAGTGGGGTCACAAAGAGTCAGATACAACTGGAAACAACAACATTATAAAGTGAGCTCTGAGCTAAATGCCTGGGAGACAAAGAAAGGCAAGAAACAGTCCGCAGAGTTCTTTTTAAGCTTTTAATGCCTAGAATGCTCTCCCTCCTCTCCTCTGACTACTGGCCTCCCCGGACTCTTTGAAATCCCACCTTCTCCAGGAAGCCTTCCCCAGCCCCTCTTCATTCCAATCTCTTCCCTCTGTGGATTATTTTCTATTTATTCCGTAGAGAGCTTGCTTTGTTTATATCCGTTTTCATGTTGTCTCCCCTATTAGACTGTAAGCCTCTTGAGGGCAGAGACTGTCTTTGGCCTCTTTTCATAGCTCAATGCCTGGTGCATAGTAGGTGCCTAGTAAATATTTGATTTGCTGCTGCACTCAGAAGTGGTGTCAGCGGAGATGTGGGACTTGATTTCTGACTTAGTTTCCTTTCTGCTGGAGACATAAATGAGACAGTTTCTGCCCACTAGGAGCTCCTGCTCTACTTGGGGGAGGTTGCACATCCACAGATGACTGGAGGAAGAGAGTTGAGCCATCTTCTTGGTCCTCTCTGCCCTGAGAGGCTGACCAAGCTCTTGGGCTCCTGGCATTTGGGACATTGCTTGGATTGTTCACCAGGATAGGACCTGGAGTAGGACCATAGCAGCCTGCATCTTCCGCCTTCCCCCTACCCTCCTCCTCCAGCCCACAGTCTACTGTTCAGGGAGTTGTTCTCAGACCCTGTACTTCCCCCGAACGTTACTTAAGTCTGGATTGGGTAAGAAATGTTCCCAAGCCAATCAAACCAGTCTCAGGCAAAAGGAGAAATAGACTGACCCTGATGTCAGGCTCTGGGTTCTGGGTTCTTATCTAAAAGCTGTGATACAGTGTTGTTGAGGTCAGAGTAGGAGAACTGGTTCAGGTTTTTGAAAGATTTCACCCAGGCTTTAATGACACAAAAGCATCTGGGCCTGAGATTTAGCAAGGAGCTAAACAAAGGCCCTGATGAAGAAGAGGACCAGACTTCTACAGACAGAAAGCTACACAGCCTGTAGGGTGATGATATAATCCGTGGGGTTCCTCATGGGGGCTGGAGACTGAGGGACAGGCTGAAGAAGATGGATGACACAAGACAAGGGAGACAAGGGAAACGTTATGACCCAGGACAGGGGCAGACTAGGAAGAGGGGGAGTTTCATGATATTTCAGGAGAAGGGAAAGGACTCTGGGACACCCACAGGCTCAGGAGAGCCTCACAAGTTACTGAAAAAGCAACCCTTGGGGTCTCTTTGTATAAATTAATCAATAAATATTTATTGAGCACCTACAAAGTGCTGGGCCCTGCGCTAAGTTCTGGGGATACAAAAAGAGGCAGAAGACAGGCCTTTCCCTCAAGGTGTCTACAGTCTAGTGTTGGGACACCACATACAAGCAAATACATACAAAGCAAGCTACATGCAGGATATTTATTTTGTTTTTTGAGGGGGGAGGGCAGGGCAGTTGGGGTTAAGTGACTTGCCCAAGGTCACAGAGCTAGTAAGTGTTAAGTGTCTGAGGTCGGATTTGAACTCAGGTCCTCCTGACTCCAGGGCTGGTTCTCCACTCATTGCGCCACCTAGCTGCCCTCCCCTCCCCAGCAATTCCTATTCTTGGTCTCATAGTTTTCTGCCAGTCTTTATCCAGCCCAAGGACCTCCAAGGTTTTTCTGTCCTGTGCTCACTTTCTCCCTCCACTTCTTTCTGGGGGCACAAGCATAAGCCAGACTCTCCAAGATCAGCCATCTCCAAGATCAGCCATCTCCAAGATCAGCCATCTCCTGTTCCCTATTCAGATTCATGGTCTTGTTGAGATTTAGGTTTAGGGATGCTCAAGACCCCAAAATACCGACATACCGGGGGCTGCCAAATGAATTCTACTCAAACCTTCTTTCAGCCAAAGAACACAATGTCTTTTAAAGATTTGCCATAATGGGTGGACTCTTAAGGAGCTTGAGCATTTGTATCACTAATGCTAGAGGGCCAGATTAGAAGCCTTTATTGCGATAGATGGAATCTGAGCCCTTCATGGAGGCAGGATGGATCTTATATACAGATAGACTGTGGGAAGCATCTAGGGGTCGTCTAGAGGAAGAGTTTGGGGAGGGTCTTGAGGAGGAGTCTAAGGAGGATCTTGATGAGAAGTCAGACTCCAGGAACCAAGAGAATAGGATTTTGATGGGATCAAGGGTAGGTGGTAGGGAAGGTTACCTGGATGTAATAGACTCTGGAGGGCTAGACTAGGTTAAGGGTAATAGAGATTCACTCATATTGATAACAGAAGGCTTTTAAGGTCTCTGGGGAATGCCAGATCAAATGGGAAGATTCAAGGGGGTTCCCAGAGCCTATACCCCATCATTCTCACTGTGCTTTTGCCAAATCTAAAAGTTGGGAAATGCTCCTTAAGATATAACTGTAAGCCAGGTTCCTCACCCCTGAGTCTTAAGCAATCCTGGCTTCATGGATGATCTGTAGGCACTGAAAAGACCTGGATTGAGGACATGCATAGGCTCCAGGATCAGATTTAACTAGTTGTGTTTCTCTGGGCAAGCCTTAACCTTATTAAGTGCCTTGGGTCTATAACAGTTGAAAGAAGGTTTGACCCCAGAAGGTGGAGCCTGGAGTGCATGATGGAAGGTGTAAAGAGGCTTGAATTCAGGCACTGAATCTGGGAAAACTTCCTAGGAATGAGTCATCTTAAAGTGGTGTAGTCTGTGGCCTTGAGTTTTCCCCTCCTTGGGGGTCTTCTAGCAGAGGCTAGATCACTGCTTGTCAGGTATGTTAGCATGGAATTCCTTTCAGACAAGGGTTGGCTTAGATGGCAGCTGAGGCCCCTTGCCACTCTCCCACTCTGTGAGCCTGTGATTCCAGGGAAGCAAAGAGATCTGGACTGGGTGGGAGTCAGGAGAGTTGTGCTGCTTTGATCTGAAGTTGAGCTAGACTTTTTTTGGTGTGTTTTCCCCCCTTTAGAGTGGGAAAAGAGTAGTGCTATACTCCCTAAAAGGCAGTGTCCCATAATGGATAGAATGCTTCACCCGGAATCAGATAGGCCTGGGTTCAAATCTTACTTTCCATATGTACATAAGGGGTGATTGAATTTTGTTTCCACAGAAATTATATGAAACATAATTTGTGAAACCTAAGAAATCATACTGATGGTTAATGTAAGAGATAAACTGATTCCAGAAGAAAGTAGTGGGGGATGCCACTTGTTAATCAGCATGTCTAAAAGCAGGCTCCTCTTCTTTGGTCTCTGAGAATGCCTTTTTATTGTGTACCAAAAAAACCTGCCAGACTAGGAGTTGCTCACCTAGGATGAGGTCCCAGGACCCAGATGCGGTCTTAGATAATGGGACTTTTTCTTATGGATATCTTGGGTTGTATCTTCAGCTCACTTTTGTCAACCCTCTTAGCAATTGAGAAAATTCCTTTCTCATGCTATGGAGGTCATAAAATTTGATGTAGACAATCTAGGAGGAGACTAAAAGCATTTTATGGCTTGGCATTTCCTTTATTAAACAAAGTATAGAGAAAATGAGGAAGGAGGGGGGGGTAACTGAAATGTCGAAACGTGAGATGTAAGCAGGAGTGTACTCATGGGGGTGGGGTGTAGGTGTTTTCAGATGGGCTATGCATCCTGAAATGTCTGGCCAATGGAACACAGGGAGGGAAATGGGAATCCAGCTGAGTCTCAGAAGACTTTGTAATTGTCTGAAAGGGAGGATCTCCTAATGGGTCACCTGAGCTGTTGCCATCTCTGACAAGAGGACGACTAATAGAATCTTTCCTCAATTCGCTGAGGACCATGTGGAGTCTGTAGTAAGATGATTACTTCTTAGAAGTATGAGCTGTGAGACCATGGACTAATAATTTTACCTTCCCCAGTTTCGGTTTCCAAAACTTTGGTTTGTCAAATGGAAATAATACCTGTACTACCTACCTCACAGGACTATTATATGTTATTATATTATATAAGATAATATTATATAATAATATATATTTGTATTATAATATATAAGATAATAATATATATTTATATTATAATATATAAGATAATTATATATTATATAGTATAATATATGGAATAATTATATATAATAAATATTATATTATAAATAAATATATAATTATATTATACTATATAAGATAACAATATTATATAAGATAAGGTACATGAACAGCTAACTGGTCCAGTGGATGGAGCGCTAGTCCAGGGTAAGGAAGATCTGAGTTCAAATGCAGCTGAAGGGGGCTAGATTCTCATCTGCTCCCTGAGTAATTTCCCTGAGGCGACTATAGTTCACAGCCTTTTAAAATCCCATTTTCATCCCTTCTACAAGACAGAGTAACATGTGATCTCTCTTGTCCCTGTCTGAGGTTCTCTGATAGTTCCAACCGGGATCTGACAGTGGGACAGCTACAGCTCCTGGAGGATACCTGCTAGGGGAAGACACAGCCATCTCATCCCCAAATTTCTGGGCTAAGTCCCAGATCCTCTTTTTCTTCTCAATAGTACAGCAAGAGGAAAGTATAATATTAGCATCTCCTGAAGACAAATCAAATTGGAGAAGAATGTCCCTAAACCCTTCCAGAAACTTAGTGGGGTTTTCAGAGTACCAGCCTAGCTTCTCCTTAATCTGGCTGAAGTCAGAGATTGAGAAAGGGACATGGACTTTAATTGTCCCTCCGTTAGAGTCAGCCACATCTCTCAAGGGAGCTAGCCTGGAAACTGGAGGGGGATCAGGGGTTTGGGAGATAACAGGAGCTAGTTTCATCCCCTCAGGGCTATTCCTTGCTGTCTGCAAAGGAGCCAGCGTGGAGGGAGAGTGAGAAGGATCAGAGGCCTGATTTCTCTCCTCAATGACTTTTCCCACTATCTGTGAGGAAGACGAATCAGGGGCCAGGGACGGAAGGAGATAGCTGGTTCCACCCCTGGGAAGAGAGGGGCTTGAGAGAGTAGTATTCTGGGGTATGGAATCCCTTCTCAAAGGGCTCAGTGTCCAGTGGACAGGCAAAGGAGGAAGTTGCTGGGACTGCTGGGAAATGTACTTGGATGGGGCAGGTGGCAGTGGGGCTCCAGAAAATGAGGGCTCAGATGGCCCATGAGCATGCTTTTCTAGCTGGTAAGGACGTGAAACCTTTTTTAGGAGCCTGCTAACTTCCTGATATGGAGTCAGAGCTGAGGGAGTTTCTGGAGCTTCAGAGGTCTGGGGGTTTGGGGCTGGAGGCCTTGAAAGAAGGGGATTGTCCAGAATATCAGACGAGTTCCCTTTTTCAGGGGTAAACTTAAGTAAAAGCATCCTACACTTTTCTTTTAATTTTGGGTTCTGAGAGAGAACCATGAATGCCTGGACATAGGGAACTTCTGTAAACTTCCCTTCCTGGCGGCAAAACAGATCTAATTGTAGGGTGGTGTTATAGCTCAATGTTCCACCATGAGGCCACTGTTCCTGGTCTCCTAGTTTGTATTGTGGCCAGGCAGTGTTGCAAAAAAAGACAAAGCTTTTCTTTCTAAGGTCCTGAAGACCAAGCTTCTTCCAGTCGCTCAAGAGGCAACCCAGTGGTGAGTGTCTAGGTATGGAGGGAGACTGACCCATCCTTTCTCCCTCGAGACAAAGATTCTCTGTAGTTTCCTGCTCGTTGTCTCAGCTTTCTGAGCAGAGCACCGAGACAAGTGTTCCCTTCTCTAGGAAAGGGAAGTATGTTCCCTGGTCTGCAAGAGACCGACCCTCCAAGCTGGCACAGCTTGGAGAGGAGAAAAACCCGGCATACAGAAAATTCTGTAGCCCTTGCTCGCTGTCTCAGCTTTCTGAGCGGAGCAAAAAAACAAGGTCTATAAGAGACCCCCACGTCCTCTCCTGCCTTCCTAGATACAAGAGAGGGAGAAGAACCAACTACAGAGAGGGAGAGGGAGAGGAAGGAGCTTACCATAAATGCCAGGACTTCTCAAAGCCTCAGACTGCACCCATGGTTGCCAAAAATGATGAGGAAAGGGTGGGTCCCTTCGTGGTCGCCAAAAATGATGAGGAAAGGGTGGGTCCCTTCGCAGTTGCCAAAAATGATGAGGGTTAGAAAGGGTGGATTTCTATGGAAATCCTTTGAGGGTTCTTACCAGTCTGAAAGAATTACCAGACATGAGCAGTCTTGGCAGTTTTAAGAGACTTTATTATGCTTGTCAAGTGGACAGGAGGGAATCAAGGGGAATCCTCCTGCCAGCAGGCAGGAGAAAATTAAGGTGAATCATCCTGCGAAGTGTGGGGATTGGGGGTACTGATTATATAGTAACAAAAGTCATATAGAGGTGGAGTTAGGAAGGAGCACCCAGCCTGTCTGCCCTGAAAGGTCCCCCTTTGATAACGTGAAGTTCTTTTGTTAGGAGTTATCTTACAGCTGGCCACTAGAACAAAAGGGGTACTCCTTTCTCTAGGAATCCTTTTAAGAATTCTTAGGTGTAGCCTGTTATGGTTAATGATCTTCAGGGAAGATACTTACAGGCTGGGGGCAGGGGAAGGGACAGAGTTAATGACTCATGCCAGGGGGGAAAGGTGACCTTTCCACAGGCTGATATCACATACCCAGGTGCCCACAGATGAGATTCAAGACAAAGTCACCCCAAAACATTACAAGACCTCAGCAACCCCCTTCACAGCCTCAGGCACTTACTAGCTGTGTGACCATGACAAAGGTATTTAACCCTGTTTGCCTCAGTTTCCTCATCTGTAGAATGAGGTAGAGAAGGAAATGGCCAACCACTCAGCATCTTTGCCAAGAAAACTCCAAATGGGGTCATGGAAAGTCAGCCAAGACTGAAACAACAAGAACAATATAATGCTAGCTATCACTGTTATTACTTTCACCAGTGTTACACAGCTAATAAGTGTCTGAGGCAAGATTTGAACCCAGGCCATGAAGAACTGGACAAGACTGAAATGACTGAACCACAATATGTCTAGTAGCTGAACTGGGGCAGGTAGGTCTATAATGCTTGTGAGAAGAGAGTTACTTATTTCCCCCAAGTGGGTAGTGGTATTCTCTTAGACTTGGCTCCAGTCACTTCCCTAGGCTCTGACCTTTGGGTGTGGTTTGGTTTTCAAATGAGTAGTTGTAAGGAAACTATGGGAAGATAGCACATGCCATTCTAGCTCCTGCTTCTCCTAGCCTCCAATCCACTAGAGGAATCCAGATATCTATGTATCAAAATATGACTCAATCAACAATTCTCATCTGTTTAGCTCTGAGCCCCCATTCCAGGAAAAGTCTTAAGAGTAGTAAAATCTCTGTGAGTGTGCTTTGCCACCTATAGTTTTCTTCATTTGCACCTAAGAAATGAAACACACAGATCATGGATGTGGTGAACCACTTTGTCTTAGAAGAAACAGCAGCAAAACAAATTTAAAGGAAACAGAGACATGAGGGGACAGAGGAGAGTGAGAGAATAGGGGTAAAGCTGGGTAAGGAATCACCGGTTCTATTCTCAGCAATGGTAAATTGTCCCGATCTGCTCCATGTGTCTCCTTCACAGCTCGGTCATGGCTCTTGCTGTGATTCTTCAGCTTTTGCTTCCTTGCCAGGAACCCTTCCTGCTTGCTCCCAAGACCCCAGGACACTTGCCTCCTCTTCCCCTGATACCAGAGTCTGAGGTACCTCCACACCCATGTGGCGTGCGCATCTCCAGCTCCACATTCTCATCTGGCTTCTCCTTCCTCTCCTCCTCCCCCCTCTTAGGAATTGAGGGGTCCAGGTCACTGCTTTACAATGATTATTCTCATTTAATCCTCACCACAACTCGGGAGGGCAGGTACTCATATCATCTCCATTTCATAAGTGAGGAAACTGATGCAAACAGAAGTTTAAGTGACTTGCCCAGGGTCACAACAGCTGGTGTCATCCCCTAACCCCAAACCGGAGTTTATTCTAAGAAAGAGATGAGCGACTTTGCCATTTGTTTTTATTTCTCTCACAAGCTGGAGACATGCATTGTGTGGGAGTGACAGTCCAGAGCTAAGCTGCCCTAAGGGGGCCGGGGCAGAACTGGTTCATCTTGGGGGTTGTGGGTACAGAGTTACATGCCCTTCGAAGAGCAAGTGTTCCCAAAGGGTGCCAATCAACTCTGATCTGTCAATACGCTGGGAGGTGGGCTCTATTAAAAAGAGCGTCTTGGTATGGGACTCACTTAATCTTGGTCAAATAGTCATCAATTTCTGTATCACCTGTTTCAACAATAGGGAAGAATCAATATTCTCCCAGACCTGTCTGGGCAACTCGATGAGCTGGAATAGACCCATTTAGATTAGATCATAATTTCTTCCTGAAGAAGAAACCAAACTTACTTTTTAGTAAGGGGATGGGAGAAGCTCTGAGTCTCCAAGACGATGGTTACAAAGGAAAATAATTTTTCACAATAGTAAGTATCTGAGGTTGGATTTGGACTCGGGTCTTCCTGAGTCCAGGTCCAGACTTCTATTCACTGGGCCATGCAGCTACCTCTAGCTGTTAGACTGAATAGGGACCTCAATCTTTCTTTATGGAGAACATGGCGGCCATTTGCCATGAGCTCACTCTCTTCATTTCAGAGCCCTTTGCTCTCACTCTCCATTCTTTCCTCCTTCCCTTAGTCTCTGACAATGGACACTTCTCCATGTTGAGGTCAAGTCCTCTACAAATGGTCTTGATCCCATCTCCTCCTGTCTTCTCCAGGAGAATGACCCCTGCAACCTTCCCTTTCCCCTTCCCAAACCTTCAACTCTTCCTTATTTACTGGATCCAGAGGCAGCTAGGTGGCACAGTGGATAGAACCCTGGACCTGGCAAGAAGACCGGAGTTCAAATCCTGTTTCTGACTCGTATTATCTGTGCGATTCTGGGGAAATCATTTTACCTCCTTCCATTTCAGTTTCCTCAACTATAAAACGGGGGATGATAATAACTTTTTTGTTGTTGAGTCATGTCTCACTCTCTGTGACCTCTTTTGGGGTTTTCTTGGCAGAGACACTAGAGGGGTTTGTCACTTTTTTTCTTCAGCTCATTTTCCAGATGAGGAAACTGAGGAAAACAGGGTTAAGTGACTTGCCTAGGGTTACATAGCTAGTAAGTGTATGAGACCAGATTTGAATTCAGGTCTTCTTGACTCTAGGCCTGTTCCCTATCCACTGTACCAATCAGCTGCCCATGGACATAGCAGGTCTTTTGCTTTAAGACTTTTTTCTCTTTATTTATTTTTGCTAAATACTGAGTTCTAAGAAAAGCTCACCATTTGATACTGACTTATAAATACATGTAAAACCATACTATGCATACTTCCATTTATCAGTTCTCTGGAGGTGGATAACATCTTCCTTTATAATTGATCTGAGTATTTATAGTACTCAGAGTAACTTAGTTGTTCACAATTATTCTTCAGATATACGGCTGTTATTGTATACAACATTCTCTCGGTTCTGCTCATTTCACTCTTCATTATTTCATGCAAGTCTTTCCATGTTTTCCTAAAATCGACCTGCTCATCATTTCTTATAGCACTGTAGAACTCCATCCCCATCATATACCACAACCTGTTCAGCCCAATTGATGGGCACCCCCTCAATTTCCAGTTCGTTGCCACCATAAAGAGAGCCGCAATAAACATTTTAGAACATATAGGTTCTTTTCCTTTCTCCCTGATTGCCTTAGTCAACAGACCTAATAGTGGTGTTGCTGAGTCAAACGGTATACACAGTTTTTATAACCTTGGGCATAGTTTCAGGTTGTTCTCCAAAATGGTTGGATCAGTTCATAGTTGCATCAATAGTGTGTTGATGTCCCAATTTTTCTGCACCCCCTCCAACATTCGTTATTTCTATCATTTTAGCCAATCTGATAGGTGTGAGATGATACCTCGAAGTTGTTCTAATTTGTATTTCTCTAGTCAATAATGATCTAGAGCATTTTTATATGACTATATATAGTTTTGATATTTTTTTTTTATCAAAAAATTGCCTGTTCCTATCCTTTGACCATTTATCAATTGGGGAATGACTCTTATACATTTGATAAAGTTCTCTATATATTTGAGATATGAGACCTTTATCCAAAAAAGCTATCTATAAAAATTTCCCCCCAATTTTCTGCTTTCCTTCTAATCTTTGCTACATTGCTTTTATTTGTATAAAACCTTTTAAATTTGATGTAATCAAAATGATCCATTTTACATCTCACAAGGCTCTTATTTATTCATAAATTCTTCTATTCGTAAGTCTGATATGTAATATGTTGTTTTAATTTTCTTATGATATCTCCCTTTATAGCTAGGTCGTGTATCCATTTTGACCTTGTTTTAGTAAATGGTATAAGATATTGGTCCATACCCAATTTCTGCTAGATTGCTTTCCAGTTTTCCCAACAATTTTTACCAAATAGTGAATTCTTATCCCAAGAGCTTAAATCTTTACTTTTGTCAGACACAAGGTTACTATCAAAATTTCCTGCTCTGTATTGTATTACCAGATAGTTTTGACAATTAACATCTTCTAACACAGTTTAAGGCAGTGGTTCTCAACCTTCCTAATGCCTCGACCCTTTAATACTCATATGTAGATGTATCTGCATGTGGGCGGACCCGCCTGAAGACAGATAGAGGAGCGGTGTCTCAGTTCCTAAGACCATCGGAAATATGTGTTTTCTGATGGTCTCAGGAGACCCCTGTGAGCCCTGTGAAAGGGTAGTTTGAACCCCAAAGGGGTCATGACTCACAGGTTGAGAACCGCTGGTTTAAGGTCTGGTACTACTAAAATTAATTTCTTTGACATTCTTGACCTGTTGTTCTTCGGGATGAATTATAGCAGGCTCTTAATTAATGTTGATTGACTGACTGAATCTCTAAATTGCCAGATTGGATGGCCTTTTCTCCAGACCTTTCAATCTTCTAGCCTTCTCTGCAGCTTTTGACACTGTTGATGGCTCTTTCCCTCTGGATACTCTGTGCTCTCCAGATTTTTGGGATACTATGAATCCCTCCTGTCTGACCACCCCTCATTTATCTTTGCTAGGTTCTCCTCCATCACACCCCTCCTAACTGTGACTGTCTTTCGAGGCTCTGTCCTAAGCTCTTTCTCTCCTTGCTCACTCTCCTGGACTTCATCAGCTCCCATGGGTTTAATTATCTTCTCTCTGCAGAAGACTCTTAGATGTATATCACTAGCCCCGGGCTCTCTCTTGTAAGCTCCAGCCCCACATCACAAACAGCAGATTGGATGCTTTGAACTGAATGTTTCAAATTCAGTATGTCTGAAACAGAACCAATTGTTTTTCACTCCCGCAAACCCACTTGTCTACCAAACTTCCCTTTCTCTGTTGAGGGCACCAATGTCCATCTGCCCCTGAGCCACTCTCAGGTGCCTTCCAGATTCCTTTTATGGTTTGTCTCCCCTTCTTAGATTATAACCTCCTTGAGGGCAGGGACTATATGCTTTTAATCTCTTATCTGCATTTCCAGGTTTAGCTTGTGCATTAAACACAGCAAGCGCTTATTAAATGCTCTTTTTCTTTCTAAGAAATGCTTATAGCTTGACTGATTGGTCGATCGAGGTCTGTCTGGAGAACTGTAATACTGAGCCCCATTCACTCGGCCCCTGAATTGGCCTGTGATTGGTTTGGGAAGCCAATATGTCATCTTTCCACTTAGCCCTTCATAACTAGAGGATGAAGGACACTCAGCTTGGGGAGGCTTGTTCTGGGGACACTCAGCAGCGTAGGAGGCGATGGGAGAGAAAGGAATTGGAAGTAGGGGAGAGATCCCTGAATTGAGGGTTAGGAGATTTGAATTCATGGGTTCATGGACTGCTGATCACTGGAAGGGACCGTCTAGACCAAGTCCTTCACCTTCCAGGAGGGGAGTCTGAGGCCCCCTCCAGATGGTGACTGGCTCAACGTTGGAAGTGGATGTGTCTCTAGTCAGGGTCCTGCCACCTGCCCCTGGCTGGGCCTCAGCCTAGGGAGTGTCCAGGGCTAGAATCCTATCCTCCTGACTTGTTGCATGACCTTAATCTTGGGTAAGCCCCTTCCTCTTTCTGGATCTGTTTATCATGGCTCTTGAGGTTGTTGGGTAACTGACCCAAAGAGGAACATTCACAGTCTGGCCGGAAAGGGGGAAGAGGAGGTTAGGAAGGGAAGAACTGGCCCAGAGTAAGCTTTATTCCTCGCAGATCCTGCCCCTCTGAGGGATGGCTTGAATTCAAGAGTGTGAGCTGCAGTACGTGTAGACAAGATCAGGCATCCATTCTGTGGTGAGCGGATGAGAGGAGCACCAGGCTGTCTAGGAGGTACAAAGCAGGTGAGGTCAGAGAAACAGAACAGGTCAAACCCTCTGTGCTGGTCAGCAGTGGGGTCAGCCTGTGTGAGGCCATGCATGCTTCACTTTCAATCTGGGTGAGGAGATAGGGATTCCCAAGTCTCACCAAAAAAAAAAAAAAAAAAAAAAAAGGAGCTTGCCTCAGATAATTGCTATCTGTGTGACCCTGGACAGGTTCCTTAACCTCTTTAAGCCTCAGTTTCCTCATCCATAAAATGGGGAAAGAATAGCATCTCATTCAGAGGGCTGTCTTCAGGATCAGATGAGATAATATCCACAATGCACTTTGCAAACCTCAGCTCTATGAATGGGAGCAATTATCATCCTTCCCCAACCCTCTGAGCAGTGTGGTGTAATTGAAAGAACCCCAGACTTAGAGTTAGGAGTCCTGGATTTTTATTTTACTTGCTAGCTGTGCATCCATTAACAAATGCCTTTTCCTCCCTGGGCCTCAGTTTCCCCGTCTGTAAGATGAGGGATCACAAGATGATGTCAGGTTTAAAGTTTGAAGGGACCTCAGGGGCCATTCAATTCCATGTAGAGATGAGGAACATGTGACCCACAGACCTTAATTGAGTTTTCCTGAGGTCGTAGAGATGGCAGAGCTGGAAAATTTAATTTCAGGTTCTGAGTTCAAATTTCAGCACTAATTTTTAATACCCTTTCCAATCTGAGCAGTCAATAAAAAATGTATGTGTGTACACACACACACACACACAAAATTATAATATATAAATTATATATTAAAATGTAACATTTCTTTTGCATCTACTGTATGCACAGCATCATTTTCTGCTAATTTCGGATCCTGAAGTTAGACCACGCAGCGCCCGAGACGAATCTGTTCCAAGCCTGCGCTGCCCTCTGGTGCCCAGGATGAGAAGAGCATCTCGTGGCTGCCTGGGCAGCTGGCTGTTTCTGGGATTATCTCCCCTTGCCACCCTCCCTCAGTTTTGCAATGGAACAAACGGGAGACAGTAGAAAGCAAGACTGAATCGTGAGATCGTCACTTTAGATTACTTGGAAAAGGGGAAAGAACATTCCCAGGGTCAACTGTTCCTGAGTGGGAGTCAGGAATGCAAAGAAACCGTAGCTCCAGGCGTGGGACAGTCAGGGTCCTTTTGCTGTCTCTCAGTCCGGGGGTTCCTTCTCGGCTAGGCAGCTTTTGTAACGTCTCCCTTTTTCTCTTCTTTTTTTTGGCAAGGCAATTAGAATTAAGTGACTTGCCCAAGGTCACCCAGCTAGTAAGTGTTAAGTGTCTGAGTCCGGATTTGAACTGAGTCCCCCTGACTCCAGGGCTGGTGCCCTATTCACAGCACCGCCTGGCTGTCCACGCCCAATATCCAATACACCCTCTTCTCTCCTCTGACGCTGTGGGCCACCCCCCCCCCCCTCCCCACCATGACTGAACAAGGACAAATAATGCCCCAGTGGATTCCAACCCAGGTCTTCCTGATTCCAAGTTCAACCCTCTTACCACTGAGCAATCTAGCTGCCACCAACCTGCCATGCACTGTGGGAGAAAATAATCAATGCTAATAAAATAATTAATACTGGTACTCTGCTTTGCTTTAGGCTCAAATCTGCCAGAAATTATTTTAAGTTAATCTGAATCTCTTTCCAAACCACTTCTAGTTTGGAGAGAAATGTCCAAACTGGTCCGGTCCCCCATGCCTGCCAATAGGACCTAGCCCCCATTGCGATTTTAGGTAACATTTCTAGGAATCTTGAGCAGGAAAAACATCTCTTAAAATACTGTCTAGATTATTCTTAAACTGAATAACCAAGTCACTATCCCATTCCTCCTGGACCACTCCCCTTCCTCTTGGAATTAAATGAAGGGACTTCATCCCTTCTATAGATAAATTCTCAAACAAATGAATTCTTTTCTCTGTGGGTCCCAGATCAATTAGTTCAGGTGGGTGAGGGGTTAATTTTTTTCATCACCTTTGAGCCTAATGAAGGGCCTTTCTGGCCCGGATCCACCACCCACATTTCCAGAGGGCTTTTCCTCGCAGTATGGAAAGAGATTTAGAAGAAAAAAAAATCACTTAATATTTTCAGTTTTGTTAAAAACAAGATTTTAAATATGTTTCCCCAATTGGATGAAAGAGTTGACCTTTTACTAAGACAGGGCCTGTCTTAGTAAAAAAAAAAAAGTGCTTGGCTCTGGAGAGAGATGCACCCCACATCCTGCTGAGCTGAGTGGGCTGGGAAGAGTCAGAACCTGGGGCCAGCCAGAATCGAGCCCCCTTCGACCATCCTGTGCTCAGCAACCACGATCCTGATGCCCTCTCAACGTTCCCTTGCCTCAGACGTAGCAAGACCATGGCTTTGTCTCTACCATCCCGGGGCTGGTCTTCTTTGCATATGGACCACAAGACTTTAACTGAAGAATAGAGGCTAGCTCCCTCATTTTACAGAAAAGAGAACTGGGACTCAGAGACATCAGTGAACTTGTTCATGGTCACACAGCTGGTAAGTATCTGAAATGGGATCTCAACCCAGGTCTTACTGACCCCAGCTTAGCGTCATTTAGCATTCCATGGTCCAGGCCTGGTTCAGTCTCCTCTAGCCAGTGCTTAAAATAATGGCAATTTATAATAATAGTAGTTATTAATGACATTTATACAGTCTTAAGGTTTTTTTTGCTTTTCAGAGGGCAGTTGGGGTTAAGTGACTTGCCCAAGGTCACACGGCTAGTTTTTGTTAAGTGCGAGACTGGATTTGAACTCAGGTCCTCCTGACTCCAGGGTCAGTGCTCTATTCACTGCGCCACCTGGCCGCCCCTACAGTCTTAAGTTTTGCTGTTAATCATAATAATTAACAGCACTTACATAGTTTTAGGTTTTCTAATGATAATTGCATTTATAGTTTTAAGGTTTGCTATTAATGGTAATAATACTACTTACATGGTTTTAAATTTTGCTGAGAATGGTAATTTATAAAGAATTGTTAAAATTCATTATCTATAACATTCATTTCAATTTTTAAAATTTCAATTATTTTTTATTTTTCTTAATTACGTATAAAATTTTTTTAACTCCCCCTCCCAATTCTCTCCCTCCTCTGGAAGATAAGTAGTTTGATATCAATCATGCCTGGGCTATCATGTAAAACACTTCCATTATATATAGCATTAAGGTTTGCTAAATGCTTTGCATGTTTAATTTTATTTTGTTCTCACAACAACCCTGGGAAACAGATGCTATTATTACCCCTGGGTTTTTGTTTTTTTATGGACAAGAAAACAGGCTCTTGAGACAGAGGTTAAGTGACTTGCTCAGGGTCATACAGTTGATAAGTGACTGAGGCTAGATTTGAACTTGGGTCCTTTCTGAGTTCAGGTGCCGCCCTCTGTTACACTCCCCCTCTGGTAATGAACCTCCTCTGCCTTAGCTAGGCTGGCCCCAGTACACACAATGTCTGTTGCCAGACTCACACTCAAAGCCCTCTTAGGTCCTGGGCTCCACTGAGAATCTTGCTGCTACAAGGGAGCAGAGGCTACAGGTTCTAAAGCATGGTATACAGTGAATAGAGGGCTCCTCTACATGCGGCAAACAGGATTTCTGTGATTTTTTCATAAGGTTGCTGAGAGGATGGAATGAAAAAAACCTACCTGGAGAGAAGGCAAACAGACCACCAAGTGTTCCTTAAATGCCTGCTATGTGCTGGGCCCTGTTGCCAGCTCTAGAGACACACAAAAAAGCAAGAACGTGGTCTGTGGCTGTATGCCAGGGCCACTCCATGGTGGGGCAGGAAGAATACAGCCCAAAGAGCACAGGTCCAGGTGTGGGACCAGGTACCCAGGCATCCACCCCAGTGCTGGCACATGTCTGGACTGGAGGTGGCTAATGGCAATGGGACTGGGCGGGGGGAGGAGAGAGAGCGGGAGAGGCAGCAGAGGAGGCTGCCTGGGCTGGGGGCTCCAGCTGCGTATCCTGTGCCCAGGGGATGCCCCGGCAGCCTGCTCCCTGGTGATCCTGCTGGCAATTGTGGGCTGCCTGAGGGGCAGTCTCAAGCAGCCCAGCACCTTCATCTGCTCTGGCAAGAGCCCAACTTGCTCCTTTGTGCATTTTGTGTTACTTAAAACCCATCACTTCAAATGCGCCTCCTGCTCTCCCCTGGGTGCTGGGCCCAGCAGTTACAGAAGCAGTCCAGCCATTAACCAAAAGATTCATAAATAATTAAAGATGAAAAAAAAAGAAAATCCCAAACATGTTTCTCCTTTGTACTAAATTAAGGCCTCCAAATAACAAAAGGAAGAGGGGAGAAAAGGGATCAAGTTGGCATGAAGGCATCTAGGGTCAGGGGGCCGCTGGGCAGGGTACCTGCCTGGCAAGAGCAGAGATGCCAGCTTCCCCACCCACCACAGGGGTGAGCCCCTCCAGGGTAGATGGAGTGATGGTGGCAAGAACGCTGGCCTCTAGACTCGGATTCTGCTGCCATCTCACTGTGGGACCTCATGCAAGATCCTCTCTATTTGTAAAATGAACAAGAGATCTCTTGTGATTGAGCCCCCATTTCTAGGAGTCAGTTTGTACATTGGCAAAATGAGTGGGGTTGGACTAAATTAACCTGTTTCCTCATTGATAAGAGGCTGAATCAGACACCTCTGAGGGCCCATCAGCCCCGCATCTCCTGTGTCATTAGGTGGGAAAATAGTCCCTTTCCTGTGTTCTGGTCAAACAGTGCTGGGAGGCAGCTACGGGAACTGGGTCGGCCATGTTAGGTAGGGATAGTCTAAAAAACCTTGCCAAGATCCCGGCAAGATGATCACTTCTGTGGCCAGTGGGCAGTAGACTGGAATCCTGACTTAGCAGCTTCCTATTCAAGGGACTTCAGGCCTTAGCTACTTAGGGTCTTAACCTGGGATCTCTGAACTTGCCTAAAAATGTATTTTGAATACAATTGGTTTCCTTTGTAATTCCATGTTATTTTATACATACAGAAACACGACTCTGAGAAGGGGTCTGTGACACAGAATTGATGAAGAACCCCTGGAATGTATGAGCTGGTACAGAGTGGTAGGTCCTTGGTCCCACTCTTTCATCCCACATGCTCTCTCTCTGTGCTCTTCAAATGAGGAATAGAGGAAAGCACTTCACAGCACTATCCCCAGAGGCCATGCAATTCAACCCAAACTCTCCAGTACGACAGCTGGCACTGCCTTGAGACCAGAGACCTCTAGGGAAGGGGAATTCACAATCTTCAGAGGCAATGCTGGGACAGGTCTCGTCAGCAGGTTTTCCCCGACATCAAGGCCAAGTCTGCCCCTCTGCCACTTCCACTTCTGGTTGTGCTCTCTGGGGGTAAGCAGAACAGTCATCATGTCCCCAATAATTGGTTGGAGAAAATGAGACAAGGGAGAAAGAAACTAGGGACCCAACTTAGACTGGTCTATCTTATTCCAAATGTCTTTTTCTCCCCTCCAAGTCATGATTTTCTAATCTTTTCTTAAAAGTGCCTGGTAAATGCAAAGAAATCAGCTTGGGGGCTGGCCTTGCTCTACTGGCCAGAATCCAGCAACCCACCTAATTTGGACAGAGAGAGGCCTGGACCATACATAGCTAAGCAGGCGTGCCTCTGATCCAGCTCTGGCACCGGCCCTTGGGCCCCTCTTCCCCTCCATACACATTCCGAAGGGCAAATGAGACAGGACTGGCCATTTCATCATTGGAGCCAAAAGCTCTGTATTCTTGCTGGTGCTCAGAACTGAATTCAGACTCTTCTGATGCAAGTCAAGGGTCTCTTGATTCATTTTCAACATTTCCACTGACATCATCCTTTCCCCGTAAACGGGCCCATTTTCCCAACTCCCCATGACTGCCAAGGGGCCGATGATTCTCCTACTCACTGGGGCCCACAACTCCTCTTGGGCACCTTGCCCACACCAGATCAACTGCCCAGTGTCTACCTTCTCAGCATATCTCCGGACATCTACTCACGTGACCAAAGGCCCAGCTCAGGCCATGGTTACTTTCCCTCATCTCCCCTCTGGCAGCCAAAGTGACTTTCCAGAGGCTCCCAATTACCTCTAGGATAATTTAAAGGCCTTCAAAACCCAACCCTTTCTTATCTATCTTTTCCATCTCATCCTCCAGACCTCAAACACAAGACTCCATCTCCACGTCCCACCTGCTATCCTTGGGGATATTCCTCTATCCCCTCATTCCCATCTGTTTCTTCGAGACCACACTCAAATCCCATCTAATCAGGGAGACCTTCCCCTATTCCACCAGCTGCTAATGCTTGTCCCCTCTTGCAGTACCTTACATCTGTTCTCAGTCTCGCACTGCCTTGCTGATCTGTTTTGAAAGAAAGTAAGCTCTTTGAGGGCAGGGCCCACTTTTTTCCTTGGTTCTTAGCATAGTAAGAAGCATGAATTACCTCACCCCTTTTCATCCATCACCCCAAGTGGTCTTCCCTCAAGGACTGGGCAAAAATTTAATGCCCACTTCCCAAACTTTTTTAAAAGGTGAGAACCACAGGATGTCAGACAAAAAGGCCTTAGAGGTGATGAGAAAACAGGCTCAGCTTCCCGAGTGACCTGCATAAAGGTCACACAGAGGAGTGGCAGAGCCAGCATTTGAATTCGGATCCTTAGACACCACCCCTTTCCACTGTACTCCAGTCTTGGGCCCCTTGCTCCCAGATAATCCCAGCTTCCAAGAGTGGAACAGGATTAGCTTCCAGAAGCAGCACCATTCCTCACAAGGTAGGCAATGTACATACCTAGGCTTTACAGATGAAGCAGAGGGTCTTGGGGGGAGGGGGGGGTCCCCTGCCTTGTTAGAGGTACCAGAATCACTGCTACAGTCTAGTCTCCTGCTGCGGAAGGGAGTTCAAGGAGGAAGGGCTTGTCCCTGGTTCTAGCTGTTTCTTTGCTACAGTCATGACCTGACAATACCCTTCATCTAAACTTCTTGATAATCTTGAAGGTTCCTCTCCCATCAAGCACCTCCCTCCCGCCTGTGCGCCGCCCCCCCCCCCCCCCCCCCCCCCCGACCTCTCCCATAGCTGGACTTTCTCCTCCAGACAAGGCACATGCTGCCCATGGTATTAGTTGCTTAGCTCCACGATGGGGATCAAAATGAGCAAATGTTTGTGAGGCAACAGACATCTTCAGGGAGTGTGCACGCACGTGTGCAGCCTGATGCTGAAGAAGGCACAGAGCCTCCCAGGAAGGGGCCAAGGGAACCATCAATCTTGTGAACAGGGGTTCACGGCCCACTGTATTCTACTGGCCCCACCAAAATAAAAAATTCAAAGTCTTTGGATGGTGGGTCACCCAGGCCTCCCTGCAAGGAAGGCTCTTTTCTGGGGAGGGGCCTCCTCCGTGAAAACAAAGTCATTAAGTTCTGGTTTTTCTGTTGCACATTCCTAATCCCATCTGGTGTGTAAATGTTCCCTTGGATGACCCGCAATGCCAGGAGGACCCCCTGCTGACATACCCTTTTGTGGTATTTAGAAAATGAATGGTTGCAGGCAGACCCAGCCACCAGGCAGCTTCCCGGACTGCAATGATCCAGCTGTGGACACGTGGACGTTCGCCCCTATTGAGTGCATCCCTCATTTCCAGATCAATTATTTAAGTCCCAACATGAGCCACAAGATGGCTGAGCACAGTAACTTTGTCTCAGCTGTTTAGCATGCTGGGGGACTTAGGGCCCTTTCCCTGTTTTCTCGCAGAACTATTTTTATTTCCCACGTTTTCAAGCACAGATGCTTGATGTTTTTTTTTTTTTACAGCCCAGCTAAATCATTAGAAACCTGCCCTCAGGAATGGGGAAAGCCCAAATTGTTTCTTCCTAAATATTCTAGAGGTAAGGGAGAGAAAGGAAATGAGAAAAAGCCAAAAGGGGCAGAATCCTACGAGGGCCCAAGTGGAGACTGCTTGGCTGGGCTGCAGGGAGCTGAGGGGTGGCACGGCCCAGTCTTCTCCTGGCCCCGCGGCTCCCACCTCAGTAACCGCTGACCGTTCTTCTCCTTTTCAGGGTTATGCATAGAAAGACAACTGTGCCCAACAGCTGGCCCAGGCTGTCACACCCCCAACCTCAGGCCATGGGATGGGAAGGGCAGCACTCACAAATAACCAGTCACATCCCCAACCCCTCATGTCAAACTGCTTTATTACATCTTAAATAACAGTACATTTTAATATAGTATCTATCTTGCATCCAGCTTCCTTGCAGTACACTGACTTTAAAATTAAATACAAAAGGTGAAAAGGGGCACAGGGTGTGGAGAGCTCTACCAGGGATTTCATGGAGAGAGAACGGGCCAGGGGTGGGAGAGAAAGAGAGGTTTCTTTTTTTTCTTTTTGCCAAGTCCAGGCCTAACGCACGATTACAGCACATTTTTTGTACAGAATGTTGCAGAAAAAACAGGATGGAGAGAAGCCACTAGAGCTGCTAAGGAGGAGCACTTCTGGATACATGAGAAGGTAGGAGAGTTAACAGAACGATCTACTGTCCAGACGCTGCTGCGTGATATTTTATTTGAAAAGAAAACCAGGAAAGCCTGGTCATTACAAAAAGGACCATTCGTTGCCAAGGACTCATTCTACAAGAGGGCGGGACTGTGAAGGACTAACTGATAGAGGGGGTCCCCAGGAACCTCCGCCAGCAACTGTCCAGATGGGCCGAAAAAACCAGGATGGGAGTGGGCTGGCGGGAGGGAGTTATGGCTACTCCAGAGAGTGCATAGTCTGCTCAGGATCCCCCCCGGGGGGGGGGGGCGGCTTATGCACAGAGTAGCAACAAGAAGTTAGTAGAGCGGCAATGGTTACAACTTTCAACAGGTTATTTCTGAAAAGAAAAAAAACACCTAAGGACTTAGTCCTATATGCACTTTTTTGTTTGTTTTTTTTGTTTTTAGCATTTCTACAGCATGCGATTCTAAGAGTAAACCCACCCAATATGGCAAACAATCAAAAATTTGTTTTAACTTAGAAAGCTCAAGATCATTATTTCCAAAACATTGATTTGTACAGCGTTTCATACACAAAGAACTGACTGGCTATCCAAGCACAGGACAGGCATCTCTTGGAAACTGAGGTTCCTGATAGTTGGGGGTGCTGGGTAGTGTTAGGGTGTGTGAACTGCCCTCCAACCGCACAAAGAAGCCCAAAGCAGAGAAAAACTCAACTGGCGGGGAGAGGGGAGAAGAGGAAAGAACCGGTGCCAGCTCGGAGCCAGCTACCCACAGGAGGGGAAGGGGTCTTGACACGAGCATTCAACACCACTAACAGCATGTGTGTGCTTGGCTACCTGACTTCTGAACGTCGTTCTCTATATGCCGTACTTTGTGCAGCAACAATTATCTGAGACACCAGACAAAAAATAATAAAAAATCAGGGACTAAATTACATCATTAACAATCCCAGAGAGGCTGGGCAGGACCCTCTTGTTTTGCTTCATTATTAACCATAAAGTAATCTATTTAAAAAAGGAAATAAGAATGTTTTCAAAATCCTGCTACAAACATGACTTGAAATTTTGAAACCGTTATGAGATAAAACAAAGTCCTCAACTTGTTGTGTTCACAAAACAGGATCACTGGTCTAAAATTTAAATAAAAGACAGTGAAAATGGGCTGTGGGCCTGTTTCATAAGTACTCAGGCTTACCTCCTGGTGAACATTTTTATTACAGTATTTCCTTTTTATATTCGTTCAAGACAAAAAAAAAAAACAAAAACAAAAGGAAAACAATGACAATGGTCCCGAAGGAATGCACAATTTGTTTGTTTACAACCACAGAGATTCTTCCTGTTGAGGGAATTGTGCTCTTTGTTTCAGCAATAGGTGAAGGGAGAAAGATCTTGCCCTTTTGAAGTTCTGAGAGGGAGATGGGGGGTGTCCAAGTTAGTATGGTTGGGTTGGATATACTATCACGGTCACTCTGCCAAGGTCGGAATGGTCTTCCAGTCATGGTGAGTCCATCTGTTATCTTACAAAGAGAGTTAGGAGAAGCATTAGAAACCCGAAACTTATTCTACAGGCAGCCATCCTTACTGCCAAGGTGCAAGGACAAAAATCCACCTACATGCGTCTGTCTATCCCTCTATATGTTTCTGGCCTACTCTTAAGTTATTTTCAAGCAACCTTACTATTACTACATGGCCAAATCACCAGTTACAATTTAAAGACAAACAACTAGGAAAATCAGCTTGTGTTCTGTGCTGACTGAAGAAGGTGAAGCTGTAATACCTATAGGTGTTAGTTCCATATCTTGAGGAAACTATCCCAGGATCCCGTGGCCACCGCCATGCCATCATCGGTCACCCCCAGGCAGCTGACGCGATTATCATGCCCAGCCAAAACACCTACAAAGCAAACAGAGCTTCAGTAACAGGAACCCCTGGGAACCTCTTAGCTTATATTCCCATGGTGGTAGAGACCCACCAGCTTACATCTGACATTTTATTCCTATCTGTAAAACACCACCCCCTTAGAAGAGACAAGTAGAAGGAAACCCTCAAGGCACACAGTACAAGCAGAGATGGCTCCATTTATGAGGGTTCAGCTGATCTGAGAGTCACCTGTGGTCCTGACAGAGAGACCCAGATGAAGTTAAAAGGTCACTTCTACCTGGTGAATGCTACTGATTTCACATTATCACAGAATTGTGTATTTTACATTTACCAATCTCTACCAAAGGCTCTTTGGGGTACGAAAAGAAAAGGGGGCTTTGGAAAGTAAAAAACTTTCACTCTGAAGATAAAGCAGAAATTCTCAAGATCTTCAATAACAATCTCATTCAAGAGGATTCACTGGTAATTGTCTCCTCCATTTACAAAAACTCACACCTGCAGAGAGTGGGAGGAAGAATTCTGGAATAACACAAAGTAGCCCTCAAGGTCACTGACATCTTAAAGATGGCTGGACTCAGTAAATTGCTACAAATATGTTGCTAGGGAGGAAAACATCACATAAAGTAAAGAAGGTATTTGAAAAAATGAATAAAAGCAAGCTTTTGACTATCAGGCCTCATAGGAAGTTACATAAACAAATTCGGGTGCAAAAAATTCTTTATTTGAGAGTACCTAAGTAGTACTATATGTAAAAAGTAGAGCCAAGAATCTACTTATCTGTACTTGAATAGTATGTATTGGGATTGATAAAATCCAGTTCAGTTCAATCTGGAGACCAAAAGGTTGCTGAGCAAGGGAAGAATAAAACCAAACAAAGCAGACCCCTCGGTTTCTGAGATGAGTCACCAGCAGAGGCTGGCAAACGCCGTAACTGTTTCCCAGCAGCCTCTGAGAGAGGCCTCTGAGCTCAGGCCTGCAGTTCCCTCTCAAGCCGCCTGCAGCAGGCCCAGAAACGCTATCTGTGGCTGGGCCTGGGGGACAGTAGACTTTTTAAACGCTCCTTATGTCTCAGGGAACCTGCCACCACTGCTGAGAAAATGGGCCTTAGGAGAGGCGGGATGGAATTTTTACTTAGATGCGAGGAACTTCATGATGGTCTCGCCCTAGATCACCTTCCATCCTGGTACCAAGCTCACATTTTGGGTACAAAATCTTCCAGTAATGCAAGGAAACACAAAATAGGACACCTTCCGTCGGCAGCTCAGCTTTGCGTTATCATCATCTTTTTGGAAGATTGAATCGGGTATCACTATCAATGGGAAGATGGGATTTTAACAGAAGCTGACATGGGAGAAGACTGGGTTGGGGAGGACAGGAGAAGAGCCAGATTTCTAGAAACATGTGCTAAGTCCAGTCAGTGTCCACTCTTAGAGGTGATGGAGTACAATGGAGGGTCACAGTCCTCCCCCCCCCCCGCCCATGAAATTACACCAAAGAAACTCATTCTAAGACACAAGGAGTGACTCTGCTCCTCTGGCTCACCTCTGACCTGACAAGCCAAAACTAGAAACGGGCTCCTTGGATGAAGCAGCCCTCCAGCACATCTTTCTTTTGCCCAGAATGGTCGCAGGAGCAGATAACCAAGCTGCCACTACAACACAGTCTTGTCTAATGTTTTAGAGAATTCACACTCACGCTCACGTGTGGCTATCACCACATGATCTGACAAGAACCAGAGCCTGGGGAGGAGGAGAGTGAAACTCACCTGCTCTGTCTGCTTTGAGCGCATCCCAGACGTTGCAATTGAAGTCATCATATCCAGCCAGCAGGAGGCGGCCACTCTTGGAGAAGGACACCGATGTGATCCCGCAGATGATGTTGTCATGGGAATACACCATCAGCTCCTGGTCAGCTCGGAGGTCAAAGAGCCTACAGGTGGCATCATCTGAACCTGTGGCAAATGCATTGCCATTTGGAAAGAACTAGAGAGACAAATGAGAGCCTGATTAGGCGGTGTGTCCACCTAGAGATGCTGTAAATAAGTGCCCCTTTGAGCCTGATTGTGCCTCATGCCAAGATGTCCTGGGGCTGTAGGACTGAAACACTCTCTGGTAGCCCTAAGACTTCTAACACTCAGTGTGCTCCCCCCAACATAACTTCTACAATGAACAAGCCAGGGGAAAGGGGCTCTGTGAGCTTGCTAGGCATCTGGTTTCAAAGTACGGTCCCACAACTGGAGAGGTTCCTAGTGAAACGGGATACTCCCCCTTCATAAAATGAAACACAATGGAATAAACTTCTTTTTTCCTGAAGCACATAAGAAGTAGCAAGAGGGTCCTCTAACTGTGAAGGCTCTTATTAAGAGATTACTAAAATAAATTGTTGAATCTGGTTCCTTGGAGAAAAAAAATGTAACAAATGGCTATTTCCACATTAAAATATTAAATGTTTCCATACAGTTATTGGTAAGAGATACAGTAAAATTCCTTTAACATAGCCATCACCAAACTAGTTGGCTTTGAAAATGCCAGATAAAATGCTATTCTGGCAATTACTGGATCTAAAACAGGAGTTGTTTTCCATGACTAAAAAAGTACAAAGTAATTTCTGCATCTCTAGTTTATTTCCCTCTGCAGCTCTCTAGGTAGCAACAGATAATGAGTTTCAAAGTAAGCTGTACATTTTACTTAGAGAAAATGTGGTTAAAAGTTTTAGTGAAAAACTGGAACACACCAATAACAAATATAGACAATGTGGCCATTGACAGAGGGTAAAACTAAACATGTGCCATGTTCTTACAGCTGATGAATGAGTTTTCAAAAACTAGATTTCTTATTCTGAACCCTTAAACAAAAACCATCATGTTCTCTACAGGCATCCACCCCATGTGTACATTGTGTTAGCAAATCTGGTCTCTTACAGTAAAAAACATGACCTAACGCAGAAAACATTTCAAAGATGAATCAATGACATTCCCTAAGACTTCCAAGAACTAAGGCTAATTGCTAACAGGGCTGGTTACGGATGACCTCATGAACACAAAGTGCATTTCCCCAATCCTAAGCCCATACATACACAGATGGCGTTGATGTCAGATTCGTGGCCGGTGAAAGTCTGCCGACACATTCCTTCTCGAACGTCCCACAGTTTGGCTGAAGCGTCACAAGCTCCAGAAACAAATAATCTGGTGTCAGGGGCAAGAGAAAGACTCATGACATCCCCAGTGTGCCCAGTGAAGGTGGTTGTCTGTTGGCCAGTTTCTATGTCCCACAAAGCACTGCAAGAGGAGGAGAGAACAGGGCAGAAGTTAGCCTCCACCACAAGGAGAACCCACTATGCTAAGTCATGTGGTATAAGTCATGTGGTATAGACTGATGGGATTTTAGTTAAAGCAGACATGTTTTCTATGAGCCCCCTTTGGTTGGGCAGAACCCATGTGGTCCTCTGGCCTCGAGAAGCCGCCCATTCTGCTTCTGGTAGGCTCTGACGATAGGCTCCTACCAGGAAGGGGGCCTAAGCCCTTTCCCACATGTTGTAGTTCAGTTGTCCTTCAGTCGTGTCCAACTCCTCGTGCCCCTATTTGGGCTGTTCTGGGCAGAAATACTGGAGCAGTTTGACATTTCTTCTTCTAGCTCATTTTTATAGATAAGGAAACTGAGGCCAACAGGGTACAGTGACTTGCCCAGGGCCACGCAGCTAGCCAGTGTCTGAAGCCAGATTTGAACTCAGGAAGCTGAGTCTTCCTGACTCTGAGCCCAATGCTCTGTGTACTCTGGAGCCCCTGAGTTGCTCCATTCCATTCCATATGAAGCCCCTTTAAATACTGAATGAAGCTCTCATGTGCCCAGTCTTTCAACTGATCCTCACGTGATGTGGATCCCAGATCAGACCTCGTGGCTTTTCTCTGAGGTGTTTGGAGTCACTGACGTCCTCCCCAGGTCACAGCGCACGGATGGCTCATAGCTAACATGCAGGTCAATAAAATGTCCAAGTCTTTTTTCAAACAAACTGCTGGTAGCTCTCTCTCCCACCTCACACTTGTGCGGTTGGTTGTTTAGACAGAAGTATAAGGCTCAAGATGAAATTCAATAGAAATTAATATAATCTGATTCAGCCCAACGATCTGCTCCATCAAGACCGTCAGATCCCGAATCTGTCACCCAGTGAGCCAGCTCATTTTAGCCATCCACAAACTTGGTGAGGATGTCATGTTGTTGTGTGTAGCAAAGGTCCAAGGCACCCACATCATTGTCTCTTCAGGGCTCTCAATGAACCATAAGACATCTGGCCCCTTGGCTAGTTCTGATGCCCTCTAACAGCACCACTGCCCAGTCCACATCTCCATATTTTCCACAAGAAGAGTATGAGATACTTCATTAACATTTAGGTAAGCAAGATCACAGCAATCCCTGAATATAACAATGTAGTAATCCCATTTAAACAAAAAACTGGGATATTTGTCCTCCAATCCTATGGTACTTTTCTTATTTTCTGAAATCTATGGAATAGGGACGAGACTGTTTGGCCTCAAGAGGTAGAACCAAGAGTGACAGATGGGAGTTGCAAAAAGGGGCATTTAGGCTTGAGGTCAGGAAAAACATGTGAACAATTAGAACTCTCAAGAATGAGCACAGACAGCTTTGGGAAATAGTGGAGAGTTAAGGGGAGGGTCTTTGAATAGTAGGTACATTCATTTTGGGGCATGGGTTGGACTAGAAGACCACTGAGGTCCATTCCGACTGAAGTTCTATGGCTCTATGAAATACTGTTCTGCTCCAGTCCTGGCAGCCTGCGAGGCAGTGCGTTACTTACACTGGGACATGCTTCTTGAGACAGAAAAGAAGCAGAACACCAGGGCAGCTCTGCCATTGCTCTATGGGCAAAAACCTCTCATCAAGCCTAAGCAGGGGTCCTATCCTTTTTGAGGTTTCTCCCTTTTCCAACACAGATTAAAAGCAAGCAAACCAACCACCAAAGACCCCTTAGTTTTATCTGTCAGGTTTGGTTCCTTCAGAGCACTAGCAGCCCTGATCCATTCTTACAGTAACATGTCAGCCTTTTACAGCTTTTAAGTTTTCTGCAGGTGACAGTTCGGTGTTATAGTGAAGAGAAAGGGATTTGAAAAAGTCAGGAAGACCTGAGTTCAGATCCTGCCTCAGACACTCAGTAGCTGTGTGATTCTAGGTTGGTCATTTAATCTTACTTTCCCTGTCTGCAAAGTGAGGATATAAACAGCACGAACCTCATAGGGTTGTTATGGCAATCAGATGAGTTAGGAAGCTGACTCCAATCACTGTGATGACAAGAGTTATTACATGCCTTCCAAAAACCTAGATGGTTAGTGGTTCTCTGTGCATACATGATGGCCTCTTCAGAAAACCTCTGTTCCTCCTCAGAATCCTTTCCCTTTGTGTCTCTAGTTATCTCCTGGAGAATATGTGTCCTTAGGCCCTCATCTCCCTTTCCTCTAACCACTTCCCAAACACAGGGCACAGGCAGCCTGTGGCCACTGCTGACGCCCCTCCTCGCCCCCAAGGCTCCTACACCATCGGCCAGCTTCTTTCGGATGGTGAGAATCAGAACAGAATTTGGACTAAGTAGATTTTCTACCCTTTGAAGGTAGAAATTATCATCAAGGTTAAGTCACAAAGTTATCAGCTGCTCTGCTCCTGGCAAAAAGAGACTGAATTTTGGCAGATGTCTGGAAACTGAAGCCCCCTGAAGTCAACCCCCTGCCTCTGTGCTGGACCGGGCAGCTGTTTCCCAAACTTCTCATCTATTTCCCCTTTCTCCAAATGGTTTCTAGTTTACTCTGATGGCCCCCAATGATCTTCACCTGCATTCTCTTGACCAGGTTTAGGCTTTAAGATTTTCTCCCATGAACATACCTTCTTACTATACAATGCTACTCACTATCCCCAGCCTCTCTTATGTATATTTTTCTTTTGAAAAAGGCATACCCATTCAGACTCCCCTAGTCTCAGTAATATCTGTGATAACAAGATGAGGCTAAAATTTACCTTTTTTTTTTTGCTCTTTTTTTTTTGGAGGGGGGAGGGCAGGGCAATTGGGGTTAAGTGACTTACCTAAGGTCACATGGCCAGTACATGTTAAGTGTCTGAGGCCACATTTGAACTCAGGTCCTCCTGACTCCAGGGCCGGTGCTCTATTCACTGCACCGCCTAGCAGCCCCTAAAATTTATCTCCTTGCATTAAAGCCTATAGTTAACTTTGCTTGTCACCTAAAATTGATAAATATGTGTATAACACCAAAGATCATCATTTTGCTAGGGGATCCTCTCTTGGAATCAGTCTTTTGTGATCTTTGGGGCGGCACCTACTGGTTTTTTTATTCCCACATGGCAGATCTACATAGGCGGTTTTCCCCCTTTCTGATAATTTTTAGGTTAAAGCCCTTTTAATCGGATTTGCAGGGTACCAGGCTTGGACCGTCTCACCAGCCTGCACAGGAGTCTGTCATCTCCGTCTTTTATGATGTAATCCAGAAATCCAAATCCGATTCTCCGAAGCCCAAGAACATCTTTTCAGCCAGATGTTCACTTTCCAAATCAGCTTTTCTCCATGACATTCCTTGCTTCCGATAGGTGGCAGAGATGAAAAGACTAACCAGGCCTTTACAGCCTGCGGCTTCTGGCCTAAGACCTGAAAACCTTTGGCGATGCTTTCCAGGCTGCTCCTGGCACCATCATTTTCTGCTCATGTCGTATGTCAGAAATGGGGAGTCATCTGGTTTTAACTAGAATACCACCTCCACCCCCTGGAAGAAGTCCACCTATATTTCTGTCTTTGTTAACAAATGACTGCCTCAGCATTCTCCAGGCACCCATGACCACTTTTCTCCTCTGACCTTTAGTAGGCAAACTCTCACTTGACGGTCCCTGTGGAGTTTCAGTGGTCTCCCTTCCCTCTCGGCTTTATGAGAAAGTCTTTCACCCTTACCTCCCAATGTGGGTCAACTTTTTCCTTTGCCTCATCAGGTCCTTCTTATACTTATCCCCCTGCCCCTCTTCTGGTTTCAGGGTCAGACTGTTCCACTGTCTCTGATAACCTGAAGCACGGAGAGGCAGTCCCTAAGCCCCTTTATTATCTCTCCTAGGTAGGGCTCCCCCTCTCTGCACTTTGAAAATAGGAGGAAACAGTCACTTGGCTGTGGCAGAAAGACAAATATCATACGTTTGATCCGAGCCATGGAAACTTCTACCTATCATTCATAATGAGACTAAGATCACCCTGGAAATGTCTCAAACTGCTCATTAGTTTGTACAACCTCGTAACGTAACTGTATCTATGCTGTGAAGAGTTGGTTGGGCAGCTAGGGGCCAACACAACACACAGAGCACTGTGCCTAGAGTCAGAAAAGACCTGGGTTCAAATCCAGCCTCAGGCTGGGTGACCCTGGGCAGGTAATAAAGGGAGATTACAACAGGTCTATCTTTCAGTGTTGTTGTGAGGAACAAATGAGATATTTGTGGATTTCTTTCTTTTTTTCCCAAGGGGGAAGGAAAACGCATCATTCAGGCTCCTTTCAGTAACAGATCATGGGTGTTTGAGAAGTACAGACATGCACACTAACAAGGAAGCAATGCATTTTCCACGTGGAGCGTTAGGGCCACAGACCAGTGTTTGCTCTGGCAGGGTCTGGTTACACAGACACCAGTGCTTCCCTTCCTCCCCCTCTACCTACCTGATGTGGAACTACTCCCCACCCCCCACCCCCAAAACCCAGTAATGTGAAGCTGGCAATGAGCCCGACATCATATTCCTGTGACTACAACCCTGCCCTCCACCCTCCTCTTCGCTAGATTAGGAAGGCATGTAGGATAATTTGTTCTCTGCAACCAAGATTGGTCATTGCTCTTCTGCCTTTTAAGAGAAACCTAAAATAACACATAGCTTTTAAAGATACTATACCAAAAATTAGTTTTCACAAAATTTAATCTTAAAGAATTTTAGTGAAGTTATTTCCCAAGTTGTACTTTGGTAAAGAAAAATAAGTAAATTCAAAAGGTCACTTCATTTTAAGAGCAAAGATATTTCTGTTAATATCTTTGGGGGTCTCTGCTGCCATGCCTCCAGGGCTCCACCTATTTACCGCAGTGACTTGGGTGAAAATAAAGGAGATTCTGCATGACCAACAGTTCAGTGTCCCAAGTTTCATTACTATTTATATATGTCAAACTGCAGATTTCAAAATCAGAAAAAATGAATGCAGAAACGCTGATTTCATTTGCACTCTTCATTAGTGAACACTTTCATGCCCATTTTCCTATTTGTCTCTGCGGACACGTCTACAATGCCTGGAGCCCCAGGTCACACACCAAAGAGACAGATGAGAAGTGCCTTGTCAGGGCCTATCACTTACCAAGTGGTATCTCCAGAGCTGGTGACAATTTGATTATCATCCAGGAAGCGGCAGCATGACAAGTAACCTGGAAACAGAGCACAAAGGCTGAGAGTCAGAGCAGAACCCACAGCTCTGGGCATGGGCCACATGTTCTAAATGTTTAGGGAGATTTTCTATGCCACTGCTCTATTCTGTAGTCCAGTCTTATGATCATTATACTACTATAGCTAGGATTTGTAGGGTTTTTCTTTGTATCCTCAAGGCAGAATTACCCCTTCCTCCCCCCACCCCCCCAACAACCATAACACAGTGGGACAGAAGCTAGTTTTGAAGGAGGCTAATAGTGAGCTGAAGAATTAAGGTAAGAGGGGTAAGATATTACCTATGATCTGCTGAATACCAGGATAAAATAAAATTTAAATTAAATTTATCCAAGAAAAAACAAATACACTGTGTATCTACATATTTTGCAATGTGATATACACATGCTGGCCTTTGATTTTAACCACACAAAAAGATTAAATCCATTCACAAGCACACAACTTATATTTCCTACCCCAAGAAATGGGAACCAGTTCGGGAACTGTCCTAAACTCTGTCCCATTGCCCCAATCTTATGGATTCTCCCACCTTCTTCCACACCATTATTTCTCTCTTTGTCCCTTTCTCCATTCATGTGGCCCCTTTTCTACTGCTGAAGGGCTCTCAGAGACTGGACCTGCTGACTGCTGCCACAGCCCCCAACACTGCCTCCAGCCTTTCCCCTCTCTATACATCCTTCATGTCGCTTCCCGTGTGATGTTTCTAAAGCTGAGCTTGGGCCAGGTCACTCCCTTGGCGTCATAAGCTCCAGTGGCTCAGCCTTTAGGATCAAATATAAACTTTTCTATTAGCTTTGAAATCCCATCCCAACCTGGTTTTGACCCCTTAGTCCCCACGTGCCCAGCTCTTGCTGTTCCTAACCTTACACTTCCTGTCTTCTTCCCATGCTTTGCCTGGAATATACATTCCCCCTAATCCCAGTCTCTTACATTTCCTTACTTTCTCCAAAACTCGGCTGAAGGCCCACATTCTGAGCAGACGATCTACTCTGATCCCTCCTCCTCCAATATTACCTTCTATTATTCTGCATCCTGTGTGTGCACGTGCTCCTTAAGGGCAAGGACTATTCTGTCTCCAGAGCCTTACACTTAGTAGGCTCTTAATAAACTTGTGTCAACTGACAGTAAGAACCAGCTAGACACAATGCTAATGATTTTCACTAAGATGAAGAAGGCATGTAGAATAATTTGTTCTCTGCAACCAAGATTGGTCATTACTCTTTTGCCTTTTAAGAGAAACCTAAAATAACATACAGCTTTTAAAGATACTACAGCAAAAATTAGTTTTCACAAAATTTCATCTTAAAGAATCTTAGTGAAGTTACTTCCCAAGTTGTACTCTGGTAAAGAAAAATAAAAAGGTCAATTCATTGCAAGGGCAAAGCTATTTCTGTTAACATTAATTTTGCTATTCTAATTGTGTTATTTGGTATAAGTAAATGAAAAAAAATGTCCCCCTCCCAAGCAGGCTTTAGTCCCTCCATAAGGCTGAATGATCACACCAATTTAGAGCTGTGGCCTAATGATGCTCGGTGCACAGTGACAAAACGGACAGGATTAAGCAAAGCAGTTTCTTCAATTTATTTATCCCTTGGCACTTGGTTACCATAAAGGGCTGGGAAAATGATTATGAAGGAATAGAAAAATGCTCAATTCTCACATGAATAAACTAGTTTCCAATGAGCAATAATTTTTATATATCAGAGCTGTGTAATCTTTGAAGCATGTGTGACCAAAACACTTCTGAAAATGGTTTCTTCAGATCACTTCCACATCCTGTAACCAGAAAACTCCTCTCTAGGAAGACACACATTCAGACTGTTCACCTGAGGACAGCTCTCCCTTCAAAATCCTACCCAGATTCTCCAGCTCTTCACCTAGTTAGCACTCTTTCCAGGTTTATTATGAAACAAGGAAAAGTGAAAATTTCAAATTACTGAATTTAAATGGAACATCCTAGTTGTAGGTCATAATACACAGTGCGTATGACTCAAGTTCGACCTGAGGTTCCTTTCTTCCTTTTAGTGACTTATTCTGCAGAGGCTTAATTAGAAGGACTGAACTAACAGCAGCTTTAGGGATCAAATCCTGACTCGGACACTTCTACTTTGGTTTAATTTGAATCACTGTGAAATTGTGGTGGGAAGACTAATGCCGATGGGAATTTCCTTAGAAAAAGGAAAACAAAGGTAGGAAAAACGCAGATGATGGAGGTTACTCCAGGGATGAATCTGAATACCTTCCTAAATCATATGGAGGCCAAGAGTTGCAAACTGAAGGCCTACAGATATCCCTAGTGAAAAGCCAAGTCAATAAAAGTAAAGCTCCTGTGGACCTCATTGAAGCCAGCTGTGGAGGCAGGACCAGGGGCAGGGGAATTTATGTCAAAATACATTAATGGGGAAAAGGAGGTCAAGCCATACCGATGGCTCAGACTTCACCCTCTCCATCAGGACCCAGGCCAGGATAAAGAGGCAGCTGGGCCAGAGCCCACAAGACACAAGACCATAGGCAGTGCTCGAGTCCCCCCACTGGAATGCTCCAGGCAGGTCAGAGGGTGGCCCCCCAGAAGGAGCTCATCAAACTGGGGAAGGCTCTTAGATGGCAGCTGCCAAAGGGATCTGGGGAGTGGGCTCCTGCGTTCCACATGGAGCAGACCCTGGAAGGAACCTCCGAACAGTTTACAACAAGAAGCTGAATCCTCAGTAACAGGCTACTAAAGGGAATAAGCCACTTTAGGAGGTGAATCAGTCTGGGAGTCAACATGAGTTTAAATCCTGATTCTGAAACTACCCCCATGACACTAGGTAACTCACCTGACCTTTCTGAGGGTCACACTGTTTTTCCATCTATAGAAGGTAAAGCTCTGAAAGATCATCCATGTGAAGAGAAGCACGCTGAAATAATGGTAACAATAGCAGTGTGCATTCTAGAGAGGTTCACAGCTTGCAAGTCTTTAAACATATCATCTTATTTGATCCTCACAACAATCCTAGGAGGTGGATTCTATTATCCCCTTTTACAGATGAACAAACTGAGGGAGGATTTGAACTTGGCTCTCCTTGACTGCCGTGCCTCCCACTCACGCCACACCCCTCCACTGTGGAGCTTCTGGGAATCACCCCCAGTCTTCTTGAAACAGAAGCTCCACAAGGAAACCCCAATCTGATCTGAGTTCCAAAGAAGGGCGTCCATGGCCAGGACCCTCTCCTGCCCCCACTCCCCACACCTCTGCCTGTATTTGAACAATGGAAATGACGTGGTTCTTGACAAGAGGAAAATGGGTCTGAAAGGGCGACTACATCGGATAATCTCTGCAGGGCCGCGAATGCTGATCTGAGCTACAGAGACATGTAACTCACAGGAAAACAAGAACTGTCCAGGGAAGGTTTCACAACAATTGGGAAACAGAACAAGCTTTAAAAATGTCCTTAAAGTGATGAAAACTAACTTAGCCTGGTCTACCTCCCTCTCGAAGGTCTCTGAGGAGATGGCTGCCCCCTTCATGGTCTACATGGGACTTCAGTCAAACAGACCTGTCCCACTCTTTTTCCTTTGACTTCCTCAGTAACGTCTGCAGCATCTAAACTATTCCATTCAATTAACCTAAACCACCGATCAGCACTTTATGTGTTTACTGAAACTGGCAATGGACTCTGAACAAGGGAGAAACAGAAACTAATGTTAATTAGGAAAAGTATTCTCTTCTCCAAGGAAAGTAAAATGTCATGATGAATGTGTGTGAAACAAATTCCTACAGAAATTCTGGAATAAATTACTAATTTCACTGCTTTGGTGTCAACATATGGATACGGGCTGTTTACTGCAAATGTTAAACATGATTAAATAATTATTAAACATTATGATTAAATTATCACTCTGTCTGCGCCAACCAACTTCATTCGGTTCCCATGTTTCCTTCAGTTCCCATGTTTCCTTGCACCAAAACACACTATCAGGAAACCAACAGTAAAAGCAATGTCCAAAGAATGAAACACACCAAAGACAAACATAGCAAAATGAGATGGTTAGCCAGCCCTAAGGGGTGGGGATAAAAATAAAGACCCCTCACCTGTGTGTCCAGCCAGCTCACGACTCACACGCACGTTTCCCTCACGGGTTTTCAGATTGTAAATGGAGCAGATGTTGTCCAGTCCACCACAGGCCACGTAGTTGCCAGAAGGTGCATATGCACAGGTCATGACCCAAGATGAACGCAGAGGAATGGCATGGACCTTACAATGACAGGGACAGATTTTAAGTCTTCTTTTTAGCTTTTACTTTATAGTAGGAGGCAACAGAAAAGGAATGTGTAAGTGTGCACATCATAAGAATCAAAATCACCCTGAGGATCATCTGTACACACAGCCAAATTAAGCAATGATTTAATTCACATTTCAGTGCACTCCATACATTAGTGAAGAAACCAATTTAGATCTCGAGGTCTACAAAAAAGCTCAACAGACTGCCCCTGCTATGACTCTACAGACCCAGCAGCACTGTTTCTGTGGTGTATCAACATGATGCTCAATATATCACATGAACAATCTCTGTCAAGAATAATTAACGTACCAAGATGAGTAATTAAGTGGCATTGAACTTTGGTTGCAAATTTAATGTTTTGTTACAAAATACTGCCCTTGTACTTAAGAGCTCTTATAAAAGTTGGGTTAGACTAAAGCTTTAAAACTTCTGGTGGTGTGATGTGTCAATTTTATGACATCTTAAAAGAACCAGAAATTTCAACTCAATTAAATTTTGGGAGTAGATATGGTCCTTGTCCCTCGCATCCAGCATTTTTCAAGAATAAAAACTGTTAAATACTAAGTTGCGAATTTTATTTTTTGGTTCTTACATTTCTTATGCCTGCTTTTGTAAACCCAGCCCCCAAATCGTTCTCCATTTCCTTTGGTCAGAACAGCTCTGGGGAGGCGTGCTGGTCAGTGTAATCTGTGATATGCTCTTGCAGGGGCTGCCTATGTGGCTAAAAGCAATTTTAAAAAAATCTCATCACCTTCATGGCTCCAGTGACTCTAGCACTGGATGGGAAGTAGGAAGAGTCCAACTCTTATCAAAGAGAAGACAATTTGCACAGGGGGCTCAGGAATAAACATTCAGTCTATTGTGCACTGCAGAGAATTAAGCTGCCACATTACATTGTCTTGGTCTCTCTCACCTTGTTTGTGGTGTAGCTATCCCAAATGATGAGTTTGCCGTCTTGGGAGGCACTAACTAGAAGCCTGGAGGAAAAACACAAGGTAAATACACGTGAGGACCACAGTGACCAAGAAAGGGCAGCTTGTTCTTACCTAAGGAAAAAAAAATTCAACTAGAACATTCTATGCATCTATTATAACATCTGAATCCTAGGAACCTGTGTGAATCAGACAAGCTACCCTACCAAAGGACAGAGAGATCTTCACAAGTCATCATGTAACCCGGGCCCACTATGTGATGTCATTTCCCCCCCTTCTTTTAAAAGTTCTTACTGACATCTTTTGGTTGTCAGTTGCTGACATTTCTCCGCATTGTACACTTCCCTCTCCCAGAATTATTTTTTATGATCAGCTCTTAAGATAATTTTTTTTGAGGACAGAAATACGGAATAAGTCATCATAATTCAGTCAGAATAGGGCAAAGCTCTGAGCATTTCTAATATGGTTTTATGCACCTGGGAAATAGCCTTGTTTTGAAAGGCATATTCTATATAGGTAAAACATTCGAAATAATTACTTTTAAAGATAGAAATAGTTTTCCTTTAAGAACTTTGTGCTAGTCTCCAGGAAAATGAAGACAAATGACTACCCTGTTGGTGCCCCTATGAAATGGCCCAACCATTCTAGAAAGCAGTTTAGAATTACACTAAAAGGGTTAAAAGGTGTATAGCCTGAGACAGAGGTCCCACTTATAGGCCAAGATGGTCAAAGCCTAAAAGAAAGGTTACACACACCTCAGAACATCCACAGCATTACTTTCTGTGGAAGCAAACTGGAAACAGAATAAAAGTCTATCCCCCCGGGTAATACCTGAACGTTAAATTATGGTAATGATAAAAATGTAGGATTCAGAGAATCCTGGAAAGGTTTCTGCCTGTCCAGGAGGCAGGCCTGCAGGGTCACAGAATCACCTATGGACAATGGAATGGCCTCAGGGTCATCAAGTTCAGAGCAGGAAATCTGAGGCCCAGGAATGGTCGGTCAGGTGTCTGCCCAACTAGTAGCTTACTGGCAGAGAGGAGGGGAGGCAGGTAGGATTTGAACCCCGTCCTCTAACCACAGACCCAGGGCTCTTCCCACTGTTACTACACACCTGCTTTTCTAGAAAACACAGCAATTACAATGCAGATGGAAAGAACAGGAAGCCAAACTCCAACTACGCAGTTGAAAGAACCAAGCCTGGCCACAGAGAAGCCTCAGGAAAACACCCTTCCCTCCTTTCTTTATCAAAATGAAAAACTATAGATAAGAGGAATACTGAATAACCTCTTAGACACGGCTAATATATTGATCACTTTTGCTGACCTGCCTTTTCCTTCTTTCTAAAACTGTTATAAGCAACGGTTTTCTGGGGAGAGGAGGAAGTCAGGCTATATCCAGAAAGGAATGTGATCTGAAGACAAAAGTCACTCCTAGACGCTGCACCGCTGGCTGAAGAGATCAGAACCCTGCATTCTGTATACCCCCAAGAGGAGTCAGTTCTGACTGAGGCATTTCTTCTCACAGAGTTGTGAGGAAAAGTGCTTTGTAAACAAGCAGGTACATACGAATTACTGTTACTCAGAACTGCTGGGGTCAGATATCTTCTGAGAACCAGTAAACTAGATATTAACTAAAATTCATTAAGGTTTTGAGACCTATATACATAGTTCCAAGGCCACAGGCAACAGAAAATCCCTAGTGCTTAATTCTCTGTCCCATTCTGACACAGTTAGAGACTAGATACAAAAGGAGTAAGCTTTTAGGCTTCCAAATTTCTCCTAACAATAAGATCTTTCTGGGAAAGATTTTAATCATGCTTTTTTCCTCCCTCTGGGTAATTGTGCTAATTACCAATGTGACTTTCTTGGTGAACAGTTCAGTTATACAGGTTTGGGACTTATATGCTGAAAGATTTGTAGCATCCTTGTTGAGCAATGAATTTTGAACTGAAATCATAATTTTTTTTTTGCTTTTTTTGGAGAGGGGAAGGCAAGGTAATTGGGGTTAAGTGACTTGCCCAAGGTCACATGGCTAGTTTTATGTTAAGTGTCTGAGGCGGGATTTGAACTCAGATCCTCCAGACTCCAGGGCCGCTGCTCTAGTCACTGTGCTACCTAGCTGCTCCTGAAATTGTAATTTATTAAAAAATCTTTTATGTATTATACAAGCCCCCTAAACACAAATATACATCTAGTTCAGAAGAAATCACTGCTACTTCACCACTCTTTCAGTAAATATATGGGTCTTTTTTTTTTTTTTTGCTTTTTTGGAGGGGGGAAAGGAAGGGCAATTGAGGTTAAGTGATTTGCCCAAGGTCACACGGCTAGTTAGTGTTAAGTATCTGAGCCTTGATTTGAACTCAGGTCCTCCTGACTCCAGGGCTGGTGCTCTATTCACTGAGCCGCCTAGTTGCCCCAATATATGGATCTTTTAAGGAATACTGAAAAGGATTTGATCTAAAGATGACCACAAGATTTTATCATTTAAGTCACAAGAGTCATCTGTCCACCTGCATGCTGACTTTGGTAGATATTATGATTAGGAACAAGAGAAAAATCTGTTATGATTAACCTTAAAACAAATTTAAAAATTATTTGGGCCTTTTTATACAAGTTGGAATTTATTAATTAATTACAGTGTATGAATTTTAGATTACTTCTCAAAGTTGTTTGGTAAGAGTCATATTTCAATGCTACAACATCTGGAAAATCAGCTCTTAAGATAAACTCTAGATAAGAGAAAATCGCCTATGTATCATTCATAGAATAAGAAAAAGCCAAGGCTCTAGTTTTCAAAGTTATAGACTTTAAGCTCTTATTAGTTCATAGAATGACAAAACTTCAGAGCTGGAAGGGACTTCAGTGGTTATCTAGTCTGACCTCTAACCAAAAAAGAAGTCCACGCTACAGTGCAATATAGATCCCGCTTTGGCTTGAGGAACTCCTAGGAGAGAGGAAAATCTACTGCTTTGGAGACCCCTAAATAATAGGAAGTAGTCTTGTTTCAGTTGGTCTTTTTGCCAATTTCTACTTACTGCTCTTGGTTATGCTGTTCAGTGCCGCGCCGCGCCCCCCCCCCCCCCCCAGTTACTACAATGGCAGCATACTGCCTCCAGGTCAGCCCCCTCCACTCAGTTGCCAGGAGATTTTCCTGAGTAGGCATCTTCTACTCAATAATTGCCTCTGGGGTAAAATATAAACTCTGTTTAGCATTTAAACCCCTTCTCAAGTGGGCCCTACCATCCTCACTGGACATTTCTTCACTCTTCCAACTATATAGCCAAACGGGCCTTGCTTTTCCCATCTCTGTCTCAGAGAATAATCATGATTAACAGCTAACATTTATATGGTGCTCACAAATATTTCACCTTCACGACAATCCTGTGAGCTTGGAGCTGTTATTATGCCCATTCTATAGCTGAGGAAACTAAGGCTTACAGAGGTTAAGTACCTTGCCCAGGATCACCCATATGAGTATCTGAGGTCAGATTTAAAACCAAGCCCAGCCCTCTGTGCACTGTGGCAGCCCACCCCTCCAACTGCACCCGCAGACCCGTTACTCTTCCTTCAGGCTACATCTCAAACATCTCCTGCACCTGACGTTTCCTGACCTCCTATCACTGGCACCCCCTTTAACTGCCTGGCATTTGCTCCCTCTGCACTCATTCTCCTGTATCTGTCATCTCCTCCATTAGAGCAGAAGCTCTTCTTCTGTGCATACCTGACACAGCACCCTGCCTCCACACTCCTCCCCCCCAGCCCCTTAAATCTCTGATGACCCATTTTTCTTCTTCCTGTCCATCCCTAGCCTTCTCATTCCCCTCAGAGTGCCTCCCGAGGATCCACATCTCCAGTCCTTCCAACTGATCTTCATGGTGTATAAGGACCTTTTCTATTAGTCATCATATCAATAAGACAAAGCGTATGTCTCCACCAAATAAGTATTTAATGTAATTTTTCCTTAGCTCAGGCACAAAAATGCCAGACACATTTCTATGTACAGGTATGATATCGTCACTCTGCTGTTTTAAATTAATCTTCTCTTGTGGCTGATAAAATTCTCTATACCTTACTTATAAGCAAAATGCTGAGAATTAAGATGACCCAGAGAGAGAAAACCAGCTCATTTTCATTAGATCAGGAAGGTTACCTTTAGTACTGTCTACTGATTAGAAATACCCTTAATGCCTACTGACTAACGGAAGAGGGTAGAAGATCCTAATCTCTTTATCCTTCTTGAAGGTGAGAAAGACAATCCTGCTCATCTCCAATCAGGAAACTATGTTTGAGAAGTATTTAAGACGGAGCCTTTTGGGGCCTCAGTTCCCTCATGTGTAAAATAACAAGTATGGTTTATGAACTCCATATCTAAATTCATAATCCTCTATGCTACAACCAATTTTAATGGACATTACCAAAACCAGTTACACCTCACTGATCCAGAATTCCGTTTATCTGGCAGCCCTATACTGAACATAGTTAAGCAAATAAAAAAGGCTCATCAGGCAAAACTGAGGTTTAAATTCTTGTATTTACTAGAGTTTCCTCACAGCCTATTTAGTTTTAATTTACACATAATTATAAAAAAGTCTGGTTATTAGACAATGAATAATAACTCGTATCTTTCTTCCCCTTTGGGGTAAGTCAAGTATGCCCATTCTTTAGATGAGAAAACAGAAGCTCTGAGGAGTGTGTGATTCGCCCACGATCACGTAAGGCAGAACTTGAATCCAGTCCTCTTGGACTGAAGTCCAGTGCCCCCATGCACTAGCCTTCACATTTATTCCCAGATAAGCATCAGACTTTGGGTCCCACTGTTGCTTCTTCAGTCAGGCCTGTGTCCTGATCACAGCCTTGCTTTTTGTTCAGGGTCTGTCCCCCTCCTCCCTACAAATCAGAGGAATTCTTCAAGGTCCAGCTTCAATAGCTTGTACTGCACGAACCCTCCCCTTCCCCTGACTGCTCCAAACCACAATTCTCAGAACAGGATTTACTATTACACTATGCTTGGTATCTGAATACCATACACGTTTTCCACCCTGGTTTAGAAGGTTCCTAAAGAAAGAGGCTGTGTTCATTTTCTTTCCCCCAACCTCCTTAATCCAACACCCATCCAGAGAAATAAAAATGAGAAGCTACAGCCACATAAGCAAGTAAGAGTTAACATACCAGTATATCAAAGGGAAGGAAAAAAATTCACAAGGTTGACACAAGTACTCGGAAAAACAAAACCAACCAGTCGCCTGAGTCTGTTTGATTTAAGGACTAAAGCCCTGACTACATCACTGTGTATGTGAGCTTGATTACTGGCTCCTGCGCTCACCATTCTAGCTCATGGGCTCTTAACCTGGGGACCATGGATAGATTTCAGGGGGCTTGTGAACTGGGATGGAGAACATTTTTTTTTACATGTTTATTTCAATATTTCCTTTGTAATCCTCTCTATTTCATGCATTTTCATCATTACTGAGATGGGCTTCATCAGACTGCCAAAAGGTTCCATGACACAAAAAAGATTAAGAACCCCTGGTTTAACTTCTAATTTGCTATTTCTAACCTGCCCTGGGCTTCGCTGAATTGCTAACCCATGAACCAGTCTGACAGTTTTTGGTGGATGACCCTATTTCCATTCCATTTATTCAAGATTTTGAAAATGCCAAGGGTAATTCATGCTCAAGTCAGGCTGCCAGACGTGAAAGGTTATACTTAAAGAGAATGTATTAAGTTCAGATCTAAAAGCTAAGACCCCCTCCCATTTCAGAGCATTATTATAAAATAGTAGAAATAAATGTGACCACAGCAGGCCTGATAAATTCTAAATGACTTTCCTAAAAACATTTAATATAAGTCTCAAATATTACCTGTGTGTTGAAATCCTGGACAAAAACGAACATTAATAGGTTACATTTTGTTCTGGGAAGAAAAGATATACACTATGGAGAGAAATTTTTCTCAAATTCACAATTCCTGTCCTCATTTTAATGACTCTACTGAACAGATTTTAACTTTTTCTTCATGAATGTCAGGATGAGTATCAATTCTTAAACTCAGAGTATTAGTCACTCAGAGTATTAGTCTAGGACTCTCAGAGAATCTGGTAGAGTTCACTCCTTGATAATATCAAATATAACAAAATAAGATTTTTTATTATAGATGAGAAGTTTAGACAAACTCACGAGTGGCAAATCTATAAGAAGTTATGGGAAATCAGGATGTTTCAGGGGAACTTTCTAAACCTGAGCTTAACATTAAGAATGCTGATCCTGAGAATACAAACATGGATGGACCCTAAGATTAGAAACCACAAGCACAGTGCTTAAGATTTTGAAATAACAGCAGAATTAAGACCAACTCTAATGACGTAAATGTATTCAAATCAATTACTGATAGCCTCATTGAGCTCCCTCTTCACTTTGACTTTTGAGGCCTTTGTCATCATTAAGGGATCAACTAGCATGCAGGATGATAAAATATATTGCATTAATGGAGCAAAGACCACATGTTGAGATTACCAATGAAAAGATTTTACCTGGCTAAACAATGAGACAGATCCCTGCAGAATCCATACATTAACATATGCAGAGTAAAGACCACCAAGCACAGTTTAGTGTTCAGAGAGCTGTGTGACTCTCTGAATCACTTTACTGGAAGGGTAAGAGATGGAACTTCAAGAAGCTTCAAAGATGGAAATAGGGGGGAACGGGGAGAAGAGAGGAAAAATTTTTTAAGCTCCTATTATGTGCCTGGCATGGTGCCACGAGCTTTTACAAATATTATCTTGTCTGATTCCTACAAAAACCCTAGCAGACAGGTGCTGTTATAACCATCATTTTACAACTGAGGAAACTGAGGCAGACAGGTTAAGTGACTTGCCCAGGGTCACGCAACTAAACATCTGAAGCTCAATTTGAACCCTGATCTCTCTGACTCCAAGCCCAACACTATCCACTGCACTAACAAGCTGCAGAGACCTGACAGATCTAGATGGTACAGAAAAGAACCTGAAAGAAAGGATCTGAGGACAAGAGGTTAATGGATGGGCCAGTGTGGGATGAATAAAAGATTTAAAACAAGAAGGTAAATGCTGGCCTTAAAAGGAGAGAGGGTAATATGTATGTAATATCATTATTAATGAAATTTCCTTCTGATGGAAAGAAAAAGAGAAAACGAACATGGAACATTAACCAGAAGGATTCTTAGTGACCATCTGGTCCAACCTCTAGCCAAGCACGATTTCTACAGCATCTGACCAGAATCTTACCTTGGATTCTTAGGCTGAGGAAGACTACACAGGGCAATCACCTCAGATAACAGAGAGCCTGGCAGGAGGTGATTGTTCACTGGCCTTGACCTCTCTCCAGTGTCCAGATCTTCAAGATCAGAAACTGGCTCAGCTTAATTTTGAGGTGATAATTTAATTCAACAGGCATTTATTAAGTGCCGACAAAGGCCTGTGCTAAGGACTGACACACAGAGAGGCAAACAAGAGGAGTTCCTACTTTGAAGTAAAGCCCGAGGGGGAGACAACATGTGAATAACTGTGAAAAAAACAAGACACTTGTGTATGTGGTGGAGCAGCACTGAGAGGAGTCAGGAAAGGCTTCTTACAGAAGATGGGCTTAGCAGAGCCTTCAAGGAAGTTAGGAGATGGTGGGGGGCGCAGGGCTGGATAGCTAGAGAACAGCTGTGGAGGCAGGAAGTGGGGTGCCAGACAAGGAGGCCACTGTCACTGGACAGTGAGTAAGGTGTGACAAAACTGGAAGTGCATGAAAGGGCCAGGGCATGAAGAGCTTTAAAAGCTATAAAAGCTTTATTTCTTGGTCCTGAGGCTAAGAGAAGGCCTCTGGGGGTGAGTGACTAAGAAGGATGAAATGGTCAGACCTGCACTTGAAGGAAGTTAGATCAGAAGCCAAGGAGGACCGGAGGGGAGAGACTTGAGGCACCAGGTGAGGCAGTGCCAGAGGAGGGAAGTGGGGAGATGAGAGCTGTTGGGAAGGTAGACTGAATGGGACATGGAAATCCACTGGATGTAGCAGGAGTGGGAGTGGGGAGGCAGGTAGAGAGAGAAGAGTTTAGGATGACAACAAACAGCTCTGATCACAGCCATACATACCTGGAATCAGTGCCCCAATGCATTGCATAAATTTTAGCCAGGTGCCCCCTCAGCGTTCTTCTGGTGCGCATTTGGATCCGACCCACTGGATCAATGTTGGCTGTGATCTACAAAAGAAAGTGGTTCTAAATCACAACTGGGAGAATATAAGAGTCTGTGAGCTAATCACAACTTCACTCTAGGAATAAATATTCCAGGCTCTCTCCTTTGTCTGTGCTCTGGGGTTACCTTTTGCCCTTTGGCAACATCCAACTGGTCATCAAGTCCTGTCAATTCTACCTTCACGATATTTCTTGGTTCTACCCCGTCTCTACTTAACAACACACTAGTTGAAGTCCTGACATCTCACCAGAAATACAGCAACGGGTTCCAAATTGCTCTCCTTGCTTCTAACCTTTCCCTTCTTCAATTAATCATTCACATTGCCCACAAAATCATCTTAAGGCATAGGTCTGACCTTGCCAAACCTCTGCTGAAAAAAACAAAACAAAAAACAACTCAGCATTCCCTTCTATCCCTAGGATAAAATACACACTTCTTAGCTTGGCTGACATTCTCCTCAAACCAGCACCAACCTATCTTTCCATTTTTATTTCAAATTATTCCTCCACACATACTACATTCTAGGCAAATAGGACTACTCATTATTTCCAGAACCAATATTCCACCTTCTGGCCATGTGTATTTACACAAACTGTGCTCTGGCCACCCTGGGATTATACTCTTTGCTCAGCTGTTTCTGAGAATGGACAGTGTGGCCACCCACCTCTGCAAAGTGTACTAGGATCTGGTCCAATGGCTAATGCTCCCCCTCCCTCCCTTTACAATTACCTACCATTCACACATCTATGTTAAAGTTGTACCATTAGCATATCAATGCTTCTCCACTAGAATGGAAACTCCTCCAAGGGTAGGGACTGTTCCATGTCAGTCTATCCCCAGCATGATGCCCAATGTGTATAGCACAGAGCAGGTACCCCATAAATGCTGGCTGGCTCAGGGGAGGGAGTTGGTGGTTTGTGTTTCTGTATTCCCAGAACCTCAATAAGATCCTGGCACACAGCAGCTGCATTGGTGGGAATGAATTGGCTTGTGTTTGCTTTCTCTAGTCCTTCCCCTCTGTCAAAACTGAACTCAATCCCAGGCTTTTCCATTAGATTTCTGAATTCCAGTTGTACTTATGGACTTATGCCCTGCACCAGACAGTATTATATCTTATATATTAATAAAAGAATTTGTTCTTTACAACTTGGACTTAGTCAAAAGGCTGCACCCAAGGACCTAGAAGGTCACATGTGCCCTTGAGGCTGCAAGTTCTCCACTCCTGATAGTCTGTTAATGAGTCTACCAGGGTTAAGTCTTTCCCTTCAACTACTGTAAGCTCCTAGAAAGCAAGCACCTCACCCCACTAGTACTTGTCTTCATCTAAGGGGCTCATGGAACAGACAGAACACGCTAACCAAACACCTGCTGGCTCTCCATCTGCCCTAGCTTAGCAATCTTACTACCAATTAGAAAAAAAAATGCAAGCGTGCACTTGATAATTTTGATTAGTGTCTATAATTGTGGATCTGTTATCTCTCCCTACTGCTCAACTCTATTTAAAGAAATTCCCATAAAGCAATAAGACGATTTAAAATCCATCAGCCACACACTAGGGAAGGATGAATATATTTTTTCCTTCATGTTTTGGATGAGTTCTTTGGGCCTTGGACAGAAGGTTGAAGACTCAGCTTGGAAAAGATCTACTAAGACCGCTACAACTTTTCATGACTATTTTCTATGACCTTTTATAAATTATTTTTCTATGAATGAAAATCTGTTAAACTGTTTTATTAGTTTTACATTCTACAGTAAAACTTCATGAATTTGTATCAACTGGTAGGAAGGTTAGACTGAGAGAGAATAGTTTAACTTTTAAAGTTTCATTACAGATAAGATATGCCTCCCTCCTCAACAACAGATCCCTCTTTGTAACAAAGAAAAACATTTCAGCAAAGCCAAACAACTTAGCAACAACATCAGAAAACACAGAACTTTATCAAGGAAGTCTAGTCTTATTGCTTTCAAGTATATGAAGTAACTTTAACTGAACTTCTCTGCGGAATATTTAAGGGACTTGCATTTAAGAACTAGCCAGGAATCATTTGCAATTAGTTGGTTAAGTACACACACGTAAATGGCATTTCTGAAACATGTAGAATTTTGTTCTTAAAGTGGTTTAAACATAGTCTCAAAAGGTGCACTGCTTGACACAACAGGCATTGAATGTTTCAATCAGCAAGCATTTTCAGTTTCTTCACTGCGCTAGAGACTAGGGATACAAATACAAAACGCTTGTTCAATATTCTGCTTAAAATTCTGTTCCCATGCTACATTTGTACCCAAATGTCTTTTTCATGATAAATTTCATGGTAAATTTCAGTTCTGAAATGAATTAGCAGAAGTTCAACGTTAATAAGATTTAAATTTTGTAGTTACAAGAATACCTTTACATATTCCAAATTTTAAATGAGAAAATGATCAACATTTCAATCACTATTCAACTCTAACTAGTCCACAGACTATCAGTCAAAGCAAAAGCATTGTTACATTTCTAGTAATGTACTAAATAAGTCAGTCTGTCAGTCTAAAGTACACTGATTTCAGGACAATTTATAGTTCAGCTTTTATAGACAACATTTGATAACTTGCTATCTCCATGTAACAATTATTCAACAAAAATGTTTGGGTGACAAAAATCTGCTTTCTCTCTGAACTCTGTCAAAAGATCTTAGTTATGTGATCGAGAAATAGATCCAGATTCCAAAAAAAGCTAAAGAATCCCAGATGTTGATGTAAATGAAGAGCCTATTTACAGAAGGAGGATGCAGCAAAGATGTATAAATCTTAGAATTATAACAGGTACATTTCTGAACCGCCAATGGTTTTTAAAGTAGGTGTCACCTTTCACTTAATATGAACAAGGCAGCTTCTGTGAAAAACCACCTCAAGGACATGGGGAATGGCCTGAACATCATGTCAAAACTAAAACATTGTGTTTTACCCCATAATCCCCTCTCTCAAAACTAACCTCTCACTCAATTAGCAGATTCTCATACAAAAAAGGAATCAGATGACATCCTAGAAAATATATTTTTGGATAAACCTAACAATAATATACCCAAAACATCACCAGTGCCATCTGAAAGACATGCATCGGGGCAGCTAGGTGGCTCAGTGAATAGAGCACCAGCCCTGGAGTCAGGAAGACCTCAGTCTACCAGCCTCAGACACTTAACAGTTACTAGTCGTGTGACCTTGGGCAAGTCACTTGACCCAACTGTCCTGCCTTCCCTACTCCAAAAAGAAAAAAAAAAGACATGCATCAATCCTTCAGTGCAAAAGTAGCTGACTCCAAAAGTTCTGTGTCAGTAAAAGAACTGTTAAGTTGTAATCCAACCTACAAACCAGGGGAATTAAACAAATTCTTACCTGAGACAAAGTTGCATCTGCACAAGCTTTTCTAGCATCCTGCAAGGGAGAAAAGGGGGGGGAGAGGAAGAGGAGAGAAAAGAAAAGGCACAAATTTAATTGAAATGCCAGATCCTCGAGCAAACTTCAGAAAGAGTCCCTTAGTCTTCATTACAGGACAAGATGATCTCTACCCAGAGGCCCCAACTCTAAGCTCTAGTAATTCCGAGGCTGCTTATATAACAACCAAGCTGGGCAGACACAATGTTATACAGGGCGCTTTCACATCTACATTCACCAGACTCTCAAGACCATACCACGAGGTCTGTAGGGTCAGCCTATTCTACAGGCAAGCAAACTGAGTTAACAGAGAGGTACACACGATTAGTGAACAGCAGAACATCTCAGCTTGAAGATTTTTTTTCCATTCAACTATATTCTCTAAAAGCACAACAGTTTTAATTCCCTACTGCTGTGAACTAAATGGCCACCTATCTCTATGGAAGCGAGGTCTTCTCCCCTGGCAGTCCCTATGAGTGGGCAGCTCCCCCTGCAGACCTCGCCCACCAGGCTGGGGCAGCAGGTGCCTCTGAAGGGGCGATCACTGAGCTTTATGTGTATGTAGGAGAAGCCTTTCTGGCTTGGGAGGAGCAGCCAGGCCTTGTTTCCTGGTCTAATCTTCACTCTGCACTCAGCAACGGGCTCTAGTGCTGGCACCTTTGGAACCCTCAGCCCTGCAGCCGGTCAGCTCCTCATTTCCTACCCGGTTGCACCCTGTTCAGCTTTTCTGCCCTCTACCTTCCCTACACTGTCCCCCATCTCCCACCCTTCTTAGCTTTCTCTGGTGCTTTCTTCCCCCATCAAATTGTAAGCCTCTTGAAGGAAGACCCTGTCCTCTATTTTCACATCTGTCAAGCACTGGCACATAGTAGGCAGGCACCCAATGAACGCTGACTGGAACTCCAAATCACCTTCATAACAAAATAAGGCACCAAAGGAGGAATTGTGTATTTTAAGACACAAGTTTTCTGTAATAATTTTTATTAGCAGCGAGGCTGTCCCGTTAAATAATTCTGTTTGATAATTGTTCCAAAGATGCTCTAGTTGACACTTTGTGCCTTTTAAAACTGAGCTGAGCTCTGAAAGGAACCCAGTATTTTGATAAAATAGGAAATGGAGAATAGGAGTTTATTTAATATGTGAAGTATCTACAAACTAAAAGGACTATAAGGGAAGATGCTTGAGACAAACTGTGATGATTCCATGCAAGGCAATTCTATTATTAAAAAAATTAAAACAACCAATTTACATATACAAAATGAGACTGCTTCAAATACCATCATTTCAAACAGTGAATCTAAGCTAATCTAATCTAAACTGACTTTTTGAAGGCTCTACAGTACACAATTCTCAGAACAGATACCATAAACCTAAAAATGCAGGAAATAAGATTTTTATTGGAGCCAGGCTTTGATAATTGTTTAAAAGAATTTAAAATTAACGAAGACAGGAGAAAATAATATCCATTTTAAAGTTATTTACACAAGCTAGTACTGTACTTCCATAACTAGACCATATGCAGGTCAATGGAGTATTCCTGTATATGGAATATACCAGCTAAGAAAGACCTAGTCACTAGCATTTCTTCACAGACCTCCATTCTAAGTTGTGTTTGAAGCACTACTGATCATACTGGTTTAAAATTTAAATTATAGCAGAATGAAAACATTTAGACTATTAAGTCATGTTCTTTCTCCTTGGCTGCTCCCCACCAAAACCAACAGGCTGATGGGTTTGACTCATCATTTAAATATGAATGGTGGACTCTGCTGAGGACAGAAATGGACCCCAAGAGTTCAGAGCAGTTCATCTCTTGTGCTATCAATCATGTCCCTTCCCATTTCAGCAGGCACTCAAATCATATTATCTCAATACACAACTATACTTTTTCAAGTTTTCATTATCTATCAGGTTCTCTCTATTCACAGTGACTGAAGTTCTAACATTTTAAATTAATTTTACACTGAGATTAGTGTGGTTATGGTGGCAAGAAAACAAGACGGGAGTAAGGGAGTCAAGACACTTGATAGTTCTAGTTTTGCCATTAACTCATTGTAAATCTGGGCAAATAACCTCTGTAGGCTTCAGCTGGATCTTTTGGATAATGAAGGTATGAACAATAGTGATTTCTAGGGTCCTTTTTGCTTTTCTTCAAAAAAATCTTTTATTTATTTATTTTTAGTTTTCAACATCCATTTCTACAAGATTTTGAGTTACAAATTTTCTCCCCGTCTTTCCCCTACTCTCCACCCCTAAGATAGCAAGCCCACTAAAATACCCTTCCCCCAATCTGCTCTCTCCTTTTTGCTTTTAAAGAGGGATGTCATTTAAAGTTCTAAATGGCTCTCATGAACTCTTTTGATTTAACTCAGTAAAAAGGCTGGTGGCTATTTGAAGTCTAACTTTGTCTTCTGGGGAATTTAAGGATCAATTTTATGGTCTGGAAGAAAGAATTCATCTCGTGTACTTGTCACAGTGGGAATTTTTATTTATTTATTTTATTTTTTTTATTTATTTAATTTAGATCTCAGACACATATGAACTGCAACTTCTCTCATTAATTCCCCCCAGTCTCCTGGTCAAAAATGGGAAGAAATGCAAAATTTCCAGCTGCAGTTTCTACAATGGACATCTGTTAGCTCTTATAATAACATCTGCATCTTTTATGAAATTTGATTTTAAGATCTAATTTTGTATTTTTGTTGGTTATAAACATAACATAAAAAGGACAGAGGCAAAGCCAAATCATATTCTACACTACCAGGTAAGGCTTGAGTTTCCAATTTAACACAATACTTACTGGTAAATTTGACATTAAAGTCAGTCATTGCAGGAAATGTTTAAGATGGCCCTAAACACTCCCAAATTCAGATTTCCACGTTTTTCATCCTAAGTTTTGAGATAATTCCCTGTCAATTTTACCGTAAAGGGGTAAGTGGCTGGCAGCTGAATACTTATGACAAGAAGGGAGAAAAAACCCTTGCACAAAACTAATTAAATGAGCATGAAGTAGTACCATTACAGCTCTGGATAAGATTCTAGACTGCCAAAATATACTAACTGGTGCTTTAAACAGACATGAAATGCAGCTTAATTTGTCAGGCTGGGGAAAATCTTAAAAAGACAGGGTTTTTAAAACCACATTTTTGTCAAGCACTGAATGGATCTGTGTACCTAGAAACAAATGAATTCTTTGACCATTTGAAAAACAGATTTTTAAACCAAAGACACAACAGTACACATTCTGGACATTAATCAGCATGTGTAAGAGCAGAAATCAAGGGTTTAAAAAACAAATACTGAACTGGGAGTGTACACGAGCAAAGGCCCTATCACTACTGGCTAGAGCATATGAATGCTTCCATTTTGTTTTCCTTACTTTACTGAGCTATATTCTGATATAGTTTCATGTTGAGATTTTAATACACTCATTATCAGAAGCAAAGGAAATCTCATCTTATACAATGACCGAAGTGGTCAAATGACTAGCTTTGTTCCCTGGTCCTCCAAGTTTACCCTTGTCAGCCTGTATCTGTCCCCTTGCAGTTTCTCTGTGTTGGGTTGTAACACTACAAGGATATCAGACCAATAAAGACAACCAGTGAAGAAAACTGACTGGAGTGTGAAGGGAGCTTGTAAAAATCTGGGCACACAGAGTGAACTGATGTGCTCCAATCAGAAGAAGTGTGGTTCAGTGACGTCATGCAGAGTGGGATTGGAATCCAGTTAATTTAACTCCCAATCTTGCATGCTTTCCATTATACCATGGATCATTCCTCCCGAACAAGTCTTATTTTGATAATGTAGGTTTTTAACATATCAGTCAGTGTAGAGTGACGTTCAGTTGATCTATGGGAGCCAAATAGATGGCTCAAATAAATTCGAGACTGAAGGCTAGTAAATATCTTCAGTTTCAGAAAATCTATTTACATGCCCTGAAGCTGTTTCTTCCTCTTCTTATTGCTTACTGTACTATTAAGATTAATAGCATCTCCTTGTAGTATAAGCATCCCTACAAATGCAGGATAGGAGTGAGAAGTGAAGGAAACCTAAGGGTCGCTTTAGGCCCGCTGCCTCCTTTTAACTTTGATGAACATTTCTTACATCAGAGGCACATGTCATGTGACTACAACTATTTTTAAACGGGGTAATTTTCATTAAGGGCATTAAAAACTACTGTTCAGGCTAAATTTGAGTTTCTTTTAAAAGATAATATAGTGTCTGTGTATCTCTCACTTTACACAACAGATAGATCCTTGAAAAGAGATGTGAAAATCAATTTATCTAATCTTCAGTTAGAAATGACTCCTACTTCTAGAGCTCTAAAATTCTTAAGCTCTGGCAATCTCTTTAAGTAGGAAATTCCTATACGTGGACATTCTTTAGTAAAGCCCCTCTGACTGGCCTGTTGTTTAGGTTTGAAAACCTGCATATCAGGTGCTTTCAGAGTTGAATGGTTTATAAAAGCGAACAGATTTTAAAATGCTGTATCTAACTTTACCAAACATTTCCATCTATATTTTGTTGCTTCCATCATCACGAGATCCTTCAGACAGGTGGATATGGCTGGTAGTTTGTTGTCGCTCAGTTGTGTCTGACTCTCTGTGACCCCATTTGGGGTTTTCTTGGCAAAAATACTGGAATGGTTCTGCCTTTTCCTTCTCCAGCTCATTCTGCTGATGAGAAAACTGAGGCAAAGAGGGTTAAGTGACTCACCCAAGGTCACATGACTAGTGAGTGTCTAAGGCTGGATTTGACCCCAAGAAGATGGAGTCTTCCTGACTTTAGGTCCAGCACTATCCACTGTGTCTGGAGTCAGAAAGATCAGAGTTCAAATCTGAGCTCAGACACTTACTATGTGATCCTGGGCAAATCACTTAACTCCTGCCTAAAAATGGAGAAGGAAATGGCAAACCACTCCAATATCTTTGCCAAGAAAACTCAATGGACAGTTGGTCCACAAGGTCACTAAGAGTCAGATGTAACTAATAAACAGTTGGGGAAAGTAGGTGGGCACAGTGGATAGAGTGAATTAATTTTCTTGACTTCAAAAGCCTGCTTCAAACACGTACTAGTTGTGTGATCTTAGGTGAGTCACCAGACCTGCTCGCCTCAGTTTCCTCATCTGTAAAATGAGTTTAAGGAAATGGCAAATCATTCAATATCTTTGCCAAGAAAATCCAATATGAGGTCTGTAAAGAACTGGTTGGTAGTAACGTAGAATAAAAAAACTGAGGTTAATACTGAATAACACAAGGGAGTACTTTTAAATGTTAAAGAAATAAGATCTATGTTTACTCAGGATATACAATTCATGAGAAGAGAAACTCTAAAGTTTTCAGCAATTATCTGAGGCCAGTCTCCATCTCTCCTTTCTTTTTCTGTGCAATCTCAAAACTTTCCTAGAAAGGATAAAAACAGCCCAGCTATCTGAATGACGAACAAGTCTGAAGAGAGGCTTAGTTACGTACTCTAATTTGATTTTTCAGTTGCTCGGCCTCCTGCCGTAACTGGTCAAGCTCACTCATTTTCTGATCTTAAAGATTTGCTTTACGGACACCTCCAAGATTCACAGATCTGAAAAAGAAACACGGACACAAAGGATTAATGAATACCAATACCGAGGGGCTTATTACCCAAGGACAGCAAATGTTCTCACAAGGCTGAGCATAATGCGACATTCTGACAGTCTTGGTTTCATAACTGGCCTGTGTATGTGTGTGCGCTCATGAACATGTCATAAAACAGTAACTTAGTTAATATTCTTACAGACTAAAAAATGTGGTTATGACTATACAATACTTTCTTTTCAAACTTATTTTTATTTTACTTAAGAATATTTTCTGGATTTGTATTGCTGAACTTGTGGTAGCTGGTTGACTGGCTTCAAAATGTTCCTAATTTCACTGGCATGAATACTTGTTTGTCACCTCAAACCCTTATCAGACTATTCATAGGTTGTTGTGGCCAAAAAGAAAAAAATAATTGCCTTGTGGCCAACCTTATAGTAATGAGTTTCTCTGCAAGTAGCTAAACTAGCATTCAGATGACAGCTTGTTGCCAAGCTCAGACATGAAGCCTGGAAGAATCTGCCAGAGTTTACAATCCCTGGGAACAATTATTGAAAATCCAGAGATGGTGAGACATCAGAGAAGCCTGTTAGAAGAGGGCAATGGGTTAAATAGAGAAAAAATAATGAACTCAAGAAAAGTATTTATACAGAGTGATGCAGAAGAAATTGAACTCTGCTATATGTGCATTTAAATAAAACTGAAAGTAACAAGTAAACTATTTATGATAATGTTCATTGCAAACACATATATAGGTATTTATTACAGAGACACACACTTACATACGTACTCATCTCCCTAATGGACCATCAGCTCCTTGTGAGATGCTTGACTGTCTCATACTGTTTACCTGTATCCTAATATTACACCTGGCACACAGTAGGCACTGACTGATAACACTTTTTCATGTCTTGAAATCTTGCACAGGGTGTGGGAATAAAAACTGAGAGTCATCATAGGAAATTCGGTAGAGTACCATTACTTATTTGGAAAACTCAATTTTTTGGAATGTTATCAAGAGATGAAGACAGCACTCAGTTTTGGAATCAAGAAGAATGTGCCTTGCCCACGAAAAAAAGGAAAGGAAGGAAAAGACCTCCTAGCAGCTAAAACAGACATGGGATTAGACTAGATGTCTTGAAGCCCTTCCAGCTCCAATCACAAGTCCAAGAAGTGAAGCTTTTACTCTTTTCGCATAGGTGAACCTCTCAGCCCCTCTACGTTAATTCTTATTAACTTCACTGCCTGGCATATAACAAAGGCTCTTAAATGAAACTAAACCAAACCTCTTTATTGTAATTCTGGCATCTGAGGTCCTCCACAATCTGGTTCCCCTTATGTTTCCAGTCCTATTCCCACTCATGTAATACAATGCAGGTGAACTGGACTATTAACTGCTTTGTAGCTCCATTCTCTCCCATGTATTTGCACACATCCCCCTTCCCAGGACCCAGCTTTGAATCCTGGCTCTGCTTGCTGTCTTTGATTCAGATAAACTCGATAAGGCTTGGTTTTCATTTCTGTAGAATGAAAGGGCTGAATGAGATGAATTCTAAGCTGAGGTTCCTTTCAATCCAAAGTCTGTGATTCCATGAGATGTAAGTGTTGCAATCCTTCCCACCCTTCAGTCCAGGTATCATAAGCTCCGCCAAGCCTTCGAGTTAGAAGCCGCTCGTCTTGTCCCCGGGCCCACACTCTTATCGTCTCTTTGTGACTTGTGCGTACTATCGTTTTTCTGCCTGGCATAGATGTTCTTTTTTTCCTCCTAGCTTGTAAGTTCCTTGAGGGCAGGACCTATTTTTTCCATGTTCTCAGGGCCTTGGATTTTTAGATAAAGAGAATTCTAAAGTTCTTTTTTGAGTGCAGGACTGTGGCATGGGGATGAAGATACTTAAAAGAGTTCCCAGGTCTTTTAAAGCCAGCTAAAGAGATTTTAGTGGATATGTTCTTTTTTTCCCTATCATGCCCTGTTATTCAAGAACGTTCAAATGACTGTCAATATTTCTTCCATCAAGAAGAATTCTTTAAAAAAGGGAGAATGTAACATCAAGCTTTTGGCATTTTCTATCTTCTCAGTTTAATCAGAGATACAAGTGAAATGATCCAGTAAGTTACCAGGGAACAATAAGTTCTTGAGCCACATAACCTAAATATTTTGTTGCTAGCAATCAGAGCACTTTATACTGTACAGAATGACCTGTTTCTGTTCATTCATCTTGACATCAGGAGAGTACTAGCCCCTCCTTCAAGGAGCTACCCCCTCCCTTGGTCTCAAGAACATCGTGCTCTCTCAGTTTTCTCCTAACTTCTCTAACTCTGTTGGTTCCTTTTCCTGACTTATTAATGGCTACTTCCAAGAAAAGAGTGAGCAAAGCAACCCATGACCAAAGAGATCTACACTAGTAATACATGGTGAACCAGCAAACCTAACATAAGTTGGCAAATTTTGGCCTCATCAGTATCACAGAGGGTGAGAATGCCATAGAATAGGTTAGCACAGACTTGCTCTGTGTGAGAACACCATAGAATGACCTAGCATAGACTGGCACCTTAAGAGTCTTACCACATAAGTTTCAGGGGCAGAGCCAAGATGGTGGTGTAGGAGCAGCAACATATCGCAGCTCTCACATAGCCACCCCAAAATACCCATAAAATATGACTCTAAACTAATCCTAGAACTCCAAAACGCACACAAATATACTTTCCACTAAAGTCAGCTCGGCTACGAGGAACCATATCAGCACTGCAAACCGAAACCAGCCTGGCCTGGAGCCCTGGCTGAGCCCTGGGGGCAGCTGGATGAGAGGAGCCTCGGAGCCTCGGGTGAGCAGAGTGGTGGCAGCTGCGGCAGTGTTCAGAACTAGGTCAGTGGAACTTGCGAGGTCTTGGGAGAAAAGCGGTCTGGTCGAAACGCCTCCAGGGCGGGAAAGCGAAAGGCAGAGTTTTGCACCTGCCTCCGCATTGCAGCTTTCGCGATTCGCATTGCAGCTTTCGTGATTCGTGACCTCGGCCTGCAGACTGCAGGGGGACTAAGCGATCGTTCAGAGGCCAAGTGCTCTTGTGTTAAGCAGCCTGGATCCAGATCATGGTCTTGGGCTTTGGTCCTGTGAGTCTTCTTTATCCAGTGAGCCGGAAGTGGGAAAGGGACCCAGCACCTTCCTGAGAGGTACGGCAGCCGGGAGGACCCCAGCAATTTGGGACAGAGCTTTCCCTTCTGGAAGCACAGCCCCACAGAGATTTA